>CM072772.1:79212500-80412500 GCA_036936925.1 Cenchrus fungigraminus
ACAATTTGAACCCTTTAACCACGGAAAAGGCTAGAAGGATCCTAATCGCCTCCAAACGGGGTACGGGAGCAAAGGTCTCCTCGTAGTCGATCCCCTCCTTCTGACTATACCCTTACGCCACCAACCTCAACTTGTTTCTCACCACTTCTCCATTCTCACCCTTTTTATTTTTCCACACCCACTTTGTCCCGATCGGCTTACAACCCGGTGGAGGATCTACCAACTCCCAAACTTGGTTCCTCTCAAAGTTCTCCAACTCCTCATGCATTGCATTGACCCAATTGGAATCAGATAAGGTGTGTCCAATGTCTTTGGCCTCGAAAGAAGCAATGAAAGCAGCATGAGCAAAGTTAGAATTGTTTCGAACCCTCGACCGAGTAGTGCATTCGTTGATGTCCCCGATGATCCTTGAAACTGGGTGATCCACTTGAACTCGTCGGGGAGGTTCTCGCCTTGAAGCTACCTCCCCTTCAACTGCAGCTTCTCCTTGATATGGGATTGTCGTTGTAGGTGTAGGAGAGGGCCCGTTTTTCGATCGTAGTCGAGGCAGTAGGTACATGCTCAGCCGCGGGCACCACACCACCATCTTCATCATCTCCATCTTCCTCCTCCTGAAAGATCTCCTCGCCAAGCTCACACAGTCAAAGACAAGAGAGCTACGTGGCTGTGTCTCGTCGAAGGCAACCTCGCAAGTCTCCACGATTTGGTTAGTTTCCAAGTTGAGGACACGAAATGCTCTAGAGTGAGTAGCATAACCAAAGAAAATACCATCGACTGACCTAGCCTCAAACTTATCCAGATTCTTGCCTTTCTTCAAAATAAAGCACTTGCATCCAAACACATGGAAATGACTTACCTTGGGAGTGCGACCGTGCATCATCTCATAGCACGTCTTCTTCTTGAATGCTCGAAGGAAAATCCTGTTCGAGACATAGCACGCGGTATTGACCGCCTCAGCCCAGAACCTCCTCGGAGTCCTATGCTCGTCGAGCATCATCCGGGCCATCTCACACAAGGTTCTGTTCTTCCTTTCCACCACGCCATTCTGGTGAGGCGTATACAGACTCGAAAACTGATGTTTGTTGGGTATTTTAGCGACAAACAAAATAAATCCGCAAGCGCACGGATACCGTTGTAGCTTTCACCTCAGAGTATTACAAGGGTATCGAATCCGAGGGAACGTGTGCGTACTAACTTCGTTCTAATGGTCCAAGGACACACCATGATATGAGGCACTGGGAGAGAGGAGTCCTATGGATAGCTCTACAGATGAGGTTAAAGGTCGATCTCTCGAGAACTTGATTCAGGCACCGGCTAACCCCTGATCTTTCAGGAGACTACGGCCTACGGATCTAAGACAAACCTCAACCTGCACTATATCCGAACGTGGAGGATTTCAAAGGATCAACAGGGCTGTCACCACCTACGATCTACCTCTACCAATCCGTGGGATATAGGGCAAACGAAGGATAACCCTTAGCCTAGACACTATGTCTATGCTACTGATTACTACCGTAGCCTGACTACGCTATCCCGCGGTGCGTAGCAACCTACGGCACTCTATATTAAATATAGAGCGATGAACCCACAAGGAGGAGATATGATCTCACTCAACTATAGAAGCTATGAGCAAAAGGAATCACGAATGCCACTTTAGTCTAATTGAACATGCATGGATATCCACTTTATTCTAAAAGATGAACGCGCATACAAACGAGTATGAAAGCTTATGAACCTATGCAACAGGATCAAAGGGGTGTGTTCACGAAGAACATAAGCCTCTAAATCAAGAACGCATGAAGAACACAAGAACATATCATAAAAGTATGAACACACTTTAGTCTAAATAGAAATTACAAAGATACTCACTTTAGTCTAAATGAAGAACAATGACATGGAGAAGCACATGCCTCTTCCTCTCCCTCTCTACTCTAGCACTCTCTGTAGGAGAGGAGGCTTGGTGGGTGGTGAAGTGTGTGTCTCTATTCTTACCCCCTCCCCTTCTATTTATAGGCCCGGGTCACCGCGCGAGAACACCCAAAGCTCCACGGGAATGCCCTTAGGATCCAATGGGGAGACGACACGTGGAAGATGGGCGCGAAGGTCGGCCGATCCTGGGTCAGCTCCGATCACGCCGCCTCTCGTCTAGGTGACTGCCAGGTGGGTCCTCAAGGCGGTTCCCGATGTATGGGTCGGTTGGAGGCGGTTTGCCTGGGTTGTGGGCCCTTGAATCCTTGTGCTGAACACGTGGTGGCGTCTGATTCGTCAGGAAGTGCTTCTCTTGGATTGATGAGGTGTTATGGACACATGGCATCCTGTGTGCCAGCACGTCGCCACATGGCTGGTGTGGGTCCCACCGGGCCCACATGATGTCCTGTGCATATCTCTCTCATCCGGGCTCCGATGTATGCAAATGATATATCCATTTCGATCGTCTCGACGAGCCCGTCACAATGGTGTAGTCCAAATTGGCATTTGGGACTGTTTATGATGATTCCATATTTATGCCATTGATGCACTTGCTCTCAATTGCATCATTTAATGCGCATTTTAATGTGCCCTGCAACAAAAGCTAGAAACACCAACACTTGTGGAAATTATCAGTATAAACCCCTATTCTAGTGTTGATGATCAATTTCCATTTATTTAGTGCTGGAGTTGACAGTGTAAAAGCAGTACTTAACAATCGTCAACAACACCCCCACACTTGACCTTTGCTCGTCCCTAGTGAAGGGAGAACAAATCAAGTGGGACATGATAACCAGAGGTTTGAAGCGAGCATAAGAGATATTCCAAACCATACCTTGTACTTGTGAACTCTGTGGAGTGTCTATCATGCCATCTTGGGTAGTTGAGGAAGGAAACAGTCATAAATCAAATCACCTTTGCTCACCATATCAAGTAACTTGGGGTTTTGCAATAAATTTTCAAAACAAGCCTTGCTTAGCTCCTCATTTGACTCTCTCATGTCACTCAATGTGTATGTGTCCTCACTAAGGCATTAGACTTGCCTTTCTTTCATCCTACTTCTAATGATGGCTATATGTGGAGCTCAGGGTAGGATAAAAGATAAAGCATACTTGCATCACATGTATTGCAAAGTCAAAAACCGGATCCAAAGAGAAAATCAAATCACACAATCAGATCAAGATGTGCACATGTATGAGATGTGATGGATATGGTAAGGTGGATACTAGGCCCGAAATGGGTGCTAGATACTACCATATATATGATGAATGTTGTGGTGACGGTAAGATGGACACTAGGCTCAGAATGGGTACTAGTTGTTACCATCAAATTTATTGGAACTCATTTTTTGCATGATCTCATCTCTCTCCTTCTTTCTCTCTTTTTTTTCTTTTGGACATGGGCTATCCTTTTTTTTCTCTTTTTTTTCTTTTTTTACTTTAACTAGCCCATGTCTCTTCTTTTTTTTCAGATACTTTTTGAGAGAGAGATCACATCACATATGGAGCTTTATTTTGTGGAATGGATGGATGATACAATGCTAACTTCTAGTATAGAAGCATAGCAAGGGGAAAACGGGGTGCACATGGATCTTGATCGTGATAGCATGAAAAGAATTCTCACAAGGGTCACAACAATTTGACAAAGCTCAATGCAATGACAAGCAGTATATGAGTATAAGGTTTTCAAGATAACTCATCATATGGCTTTGGGAGGACTTTGGCATATCAAACAGGAGCTTTGCAAAGGATTTTTAATTTTTTCAAATAAATTTTCCCAAGTACTCGAACAATTAGAGAGAAGGTCATATCATCAAACCATATCACAAACATCAACTACTTAGATGAGCATGAGTTTCCCAATGATATTTGTTCACAAGCATCAAGATGATAGGCATGGAATAAAACATATGCAAGCCGACCACAGGAAACATGTAGAACAGGTAGAGCATGATTCCATGAGTTTGATTTAGTAGATAAAAATTGAAACTCATTCAAACTCATGAATCAAGGAGAGTGAGATAATGGGTGCACATACCATCGCTCCTAAAGAATATGACAAACAAGGAAAACCAGTAGTGGTTCGACTGACCCATGGGGTAGCCGTCTCACTCTAGTTTACCTTGTCCTTTTCATGAAAGCGCAGTCGATGTTGTGCAACGCCTGTGTGGGAGATCTCAAGTGTGTATGTCGATGATAAACTTGGGAGATCTCCCCCACACTTGTTCATGTACCTAGTGCTGTCTTCAAACAAAAAGGGAAAAAACAAAAAAGGGGCTCTACTGGTTCAAGAACCAGGGAGCCTTTCAAATTCAGATATAAATTCACCATGAGACCTAGCTCAAACAAGGCTGACATGCCTTGTCTTACCTTCCCATTTGAATCAAGCTCAATGACTTACCCCATTTGGATTCAAAATTCCTACAAGGGTTAGTCCGCATATACAACCAATATCCATGCAAGCATTAACTACAAGGTTCATCAATCAAACTTGACACCATGTCTTGTTTGATTGAAGAAGGCAGTTTTAACCTAAGCACCATGCTTAATTTAAAACAACCTATGAAAGCATGTAGCTAAACATGCACTCAAACCATAGCATTACAAACATAGATAAAGGAAGCATAGAAGCATGATCAAGCTATTTTCAAAGGGACATAAACATGAGCACAAGATGGTGAACATCGGGCAACCTCCCGGAAGGGCTTTGTTTAATGTCAAAAGCAGGATGTACCTAATCGGGCAAGAGGCAAGAGCTAACATCATCTCCAAACCAGGATAAGATTTGGTATGTGAGGAACTTTTACTCGAGATGCTCACATATCTCCCCCACACTTGAAGTTTGCATTGCTAGGCAACAAAACTCAAGTGTGTGGAGATCAAGCTTCCTTTTGTAAATGCTCTCTCAACAGAAACTTATAAAGGTGTTGTAGTGATGTAGCTCGTATGTTCTTAGGCGCCACCTGTCCATCATTCTTTTCAATCTCCACCTGAAAGGTTAGCGACCAAAAATACCCGAAGGACAACCTTATCCTAAAAACATGCTCTTGCTCTTTATTTGAAAAGGGAAATAAAACAAACCTATGCTATCCAGGCTATCTCCTGGTAGTGCTTTGTTTACGGTCATAAGCTCGACCCTGGGAACTTCCTTCCCTGCAGCTATCATTGGTGATGTCATTCCCGTCTCACCACCAATTGTTGATGTATCAATGAAGCTTTAGCTGCAAGGTTAGTGCCACAGTGCATACACAAAATCTGCAATGCTTACGGTAAACATATACATCTACAACCATCCTTCTAAACTTTTTACAGGAGAGGACCATAAGGCGGTTGTAGTCCTCGTGTGTGCCTAGTGCACCGAGCATAGCTGACTCTGGAGAAGCATGATACGAGCATGGTTTATGTGGTATATCAAGAGTGAAGCTACCGCTCGTCTGTGGAATCTTTTCCTTTGGACTCCAGAGTCTGTGCCTCACAGATTTCCATGGCCCATGAATTCTCCATCTCAAGAGATTCATCGTGTAAGATCGATGTTGATTCTCGATTAAGGTCAAGAGCAACATGATATGGGCCAGCGGAAAGAGGCTCAAACTCGATCGAGAGTGATGATGATAGTTTGCTTCACAATCTTCCGAGTCATACTCTTGAGGAGTAGAGAAATCTACCACCTCAACGAGAACGGGCTCGGATGATGTGAACAGAGATACATGCATCATCTCCTCGAGCGGGTTTTGCTTAGGAAGACGCTTCGCCATAGAACTTTCTAAGAACAAGGGAGTGGTGGCAGAAGCGGCTTCCCTAAGCTTTTCATCTAGGCTCCCTCGGGATGCATCGAGAAGTTTTTCTACAGGGGAGCCTAGGAGGAGATCAAGGTCGAGGACATCAAAGATGTGGAAGTCTAGATTAACCTTGACCTTGTCTACTAAGAGCGGCACGGCACATGCAACCCCTCGGCACTCAAGAATATGTCCGGAGGGACAACTCTTGAGGAGTTTGTCGGATGGTCTTAGCGTAATGTTGCCCAACAATGTATACGCTATGTGCCATGGCATGACATTAACCTCCATAGTGGGGTTAAGATGGGCTTCTATGATAATTCCCCTTATGGAACAAGAAATGATCGTAGAGGGTGAACAAATCCAAAGTGCTTTGGAAAAATTTCCCACTCCAGTCGACCACTTCTTCTCCATGGCCTCCACGATAGATGTTTCGTTTAGAGGATCAGGAGGCAAAGGTGGTACCATAGGCCTAGGGGTAGGTTCTGTCAAAGGATCTCTAGCTGGCAGGATTTGGACAGAACAGGGCTCCTTCCCTAGTTGGCCATCTAAGCAATTCAAGGTGTTTCTGAGATTTTCAAAAGGGTCATCCTCGAATTGATAGAGGAACCTTGGAGGTTGAGTTTCTTCTTCCTCCATTGTTCCTGGTTCGAGAGAGGGCTCAACGGTCAAAAATTGAGATGTGGAAACCGTAGGTTTAGGTTCGGCTGTTGAGAGACTCTCATGGCTTGATACATACTCATCACAGAGGGGTTCGTTATGGTTGGTAGGTAAGAAAGAGTCTTCTGAGAGAGTATCTAGGATTTCCCTTCCTTCCTTTGTTGTCTTGTCTTCAAATGAGCCGCTGGCGATGATGTCGAGCTCCCGGGCAAACTTCATGTCTAGACACGAGAGAAAGATGTACAAAGATACACCCTCAGGTATAGATAAGTGTGGGTAAATTGCCAGGAGGCATAAAAATCTTGCGCACGCTGCATCAAGGGATTCCTTCTCTAGTTGCTCAAAATCGAGGATGTCCATCGGTAGAGAATTTATGCGTTTCCGGAGGGAAAATGAGGAACAAAAGTTAACTCGTAGTTTCTCCCAATCACCGCTCATGCTCCCTATCGAACGGATGTACCATTGTTTCACTATCCCTATGAGAGAGAAATGAAACAATTTCCATCCCAAGGTTTCCTGCGTCATTCCTGGGATAACCAAGAATGAACACATATCCTCAAATTCTTGCAAATGGTCGTAAGGTTCTTCATTAATTGCTCCAGAGAAGGTGTGACTCCGAACCATGGCTATAAGGTCGGGGTTGAGTTCATTGTTGGATGAAGAAGTTGATGGATCAGTGAACTCATTAGATGTGGTGGAGAGGCCGTGAAAGGATGGCCTCCCCATGCGTAACGGGGGTAAAGGTAGAATACAGGAAAGTGAAAAGATACGAGGACCACTAGGTACGAAGATAGATATAGCAACCATTCCCCGGCAACAGCGCCAGAAAGCTTGTTAGGTATTTTAGCGACAAACGAAATAAATCCGCAAGCGCACGGATACCGTTGTAGCTTTCACCTCAGAGTATTCCAAGGGTATCGAATCCGAGGGAACGTGTGCGTACTAACTTCGTTCTAATGGTCCAAGGACACACCATGATATGAGGCACTGGGAGAGAGGATTCCTATGGATAGCTCTAAAGATGAGGTTAAAGGTCGATCTCTCGAGAACTTGCTTCGGGCACCGGCTAACCCCTGATCTATCAGGAGACTCCGGCCTACGAATCTAAGACGAACCTCAACCTGCACTATATCTGAACGTGGAGGATTTCAAAGGATCAACAGGGCTGTCACCACCTACGATCTACCTCTACCAATCCGTGGGATATAGGGCAAACAAAGGATAACCCTTAGCCTAGACACTATGTCTATGCTACTGATTACTACCGTAGCCTGACTACGCTATCCCGCGGTGCGTAGCAACCTACGGCACTCTATATTAAATATAGAGTGACGAACCCACAAGGAGGAGAACTGATCTGACTCAACTATAGAAGCTATGAGCAAAAGGAATCACGAATGCCACTTTAGTCTAATTGAACATGCATGAATATCCACTTTATTCTAAAAGATGAACGCGCATACAAATGAGTATGAAAGCTTATGAACCTATGCAACAGGATCAAAGGGGTGTGTTCACGAAGAACACAAGCCCCTAACTCAAGAACGCATGAAGAACACAAGAACATATCATAAAGGTATGAACACACTTTAGTCTAAATAGAAAACACAAAGATACTCACTTTAGTCTAAATGAAGAACAATGACATGGAGAAGCACATGCCTCTCCTTCTCCCTCTCTACTCTAGCACTCTCTCTAGGAGTGGAGGCTTGGATGGGTGGTGAAGTGTGTGTCTCTTTTCTTACCCCCTCCCCTTCTATTTATAGGCCCGGGTCACCGCGCGAGAACACCCAAAGCACCACGGGAATGCCCTTAGGATCCAATGGGGAGACGACACGTGGAAGATGGGCGTGAACTGCGTTAAGGTGTGGTCGGCCGACCTGTGGGGTCGGCCGATCCCGGGTCAGCTCCGATCGCGCCGCCTTTCGTCTGGGTGACTGCCAAGTGGGTCCTCAAGGCGGTTCCCGATGTATGGGTCGGTTGGAGGAGGTTTGCCCGGGTTGTGGGCCCTTGAATCCTTGTGCTGAACACGTGGCGGCGTCTGATTCATCGGGAAGTGCTTCTCTTGGATTGATGAGGTGTCATGGACACATGGCATCCTGTGTGCCAGCACGTCGCCACGTGGCCTGGTGTGGGTCCCACCGGGCCCACATGATGTCCTGTGCATATCTCTCTCATCCGGGCTCCGATGTATGCAAATGATAAATCCATTTCGATCGTCTTGACGAGCCCGTCACAATGGTGCAGTACAAATTGGCATTTGGGACTATTTATGATGATGCCATATTTATGCCATTAATGCACTTACTCTCAATTGCATCATTTAATGCGCATTTTAATGTGCCCTGCAACAAAATCTAGAAACACCAACAATTGTGGAAATTGTCAGTATAAACCCCTATTATAGTGTTGATGATCACTTTCCATTTATTTAATGCTGGAGTTG
Organism: Cenchrus fungigraminus; assembly: GCA_036936925.1. NCBI lineage: Eukaryota > Viridiplantae > Streptophyta > Magnoliopsida > Poales > Poaceae > Cenchrus > Cenchrus fungigraminus. The sequence continues at coordinate 79,221,350 of CM072772.1, forward strand.
ACAGTGTAAAAGCAGTACTTAACAATTGTCAACAATGTTCAAGACCCAAGTCATGGCAAAAGGTTTCGAAATGAGAGTTTTTAAATTCCGAGCCATTGTCACTGCGGATCGCTCGTATGGCATCTCCGTGCCTCTTGTTCTGCAACCTCAAGACAAGATCTCGAACAAAACCAAATGTCTCCCCCTTGTCTTCCAAAAAGAAGACCCACGCATACCGAGAGTAGTCGTCCAGCACAACAAGGACGTACCACTTCCCACCCACTGATCGCACACGAGCTGGGCCAACAAGGTCCATATGGAGCAGCTCGCGTGGACGCTCCGTCATCACATCGGTGTGGGGTGGATGGGAAGAGGCTACCATCTTGGCATGCCTACACGGCGCACAAACCAACTATTTCTCAAACCTCAACTGTGACAATCCTCGGACCTAATTAAGTTTACTCAAGTGAGACAAAAGGTCAAAGCTCAAGTGACCCAATTTCCAATGCCACTTCCACAACTCACTCAAAGAACAAGCCAAAAAGCAACAAGCCACGCCAGAGGACTGAGAGAAATCTGCTCGGAAAACTTGACCCTCGGGAACGACCATGCAAACTAGGTCCCCTCGAGAATCCAAAATCCGAGAACCACCAGGCCGAAACAACACCTCAAAACCCTCATCCAAAAGCTGGGAAAAAGAAAGAAAATTGAACCCGAGCGATTGAACAAGAGCAACATGTCTGAGAGTGACTTTGTCACTTATCCTTATCTGACCTTCTGAAAGCACACGCCCTCGCCCATTGTCCCCAAAGGTGATGTATGTCTTGGACACCATCGGGACGAGACTTGAGGACCACCCCTTGTCTCCGGTCATATGCCTCGAGCAACCGGAGTCAATCAACCAAACGTTCCTTAAGTCTTCCACCTGAAATTCAAAAACGAGCACGTGAGCGAACAAACGACTCAGCACTGGGGTTAGTACCAAAAGAGTAAAACCAGTGCCGAGCCATTTGCTCCAAAGTGGGGTTAGCACAATCCAAAGCATCTCGCCTACCACAGCTACCACCACGAGAACCACCACGAGTACTACCACTAGGGAACCACCGCTGTCTCGCTGGAGGAGAATGAAAGCCACGAAAAGAAGACCGTGGACCGTTCCTCCTCTCCACCTCAAAGCCACGACTTCTCCCACCATCGTATTGAGCACGAGGCGGAGAACGTCTAGCAAACTGAACACCACCAGAACCACCATGCCAACCACCTGTACCACGACCAAAGGAACTGAACCAAGCATCTCCACGATCACGAAAACCAAACTGGCCAGTGCCCAGACCTCCACCGGTCTGACCGGTCCCCCTGACCGGTCTGACCGGTGGTGCACTGCCAGCAACACCACCTGCCATCCTTCGATCTCCCCAAGCCGGAACTGTCCTCACAATCGCCTTGGCCCTGGGCATCTGCATACGAGGCTCAAGTACACCATTAGAGGGGTGGTACTTGTCCTTGTTAGCCCACTCCTTATCCAACCTCTCCTCACGCTTCCTCTTTAAGCAAAACTCATCCTTGTGACCATCTCTACCACAATAACCACAATGGAACTTTATGGGTTTTGGCTTAGGCTTGGGTTGGGGCTGCTCACTCGGCTTCTCCCCTTTCTTCTCTCCAACCTCACCTCCCTTTGGGCTCACAAATCTCACCGGTTTTTGGAAGTCATTGGTTGGGTGAGGGAATCTAGGTGGATCTGGAGTTGTGTCAAGTTTGTTTCTGAGATGGTTAGGCTTGGGCACAAACTTGTTCTTATGTGTGGTTTGTGGTGGGATAGGGATCTCTCCAACTCTCTCATCTCCCTCACCACTGCTCTCTCCAAGTTTGTCAGCCCCAAGTGCCTGACCATCATAGCGTTTGAAAGCCGCTATCATGATACCAAGCTGAGGCTCCTGACCCGACAACCAACTCATGCACTTCCTCAGCTCATCATTTTCATCCTGCAAGCGATCAACATAATGTGCAAGTTCCAGATTCTTCACAGCATGCAATTCACAAGTAGAGAAAGAAGTGGGAACAGGTGCTTTCAACTGAGCCTCAAGAGAAACAATGTAAGCATGCATCTCATCAATCTTTCCATGCAAAACAGGGCAAGAAGTACAAGCACCTAGCAAAGCAGGTCTAGACTTAAGCTCAGCCACTTCAACCCTAAGCACATCTAGTTCCTCACACTTGGAGGCATGCTTTTCCTTGAGAGTAGTAAGATCAGTTAGGAAAACAGAGCAATCACAACAATTAACCTCATCAAAAACAACAGGTGAAGCCTTAAGCTAATCTATCTCAAGCTTAGCATCAAGGTTCTGTGTTTCTAGTTCAGCTACTCGGTTCCTAGCATCTTCTAGCGAGGCCCTAAGCTCTTTCCTCATCTTCTTCACCTCTCTAAGCACGTCATCATGATTATCAAGCAACTTGCCAAGCCGTTCATTCTCCTCACGCAAGAAGGGAAGCTTGTCACGTACCTCATCCTCGGAGTCGGAGTCCGAGTCGCTCTGGTGACCCTTCTTGCTGCCAGACCTACGTGCCATGCCGCAGAAGCCATCTCGCGTGAAGCAGCTGAGGACCTGTGTGGTTCGAAGACCGGTGGATGGTCGCTTCCTGGTGTGATGAGTGATTGACAACGTGGTGTGGACTGACTCTTGGCTAAGTATTGCAGGTGCAGGTTGCGGCTTGACTGGTGTTGGTGCAGGTGAAGAACAAGCGCGAAAGGTTGTTGCTGGTGAGGCCTCCAGGTGTGGAGAAGACAAGTAGGCTTGGTTCGAGGGACCCGGTGGCCAGCGGGGTCAAGTGCGGGCCGCATGGTGGCAAGAACAGCAAGACGAAGTCATGGACGGTTTCTTGGTTGAGCCTCAAAACCAAGGTCGAGCCAGGACAACGTGGGAGCCGAGTCATGAGTGGTGATTGGCAGAGGCTACACTAAGTTCGCGGGGTTTGCAGTGGTTCACCAGAAACCACTAGGTTACTCGGTTGAGCCACAAAACCGAGGCCGAAGACTCGACGAGGAGGTGTGACCACCCAGGCCGGTTTAACCGCCCAGGAGGGGCGGTCAGACCGCCTGGGCTGGTCTAACCACCCAGGGGGGTGGTCTGACCACCCGGGTCGCAGCCGCCGAGAAGCTTCGAAGCGGAGGACACGCGCCGGGATCGCAAGGCTTGCGTCGAGGCTAATCAAGTTTGCGGTTGCGGGGCATCCGTCCGATGGTGAAAATCTGAAGACTTCCAAATTCGCCCTTGAGGGGCATGTATCCCTAGTTATCTAGTAAGGGTAGTTTAGTCTTTTGGTTGCCCCCATATAAACACTTGAGGGGATGGATGGCAGCCAACTCTTGGAACCCTAGCTCATTTCCCTTTGTCATTTTCATTTGTATTTTCCTCTGGTTTTTTTAGGACTAGCTTGAGAGCTTCATGTGAGATCTAGAGAGAGGGATGGATGATCGGGTGGCAAGCTAGACCTTGTATGAACCTTCATGGTATGTATAGATGATTCGGCGTGGTTCCTCAAGGCCTTGTGTTGCCTCTCCCGTTTTCCTTTTTGGCGAATTTCGGACCTCTTTCTTGTGATTTTCATGGCGGAGTTTTGACGGCGATTTCTTGCGAGATTCTTGTTGGGTGTCACGTATGAGGACCTTGTGCCTCTTTGACTTGTGACTTTGCCCCAAGAACTCCATTGAATCGACCTCGATTTGGTGGTTTTTTGAGTTGCTCGAGTTCATGACCTAGAGGGCCAAGATCCGCGATTCCCTTTGATTTCGAGCGTTTCGGTTCGATTCCTTTGGTGGAGAGGTTGCCCAAGAGGTAACCTAGGTATTTTCGAAGTCTCGCTGCAATCCGTGGGGTGAATTGGGAGATCGGGCGATGGGAAGTTGAGGTTGGACCCACAGCCAAGTTTTCTGGAAGGGGCGGTCTAACCGCCATAGGGGGCGGTCTAACCGCCCTGGGCTTTCTAGGTGAAAGTTTTGGTTTTGCTGGATTTTCCTCTGTGAGTTTGTTCGCCTTGATCAGAGGAGCGTTCAGGTGAAATCTTGGTTCGTTTCGGTGCAGTTTGCTAGGAGTTCTTACCTTGAGTTCGTTGCTGGGTACAGGAGGTTAGATCGCCCGTGGTAGCCGGTCTAACCGCCCCTAGGCCCTTGGGTGGAGTTTCGGTTTTCGCCAAGATTTTCTGGTAGCTAGCTTGGTCTTGACCAGAGAATCCTGTAGGTGAAACCGTGGAGAGTTTTGGAGCTTGGAAGAGGTGTTTCGGAGGATTTCTTGGTTACCAAGTGGAGGCGGTCTAACCGCCCCCCATACCCGGTCTAACCGCCCCCTCCAGGCAGGCAGGTTCCGAGTCATTTCCGCTGTCGTGTGTGTGTAGGAGTTGTGACTGCAGGTAGTGTTTGTTCCTAGGACCAGTAGCACTCCAGTGGCTACGTGATTTTGGCAAACGGAAGGTTGCGTGCGGAGCGTGTGATTTTGGGTATCCGACCGAGTTCATCTTGTTGAGGAAGTCATCCCCTTCAAGAAGAATTTTTATCGACTCCCATTCACTCCCCCCCTCTCTGGTCACTAGTTTCGATCCTTCAGCAGCTCAGCCCACTCAAGTTCTTGGATGACTTCTTGCTCTTGCGCTGATCACCTTCATCTTCGCTACTACTGGAGCTCGAGGAAGAGTAGGCGGAGCTGGAGTCGACGTCGCTTGCTCCGACCATCGCTCGGGTCTTCTTGCCATGGCTGCCCTTCTTCCTCGATCCACGCTCGTCCTTGTTCCGATGCTTGTGCTTGTGATCGCGCCTCGATCGGTGCTTGTTGTCCGTCCTCGACCGGTGCTTGTAGCCGTCCTTGTTCTCCACCTTCTCCGGACAGTCGGCGACGAAGTGTCCTGGCTTGCCGCACTGGAAGCATGTCCGTGTCGTCCTCCTTGTGTTCACCTGGTTCTCGTGTAGCCTCTCGAACCACCTGGTCAACAGCGCCAGCTCATCCTCTCCAAGCACGTCGAACTCCTCGTCTGGCAAATACATCAAAGAGGACAAAGCGAACATCCTGGAGGATGGGTTAGCGTTAGACTTAGCACCTGAGCCACTGACGAGAGCAAGACTATGAGAGTCAGTTGGGCTCTTGAGATCGGCTGTCACACCACGATCCACCTCAGCTGACTTGAGCTTCGAGAACAGCTCATTCACCGTCAGGGTGTCATACTTCTCAGAATCAAGAATAGCCTCAACCTTTCCATCCCATATTGTACGATCCAGCGAGTGCAAGAGCTTCATGGCTCTATCATGATCATCGTACGGGAGCACGGCCACATTGGCTCTCATGTTGTTCACCACAACCGTAAACCACTGGAACAAGGCGTCAATGGACTCACTGGGGAGATGAGTGAAGTTCTCGTACTCTCTCTGGTAAGTCGCGTACAACCGAGCCTGAACCTGAGCATTTCCCGCGTGAGCATCCTTCAACTGCTCCCAAATCCTACAAGCTAGGCCCTCTGTCTGAACCTGATCAAATTTGGATTGACACAGAGTACGAAACAAGTAGTCGACCACCTTGTTGATGGCGTCGAACATGTCCCTCGATCCAAGAGCTAGGAAGTTAATCGGATGAACATAAGCTGTGTTCACCGTAACGTCCCAAAGGATCTGACCCTTTCCGCGGAGGAACACCGCCATCCGCCTCTGCCACATCTGGTTGTTTTTGCCATCGAAGTGCGGAGGACCCAAACCCCGTTCCTGGTATGCCATCTTTGGATGTTAGACTGGTTAGAGTCAATGACGACCCGAACCGGCTTTGATACCACTTGAAGGACCGAACTGGCGACCAGAGAGGGGGGGAGTGAATGTTAGCCGATAAAAATTCTTCTCGAAGGAGATGACTACTCCAACAAGATGAACACGGCTATGCAAAACACCTCTCCGACTCAACTACCCAAGTTGGTCAAGAACACGCAGCCACTGGGGTGCTACTGGTCCTAGGAACCAACAACCACCGAAACCTACTCGAGAACGCAGCGGAACAAGCAACTCAAGGTGCTACTGACCACACCGGTCAGACCGGTCACCTGCACCGGTCAGACCGGTCCAAGCCGGATCCTCCGGACTGAGCAGCCGGAACACCCGACACCTACCAGAGACACACCGGGTCACCCTAGACCTCGAGCCGGGTCACCCGAGCAGGACTTGGTAATTTCCACTGAAAGCCCCTGCATCGGTCAGGCCGGTGCAGCTCACCGGTCAGACCGGTCTGAGCCTGGAAATCCCAATTCCAAGAAACCAACCTCCCGAGCTCCAAAACGCTCCAAACTTGAAACAGCCGCACACTCAGAGTCTAGGGAACACACCAAGACGTTTGCCCGAGCAAAACCCAACAGGGGTCGGCACCGGTCGGACCGGTGAGAGGCACCGGTCGGACCGGTCACGACTGGGCTCTCGGGATGAACAGCAACCCGCAGGTCAACTCCCCCAAATCCAAACCTCGATCTCTCGATTCGCTCCACAGATTTGCACAAGACTTTGGGGAAAGTAGGAACACCTCATGGGCACTCCATAGCCAAATTTGGTCCACCAAAACTTGCTATCAAGAGGAATCGAAGAAATCCCACCAAGAACGTCTCTAACCCTAGAGGGGAGAAAACTCCAAAATCGAGCCCATTTGCTCACGGATTTGGGAGGGGAATCAAAGGGAAAAGAACCATGAGGGGTTCATGCATACATCCCCCACCAAATCCCAAAGAGAAAGGTCTCGAATCCGCCACAAGAAAATCGCCAAGAAAAGGTTCCGAAAATCACCAAAAAGGGAAAACGGGAGAGATACACCAAAGCCTTGAGGAACCACGCTGAATCATCTATACATACCATGAAGGTTCATACAAGGTCTAGCTTGCCTCCCAATCATCCATCCCTCTCTCAAGATCTCACCATGAAGCTCACAAGCTAGTCCTAGAAATTCCAAAGGAAAAATGGAAAGGAAAATAGCAAAACAAAATGAGCTAGGGTTCAAGAGATGGCTGTCATCCTCTCACCACTTGGGTTATATGGAGGCAACCGAAAGACGAAACTACCCCTAAGGCCTAACACTAGGATACACACCCCCGAGGGGCACTTTGAGAATCTTCGTCGTCGCACCATCGGACGGATGCCCGGCGACCGCACCCTGTGTAGCCTCGATGCACGCCATGCGATCCCGATGCGTGTCCTCTGCTTCGAAGTCTCCAAACTGCGTCATCACACACCGGTCAGACTGGTGTCCTCCACCGATCGATCGGTCTGATGCTGCTGCATCTCCATCTTCGGTATTGGCTTTGTGGATCAACCAAGGAACCCAATGGTTTTCTGGTGAACCACTGGAAACCCTGCAAACTTGGTGTGGCCTCCGCCAATCTCCACTCATGACTTGGCCCCCATGAAGTCCCGACTCGATCTTGGCATTCTTGCCACCATGCGGCCCGCACTTGACCCTGCTGGCCACCGGGTCCCTCGAGATTCTTCTCTTAACTTTGCCGCTCTAGATGCAGTCCCTGATTTGGAACACAAGTTAATCGATGAGCCATGCGTTGAAAGTAAATTGCTTTGTGTATTGTGTTAGATTGGAGATTCTTCTCTTACCTTGGCCACTCTAGATGCAGTTACTGATTTGTAACATAACTTAATATATGAGCCATGCTTAGAAAGTAATTTACTTTGTTTATTGTCTTAGATTTCAGATCCTTCTCTTACCTTGACCGCTCTAGATCCAATTCCTGATTTGTAACTTTTTGTGCAGGGCCTAGCATCCCACTCATGCATTGCTGAGATTCAATCACATGTCGTGGTATGTAACAGAACACATGATTATCCTGCTACTTTATTCTTAGGATTATTCTTAAGTTTATTTGCTTGCTTCGTTTAAGGTTCAAGTTTGACTTCTCCTTTCATTTTTAGGCTCAAATGTTGAGGACAATCCTTGCGGTTCAAATATCAAATTCCTGTCCCTCCAATGTGAAGTCAAAGCCATTCATTGATTACATGCCTCGAGATTATCCAGCTTTCGCTACATGCTCAAGACCTGAAGTTTCGTTGGGAGGGCTCGATGCAGCTGCTGACCTTGGTGAAATCTTTGTTGAACTGGACCAAGTTTTAACAGACTTGAAGATCAAGGCAGAAGCATCAGATGTAGTAATGAAAGTGCAGACTGATGAGATTGAGAGGTTGAAGAAACAAGTAGAAACTACTGAGACCCTCCTTCGTCAACTGCTAAGCTCGCACCTTGGGTAAGGCCACTGTGTTTCTTAGTCTTCTGCTTGTGTCCTCCCAGCTAGTTGTGCTGGTTTGTGAGTACGGAGCTTTGTTATCTTAGTGGGTTCTATTTCAATACCAGCTTTATTTGTGAGCATGGAGATATCATGTGTATTGGTTTGTGAGCTCCTACTTACAATCTGCTTGTGGTTGTTCTATGTTCATTGATCATAATGTGTCATGTGTGATCTGAAACATTAATTTGTATCAGTGGTATGGAAATATTATCTGTGATGTCAATTACTTAATTGATTAGCATGTAATATGAGATTGAATTATATTTAATTAAGCGCTACCTGGAGTGCAGCCCAAAATATCAGGGAAAAATATGTGGGCTTGCCCCCTCGGCCCATTATCTTTTTACGAATTCAAAAACGATTTATTCATAAAATGGGCCGTATCAAAAATGACGTCAGCAAACGGTGGGCTGGGTCCAATATCAATTGGGCCTTAATCATTTTATGACATCATCGAATATTGAACTCGATCCAACCAGTACTGGACCCAAAACAAATTAATGACGAATGCAATTATTGGGCTCGGTCATACTAAAACTGGGCCTAAAACATTCTTGACGACCTCGATTATTGGGTTGGTCCAACCAGAATTAGGCCTAAAAGTGTCTATGACGACAACAATTATTGGGCTCCATCCAACCATAAATAGGCCTTAAACATTCTATGATGCAAACAATATTGGGCTCCATCCAACCTTAATAAGGCCTAAAACCAATTTATGACGAAAGAAACATTGGGCTTAGCTTAACATTAAGTGGGCCAAATTCAATCTATGAAGACAAGGTATTTGGACCTTGGCCCATCAAAATATGGGCTGAATTCACTTAATGACGAAACGGTTTGTCACAAAACGCCGTGCCACATCAGATTTTGGTCCGACGTGGCATGTACCTTATGACGCCTTTGTGTTACGAATTTATACGCGTCATTAAACTCATGACGCCGGGAAATAAGGTCTCGTCATTAATCGCGGTTTATGATGCTCGATTAATGATGGAGCGTTTTTGTAACAACCGGCGTCATTAATCGCGGTTTATGACGAGAAACGGCCTTTTTTTGCGTCACTAGTTGGCGTTTTTCTTGTAGTGTACTCCTCTTGTTTTTCTTCGGAGAACCATGTCTCCCGTGGATATCTTTCGCTCGCGAACCTACTTGTTTCTCGACTTCCTCGTTTCATCTTGATATTTCTCTATGTTACTTAGTGCTTGAAGTTTGTCTTCTTCTCTTGTGTCAATTGCCAAATTTGTATCCTCTTTGTTTTGTGGTTCTTGATCTGCTCTCAATGACCCTAATTTGACCTCTTCGGGAATGACCGCCTCTTCTCCGTACAGCAATCTGAAGGGTGTCAAGTTTGTAGCTCTAGAAGTAGTTGTGTTGTGAGACCATACAACTCTAGGCAGCTCTTCGGCCCATTTCCCCCTAGCCATTCCTCTCAAGTTCTTTTTGATTCCCATGAAGATGATGTCGTTGGCTCTTTCTACTGCTCCATTGGACTCTGGGTGATACACTGAAGCGAAGCATAACTTAGTGCCTAAGTTGAAGCAAAATCTTCTGAAATCTGTGCTGTCAAATTGTTTGCCGTTGTCTACTGTTACTTCGTAGGGAACTCCAAACCAGCACACGATACTTTGCTAGAAAAATTTTTATATCACCTGCGAAGTGATTCTTTGCACTGCCCTTGCCTCTATCCACTTTGAGAAGTACTCCACTACCACTATCGCATACTTGTAATTGCCTGGTGTTGTTGGTAACTGTCCCACAATGTCAATCCCCCATCTTGCGAAGGGCCAAACTGGTGGTAGCAATTGTATCTCATATGGAGAAGTTTTTGTGTAGTTGCAATGCTTTTGACAGTTGTCACATCTTCGCACTATATCTTCAGCATCACGGACTGCCGTTGGCCAGTAAAATCCCTGGCGAAATGCCTTCGCAACTAGTCTTCTTGTTCCAATGTGAGAAGAACACATTCCAGAATGGATCTGCTGCAACAGGTCTCACCCTTCTTCTGTGGAGATGCACTTAAGTAGTGGTGCCCACACTCCGCTTTTATACAAGTTGTCTCCTCTTATTTCATATGATCTCGCCCTCAAGGCCATTCTCTTGTTCTCCTCCTTTGACTGTGGTTCATAGTGCCCTCTCAAAAATGCCATGATCGAAGACCTCTAGTCTTCGCTTGATATCGCATTTATGTATCTCACTGGTGCTTCATCACAATCTACTGATTTACACTTCAGAACTTCATAGAAGACATCTGGTGGTAATGGTTCTTTCTGTGCTGCTGCCTTCGCTAGCATGTCTGCCTTGTTGTTCTAATCTCTTGGTATTTTCTTGACTGTGAAACCGAAGAAGAATTTTTCCATGCCTCGCACATTTTTCAAGTACTTTGCCATTTATCATGTTTTGCCTTATATGTTTTGCCAATCTGCCTTGAGATGAGTTTAGAGTTTGTGTTGATGACCACTCTTCGTGCCCCTATTGCTCTTGCTTTGCGAAGTCCTAGCAACAATCCTTCATATTCTGCCACATTGTTTGTCTTGCCTTCGAAGTCAAGTCTCACAGCATACCTCATCTTTATGCCTGATGGTGACATTAGGACTGCCGAAGATGCGGCCCCATCATCACAGTAAGCCCCATCACAATACATCACCCATGGTGTTTCTGGCTTGTCTTCTTTTACTTCATCGCCCTGACTTGGAGTCCAGTCCACGATAAAGTCTGCTAAGACTTGCGACTTAATGGCTGTTCTGGCTGTGAATTCTATGGCATACTGGGATAGTTCCGTAGGCCATTTTCCTATTCTTGCAGAAGATTCTTTGTTCTCTAGTATCTCGCGAAGAGGGTACGATGTTGGGACTGTAATTGAGTAACTCTGGAAATAATGCTTTAGCTTTCTTGCCGCCATTACCACTGCGTATGTCATCTTCTCGAGCTCAGAGTAGAACTTCTTCGCTCCTGATAAGGCCTTGGAGACGAAGTATATTGGCACTTGTTTGAGTTGCCCCTCTTCATATTTCTCTTCCAGAAGAGCTGCACTTACTGTACTAGCTGAAGTTGTGATGTACAACAATAACTTCGCTTTGTCTCCCGGACTTGTTAGCACTGCTAAATTTTCCAAGTATGACTTGAACTGCTCAAATGCCTCCTGGTCTTCAGGACCCCAAGTGATCTTATTCTTCGCGGACAACAACTTGAAGAATGGTAAGCTTCATTCTGCTAATCACGCTATGAAGCGACCCAATGCTACTATTCTTCCCGTGAGCTTCTGAATATCTCTTTTCGTTTGTGGTGTTCTCATGTTTCTTATTGCCTCTATCTTCTCTGGGTTTGCTTGTATGCCAGACTTTGACACCATGCAGCCTAACAATTTTCCCCTGGATACCCCGAAGATACACTTTTTTGGGTTTAACCTGAGGCCATATTTCCTCAAGTTCACGAAGGTTTCTCTGAGGTCTTGGATGTGCTAATCTTTCTTTTTGCTGTGTATGACAACATCATCTACATAAGCTGATACATTTCTCGTCAGTTGCGGGCCAAGTACAATCTTCACCATTCTGTTAAATGTTGGGCTAGCGTTGCGCAGGCCTTCGGGCATTCTCATGAAGCAATATACCCTGAAGGGTGTTATGAAACTTGTTTTGTCTTCGTCTTCCCTCTTCATCCAGATTTGGTGATATCCAGAGAAGCAATCTGACAAGGACATTCTCTCACACCCTGCTGCTGCGTGCACCAACACGTTGATTCTTGGTAAAGGGTAGTCATCTTTTGGGCAAGCCTTGTTCAGAAGTTTGAAATCGATGCACATTCTTTGTCCCACATTCTTCTTCGGTACCATTACTATGTTTGAAAGCCAATTAGTGAACTGTATTTCTCTGATGACCCCAGCATCCAACAGCTTCTCTACCTCGCTTTGAGCTGCCAATTCTTTCTGAGGTGAGATGACTCTGAGCTTTTGTCTCTTCGGTGGGATTTTTGGATCTAGGCGTAGTGCGTGCTCTATCACTTCGCGAGGCACTCCCTTAAGATCCCTCTTGCTCCAGGCAAATGCATCATGATTGTTGCGGAGGCATGTGATCAACACACTCTCCTCTTCTTCGGTCATCCCCCTTGCTATGGTGACTAGTTTGTCATTAACGTCTTCGGAAAGACGCACCTTCTTCGTGTGCTTGTGGGGTTGCATTCTCTTCTTTTCGTCCTGGCAAAGCCTCTTTTTCATTTCGAGCTCTTCGGGCTCGTCTTCTTAACTTTCTAATGTGTCTTCGCTATTTCTGACTATGTGTATTGGTTTCTGATTGCTACCTACATTGTATTCTCTGTCATGTGCATCTTCCTGATCTCCGTATATTGTGAGAATGTCGTTGCAGTTGGAATCTTCATGCACAAGAATGGCATGTGTATCACCGCTGCGAACTTGTTTATGATTCCCCTGCCGAAGATTGCTTTGTATGCATATGGGATGTCAACTACATCGAAGGTCACCATCTCTGTTCTCATCAGCGCTCCTGTTCCGAGACTTACATTCATTTCAATCGTTCCTAGAGCCTCGACCTTCTTGTTGCCGAAGCCATATAACGGCTTCGAAGTTTTCTGAAGTTGGTCATCTCTGAACTCCATCCTCTTGAATAATTCCTAAGTTATGATGTCTGCGGAACTGCCATTATCTACGAGGATGCCTCCCACATCATTGCCCAACAAGTACTTTGTGTTCTTTCCCAGTACTGCTCTGAAGACTAGGGGATCTTCGTGAGGGTACCTCTTGAGCTTGAGATCTGCCTCTGTGAAAGTGATTGGAATGTGTGACCACTCTGTTTTGAAAACTTTTCATGTGCATACATGGCTCACTTCTCTTTATTGTTCCTTCTTCTGCCTCTTCGTCAGATGTTCAGGTGAGTTGCAACCGCCTGTAATAGCATTGATTATGTTCATTCTTTGGTAGCGATCTTCGTCATCTCTGTTTTGATTAGCTTGCGAAGGTGCCTGATGAGCGAGCTCTGGTTTTGGCTGGTATGATGCAGTGCTTTGCTGCTGTAGTTGTATCATGTTTGGGTTGAACATCGGTGGAGGTGGGAGTTGCATTTGTTGGAAGCATGGTTGCGGAATATATGGTTGCCAGTTTTGCATTGAGCTCTGAGCCATCGAAGGTGCCGCTGATGATGTGTGATTGACTGTCTTTGCCTGGCTCTGCGTTGTTCTTTTCTTATCTTCTTCAATCTGCTTCTTCCGAAGTAATGTTCTGCATTCGTACGACCAATGCCCTTTGTTGATGCCATGCAAGGAGCATACATATTGAGGTGGTGGACCTCTGCCAGAATTTTGGCCTCAGTTTCCCGTGGCTGCGGAAGAATCAATTTGTGAATTGTTCCCTGAAACATTATTTACGTTGTTTCTGTTGTAGAAGTTTTGCCTTGTCGAAGGTCCTTGATTGCTTTGAGGCATGCTTCCCCATTCCTGCTGAGACTTCGCTTGATTCTTTCTTTTGTTGTATTCATCTACTCTTCGCTGTTTGCCCCTGTCTGACTTGCAGTATTTTTGCATTATGTCGAACAGCTGCTTCTCTGTTTTAGTTCTTCTTCGGTCAAGATACTCTCCGCAGGGTCCTACCTTGAGGCCATCTATTGCTGCATCAATTACCGTTGTGGCTTGTACGTGTGGTGCTCTAGCTCTGGCTTTGGCAAATTGCATGATGTACTCTTGCAATGGTTCTTTGTCTCCTTGCTTTATGACGTGAAGATCACCTGATGTGAGATCTTGGGGTTGATACCCCTGGAAGTTGTTCTCTATTCTTTGCCGAAGCTGTTCCCATGATCTGATGCTTCCTTTTGGTAGCGAAGCGTACCATTGCTGCACCGAGCCTTTCAAAGCCATTATCTTAGCTCTTGCCATTGCTACATCATCTCCTCCGCCTGAAGATATCGCGACGGTGTATTTCTGGAGGAAGTGTCTTGGGTCTGACTCACCATCGTACTCCGGCAAGGATGCAGGTAACTTGAACTTTGGTGGCCAATCAGCCTTCTCAAGCTCTAGTGAAAGAGGAGAAGTAGGCTTCACTTTGCTTGAGAACACGTCTCTATATCTTTTTTGTGGCCTACGTTCCACATACGCCTCTCCCTCTGAGTCATAATACAAGGATCCTTCATCATTCTCTTCTTCTTCTTCGTAAGTTTCTTCGTCAGCGATTATGGGTCTTCATTTTTTGCTTTGGCCTTGTGCTTTGCGAGGTTGCTGGGTCTGTTCTTACTGCTGAATAGAGTTCAGCTGAGCTTGTAAGATTGCCATTTGCTCTTGTAACTGTAATGTTTTGATTCTTATTGCTTGTTGTTCTTCGTCTTCCTGTAGTTGCTGCAGTAGCATTCTTTCTTCTTGACTAGCTGCAACATCTCATTGTACTTGGCTTTTTCTTGTGCTGGATCTTCGTTCTGTATTTCTTTCGCCCTGAGGATGGCGGCCTCTGCTTGAGCTCTTGTTTAGATGTTTGCTGGCATTGTTCTTTCTCTCATCTTCGCAGCAAGTCTTTCTTCGATTCTTCTCAGCGAAGTGATGTCCTCATCTTCGACTCCTGCGTCCACTAAGCCGACCTCAAAGTTTCCTTATGCTACATCTTTGGCTTCTTGCTCTTGATCTTCTCTGCTCCTGTGGTTTTGCGGACTTAGGATCATGTCCCTTGTCCTGTTTGTGTTGTCTGGTATCTGCCTCTCTCTGGGGTGTTCACTCTGTGCTTCCGACGATCATCGATTGCTCTATTTGGATGTGGTTGTGGGTTCTTCGGTAACTTCTTCGGTGGCATGGCTGGGACGGAACACGGTGGGCACCTTAACAGTTGGGATAAAAATCTTCCCCGAAGAGGGGCCAACAGTCGAAACGAACTAAAGGAAAGGAAAATGCTAAAGACACCGAAGAATACGAAACTTGAACTTGCCTGGGCATAATGAAACCCAGCCGCCCTCCAATCGCCCTCATTTCATTACCATCGGGTCCTTTTTATAGGCCCGTAACAATTACGCTTTACAACACTTGCCATCGCTTTTCACATTATGCGAAGCATCTTAGGGGCATTTCGGTAACCTCGCAGGGCCCGTACTCACACACTTTACAGATGATCACTTTACACTCTATTCGTCTACGTGTCTGCCCACGTGGTATCGCGTTCTTCGTCGATCTCTTCGCCTGGCCTGAACTTCGCGGCCTTCTCCTAGCTTGCCCTCGAGTCTTCGTCAGCTCTTCGCCTTCGTTCCCTTCGTGTTCCATTTTCAGTACGGTTTCTCAAGCTTCGCGTAGGTCATTCCCCTCGAAGAGTGCCGCTTGCCGCTCTTCTTCACACGTTCTCTTCGCTTTGACTCGAGTCACCTCCGTAGTAGACCATTCTCTGCATCTCCGTCGTTCGCGATCTCCGCTCTCCCGACCGAAGATGCCGAGCTTCGGTGTGCCTCAACTTGTCGCTCTTTTCCCACTCTTCGCTGGCTGGACTTTCGACCATTTCCTGAAACAACCAAAGCAAGAACCAAAACATGTCTGGTCCTTCTCCGATGAACCGAAGATACAAGGGAGGGGTTAGCTGCGAAATAATTACCCCAACATATCATAAAGTGTTTAGAAAAATCTAAAAAGTTACGTAGTCACGTGATTTTGGTGTATGGGCGTCACATAAAAAATTCAAGTGATTTCGATAAAGAGTTGTTAAATATCCCTCACAAAAGCATATATGTCTCACATAGTCCTATGTAGCTAAGTGAGATATGTTCCTAGTTGTGAAAGATGTATAGTATCACTTTGTCGAAATCGTTTGAAACTTTTATGGGATGATTATGGAGCCAAAATGTGTTGTATAGACACATATTTTTTCAAATTTGTTTTAAAAG
Organism: Cenchrus fungigraminus; assembly: GCA_036936925.1. NCBI lineage: Eukaryota > Viridiplantae > Streptophyta > Magnoliopsida > Poales > Poaceae > Cenchrus > Cenchrus fungigraminus. Next base: position 79,237,483 of record CM072772.1, read on the forward strand.
ATTTATTGCAGTTCAATTAATAAAAAGAAATAAAACACCGTAATACAACATAAACTAATCCTTATCCTAGTGGTTTGCACACGTTATTTTTGTTCCAAAGGTCTCAGGTTTGATCCCCAAGCAGGCATTTTTTGCTAATTAAATTCTTGGCATTGTGTCTATTGCAACCATTTTAGGCCTATTGTAACACTTTTTCAGTGTTGCATTAGACAGAAAACAAAAATTTTACATCTCACTCATATGGTTTCATAAGTATAAGTGACATGTAAATTTTGTGAACAATGGTATTACCACTTTGTTGGAGGAACAAATGACCAAAATAAGAGTTGTCCAATAAATCTTAATGAACTTCATGAGTGGATTGTGGGGGCTCGGCCAGCCACGGCCTGGGTGCAGCTGGCCACGGCTAGGGCGCAGCCGGCCGGGGCCGCCGCGCGGCTGGCTGCGGCCAGCTGGAGCGCGGTCGTTGCGTGGTGTGGGAGGCTGCGGCCGGCCGGGGCCGTGGCATGGGAGGCTAGAGGGCGGCTGCGGCTGGCCTGGGCCGTGGCGTAGCCGGTCGTTGCTCAGCCACGACGTGGCACGACCGGCCGGGGCTCGGCTGAGCGCGGCTGCAGTTGGCCGGTGGCAAAACCAAATACAAAAATGTTGAATGCAATGGAAGAACACAAAATATTATGTAGTGTAGTGGTAAAAGTGCTTTAGTTGAAGTAGGAGGTGCATAGTTGAAATCGTAATTCACACAATTTTTTTTCGATTTTTTCTTGCCTACACATACATATTTAATTACTATTTTTTGAGGGGGGGACCTGTTTGTAGGATCGCATCACCACGTCCTCAAGGTGGGATCGGACCGCATCGACACATCCTCAAGGTAGGGCTGGGTGACATGGCAATCACGGCCGGTGACAATTTAAAATTGTTTGGTTTCCTAGAATTGTGTCTATTGCAACCATTTTAGGCCTATTGCAATAGTTTTTCGGTGTTGCATTAGACAGAAAACAAAAATAATTTGAAACCATCTAGGGTTTCAAAAATTGATTTTTCTTTGTAAATTTTTGAAATTCAATTGAATCATTCATAATATGTCAAATGCAAAAATGATCATAATACAAAGTGTAGATCTCGATTAGTTCTATAACTCTTATGCTTATGACTTTTCCATCTAAAATCATTTACTGCTTCAAATGTTGTTAAAGTGGGACTGCAGTGACACGTGGTCGAGGTGGGAACAGCTGGTGGGAACGTACCGAGTGTAACTAACTAATAGAATCCTGTAAAATAACTTTTCTATTTTAATATCTATAAGGTTACTATAAGCTGACCACATAGAAACATGATAAAGGCTTGAACGATGCTAGATAACACTAACATTATAATGGTGTAGTGGTAAGTCATATACTAGTGTAGTATTGAGGTCCTTGGTTTAATTCCATGCCATGGCGTTTTTTTTATTTTTTCTATTTTGTCTCTAATGACAGATTGTTTCCCCACCAATTCAAACTTTTTTCTTAAAATTAATAATTAGAATAAAATGTAAATTCAAAATTAGCAAGTTTTATTTTTACTATGAATTGTATTTTTCATAATATATCATATAAAAGGCCCAATCCAAATCAACCTCGGCTACTAGTTCTCGTTGCAATAAGCATGTAACAGTTGCAACTCCCAAAAAGCGTTGCCATTGAGAATCACTTTTGCTTCACCCCCTAGAGTCCTCATTGCAATAAGTTGTAGCAGTTGCAACCCCAAAACAGCGTTGCAATTGCGAACCACTTTTGCTTCGCCTATCAAAGTTCTCGTGGCATTAAGCATGTAGCGTTTGCAACGCTTGTGAAATTTTATGCAACACAAAACAAACATAGCAATAGGCACAACCAAATGCAACTAATGCAAACGTGGTTGCAGTACTACCACATACTTGCAACCAAAATCAATTCTACTGCAACCATTTTTCACCATTGCAATATCATCCACCAAATGCAACAAAGGTTCGCAATGACTTGAAAACCGTTGTATTAAAGGCATGTATCGCTACCATTTTTTAGAATGGTTGCAATACAACCATCTCTAGCAACCAAATTTTAGGCATTGCAATTCAGAAGTGTTGCATTTGTTACAAAACCTTGTAGTGTTGGGAATATTCCAGTTCCACCACAACCTACACCCAAAGACAAGTTTGCACCCAAGCCAAACTAGTTGCTTAAAATGAGAGAGAAACCAAGTGAGAAGCCAAGTGAAAAGCCTAGTGAGAAATCAGGTGGGAAGCCTAGTGAAGAGCCTCATCCCAAGCCTAATACAAAACCAACCTGTTTCCATTGTGAGTTTTGTGGGAAGGATGGTCATAAGAAAGAGTTTTGCTATAAGAGGAAGAGAGAGGCGAGAATGGCTAAGGAGTGGGCGAATAAGGACAGGTACCACCCTTCTCATGGTGTGCCTGAGCCTCGTATGCCACTACCTAAGGGAAAAGGCTTTGTGCGTATGATTCCGGCATGGGGAGATAGGAGCTCTCGTAGCCGAGGTGGTGGTCTGGAGAGGGCCGTCAGACCAGCCTGGATAGGCGGTCAGACCGGCCCTCCCCAGATTTCTAGGCGGTTCGATTTTCGAGGTCGTGATGCTAGTGGTTTCAGTTCCTTTGGTCATGATGGAGGTGGTAGGCTCTTTGAGTCTGGTGGTGTTGTGTTTGCTGGACGGTCTCCACCTCGCGATCAATACGAGTTTGGCAGAGGTTGCAGCTTTGAGTCTCAGAGGAGCGACGGACCACGCTTTCCCTTTCGTGGTGCTCGTACTCCTCCAGCGAGACGGGAGTGGTTTTCCCATGGTGGTTCCAGGTTTGATAGGCTTGATAGGATGGATCGCAGTTTTGATAGGCGCGGTAGGATGGATGTTGCTAACTCCACTTTTGAGGAGATGGCTCGGCACTAGTTTGACACTTTTGGTACTAACCCCAATGTTGAGTCATTTGCTCGCTCTCGCTCTTGGTTTTGAGTTGCAGGTGGGAGGCTCGGAGAACATTTGGTTGATTTCGGGGGTGATTCTCCGGCCTCATACTCCGGTGGTGTCAAGGAGGTACATCGCTTTCGGGGATTGTGAACAAGGACATGGGACTTCTGAAGGAATGATCAAGGTAACTAAATTGGTGACCTTCAAGTGTGTGGCATTGGTCAAGCCACTCGGTTCGTTTTGCTCTTTGCTCTATCATGTGTGCTTAGGGTGAGCTTTGTATGCTCTTTGGCCCTAGCGCATGTGTTTAGGGGGAGCATGTGTGCTTAGTGTGCTCTCTGCTCTATCATGTGTGCTTAGGGTGAGCTTTGTATGCTCTTTGGCCCTAGTGCATGTGTTTAGGGGGAGCTTGTGAGTTTTGCGCTCTTTTGCTCTTTTGCCAGTGGTGTCGAGCCCTTTTGCCTCCCCTCGAGGAGTCAGTCGTTTGTGAGCTTTGTGTGTGGTTGGTTTTTTGAGTTGGTGGTGAAGTTCCTTTGTAGCATGTCTAGCTTTCCTTTTGTGCATGTTTGCATTGCATTTGTATCATGATATATAGGCATCTTTGTATCTTAGATTGCATGCATTTTGTACCATATGCATTTTGTAGGAAAAGCTTCTCCTATATACTTTGTTCACCATGATGTGCTATGGATGATTTTGTGAGCTAGTTTGGTATGCTATGGTTAGTTTGGCTTAGCTCTTGATGATCTTGGTTTATATCCATGGTTGATGGCTATGTTTTTGGAAAATGCTACATGTATGTCCTCTTGTGAGTAAATGCCTTTATATGATCTTGATATGTTTTTGTGGCATTGCTATGCTAAATTTGTTCTTGGATAGCTTATTTTGATCATATGGGGCCAAAGGCTCATTTGTCATCACGAATGTTTAGCCCGCTTGCTTTATCTTGTGGAGGGGCATAAGTTCATTTTTGTCGCAAAGACATTTCATGTACCAAATACAAATCTGAAAATGAAATGTAAATTGCTTGGAAAATATGCTTTCATGTCATATGTGCTTAATTTAATTGCTTTTGGGTGCTAAACCGTTGCATGATGCCTACCAATGAGAATTCTCATACATAGAAGTAGGCACATGGCTCGGTGGCTTTGACATGACATGAGGTGCTTGAGGGTGTTTATGTTCATCTTATGCTTAGAATGGTTGTCCTAGCATGAAGTTTGTGTGGCCTTGCCATTTTGACATGTTTTGCTCATGTTTAGGACTTCGCTCATGAGAGGGTAATTTTTCGCAAAAATGCTCAATTGTATCTTAGCTTTGCCCAATGGTTGTGAAACTTGGTGATCTTGTAGCTGATGTTCATACGAAGCTACAGAGTTTCTAACTTCCACATTTGGACATGTGTAGCATCTTGTGGTGAGCTCTAGGTTGAATTTTTCCGAGTTTTGCCTTGATTCATCCAATGTCAACAAGGGGGAGAAGTTTGTTCATGATTTGGGCACCTGAGAGCATTTGGAAGGTGTCCAAAGTGGTTCGGCAGTTTTCGGAGAAACTTTTGTAGGGTGGTCACATGGGGCGGTCTAACCTCCTGGGGGGCGGTCACATGACCAGGGGCGGTTTAACCAGCCTGTGCAGGAGGTTTAACCGCCCAAGGCAGTGTGAGCTCGGTTTGCTCTTTGTCATGCATCTCCAAGTGACCTTCTTGCATGCATTGGTTCAGGGGGAGTGTGCTTTGGCTTAGGGGGAGCTTGCATATGTGCAGGGGGAGCTTGTATATGTGCAGGGGGCCGGGTCGGTAGACGACGGATTCCGGGAGGCCGACGGCGGCGGTGAATTCCTGGGGGGCTGAGGACGGGGGACTTCGCGGAATGCGGCAGTCGGGGAGGATGACGGCGGCAGAGGAGGAGGAGGACACGACGATGGCGGCGGATCGGAGTGGCTAAGTGTTGGAGGGGGAGGGTCGCTGTTATATATATACACCTCTTTAGTCCCGGGTGGTGTTACCACCCGAGACACCCCCCTTTTGTCTCGGGTGGTAACACCACCCGGGACTAAAGGGCTATTTTGCGCGGGACTTTGATTTTTTCCCATTTTCCCTCCTCATTTTCTCATTCTTTCTCTTTGCAACATTTTTTAAAAATGGTAAGTTTAATATTTGAACCATGCAAAATTATTTTGCGTTAAGAATTAACAACCTTCACTTTCCTATATAAAAATTAATTTAATAGTTGAAATAATTACTTCTACTTTTCCATTTTTATCCACCTTTTCCCAATTGTTAGTGATAAAAATGCTAATTTCATTTCATATAAATTTTAAAAACAATAATTATACATCGGACTCAACAATATTTGTCTCCTAAGAGACCGTACGTGTGGCAAAATTTGGCACCATTCCATATCTTTTTAGTGGTGGAAATTCAATTAAACTGAAAAAATGCTCAACTAATTCAGAAAAATCTCAAACTTTGTGGTGACTTCCCACAGGGCATCATTACAGTACAACATTGAAGTTCAAATACATAAAGGAATACACTCATACAACATTACACAGATGATTTGAACATTAATCATCATTACAGTACAGCTTTGAAGTTCCTTTTCTTGACGAAAGTTCCTTGGTCATGGTCGTTACGTAAGTACGATGTCTCTTCATTTCCAAGCGATATGCTTGGGTCAACTTCGACAGCGAATGGAGACATGCCATCGAACTGATCATAGTCATCCGATTTGTCTGTTCTGTCCTCGACTCCAACGATTACTCTTTTACCTGGAAGAACAATGTGACACTTTGGCTATTGTGGTCCTTCTTGGGGATTTGTATTCTTCGGTTTGCTAGTCATATCCTTGACATAGAAACTTGATGCACATTTTTGGCAAGGACGAATGGTTCATCTTTGAAACAAATCTTGGTCAGGTCCACTATTGTCATTCCATATTGATCTTTCCTTATGCCACCTCCAGTTAGTTTTACCCATTGGCAAAGAAACAGAGGGATGTTAAGCGCCCCATACTCAAGCTCCCATGTCTCTTCTATGACACCATAATAGGAGTTCTTATTATTGTTGCTATCCATGGCGTCTATACGGACACCACTATTTTGGTGTGTGGTTTTCCGATCTTGGTCTCTTGTGTAAAAAGTATAACCATTTATATCGTAAGCTTGGAATTTCACAATTGTGCTAGAAGGTCCCCTAACTAACAAAGTGAGTTGTGGGTGAATCGTGGAATCACCAGTAACTTGTTCACTCAACCATGAGGGAAAATTTTCGAAGTGATGGCGTATAACCCATGCTTTGGTTTTAGTTGGATTTTGAGAAGAAATAATCTACTTGTGTTCCTCTATATACGGAGTCACCAAGGTTGATTGTTGCAGAACAGCTAGGTGTGCTTTATTGAACAAATCAGTATCATGCTTTCTTTCCAATGGTGCCCTTTCCTAGTAGCCTCCCCTCGTGTCGTGATACTGGAACCCCAATCGAGTCAATTGAGTCGACAAAGTCAAAACAAAACTCAATGACCTCCTCAGTTACATATCCTTTGGCGATGCTTCCTTCCGGACGTGCGCGGTTAAGAACATATTTCTTGAGGACTGACATGAACATCTCAAAAGGCCACATGTTGTGCAGGAATACTGGACCAAGAATAGTAATCTCTTTCACAAGGTGCACCAGGAGGTGAGTCATAATATTGAAGAATGAAGGTGGAAATGCCAACTCAAAGCTGACAAGACATTGCACAACATCATTCTGTAGCTTCACTAGGTTCCTTGGATCGATTGCCCTCTGTGAAATTGCATTGAGAAATGCACAAAGCTTTACGAGCGCTAATCGTACTTTCTCTAGTAGAACACCTCTCAACGCAACTGGAAGTAACTGTGTCATCAACATGTGGCTGTCGTGGGCCTTTAGATTTGTGAAATTCTTATCTTTCATATTTATGATCCCTTTTATATTCGACGAGTAGCCAGATGGAACCTTCATACTGTTTAGGCAATCAAACATGATGTCCTTCTCTTCCTTGCTCAAGGTGTAACTAGCAGGATCTAAGTAATCTTGTTCTTCCTCCTCAACCTCTTCAGGATCTGCTTCTTCATCAACCTCCTTCGGAGGTGCTTCATTCCTATGGATATCTTTCAGGTCCCGTTGTGCTTCCAATGTATCCTTAGAGTTACAGTAACAACCCAAGAATCCTAGCACATTCAAACAAAGATTCTTCGTCAAGTGCATCACGTCAATTGCATTCCGGACCTCAAGAATTTCCCAACAAGGTAACTCCCAAAATATAGATTTTTTCTTCCACATTGGTGCACGCCCGTTAGCATCATGTGCAATAGGTTCACTTCCGTCACCCTTTCCAAAGACTACCCTTAGATCCTTTACCATCTCAAATATCTCCTCTCCTTTAAAATGGGGGGGGGCTTTGTACGATGATCAGCCTTTCCTTTCCAATGCATACCTTTCTTCCTTAAGGGATGCTTCTCAGGAAGAAAGCGACGGTGACCCATATACACAACCTTCTTACAATTTTTCAGATCAATACCATCTATTTTATGTAAACAGTGGGTGCAGGCCCGATATCCCTTGTTTGAGTGCCCTGGTAGGTTACTTAAAGCAGGCCAATCGTTGATGGTAATGAACAACAATGCTCATAGGTTGAAGTTCTCTTGCTTATCCTCATCCCACACACGTACACCTTTTTCCTTCCATAGCAGTAGTAGTTCATCGACCAATGGTCTTAGATACACATCAATGTCATTGCCAGGTTGTTTTGGACCTTGGATTAGCACCAGCATCATAATGAACTTTCGCTTCATGCACATCCAACCAGGAAGGTTGAACATGCGTAGGGTCACAGGCCAAGTGCTATGACCACTACTAAACTCACCAAATGGATTGAAACCATCTGTGCTTAAACCAAATCTTATGTTTCTTGCTTCCCCAGCAAAATCTTTGTATTTTCTATCAATCTTTCTCCATTGAGACCCATCTACCGGATGTCTCAACATGTGGTCTTGCTTACGATCCTTTTTGTGCCATGTCATCAACTTAGCATGTTCTTTGTTCCTGAACAAATGCTTCAAATGTGGTATTATAGGAAAATACCATATAACCTTCGCCGGTACTTTCGTCATCTTGGGACGTGTCCCCTCGAGAGCACCAGGATCATCATCTCTCCAAATCTTATAACATAGCGCTTTGCACACAGGACAAGCTTCCAAATTCTCGTGTTCGCCTCGATATAGGATGCAATCATTAGGGCAGGCATGGATCTTCTGAACCTCCAACCCCAGAGGGCACACAGTCTGTTTCGCTTCATATGTTGTCGACGGTAATTCATTGTTCTCGGGAAGCTTGTCCTTCACAATTTTTAGCATCCCCTCAAATGCTTTATCAAACACACCATATTTTGCCTTCCATTGCAACATTTCAAGTGTAGTACCAGGCTTTTTGTGACCCTATTTGCAATCTAGGTACAATAGTTTTCTGTGATCTTCTATCATACGCTGCAACTTTGCTTTTTCATTATCATTTTCGCAGTCCCTTTGTGCATCTTTTAGAACCTGACCAAGATCATGAACATGGCTGTCTTCCGGTATCTCTTCTTCATCAGCATCTTCCGTTAAAGTATCCGCAAAAGCTTGCCCCGCAGCCCAGTCAGGAATGTTATTATCATCCTCCTCTTCTTCGTTGTCTTCCATCACAACCCCTCTTTCACCGTGCCTGGTCCAAAGCACATAGTTCACCATGAATCCGTTTTTAATCAAGTGGAGGTGAAGAGTCCCCCAGTCAGAGTAGTCTTTGTCGTTTCTGCACACAGAGCATGGACAACACATGAATCCCTTTGGGTTCTTGTTGGCTTTGGCCACTTCGAGAAAAGCATGCATGCCAGCAATATACTCCCGGGATCGTCTGTCGGCCTTCATGCATTGCCGGTTCATCTGCATCATATTAAGTCCAAAAATTATTTCCTTTAAATCAGAATAACAAAGACAAAGATGAAGAAGGGTGAGTTTGATGATGTATTCCGGTATGAACTGGATGATGAGAACTGGAGACCTACCTACATTCTTCCTGAACATGTTGATCATTTCAACACAATACGTGAATTCATAAATGTGTTTCAAGCAGAGGTTCAAAAGCTAGAAGCTGACTAGTTTCAGCTTGGGACTTGTACTCATTGCTATTGATGTCGTGCCTTGTAATAGCCATCAGGTGACCTCTGTATGTATGTCATTGTACCACAACCGCGACAATCATTGGATCCTATGTGAACTACATACATCTGGTCATTTCTTGTGATACAATGACATACAGAGGTCACTTGATGGCTATTTTTTATCTCCATTATTAATGACCATATTTTTTATAAACTAACTTCTAAAAAATTAGCTAAATGTAAAATTATAATTAGTTCTATGTATCATTATATCAAAAAGTAAACAAAGACAAAGATGAAGAAGGGTGAGTTTGATGATGTATTCCGTTATCAACTGGATGATGAGAACTGGAGGCCTACCTACATTCTTCCTGAACATGTTGATCATCTCAACACAATACGTGAATTCATAAATGTGTTTGAAGCAGAGGTTCAAAAGCTAGAAGCTGACTAGTTTCAGCTTGAGACTTGTACTCATTGCTATTGATGTCGTGCCTTGTAATAGCCATCAGGTGACCTCATCTATATGTATGTCATTGTACCACAACCACGACAATCATTGCATCCTATGTGAACTACATACATCTGGCCATTTCTTGTGATACAATGACATACAAAGGTCACCTGATGGCTATTTTTTATCTCCATTATTAATGACCATATTTTGTATAAACTAACTTCTAAAAAATTAGCTAAATGTAAAATTATAATTAATTCTATGTATCATTATATCAAAAAGTAAAATTCAATTTTCTCTACATCAATTTAAAAGATAACAAGAGAATGCTAGTGTTTAGCCAACCACTTTTTTCTAAATCTAAAGTATATAAATAACCTCATCTCTTATTAGCTCCTCCCACCTAGGATTTAAGATTTCTATTTTCTCCATCTCTAAAATATAAAAAAACATTTAATCATAACAAATGATGGGAGGAAGAAGAATCAAACCTTGGCAACACTTTAGAGGAGAGAAATCTTCACAAATAGATGAAGAAAAAATTCAGCAACACCTCTCTAAGATTGAGGCGCCATGGAGGAGGAGCTTGAGCTCTTGGTGAAGAATGGCTCGGGCAAGAGAAAGAGGAAGAAGAAGCTGGATTTATAGGGCGCGGGCTTTTAGTCCCGGGTGGACTTACCAACCGAGACTAAAGAACTCCACCCGGGACTAAAGCATTAGCACCGGGTGGAGTTACCAACCGAGACTAAAGGGGTATCCTTTAGTCTCGGTTGGTAACTCCACCCGGTGCTAAAAGCCCGCGTCAATCATTGCTGGAAAGGGACGTTGGGAGCCAGCCCTTTTGTCACGGTTGGTAATACCAACCGGGACTAAAGGGGGGGTGGCTCCCGCCAGCATTTCAGGCCACGTCGATGAAAGGTCTTTAGTCCCGGCTCCAAAGTTGAACCGGGACTAAAGGCCCGTACCAAAGCCTCACTCTCTACCAGTGAGAGGACTGCCAGAGACGGGGGCGCCATGGACCCCAACACACCTCCGCAGCCCGACCTCGCCCCGTTCGCCACAGGAGAGTAGGAAGGAGCCACCTTGACGACGACGTCCCTCTGCTCTGGCGCACAGAGCTCGCCTCTGCTACGTGCCCGTGGTGGCCAATGAGGTAGAGCCCGCCCTCACCAGTGATGGAGAGGGAGAGGGCCACCACCGCTCCAATGGCTGACGCCCCTGCCTCCGAAATTCCGCCGGCGAGCTTGCCTCGGATCCCTCGCCTCACCTCCTCCGTCCCCGCTTCGGTGAGCGCGACCGCGAATCCAGGCTTCCTCTGCTCCTCTACGCGCAGGGGAGGGGCGGTGCGGCCCCGCGGCTCACCGAGAGGGGTCGAGCCCCCGCAGCGGCGGACGACCTCGGAGGAGTCCGCACAAGAGCCCGGCGTCACACGCCGCGCAGGGGCAGGGGAAGAGGCTTCGCGGATCGCCATCACCGCCGCGCCCCCGCTCCGCCGCGGGGAGATGCAGGGCATCTGCTGCCGTGCTCCGCCCAGCGCCAGCAAGGAAGGGATAAGGAGGAGGTGCCGACGCCACGAGTAAGGACATGGCGGCGGGCCACGGGCACCGTTGATCTACCACGGTGAGGAGCCGGCACGGTGCAATCGAGGTTGTTGGGGAGGGCGGAGCCGACCGGGAGGGAGGGCGGAGACGGCCGTAGCACCACCAGGGCGGGCCGGAGGAGCTCGAGGCCGCCCTGTTCCTGCTCCATGGACGCCGACCGCGGGGCCCCACCACCGCTCATGCCCCGAGATCCCACGTCGGGGATGGAGCAGCACCAGGGGGCGTCATAGGGAGAGCAAGGGAGGCGGAGTGGTAGAGGAGGTGCAAGGAGAGAGAGAGGGGAATGGGGGGACAGAGGGGCCGAGGGAAGTAAAAAAAGGAGAGAGTGTCGGTGTTTTAGACTGGCAACCTACCAAGGGGGTACCCGAGGTAGATCTTTGTGGCCTTGCTGAGATCGGGAACTCGAAGGAGAGACACGTGGCACACAATTTAGACAGGTTCGGGCCACGAGGTGCGTAATACCCTACGTCTTGTATGCTGCGTAGCTCTTGATTGATGGGGTGTTGTTTACAAGATGATGCGGATGTCTAGATAGGGGTCCCTGCCTCGCCTTATATAGTCCGGGAGGCAGGGTTACAAGTCGGCTTGAGGGAGGAGAACTAGCCGTACATGGGTAGGAGTACGCTACATGGGTTCGGACATGTCTAGCTTTCCTAACCGAGTACTAGTCCTCTGGTTGCCTTGCGCTCCACGCCGTCTTGCACCGTGTAACACAAGTCGAGTAGTCTCGGGGGCCCACGTTGTAGTCGGTTCCAGTACCCGCCTGGGTAGTGTGCCCTGAGATGTCCATACGACAAGCCCCTGAGTACTTTGTAGTCGAGCAGAATGTCTTCAAGTAGTCTTGACGGCCTTGGCGAGTAGTCCTTGAGTGTCACTGAGTTCCACAAGCCGAAAGTCCTCAAGAATGCTTGAATCATCCCGAGGCTGGAAGGTACTACAGCTGATCTTTGAGTAGTGTTGAAGTCTTCTCGAGTAGTCCTCAAGCGTCCCCGAGTCCTTCTCTCGAAGGTCTTCAATAGTACTCATGATGTCTTGATGAAAAACCATATGGAAAATGCGATTTGAAGAATCGCATTCCATATGGAATGTAGCCCCCGAGCCTTAGTTCGAATTGTAGATTCAAGCTGAGGGTCAATCTGAAGTTCTGTCAATCTTATCCCTGAAAATCCAGAGAAAAAACTGAAGGACACATGGCACGGAGCCCCCGAGCCTTGAGTCAACCACTTCTCTCGAATTGAAGGGTCATCTTGACTATAGAATGTGTCCGTAGTGGATCCTTGATGTGTTGAAGTCCTCCAAATCTAGAAATTGAAGTTGAGCCCCCGAGATGAAGAGCCTCAAGTACTGGAAGTTGAAGGGTTAGCCCGCCTGCGCTGAGTCAGCCCCATTGAACCGACCCGCCCAGTGGCTATAAATAAGAGGGCAACCCCTTAGGGTTTTCCCACTCGCAGCAGTTGCATTCTTGCGAATAGATCTGAAGAGCCCTCCTTCCACTGCCACCGCCGCCTGTAGATTGGATCTGCAAGCGCCACCGTCGTAGCCTCCACCCCGCAGCCCCCAAGCGAACACGAGTAAAGATGCTCATGACTGGAAGGATGAAGTCCTCATCGGCGAAGAGCACGAAGATGGGCGCGTTGAAGAAGAGGAGCCGCGAAGAGGCCGGCGATGCCGGGTAGTCATCTTCCCGCCCCGCCCCACTGACTCCAGCGAAGGAGTGGAAGAAGTCAAAGCTGAAGACCAAGGACATCCTTGCCCTCGTCAACAGTGAATTCCTTCGGGAGAAGGAGATGGATCTGTGGTGCGCCGCCACCGGAGAAGCCTACCCGATGGAGAAGAACCCCGACGAGATCCTGATGTTCTCGCGGTTCGTGGAGCATGGCCTTCAGTTTCATGAAGAGGAGGATCCAGCCGCAAATGGCTCGAGACCACCTCGGCTATGAGTACACTGGAGAAGACGATACTTCACAGATGCCTGGTGAAGAGATCGATGACGAGCTGATCATCGGAAGATTGGGCAAAAGCTTCAAAGATATGCCCCCATACACCCCTTGCCCAGTGGAGGAGTACTCCGCATCGCGTCCACCAAAGAAGGTTAGTAATCGTGGCCATAGCTCCCGAGTACTAGTAGCTTGAGTAGTCATACTGATACTTGTGGTTCTTGTAGGAGGACGTCGAGAAGTTTGTCTCCATGCCTCCGCCTGCCCCCGAAGCCCAGAAGCAATCCCAGGGCAAGGCAGAGGTGAAGGCGAAGGAGCGCCGAGTAGTTGGTGCAGGTGATGACACTGTCATTGTCGAAGATTCGCCGTCGGATGATGAAGATGAAGAGACGCTGCAGCAGCACTTCCAGCTCCGGTCCAGATTCCGCCGAGCTGGGATGCCAGATGTACCGGTTGAAGATGCACCAGCTGATCTTGGAGGTGATTTGCCGCTTCCGCCAAGGAAGCCACGCAACGTGGCACGCAAGCGTGCCGTGAAGAAGCTGAAGGTGTCTGAAGACACCCACCTAGAGGTAGGCACAGCGACTGCAGTAGTCAAGTACCCAATAAGTAGTCTGTTACTGATGACTTGTGTTGTTGTTGCAAGAAATCCCCTCCTCGGAAAAAGCTGCCCCTAACGAGGGAGATTGGAACACTTTGGGGTGACAGCTAGAGGAAACACCAGCCCGCCTCTGGTTGAAGAAGGAGCTATGCCAGTAGAGGCACCAGAACAAGCGGCAACTATGGATTCAAATCCGCAACCGTCAGTGGAAGAAGCCCAAGGCCCTCCTCCTGCTGCGGCCATGGCTGTTGAGCAGCCGGAGGAGAGGGAGCAAGAGCCTCCCGTTGAGAAAGTAGCTACCGGGGAGCCCACGCAGCCTGGTATAGTGGACATCGCCAGTTTGCTGGGCGCCCCTACCATCACCGTTGTGCGGTCGACGCTGTAAGTACCCGACCACTCGAGTAGTTATTGAAGCATAATGCCAGTTGCTGACGTAGTACTCTTGTGCAGGAAATCCATTAACGACATGGGACGAGGCCGAGGCGAGTGCTCCTGTCGATGGTGCAGACCTCTTGACGTAGGCACGAGAGCCCAGGCCCCCGCGACAACCTGGAGAAGGAGCTGAGGCGACGCTCGAAGAAGCTGGCACCACTGGAGGTATTGTTCATGCTGACTTGAGTACATTGTCATGTAGAATAGTCGCTAGAGTGTTGTCTGATTTGACTTGTTGTTGACAGGGTTTGGAGTCGAAGGGGGAGTACTTCTTGAGGCAGTAGCTATCGAGGCAGCTGCTGTTGAACCCGCTGCTGCCGAGCCAGTCGAGGCAGAGATGACGACTACAGCCCCCGAGCTCAGGACGGAGGCACAAGGTGATCCGCAGCTGGGATCGAGTACCGAAGTTGTCCCTCATGAGAGGGTGATAGAAGAAGCAGCACCATTGCGGTCGGTGCTGATGCAGGCGTACGGGAGCTCGAGCCGCGAAGGTCTCGAACTTCTGGACGATGAGCTGGTCGACCCCGCCATCATAGTGCGGAACATGGATTCATGGCGCCGCACGGAGCAGTGGGTCAAGGTACGCCACGAGTACCCTGAGTAGTCTTTATAGTCATGAGTACTGATGCTGACTGAGCTCTGATGTTTGCAGAACCTTGTTGAGAGATCTCAAAAGAAGACTGAGCTCCTCAAGGGTTACGGCGATACAGTCATCCGCGCTGAAGCCTTGGAGAAGGAGTTGGACAAGTCAAGGAAACATTTTTCTCTGCTCCAATCCAAGCTCAACAGCGCCTTTGCCTAGTACCACAATGAAGTCCAGGACATGCAGGCGAAGAGAGATGATCTGATCCAGAAGAGCAAGTCACTGCAGCAGAAGAACAAAGGTATGCCTCCTGCCGTAGTGCTTGAGTACTGATTTTGTAGATTTCTATAGCTAACTCTGTACTTGAGTTGTCTGTAGAACTTGAGGCTTCTCTCCAGCAGGTCAAAGATTCTGAACTCGACTTGAAGAACATCGTGTACCAGGAGACCCATGCTCGAGAGGTAGCCGAAGAAGAGTTGGCCATAAGAACTCATGAAAGCTTTACCGCAATTGAAATCCAGCAAGCAACAGATGTTGACCTTGTTCGCTGCATGCAATCCCTGCAGAAGCTCAACAAAGACTGCGAGAAGCTGCGGACGTCCCTGAAGGAGCTTGAAGAAGCCGCGCTGCCCATCGCAAGACTACTTGTTCCACATGTGGCCGGTACTCAGCTGCAGCTGCTTGTGGACAGGTTGAAGGAAGCCCCCGGGCGCTTGGTAGCATATGTCAAGCACTTTGCGAAGTCGATCCCCAATCAGGTACTCACATATCTTAAGTCATACTTCACCAAGGCGCCTGTGGACGCGGTGGCTGGAGGACTTGCGGCGAACTGCACGGATGAGTTGTTTCGTGTTCTGCTGGAGGGGATGGCGCCCATCGCTAAACAAGTCGCCGAGAAGCTCAACCACCAGTAGATGTACCTATAGAAATAGTTCGTGTACAGGTGTGACAGTGTATGATGAACAAGTTAGTGAACAACTCTTTGAATGTATCTGAGTTATTCGATTATTGTGGTTAACTGAGTACTCATTGCCGCGGCTTGCAACGAAGCCCGCAGAGTACTGAGTCGAAGTAGCCAATGAGTAATAGTACTCAATGGTGGTTTATCTAGTTAAGAGACGCAGTAAAGACGTTGAGTAGAATCAAACTTTATTATTGATGAAAGATTACACCTGGATGGCCAGGGCCGTTACAAATTGGTAGTCACCAGGACCTGTAGGCCGCTTACAGCTAGAGATCCGTGAGTAGCCGTTGAAGCAGGATCTTGAAGGTAGGTGGTCTGTAGACCGCTGCCAGGGCCCTTAGGTTGTGCACAGCCCAGGATCCGTGAGTAGCCATTAACGCTGGATCTTGGTTGAGAGTGGTCCGTAGACCGATGCCAGGACCCTTAGGCCGCTTACAGCTGAGAGTCCGTAGGTAGCCGTGTAGGTTGGACCCTGTAGATGAGTAGTCGATGGACTACGCGTAGAACCTACAGAGCTGGTCGACGTTCCACGAGTTGCTGATGTCTTCGCCTTCAAGGGTCTGGAGGCGGTAGGAGCGTGGGCCGGTGACCTTGGATACTGAGAAGGGACCTTCCCAAGGCGAGCTGAGCTTGTGTAGTCCGTCTGTGTTCTAGATCGACAGAGGACTAGATCGCCCATGTTGAAGGATCGTTCCTTGACGTTGCGATCGTGGTAGCGTCGGATACCCTTTAGGTACCTTGCTGACTGGACGAGGGCGGTGCAGCGGGCTTCTTCGAGGTTGTCGATATCAACCCTTCTGCTATCTTCTGAGACTCCTTCCTCGTATTGTTCAACCGTTGGGGATTCCCACATCACATCGGCAGGTAGTCTAGCTTCGGAGCTGTAGACCAGGAAGTAGGGCGACTGCCCAGTTGGCTTGGTAGGTTGAGTACGAAGCCCCCAGATGGCATTGGGTAGTCCTTGATCCACTTGCCTCCTTTGGTCTTAGCAGCATCGTGCAGTCGTTTTTTGAGGGTGTCGAGTACCATCCCATTGGCGCGCTCCACCTGGCCATTGGCGCGTGCGTGAGCGACTGAGACGTACCGGAAATCGATCCCGCTGTTCTGAAGGACCGAACTGGCGACCAGAGACGGGGGGAGTGAATGAGAGCCGATAAAAATTCTTCTCGGAGGAGATGACTTCTCCAACAAGATGAACTCGGTCGGGTACCCAAAATCACACGCTCCGCACGCAACCTTCCGTTTGCCAAAACCACGTAGCCACTGCAGTGCTAGTGATCCTAGGAACAAACACTACGTGTAGGCACAGCTTCTACACACACACGGTAGTGGAACCAACTCGGAAGCTCTCTGCCTGGAAGGGGCGCTTAGACCAGGTATAGGGGCGGTTAGACCGCCTCCACCTGGCAACCAAAAAATCCTCAGAAAACCCTCTTCCGAGCTCTAAAACTCACCACGGTTTCAGCCACAGGATCCTCTGGTCAAGGCCGAGCTAGCTACCAGAAAATATTGGCGAAAACAAGAACTTCACCGAAAAGGCCTAGGGCGGTTAAACCTCCTACCAGGGGCGGTTTAACCTCCTGTACCTAGCAAGAATCACCTGCAAGGAAAACCTTGCAAACGAGCTCAAAACCAACCAAGATTTTAACCACACACTCCTCTAGTCAAGGTTAACAAGCTCCCAGAAGATCTCGGTGAAAATCCAAACTTTCTTCGGAAAGACCTGGGGCGGTTAGACAGGGTGCCAGGGGCGGTTAGACCTCCCTCCCCTGGGCACAAAGATCCGAGTGAAAACCAAAGCAAACAAACTCGAAACGTTCCAAGATTTCAACCATAGAATCCCCTGGTCAAGGCCAACATGCTACCAGAAGATCTCAGCCAAAATCAAAACTTTCTCCGGACGAGCCCGGGGTGGTTAGACCCCCCCCCCCACGCGGTTAGACCGCCCTCCCCAGACAGAACAAGAAAACAAGAACCGCGGGTCAACCCTCAACTTTGCATCACCCGATCTCCCGATTCACCCAACGAATTGCAGTGAAACTTTGGGGATGCCTGGGTCACCTCATGGATGACCTCTCCATCAAAGGAATTGAACCGAAACGCTCTCAATCATGGGGAATCGCAAATCTCGTGGCTCAACCTCAAGAACTCGGGCTCCACCAAAAACCACCGAATCAGATAGCTTTCCACGATTTTGGAGGGGCAAGGTCAACAAGAAAAGAGGCACAAGGTACTCATGTGCGACTCCCACAACAAATCTCGCAAAGAAACGCCTCCAAAACTCTGCCACGAAAATCCCAAGAAAAGGCTCTGAAAATGACCAAAAAGGGAAAACGGGAGAGACAACAAAAGCCTTGAGGAACCACGCCAAATTTTCGTCTCGATTCGCTCCACGGATTTGCACAAGACTTTGGGGAAAGTAGGAACACCTCATAGGCACTCCATAGCCAAGATTTGGTCCACCAAAACTTGCTAGAATAAGAGGAACCGAAGAAATCTCACCAAGAACAACTCTAACCCTAGAGAGGAGAAAACCCCAAAATCGAGCCCCTTTGCTCACAGATTTGGGAGGGGAATCAAAGGGAAAAGAACCACGAAGGGTTCAAGCATACATCCCCCACCAAATCCCAAAGAGAAAGGCCTCGAATCCGCCACAAGAAAATCACCAAGAAAAGGCTCCGAAAATCACCAAAAAGGGGAAACGGGGGAGACACAACAAAGCCTTGAGGAACCACGACGAATCATTTATACATACCATGAAGGTTCATACAAGGTCTAGCTTGCCTCCCAATCATCCATCCCTCTCTCAAGATCTCACCATGAAGCTCTCAAGCTAGTCCTAGAAAATCCTAAGGAAAATAGGAAAGGAAAATAGCAAAAGCAAATGAGCTAGGGTTCCAAGAGTTGGATGCCATCCATCCCACCAAGTGTTTATATGGGAGCAACCAAAAGATTAAACTACCCTTACTAGCTAACTAGGGATACACACCCCTCAAGGGCAATTTCGGAAGTCTTCAGTTCAGCACCATCGGACGGATGCGCATCCACCGCAAGCCTGCGTAGCTCCAACGGAACTATTGCGATCATGTCGCGTGTCCTCCGCTTCGAAGCATCTCGGCGGCTACGACCCGGGCGGTCAGACTACCCCTCCCCCCTCGGTAGTTAGACAGGCCCAGGCGGTCTGACCGCCCCTCCTGGGCAGTTGAACCGGCCTGGGTGGCCGCACCTCCTCGTCGAGTCTTTGGCCTCGATTTTGTGGCTCAACCGAGTAACCCAGTGGTTTTTCTGGTGAACCACTGCAAACCCCGCGAACTCGGTGTAGCCTCCGCCAATCACCACTCATGACTCGGCTCCACATTGTCCCGGCTCGAATTTGGTTTTGAGGCTCAACCAAGAAACCGTCCACGGCTTCGTCTCGCTGTTCTTGCCACCATGTGGTCCGCACTTGACCCCGTCGGCCACCGGGTCTCTCGAACCAAGCCTACTTGCCCGCTCCACACCTGGAGGCCCACCGGCATGGACCTTTCACGCTTGTTCTTCACCTGCTCCGACACCAATCAAGTCGCAACCTGCACCTGCAATACTTAGCCAAGAGTCAGTCCACACCACGTTGTCAGTCACTCATCACACCAGGAAGCGACCATCCACTGGTCCTCGAACCACACATGCTCTCAATCTCCCCCTTGATGAGTGCATTGACAACACACATGATTGGTAACCAAAGAGAAAAGGAAAGAGAAAAGAAAAAATAAAAGAAACGAACAAAAAAAATCAAACAAGTGATCGAAAGCCGAAACAAAGGCAAGGAGCAAGATCACTTGAATGAAGAAAGTTTCGGTCCCCTTAGGCAAGGGCAACGGCTTGACGCAACCGAGAGAAAACAAGATCACAACAAAGGAGCAAACCACCAAAACAAGAACTCGCACAAGAGCTCCCCTTCTCCGCCGCCGCCGTCGGCCCACGGAACGCGGTGGCATCCTCCCCGACCGCCGTATCCCGCGGCCTGCCCCGGCCTCCGGGGCTCCTCCGCGCGTCGGCCTCCTCCCCATCCTCCACCTCCGCGCCGTCCTCCCCGGCCTCGGCCGGCCGGCCCGTCGCCTCCGCCCGCGCATCAACATCGTCTGTCCCACTCCTCCGTCACCTCATCCTGCTGCGCTCTGCCTTCATCCTCACGGTCGTCATCCCCAACACCGGTAGGGCCGCGGCCTCCCCCCCCTCCCCCGGCCACCGGCCTCCACCGGACTGCCCCAAAATTTGGGGATTTCAGACTTGCTGACGCAAACAATTGAATTGTTTGCGTCAGCAATTTTTTTATTTAGAATTGAAGATTTAAATTTAAGTATAAAATTGTACTAAATATGTGTATAATAATTCTAATTAAATATGTCACTCCCCAGCATCACCGACCGCCGTCTCTCCCCGGCTCCCCGCTGCCTCCCTCGACGCACCCAGGATCGCGCCGCCGTCTCGCCCCGGCTCCTCGCCGACTCTGGTAGGCGACACTACTGATAAAATCGTGGTTATTTTAGAAATTGATAGAAATTGATATGAATTATTGTAGAAAATTAGTGGCCTTATTCTTGTTTATTCTAGAAGAAATAGATAGAAATTATTGTATATTCTCATAAATTCGTGTCGATTCATAGAAAATTAGTGTTTATTCTTGTTGATTCTAGAAATAGATAGAAATTATTGTATATTCTCATAAATTCGTGTCGATTCATAGAAAATTAGTGTTTATTCTTGTTTATTCTAGAAATAGATAGAAATTATTGTATATTCTCATAAATTCGTGTCGATTCATAGAAAATTAGTGTTTATTCTTGTTTATTCTAGAAATAGATAGAAATTATTGTATATTCTCATAAATTCGAGTCGATTCATAGAAAATTAGTGTTTATTCTTGTTGATTCTAGAAATAGATAGAAATTATTGTATATTCTCATAAATTTGTGTCGATTCATAGAAAATTACTGTTTATTCTAGATGGATGAAGGGCCGATTAGGCGACCATAGAGGGGGGGAGTGAATGGGAGCCGATAAAAATTCTTCCCGAAGGATGAACTCGGCCTATGCCCCAAAATCACAACCGAGGATTCCCACACGAGTTTGCTAAGGTCGCGTAGTCACAACGGACCTACCAACCCTAGGAACAAACCCCGACTCAAAGCAACACAGAAGCGCAACTCAAGAAGCAAAGGACTTAGGCAATCTGCGGTGCCTGGGGCAGACCGTCCGCATGGACCGGGCGGACTGTCCACGGGGGTCAGGCGGACCGTCCGCGGCTTCACGGCGGACTGTCCGAAAATACCTCTCGAACCACCAGTACTGCACCTCGAAAAACGGACCGTCTGTGCCCTACTCGCGGACCGTCCGAGCCTCGCGGACTGTCCGGCGACCCCGGGCGGACTGTCCGATCAACCTCTTCCAACCAAAACCACCTGACACGACGGATTGAAACAAAGCGACGTAATAACTCACGAAGAACACGACGAACTGCCGGCTGAAAGCCTCCTCGCGGACCGTCCGCCAGGGACGTGCGGACCGTCCGTGTTGTGCGCAGACAGCAGCTCGAGCTCGATCTCTTGAAGGTCAACTCCTCCTTCCCTTTGCCCGATCTCCCGAATCAACCAAGGGATTGCTACCAAATCATAAGTGAAGGTGAAGCGCCTCAAGGAGATGCTATACCTACGAATTTGTTGCCAAAAACCCACTGAATCGAGAGGAATCGAGATTCTACCGAGCTCACACAAAGAGCTAGGGTTCCAACCGAAATCCTTCACTCGGAGGCCAAATCCGGAGTTTGAGGGGTCAAGATCAAACACAAAGATGCACAAGACATCTATCCATGATCCCCACAAACAAAACCGAACCAAAACACCTCAGAATCGAAGGAACAAGCCGCGCACGAAAATCTAACGAAAATAGCTCCAAAAAGACACGAAAATCACTCGAGCCACAAGAAGGAAATCAACGCAACCATGAATGCTTCCATACACTCGAAGGTCAGATTCTCTACAAAATGGTGAAGAAAATCTACGCCTATGGAGCAAAGAAATGGGAAGCAGTCCGGATGGATGGTTTGCCCAGAAACCCTAGACCTAATATATATGAGTTCCTCTGGGTTGGGCAAATGACCACACTATCCCTAGCACTTAAACTGAGATACAAACCCCTCAGGGGCAAATAGGTCAAGTAGCACTCCTCTTCATCGCACGGCCACGCCTTTGCCGCAGTCCGCGTCCTCCCGACGCAAGCCCTGCGATCCCGCCACGTGTCCGCCGGCATCGAAGCTTCTCGGCGCGCCCGGATCCCGTCTCCGCCCGCCGAGCCTCCGGTCTTGGTTTTGTGGCTCAACCAAGTAACCCGACGGTTTTGTGATGAACCGCCGCAAACCCCGCGTGCAGACTCCGGTTGTGAGCCACTACCCTGCACCGGCTCCGATCGACGACTTCGTCCTGCTTTTCTTGCCACCATGCGGCCCGCACTTGACCTCGCTGGCCAGCGGGTCCCTCGAGCCGAGCCTACTTGTCTCTCCACTCCTCGGAGGCCCCGCAAGGCTTAGACCTTTCGCGCCCGCTCTTCACCTGCACCAACGCAAATCAAGCCGCAACCTACACCTGCAATACTCGACCAAGAGTTAGTCCACACCACGTTGTCAATCACTCATCACACTGAGGAGCGACCATCTACCGGTCCTCAGACGCTCCGGTCCTCAATCTCCCCTTTGATGAGTGCATTGACAACACACATAGTAACCAATTCAGAGAAAGAAAGAAAAAGAAAAGAAACGAACCAAAAACTCAAACAAGTGATCAAAAGCCAAACAAAAGCCAAAGAAGATCATTTGAAAGATAAAGTCTCGGTCCCCTAAGGCAGGAGAAATGGCTCAACATAACCGAGACAAAATGCTCCAAAATTTGCCGACTCCTCAAGGTGAGGCAAAAGGGCTCGACACCATCGGCAAACGAGCACAACTAAAATCAGGCGAAAAAGAGCTCCCAAAAGCTCCCCTTGACCAAATGCCTTCTCCCAAATTTCTCTTCCCCTTGATGCAAAACTCCCCCTGGATGCATGAATTGGATACTTTCCTCCCCCTTGTTGGTAATGCATGAATCAAGCCAAAATGAACCTAGAGCTTCTCAAATAGACAAGATTCAACACAAGATGCTACACATGTTCAAATGAGCAAGTTAAATACTCTATAGGTTCGTATGAACATTAGCTACAAGATCACCAAGTTTCACAACCATTGATCCAAGCTAAGATAAAATGTAGCACATTTTGCAAAAATCACTCTCTCATGAGCAAAGTCCTAAACATGAGCAAAACATGTCAAAATGGCAGAGCCATACAAACTTCATGCTAGGACAATCATTCTAATCATAAGATCATCATAAACACCCTCAAGCATCTCATGTCATGTCAAAGCCACCGAGCCATGTGCCTACTTCTATGTATGAGACTTCTCATTGGTAGGCATCATGCAACGGTTTAGCACCCAAAGCGATAAAAAATAAGCACATATGACATGGGAGCACATTTTCCAAGCAATTAACATTTTATTTTCAGATTCATATTAGTACATGAAATGTCTTTGCGACAAAAAGGAACTTATGCCCCTCCACAAGATAAAGCAAATGGGCTAAACATTCATGATGGCAAATGAGCCATTGGCCCCATATGATCAAAATAAGCTATCCAACCACAAATTAAGCATAGCAAAGCCATAAGAACATGTTAAGATCATATAAAGGCATTTACCCACAAGAGAGCACACGTGTAGTATTTTCAAAAGCATAGCTAGCAACCATGGAAATAAACCAAGATCATCCAGAGCTAAGCCAAACTAACCATAGCATACAAACTAGCTCACGAGATCATGTATATAGGAGAAGCTCATCTCTAAAGCATATGATACAAGATGAAAATGCAAGATGCATATGTACATGAGATCCCCCAACAAAAGCTCAAAAAGGAAAAACCACACCAAGCTCACCCCGCAAACGTGCAAATGTAGCTTGGTCCAAAGTCTTTGTCAGGATATCGGCGAGCTGTTTTTCGGTTGGGACATGGATGAGGTCTATGTTTCCCTTCTCAACATTGTCTCTCAGAAAGTGGTAGCGCACTTCTATGTGTTTGGTTCTTGAGTGGAGCACAGGATTCTTGGCTACACTTATGGCACTAGTGCTGTCACACATGAGAGGTTCATGGGAACACTCCTCACCAAAGTCACTCAAAGTGTACGTGATCCAAAGCAGCTAGGAGCAACAACTAGCGGCAGCGACATACTCGGCTTCTGTGGTAGACTGAGTTACACTTGACTGCTTGCAAGATGACCAAGAAACAAGCGAGGAACCAAGAAACAAGCGAGGAACCCAGAAACTGGCAAGTACCCTAAGTCAATTTCCGATCGACTCGACACCCCGCAAAATTGGCATCCGAAAAACCAAGAAGCGAAAGGGAAGAGGACGCCGAGTACCAAAGACCGAGCTCAGGAGTGTGTTGAAGATACCTGAAGATCCGCTTGACGGCCTGCTGATGTGAAGTCCTCAGCGACACCTGAAAACGAGCGCACAGACACACAGAAAACTGGATGTCCGGCCTCGTCGTCGTCAAGTACAAGGGGGAGCCGATCATGCTCCGGTACTCCTTCTGGTCCACGGGCTCTCTGTCCTCGTCCGTGTCCAGTGATGTAGTCGTACTCATCGGTGTCGACAGGGGCTTCGAGTCGTCCATCTTGAACTTCTTGAGGATGTCCTTCGTGTACTTGGCTTGATGCACAAAGGTTCCTTCCTTTGCTTGCTTGATCTGAAGCCCGAGAAAGAACTGCAATTCTCCCATCATAGACATCTCGAATTCTTTGCTCATATCCTCTGCAAACCTTGCAACCAAAGAGTGAGACGAGCCGCCAAAGACAATATCATCCACGTACACCTGAACAATTAGGATATCATCACCCTGCCTGAGGAGAAAAAGAGTCTTATCCACCTTGCCCATCTCAAACCCCTTGCTGAACAAGAACCCCCTCAAACGGCCATACCAAGCACGGGGAGCTTGTTTCAGCCCATACAACGCCTTCCTCGGCCTATACACCTGGTGGGGAAACTCAGCACTCTCAAAGCCCGGTGGTTGCTTCACATAAACTTCCTCCTCCAAAAATCCATTTAAGAAGGCACTCTTCACATCCATTTGGTACAATTTGAATCCTTTAGCCACAGAAAAGGCTAGAAGGATCCTAATAGCCTCCAAACGAGCTACAAGAGCAAATGTCTCCTCATAGTCTATCCCCTCCTTCTGACTATAATCCTGAGCAACCAACCTCGATTTGTTTCTCACCACCTCACCATTCTCTCCCTCTTTGTTCTTCCACACCCATTTTGTCCCGATTGGTTTGCAAAGTGGTGGTGGCTCTACCAACTCCCAAACTTGGTTTCTCTCAAAGTTCTCTAACTCCTCATGCATTGCGTTCACCAAATTAGGATCAGAGAGGGCGTGTCCAATGTCTTTCGGCTCAAAGGTAGCAACGAAAGCCGAATGAGCAAAGTGAGAAACATTCTTGGACCTTGACCGCGTTGTACTATCATTGATGTCGCCGATGATTCTCGAGGGAGGATGATCAACTTGAACGCGCCACGGTGCCTCTCGCCTGGAGACAACCTCCCCCTCAGCTGCAGTTTCCACTTGATTTCCCTGGATCGTAGTCAGTGTAGGGGATGGGCCATCCTGCACCTTAGTCGTCGTAGTGAAAGTAGAGGGTACATGTGCCGTTGGAGCTTCACCATCATCACCATCATCTTCTCCAGCATCATCCTCCTCATCCTCAAAGATCTTGCCAACTTCGTCGTCACCTACACACTCAAAGACAGACGAACTGCATGGCTGGGTCTCGTCGAAGGTAACCTCGCAAGTTTCCATGACTAGGTTAGTATCAAGACTGAGCACACGGAATCCTCGAGAATGACTAGCATAACTCAAGAAAATCCCATCGGAAGACCTCGACTCAAACTTATCAAGCCTACCCTTCTTGAGAATAAAGCACCGACAGCCAAAAGCCCTGAAATGGCTCACTCTAGGTGCTCGCTCGTGCATGAGCTCATAGCATGTCTTGTTCAAGAAGGCCCTGAGAAAAATCCAGTTCCCAACATGGCAAGCGGTATTCACCGCTTCAGCCCAATATCTCCTCGAAGTCCTATGCTCGTCGAGCATCGTCCGGGCCATCTCACAAAGGGACCGATTCTTTCTCTCAACCACACCATCCTGACAAGCCACATAGGGAGAAGAAAACTGATGTTCGAGACCCAAATCATGGCAAAAGGTTTCGAAATGAGAGTTTTTAAATTCTGTGTCATTGTCGCTACGAATTGCTCGAACAACATCTCCATGCCTATCGTTCTTCAACCTCAAGATTAGATCCCTCACAAAACCAATCGTCTCCCCCTTGTCAGCCAAAAAGAAGACCCAAGCATAGCGAGAATAGTCGTCCACAATCACAAGGACATACCATTTCCCACCCGCCGAGCACACATGAGCTGGACCAATCAAGTCAATATGGAACAGCTCGCATGGCCTCTCTGTCACAACGGATGTCAGAGGTGGGTGAGAGGTGGCGACCATCTTACCATGCCTACACGGAGCACATACCAAATCCTTTTGGTACTTCAACTTTGGCAATCCTCGGACCAAACCTAGCCCACTCAAGCATGACAACAAGTCAAAACTCAAGTGACCTAGTCTCCTATGCCATTTCCAAAGCTCCGCCGAAACGCCAGCAACCAAACAACGAGAAGAGCCAACACACTGAGAAAAATCGGCTCTGAAAATTTGACCCTCGGGGATGATCGTGCACACAACATCACCTCGAGAATGCAAAACACGAGAAGAGCCCGTTTTGAAACGGACTTCAAAACCCTCATCAAGAAGTTGGGAAACCGAAAGAAGATTGTACCCCAAAGACTTGACAAGAGCAACACGCCGAAGAGTCACAGACTCACTCACCATCACCGTGCCCACTGAAAGCACTCTACCTTTCCCATTGTCCCCAAAAGTGATGTACTCTTTGGTCATCACCGGGGTGAGGCTGGAGAACCACCGTCGATCTCCGGTCATGTGTCGAGAACAACCGGAGTCGATCAACCAAAAGCCCTCCATGCCTCCCACCTGCAAAATAAAAAGCGAGAGCGAGAGTGAGCAAACAACTCAGCACTGGGGTTAGTACAGAAGGAATCAAACCAGTGCCGTGCCATTTGCTCAAAAGTGGGGTTAGAAAAATCCATCCTATCTCTCCTAGGTGGAACACCCACACGTCCCCTTGGAGGACTACGCGTACCACGAAGTGGAGACCGTGGCCCGTAGCTCCTCTGGGACCTAAAGCTGCGATCGTTCCCCCCATACTCGTATTGGTCACGAGTGAAGGAACGTCCAGCAAACTCACCACGCCCGAACGCAACACGCCTACCACCATCTCTCTATGGTGGCTCACCTCGAGGCACAAACTCACGCCTCTCTCGAGGGTAAATGGTACACACCACACCCTCACCTCTCGGCACCAACCTAGGCTCAGGCACACCATGAGAAGGGCGGTACCTGTCCTTGTTGGCCATCTCCCTAGCCAACCTCTCCTCACGCTTCCTCCTGAAGCAAAACTCAGCTAGGTGGCCATCCTTCCCACAATGGTCACAAGGGAATGGGATGGGTTTTGGCTTTGGCTTTGGGTTCTCTTGGGGCTGAGGCTTCTCCTCACTCGGTTTCTCTCCCTTCTTCCCAAAGAACTCGTTCCCCAAGTCACTCTTGAACTTGATGAGTTTCTGGAAGTTGTCAGTTTGTGGAGGAAACACGGGTGGAGCTGGGGTTGTGTCTAGTCGGTTCCTAAGTGGGTTTGGCTTAGGAGCATAGGCATTTTTGTGGTAGGTTTTTGGTGGTTCTGGGATGTCACCGATCTTTCCCTAATTCTCACCACTTCCCTCACCAACCTTGTCCGACCCAAGCGCTTGCCCATCATAGTGCTTGTAAGCCTCAATCATCATCTTGAGCTGAGGCTCATGACCAGACAACCAACCCATCATCTTTCTCAACTCATCGTTCTCATCCTGCAAACGATCAACATAGTGTGCAAGCTCCAAATTCTTCACAGCATGTAATTCACAAGTAGAGCATGATGTACGAATAGGAACTTTCAAAGCAGCTTCTAGTGATCTAGCATAAGCAACAGACACATCTAGTTTCTCATGCAAAACAGGACAAGAAGTGCAAGCACCGAGCAAGGAGGGCCTAGATTCATCTCATCTAGCTCAACCCTAAGCACATCTAGTTCCTCAACCTTGGAGGCATACTTTTCCTTAAGCACAGTCAAATCACCAAGGAAAACAGAACAATTATTGCATTCAGGTTCATCGGTCACAATAGGAGCAGACTTCGGAGAATCTAATTGAGCCCTAGCATCAACAAGCAAAGATTCTTGCTCAACCACCTTCTCCTTAGCCTCTCCAAGCAAAGACTTATACTCCCTCTTCTCCTTGTTGGTCTTTCTAAGCACATCATCACGGTTGTCAAGCAAGTCATTCAACCTAGCATTCTCCGCTATCAAGAAGGCAGGATCATTGTTTACCTCATCCTCGGAGTCGGAGTCCGAGTCGTCCTTGTTGCTCTTCTTGCTCCCGGAGCTGTGTGCCATGCCGCAAAAGCCTTGGGTGGCGAAGCACAGGCCGTTGATGTTCTTGCTCGACCGCTTGCCCTTGTTCCGGTTCTCTTCTTCATCACTTTAAGTGACGTATTTTTTTATGTTTATTAATAAATTTATCACGTATGTGTATCTACTAATTAACTTTGAATTTCATTTTTGGTAGGCTGCAAAAACAAGACATGCAAAAAAAGAATATTGCCAACAGAATTGGTTTCATGGACCCATCAAAAGTCAACGATTTTGAGGTCAAGCATCAACGAGACACAACAATCGCGACAATCTATAGGACCTTGTCTAAGTTTCATGACAAGGATCTCATACTACTACCTTACAGCTGCAAGTATGTGCGATTGCCATCTAGTCCTTGCTAATTCTATTTAGTTCTAATTTGTATGAGTATTATGACCATATATATACAGTTTTCACTAGATTCTTATGATCATTCAAGTCGACAATAGCAGCGTCATGGTGTGGGATTCATTGAGAAAAAACCCCGCTAGTTACCAAGACCTTCAAAATCTATTTCAAGAGTAATAATTCTATCAAAGACGTTCTTTTTAATACAATATATATATATATGTATATATATATGTATATATATATATTGCTTTTACTAACACATTATCTTTCATTAATTTTCCTCAGATCTTGGGAAAAATTCATTGCAGAGAAAGAAGGTCAATTTAATCCAACAATTACATTCTATACTGATTATCCGGTACGTAATCCAAATAACAACTTCAGATTGAGAAAATTTAAATTTTATCACACTTATATTTCATAACATTTTCTCCTATCCACTTTAGTGTTTGAGTGAGGAACAAGGAAATAATTTATGTGGATACTATATCTGTGAGCACATACGATGTTTGGCAAGTGCAAACTCCGGAAATTATAATGTAAGTTAATTAAATAAACCTATTAATAATACATCATATCCTAACCGCTTCTATATTTAATTGTTGGGTGTAATATATTAACATATTTGCACATTACAGATGGATATGGTTAAGGACGAGGTCATTCAGAAGGATCGTCTTTCGGCGATTCAAGAAAGTCTCTTGGGATTCCTCTTGGAGGAGGTGGTTAATCCAGCAGGAAAACATAATTATGATGGATCTAAAAAAATCCAATAGAGACTAGAAATTTGAAGTGAACGATATTTTGATGTACAAATACTATCTATTTTGACGTGTATATTTCTAAGTTTATGTAGATACATAAGTTTATATATAAGTCTAAGTGCGTATATGGTATATATAGACAGGTATACATATATACAAGTGCAAATACGTATACGTACATATACGGGTTAGACAACAATTAGAATATATGCTCAAATCGAAAACAGCAAAAAAAAAAGAGAGACGAAACCCTTTAGTTACGGTTGGTATTACCAACCGAGACTAAAGAGGGTGTGCGCAGGCGCTGGCGTGCCCCCCCTTTAGTCTCGGTTCGTAATACGAACCGGAACTAAAAGACCCCTTTAGTCCAGGTTGGTTCACCCGGGACTAAAGGAGGGCCTTTTGTCTCTGATCATTAGTCCCGGTTGGACTTGAGAGACCTATACCCCTTACCAACCAGGACTAAAGCCCCTCTCCCTATCTGTGCCTGTCTCCCTCTCATTCTCTTTCGACCAGCCGTGGTGGTTGCGATGGGCGCCTCCCAAGGCGGCTCCCGTTCGCCCGCGGTTCCTCTCAATATGGAGGCAAGCGGGGCGACAGGAAAATGATGTCGGTGATCCCGTCGCCCGCTGCGGGGTAAAACCTTATCCCTTAAAGCTGACTCATGAGCTGTCAAAAAAAGCTGACGGTAAAGTTGGTCCATGAGCTGAAGTTCTCGTCACAAACTTTCTTGACTGGATGTGACGTGCAAAGAGCTCTTGTGACGTGCAAAGCTGAATATTTTCTTTCTCTTTCGAAATTGTGGCCATCAAGTTGGTCCATGAGCTTAAGTCAAGTCAATGAAGCCAGAAACAAGTTAACAATCATATCCGAACGATGCGATACTGTATTAAAGTATTGTTGCAAAGAGTCACGCAATTGTCTACTTTCTAGAAGCTTAAGGGTAGCCAGTGAGCATTTGGTCACAGGAGTTGTGGTCTCAGTAACGTCGTGCATGATTGACAGCAACATGGGAAACAGTTTCAGTCTACCGCGCGCGATATCGATCACATGGCGATATCCAGGCATCTTGAAGCTCCGATCACTGAATCTGCTGACCACTGACTGCATGAAGCAGGCAGTTTTGACTGGCCTCACTTATGTAGTAATATCAATCGGCCATTATTTTTATATTCAACGGTGGGGTTGTCGATGGCGCACCGCCGGCGAACTCTTCAACGGCCTGCCTGCTGTACACACAACTTCAGTCGGGCATGGGTCCGAGCAAATAAATTTGTTAAATTTAAACGTTTTCATTATATTTGGAATCCCTGTTCAATTCAAATATTCGAATGTTATGCATATGTCTCTAATGAGATCATACAAGACATGTTCTTTTTATTGTCATATACGGCAAGGTGCAAAGTTCATACGAAATGTTGTACGTTTATGTCTCTTTGGGGATAAACCACCTACTAGTGCTTCTAATTTGCTGGGGTCTTGGTTTAGCAGTACTTCCTCCATTCGAACTTGTATATCATTTTAGTTTTTCTAGGTGCATAGTTTTTATGCACTTAGATATAATGTATGTTTAGATGTATATTAATATCTATAAATCTAAAAATATCAAAACGACCATCAATTTGAAATAGATAGAATATTTCGTATAGCTTAGACAAAATTCTTGTGGGTGTTGTAGATCTTTGCTGAACACATCCTATTTACTCTCAGGTAGCAGAACAGAGTCGTGACACCTCTCATTTTTGTCTACCATGGTGGTAGTGACAATTCTATCTTTGCATCCTCTTCTGAAACTATATATGTGGTTAGGGATGGCAACGGACACCTCTCATTTTTGTCTACCATTAGGGGAAACAATTGGGGTGTTTTTAGTTCCCGTGTCCATCCCCGTCGGGTGAGGCGGGGGACAGAACGTTTTAGCTGCCCCGTCCTCGTTCCACATCGGGGACCCCGATTTCATGTCCATCTGTAATAGGATATAGGCCAAAAGAAGCCCAATAAACAATATTGGCCTAAATCACAACAATGATGTATATATAGCCGGCAACCCTAGGCCCTCTTATCCACTTCTGCCTCCCCCCACCGCCGCTGCATCGCAGATATGCGACCGCCCGCCCGTCCCGTCCAGCCTTCCCGCGCGCGCCACCGGTCGGCCCTCTCCGACCGGCGCACCTCCTTGCGTCGCCACAAGCCAACCCGCCGGTGCGGCCCTTCCTGGCCGGCGCTCCTCCTCGCCTCCCATTTGCCACCCCATTGCTCACCAACGTGAGGTCGCGAGCGCGTGGCTGCCTCGATCTCCTCTCTCTTCCACTGAGTCCCCTCGGCCTCTTCCCAATCTTGCCGGTGCCGCCACAGGCCGGGATACGCTCGTAGCCTCAAATCCATCTGCTTCCTCTGTATCCCATCGATCTGTCTGCCGCAGCATGCATGCTCAAGCTGCACAGTCCGTATGTGAGCAAGAATCGACGGGAGCCAGTGAATAATGGTTGCCATTTATTGCCTTGCACAATGAGTCTTGAAGGCGACTAGCAAAAAGGTGAGGGCGGTGCGATGGTTGAAGATTGCAGGACTTTCTATTTGTTTTTGTTTGCTCCATGAGAACTGAGAAGGCTAGCAATTGTAAAAATGTGTATGGATGTGCGATTGTGTTTTGTTCTTCTTTCTTGTTCCCGTGTAATCGTTGATGTGCTTCTTGCAAAGCTCTGGATCCTAGATGTTTCTTTGCACTACAAGATCGAACAAGAATAAATTAGTAGTTATGGATTTCGGGGATTTTTCGGGGTTAGGATCCCCGTCGAGGGTTTCATCCCCGCTCGGGGACGGGGACGGGGAAAAACTCGCCCCGCGAGCTATGTCGGGGACGGGGAGCGGGGTGATTATGTGGACTCAGGGGTTGAAATGTTCTGGCAAAACCCGACGGGGATAGCCCGTTGCCATCCCTATATGTGGTGTCCAGACATTCACTACGTGAAAACCTGTAACTGGTAGCGGATGCGGATGGCTATTGGTAACGGACATCACGCCCGTTATTGATTTTGGGTTACAAATGACTCATCAAAGGTAACGAGCACTACGAGCATTGTAGTAATGCCCATTACCAATAATAGACATTGGTAACGTGCATAGAATATTGCCCGTTACCAAGCAATTATTTACATACACATGTGTACAATCAAATCTCAACGTTACACATAGATACATCTGTTCATACATCTATGCTCATACAACATA
The DNA here is from genome assembly GCA_036936925.1 of Cenchrus fungigraminus. Taxonomy (NCBI): domain Eukaryota; kingdom Viridiplantae; phylum Streptophyta; class Magnoliopsida; order Poales; family Poaceae; genus Cenchrus; species Cenchrus fungigraminus. The sequence goes on from CM072772.1 coordinate 79,270,193, forward strand.
GTACATATGTTCATATGATCTCAGTTAGGAACAAACAATGAAACAAGAGCAAAAGAAACATCAGCAAGCATCTCTCCTGACCTTCTACACAAAATACAAGCATGACTGATGAGACTTGTTAGCAAAAGTGCAAAAGAATTAAAGAGAAGTCATATAAGCAGAATTTGCACTAATACTCATCATTGTCCTATAGAGTCAGCAGATCAAGTTGCAAGTTGCATAGATGAGCTAGTCCAGAAGTACTTCAAACTTTGACAGGCAACAATTGCCTAAAATATCCATGCTTCTAGTTTTATGATGACTTCATATGGCAAATCCAGTAGTTATAAGAGCACAACAATCAAGTGAATAATATCAATTTACATGTTACAAATCATCCAGTATCTACTGCCTAGTGAGCAACAAAGCACAATGTCCACGGACATACTAATTCCAAGAAAAAAAAGGATACATAGCTGTTCGTTTGTCCAAACTCCAGAATTTCAGATGCGACAATCAGGAATAAAGTGATGACTGACGAGTGAGGGAACGAGGGTGTTGACACTCAAATTTGGCACCTAGCCGACCAGGCAGGACGGACCGGTCTGACCGGTGCCTTAGGGCGGTCTGACCGGTCCTGATTCCTGTAGCTGGTCTGGCACGCCACACCGGTCAGACCGGTGTGCCCAACCGGTCTGACCGGTGCCCCCGTGTCCGAACCAAATCAAGGAGTTCTGATAGGATTAGACTTGTAAAAGGAATTTCTTGCGGGCAAGTCCTCCCCACCCCAATAAATATGAGGGCGTTATTTGTCTCGTATTTACTTTTATCTCCAAACCCTAGCCTTTTCCAATCCCATCTGCTGTTCTTCCTTCGTCTCCGCAACGTCTGAAGGCGTTCTAGGTGGCCTTGACGACCCTAGAGCAACCCTACGTGTGTCTCCCTGACGGGATCCTGCCCGGGCGACGTTCGGAGGTCTATCGCCGGAAATCTACCGGCGACCGGTCTGACCGGTCTACCCCACCGGTCTGACCGGTGTCGACGCAGAGGCGCTGCGACAGCTGCCTTTGCGTGCTGTTAGCTCCAAAAGGTGCCAACAAATTGGCGACTCCGCTGGGGAGTGAAGATCTGGCTATCTTAACCGATCTATCCAACTCCGGCGACATGTCTCAGTGTGAGCTAGACAAGGGAAACATCATCGACTTCACGGATGGAGAGCTCTTATCTGAACATCGTCAAGCCATGGAGGACTTCATGAAGCAAAAGGCCGAACGAGATCGTCAAGAATTAGAAGAGTGCATGAAGAAGGCTGAAGAGGATCGGCTTCAGTACTTGTCGCACTTCAAGAAGAATCGCGAAGGCAAGGTGAAGAAGATCAAGGACATCACCTTCGACACTCCACCACCTGAGGCAATGTGAGCACATCATCATCTCCATCCTCTTTTGTTACCGTTAATGATCTTACTACCGTGATGGATAGCTTTCGTTTATCAATGATTGAAAATATGCAAAACATGGTAGATAAGAGTCTTGGTAAACGGGTAGAGGGTGATGATGATGTTGCATCTGGTTTTAAAACTGTGGCACCTCAGGCCCCATCTATTAATTCATCAGCTGCACAAACAATTAATCCTCAGTATGGTATGCTGTTGAATTACTTTGTGGGACAAACACCACCGCTGCCGTTTGGTCAGAACAGACCGGTCAGACCGGTGGGTCCAACCGATCAGACCGGTGCTGGCGCTATGGTGCCTTTTCCCTTGTCTCCGGAACCTATAGTTACTATTCCTCCTGTTCAGGCCGCTTATGGCCGATCCGGTGGGAGTACTTCAGTAGCTCAAGGTATTCCAATTATAGTTCCGTTTGAGACAGGCATTGGGTATGGTTACGCACCTAATCCCCAAATTAATAGCCGGTTGCAACATAACACTTCTGGCTCATACACACAGCCGAATATGATGCAATCGAATGCTTCTACTACACCAATGCCAACCACCATCCAGGAAGTCATCGATAGGTTTAATGCTAATCTTGCTAAACAAATGAAAGATGACTATGGGATAGAAGTGAAAAATAAAAATCTCTCATATCGAAAACTGTATCCTTCTAGTTTTGATTCGGTTCCCTATCCTATTGATTGGCGTTGTCCTGAATTTGTGAAGTTTAATGGGGATGATAGCAAAACTACGTGGGAGCATGTTAGTCAATATCTTTCTCAACTAGGAGAGGCTAGTGCCATAGAGGAAATAAGAGTGCGTTTATTTTCTTTATCTTTAACTGGCAATGCTTTTTTATGGTTTGCTTCATTACCTGTTAACTCTATTCGTACTTGGAAACAATTAGAACAAAAATTCCATGATCACTTTTATAGCGGAGATGATGAGTTAAGATTGAGTTATTTAACATCAGTTAAGCAAAAGCATGATGAACCTGTTACTAGTTACATTAGGAGGTTTAGAGAAACAAAAAACTGTTGTTATAATCTTGTTATCTCTGAAAGGGATCTTGCTGAATTAGCTTTTAATGGTTTGTGATCCCATATTAAAGAAAAATTAGAAGGTCATGAATTTATTGATGTTGCCCAAGTGTTAGTAAGAGCTTTAGCTCATGAAAGCTGAAGCAAAGATACTCGGCTCAAATCTGATCGTCCTAACATTCATATGCTAGATTATGAATCATCAGACAATGAGAATAAAGAAGTGTGTGCTGCTGAATTTACATGGTCACCTAATGATAAAGCAAACACTTGTTCTTCTCTTAAGCCGGCTCATAAGAGTCGGGATGAGATGAAATTTACTTTTGATGTGGCTAAGTGTGATAAAATATTTGATGAATTACTTAAGTCGGGTAAAATTAAAATGTCTCACACTATACCACCTCTTGATCAATTAAAAAGACGTGCCTATTGTAAATTTCATAATTCCTTTTCTCATGCTACCAATGATTGTAATACTTTTCATCGGCAAATACAATTGGCCATTAATGAAGGTCGTTTGAAATTCCATGAGATGCAAGTCGACGAAAATCCTTTCCCTAATAGTGCCTTTGTTAATACTCTTGAGTTGTCAAATCCTAAGGTGCTTATTCGGCCGGATCAAGCCGAAAATGCTAAGGGGAAGAATGTGATCATTGGAGAGCAAAGACTCAATGAGAGACTGCCCCTGGAGGTGATCACCAAGGTTTCAGCGACTTCAACGCTTGGGGGGCAAGACAAGACCAAGGCGACCAGCAATGCGTCGACCGGTCTGACCGGTACCCAGGCCAGTCTGACCGGTGCCCAGACCGGTCTGACCGGTGCCTCCAGAAAGGTTCAGGATACTCCAAGCCTAAGAAAAGAGCTAGGCCGAGTTTTAGTGAACTCTTGGCCAAATATAAGAGGGAAGGAGCTACTAAGGATCGAAGTAATCAGCCAAACGGTGCTAAGGGCGTAAAAGCACCACCAAGACATAAAGGTATTCATCACCAACAAGGTAACTTTTCACAATATCCTTTTGTTGGATCTGTTATGCCATCGTCTTGGTATTATCCTTGCTATTATTCACCTGCTGATTATAGTAGTATGTACATGAATTCGTATATGAGTCAATATCCTATTGCGTACTCAAATTATAATGCATTACAAAGGCCGATTGTTTGCAATAGCAATCTGGTCAAAAATAATGTGTGTACTATTATTAAGCAAGGTGAGAATAGCAATAAGCAAAATACTAGGGAGATGCAGCTGAGGTGGTGTCCCACAGGCTTGTCCCATACTTAAAAAAGGAGGTTGCAAAGACTACGCAAGCGAGGTGCAATGGAGCAGCAGATTGAAGAGAAGCCAGCCAAGTTCACACGGACCCGGAAGGAGTGGAGACTGAAGCAGGCGTCATCCTCGACTTGAGTAAGATATGTGTACGGCCGTTGTTTTATTAAACATCGTCCTAAGTGTTTTTTTTAGTTTAGTAAAGTATTTTTTGGCACGTATCCTTTGCCAAAAAACAGGAGGGCATATGTTGACACTCAAATTTGGCACCTAGCCGACCAGGCAGGACGGACCAGTCTGACCGGTGCCTTAGGGCGGTCTGACCGGTCCTGATTCCTGTAGCTGGTCCGGCACGCCACGCCGGCCAGACCGGTGTGCCCAACCGGTCTGACCGGTGCCCCCGTATCCGAACCAAATCAAGGAGTCCTGATAGGATTAGACTTGTAAAAGGAATTTCTTGCGGGGCAAGTCCTCCCCACCCCAATAAATATGAGGGGTCGCGGCCGATTGAGGATCATCCAATCGATCAAACATATCTACCTTATTTGTCTCGTATTTACTTTTATCTCCAAACCCTAGCCTTTTTCAATCCCATCTGCTGTTCTTCCTTCGTCTCCGTGACGTCTGAAGGCGTTCTAGGTGGCCTTGCCGACCCTAGAGCAACCCTACGCACGTCTCCCTGACGGGATTCTGCCCGGGCGACGTTCGGAGGTCTACAGCCGGAAATCTCCCGGCGACCGGTCTGACTGGTCTACCCCACCGGTCTGACCGGTGCCGATGCAGAGGCGCTGCGACAGCTACCTTTGCGAGCTGTTGGCTCCAAAAGGTGCCAACAGAGGGACTACTGCCTTACTGAAGATTGGGGGTAGCACCTGGATGCTGTCGTGGTCAGCGACTTGGAGACTTGGAGTTGAGGGGTATGACATCCCCTATGGTGGGCCGGTGACCTTCCTGTTCCCCAGCGGCGAGAAACAAATAAAACCTGGTTAGAGAAAATACACAACCTATTAAATATTTTAAATGCTTACTAGTAATAACAAGGGGACTTAGCAATAATCCAACCGGAACATCAACATGTTAGCACAAGACAGCCACTGTCTGAATATTAGATCCATCACATTAGCCTGATTTGAGCAAAATCGACCAAGTCAGTTTGTTATCTAAAGTATATTCAGAAAAATGAGCTATAGTTCATGTCTCTCAGTTTCTCTCAAACATAACATGTTCTAAAAGTTAAGATTCCATTTTTTTGCAAACATCAACACATCAACAAATAATTTGCAGAGAGAACATATGACTATTTAGTGTACAATAATGGAAATTTCGCACACCAAAGCTCCAAAAAACAGTATTATGCAGTAGCCAATAGCCCTTAATACAATTTATAAACTTATAAACAAGTGATTCAAAGTAACCCGGTTCAGAAAAACAGACATAAGTAGAGAAGAATATATGATTATTCATACCCAAATGATTATTTGTAGATGTTCAAACTAGAAGATGTAGCTATGGGCATATGGGTCAATGATCTGAAAAAGGATGGATTACCAGTCAAATATGAAACAGACACAAGAATAAATAGAGCCACCACTATAGAACTCAGCAAGCTGTCGAAAAGAATTAAACAAAGACAGCTATCACACATATATCAACTACAGGCAAGATACAAAGACCTACCACCCGTCAGATTACTATGTTACTCATATATATCAGTTCACTAGTCCATATGCTCAAATGGTTTATGGCATGAATTATTCTATTGGAATTAACTTACAAGGTTGATTCAGACTTCACTAGTGCTCTCCTTTCAGAACTTGTCCAACATTTTTATTCGTTTCATCTATACTTTGATTCGTATAGCCAGATCGGCTAGAAGGGCAATCAGTACGTGAGCATGCAATGCCCGTGCGTTATTTTCTAACAATAGGAGCAACTCAAGCACATTAAAACTCTAGCACACCGACAGAGAAGCCGGTGCATATGATCAAATAGTACTGAATTGCATGATGCATTTCTACTTTGGGAGCTGAACACCGACACAGAAACCGGTGCATTGAATTAATAGAATCATGGGAACATTACAAGATGTCCAACTAAACATAAATTACTCTGTGGCAGAAGCAGGCACTAACATGTTCGTGCAGCCACATCCAACATACTACTATGCTAGCAAACTAGTTCACTGCACCATAGAGGTTGGTGTGTACAAGAATGTCCACAAACCGCACGAGCATAACAAAGGTAACCTAGCAAATCCACACAAAAGTTCCACCTCCCAGCCATCTACAAACAGAAACGAAACGCTGGCCTAACCAGACTAGTTCACTGCAATGGGTCCTAACCATGATCTAGAGGAGGAAGCGTCGTCGTACCATGAAGTGGTGGACGGATTGACGAGGTTGATGCACGGCCTTCTTCACTGGGGCCGTCGCTGCTCGTCACGGTCGGAGTTGCATCTCGTTCTTCTCTCCCCTAGCGCCGGCGTTCGGCCGCGCCCACCAGAGGACGCCAGGAGCTGCCGGCTGTGGCCGTAGCCGCCGCCGGTCAAGCCGGGCGGAGCAGCCTCGCTCCCACGGCGTTCGAGCCCGGGAATGCGGAGATCCGGCGTCCACGCACACGGATCCAACCATCTCCGACGTGGATCTAGCCGCCGGCCAAGTCCGCCACAGCTATACATTGCGCCGACCTGACAGGAACGCACGCAGAGTGGAGGGAAGTCTGCAGACACATGACCCCACCACAAACCAATCTATTCCAAAATTAAAAAAGTTACAAATTCTAAACTGTGCATCTAAATTAAATTTTGATTTCACAAATGGATTCCTTGTACCGAGATCTTCAACATAAGATCTCACTTGACTATATTTTGATCAAATATTTCAAAAATATTTTTTAAATACTAAATATATTACTTCAAACAAATACTTTACAAGCTAGAACAAATAGGTTTGTTCGGCCTCATATATTTTTGTTCGGTCTCAGTGAATATTTGTTCGGTCCTAGTGAATATTTGTTTGCCATTTGAATATATTTGTTCGAGTCCAGCGATTATTTATTCGCATGTATTTGTTCGGCCTTACTGAATATGTTTGTTTGGCCCTAGTAAATTTTTGTTTGGGCCAAGTGAATATGTGATGTTCAGCCCTTGTGATTTTTTGTTCGTGAAGTTTTGTTCGGCCCCAGTCAATATGTTTGTTCGGCCCTAGTGAATTTTTGTTCGGCCCAGTGAATTTTTGTTCAGCACTAGAAAAGTATAATAATAGAAGGAGAAATAAAAAATAATTTGTTCGTTAGTTCATATAATTTGTTCGTATGTATAAATTTTTTGTTCTGCCTCTTATAGAATTTGTCCGAGATATTGTAGCTCAGAAAACGTAAAACTTAATTAAAAATATGAATAAAAAGTTTTTTGTCAAGATATAGTCAGCTGAGATCTTGTTTTGAAGTTTTTACTACCATAAATCCCACGGTGCAATCAGAATTTAATTTTAATGATTCATATGAAAGATATAACTTTTGAATTTTGGAATCTTTTTATTAAGCAAACACATGCAAGCAATCATTGCTATCTTTGCATGCAACCAAACTCTCTCTCACACCTGGTCTTGCATGTTTGGTTTTCTTCCAACATCGCAGCACGCTACGCGCTACGCGTGCAACAAACCTAACAACCTAGCACGCTAGCTAGCTACGTGCACGAAAAAAGTCGGGGGCGCGGACGCGTGGACTTTTCTGCGGCGTGATGAGATGTTTTCCATCACTGGAGTGATGTATAGACGCGCCCGACCAAGTCCACACTGCTGCAACAACGAGAGAGAAGGGAAGGAAGGATGGGGTTGGGAGAGAAGGGAACATGGTGGGAGGGAGGGAGCAGCGAGGTGAGGGAGGGGGATGCCCCGGCGGAGGCAGAGGGGAGGTGTTGCGGGCTCGCGGCGCGGAGGCAGAGGGGAGCGAGGTTGTTTAAGTGGTGAGGGAGACGAGAGGATGAGGAGCGTCGGTCTGCGCGGTGAGGTGGGTCGCAGGCGAGCGACCCGAGGAGGTCGGTCGAGCGGACGCGAGGATGGATTTAACCAAATTTGATAAATTTTTTGGGTCCGGGATGTAGGTTGGAGTAACGGACCTCTTTAAAACCTGTTATAGTCTAACATTTGTAACGGGTTTCGATGTCTGTTACCTATATAACATATTGGTAACGGTCATCATTGCTACTGATGTTGGACTGCGATTTGGAAGTCTCATTGGTAACGGGCTTTATCGAAGCTCGTCGCCTTTAAGATTTATGGTAACAGGCTTTACAGATCTTTTTCAAAAGTCACGTGGCTTATTTGAGATTTTCACGTAGCGATTGTGCCCTTCCTTATGAACTCTCTACTAATTAAGGACCTTGGTTGGCTGTATTACTTGCTAGGATCTTGGTCAGCTCCACAACTTCTTAGATTGTGTTTTGGAATAACAAGCTGGTAACTTTTAAAAAATGAATTTTATTCTGACCTCTGCAAGAATTTTGGACACAATCCATCTTTCTTTGTACAGTTCAATCATGCAGCAAGTTTTAACGAAAGCTCTCGAAAAACAACCAAAGCAGAGGTGTGACTAATTAAGCAATAAGCCTATTAAAGGACAACCACCCGTGTTTGGCGAAGATCTGCGTAGTCATGGTCTCCTGGAAAAACGTCCATGTCCATGGCTGCTTCAGCAAGCAAATCGTTGAGGGGAAAGGACACTCGGAATTTACATGCTTTCTATGCAAACTTCTCTAACTTTTACCAACTATATATACAGAAATATGCACAGATGCACCAATATCTACGACATCATGTCAATTTCATTAACTTCACTACAAAATCTCACATCAATTTCGTTAAATCCAATATAAAATATATTTTTAGTCCATTTTTTAGATATGGTAGACATTTGTCTACGTGAATTGGATTAAGTTAGAAAAAGTTCATATTGAACAAAACAAATAACCTATATTTTGGAACAAATGAGTACATGCAAATAAAATTATTAGGCTTAAGAAACTCAAAAATAACAAGGAACAAATAAAATGGTAGGTCAATTCATGGGCTCATTTTTTTATTATCTACTGACTCATTGATCGATACTTCATCTGTTTCAAATATACTAGGTCATTTTATTTATTCATATGTGCATCTAGACATGCACCTATGAGCTTTGAAAAAGCAAAACAACCTATAATTTGGGATGGAGGGAGTGTAATTTAACACGGTCTTCTTGTTTAGGAAAAGAATGAAAAACATATTTGACAGAGTGACAATTTCCTCTCTGCAAGCTGAATGCAAAAGGAAAAAAAAACTTCATGATGGGCACCACATCCATGAATTATCAATAGTTGTCTTTCCCCGTATCTATAGCATGCCGGCAGTCAATTCAGCGTTGCATATCAATCTACGGTACCGGATGCTTATAATCCCAGAAAATCGTCCAAAAAAATGTTAAATACCAGTGTTTTTTTATGTCAGCTTCCACTGCAAAGGCGAGGCGCCAAAATGACATAATGGTTGGTAGTTTTCCACGGTCAATTCAACGGAACGATCTGCACCAGTCACCACCATCTCTTTTGGATTCCAGTAAAATTTTGTATCCGTCGCTTGTGCGCATAACGGAAAAGATAATAATCGCCGTTCAACGCAGCGAGCAGGCGAAGGCGACGGCGACGGCAACGGCGACGGCCGGCGATGACGCCGGAGGAAACAGAACTGCCCGGATGTGACACTAGCAGTAGACTAGTGCCTGAGGAGAGGATCCAGCGCTCCCAGGCAGAAGATGCCGCTATTCCGCACGAGCGCTTGACCGGCCGGCGGGTGGTGGTGGCTGGTCCGCCCCCTCCGGCTGACCGCTGCTCCGTGACGACCAGCGCCTTTGACCAGCTCTCCAACTCCCACGCACGGACCTCACCTACCGCCTCACTCCCAGTTCCACTCCCAGTTCCACTCCCTGACTTTTGGGTCCCACGATGCCTTGTCCCACTGATCAGTGGAGAAGAGGTTGTCGGAAGTGTGTACGCTTGCTTCTCGCCATCTGCAGAGAAAGTGCAGTGCTTTCCCCCTCCCAAATTGCAGCTTGCGACGACGGCGGATGAAGCTATAAAAGCCGGGCGCCTTCCGCAGCCGATTCAACAACACATCAACGCAAGAAAAGTCGATCCTCGTGCGATACGCAGCTAGGATTTGCACACGTCGGCATATATCCAAAGCTTTCGAGTCCAAGATCGAGGACAGGCGGCTGGTCGTCGAGCAGTAGCAGTAGCAGAGAGCTTGGAGTTGGAAAGAGGTCGGAGCTAGGTCCGAGCGCATGGCGATGGAGGTCCAAGGCTCCAGGCGGCACCAGGACGCCGCCGTGAAGGTCAAGTTCATCGAGACGCAGTTCATCAGCTCCGACGCCGCCAGCTTCAAGTCCGTCGTGCAGCGCCTCACCGGCAAGTCCCCCTCCCACGCCGCCGCCTCGCCGGCGCCGCATCCGCCGAGGCCGCGCCCGTGCCGGCCGGCCTTTGCTGGTGGAGCGGGTCAGCAGCAGGCGCCCGCCGGGTGGCCGGAGCAGCATCAACCTCTGATGACCGCGCCGGCGCCGAAGCAGGAGCAGCTGGCGGCGGCGGCGCCTCGCCTGGAGGAGATGCACGAGCTCTGCGACTTCTCCGACCTGTTCTACACCACCGCCACCGCGGGCGCGCGGTACGACGGCGCCGGCAGCGCCTTCCCTTACTGAAATGATGGCGCGGGCCTTGATTTTTGTTTTGTGAGCTCGAAGCCTCGAATGCTTGTAGTTTGCCGTTGCAAATTCGGAGTGTGCAGAGCACATTAATAGTCCAGGAGCTAGTATGGATTCGATGGTCTGCGATATGCCACCCGCCGTACTGTTGAGCTTGAATTGACGAGCGGGGTCGAAGTATTTGAAACACTGCAGGTTCGTATTTGTAACGAGCAAACAACAAATCCGAACGTTGTCATTTTTTCTTGGATTTCTGTGCTTTTTATTTTTGCTGCCAGAGGTTCGTACTTACTGCGCATAACTTTCACTAAAAAAATATTAATTTTCAGTGCAATAAATCCGATCGTGAAGCACACCGAGATTTTGATGCAAATGACTCTCTAAATGATGATTTAGTGAGTAAAATTTAGAAAGACTCTTTCTTGCAGATGCTCTAATTAGCCATAATTATGCCGCGCAATTAGACAACGTCATGCTATATTAAACAATCTCTAATGATAGATTATTTAGACTTAATGAATTCATCTTGTGATTTCATGTCTATCCGTGTAATTAGTTTTGCAATTAGACTACATTAATTACCCCTAATAGACGTTGAAAGGGGTCACAAAATTTTCTCGCAAATTTTTTCTCCAACTAAGTAATTCCTCAAATTAAAGTTGTGATTTGATGATTTCAGTACCGAATTAAATTATAGTTTAATTTGGCATTTGGTATAATTAAACTTTTTTCAATTTTAATCAAGATTCTCTACTCCTAAAAAGTATGAAGTGAAGAAAAAAAACGTGTTGGTACTTTTTCCGCTCTACCGTGCGTCCGCCTCCCCCCTCCTCGCGTACGCTCTCCCACTCCATTCCATTTTTACCCTCGGTCTACGGCGTCAGCGGGCCAATCCGCTCTCCCTCCCCTCCGCACACACCCACGAAATCCCCCTCTCCTCCTCTCGCCGCCACCCGCCCCGATGCTTCCGCTCGCCCCTCCTCCCCTCTCTCCGCGATGCTATCGCCCGTCCATCCTCTCCCCGCGCCGCCGCCGCCCGTTCCTCCTCTCCTCTTCCTGCACCGCCGCCGCCACCCGCTCTCTTCTCCCCGCGACGCCGCCGATCCGTTTTTTCCGGCCGCATTTTTCTTGTGAGATTCTTGCCCCCTTCGCCCAACACATAGCCGAGGATGTGGAGGCCGGGGTGGTCGATGCTGCTGGCCTTAGCTATGACGGCGACATACGAGGACACTCGCGGCGGCGGATCTGTGACGCCGGAAGCCAAGCGACGCTGCCAGCCTTAGCTGGCTGATTCACTCCATGCGATGCGCCCCTCCACGCCTCCCTCTCCCCGTCGTCGTGAGTCATCTTCAGGTAAGCCCCTCTACCCCTCCCTCTCTACCGACACAGCCTGGACCTGGAGCATGGAGGATGGACGGCGAATAACACGCTCCGGCCGTCACCACCGTCCTTGGCTTGTCAGGTAAGCCGTCGCCATCTGCCCCACTCGTCGTCCTCCTCCGCTCTCGCTCTCTTGGTCCTCCAGAAGCAAGCCGGAGCCACCTCCGTACACCCCAAGCCAGATTCTTCCCTCTCTCTCGGGTCTGTTTGTGTGCATGCAGATTTTATTGAAAAGGGGATGAAAAATAGATTGATTACATTGATCTGAATGTGTTCATGTATATTTGTTGAAAATTGAATTGAAAATCAGATTGATATGTCATATGTGTAATAATCTGGATGTGTTCATGCATAATTATATGGAGGAGAGGGATCTGAGATGGTGCTGTCAACGTCTGTTTTACTGCAGGGGCATAATATGATTCCGATAGTAATGAGCCGTTCATGACCTTGATTTTTGTAATTGGTTCTTTACTTGCACAGGTTGGCGTTCAAGTTGCCCATGTCATTCGTCGTCACGCTGGAGCGGGAGGTTGGGGACGAATCAGTAGGTGATATAGCCTCTTGCTATACTATTCATCTTCTCTGGCTGTATTGAGCTCAACACCTGATACTTTTGGAATTCCAATTTTAGATGTACATTTGGCCATAATAATTGATTCAACATCTCATTAAATAGGTTGCTGTGTTGTAAGACAATTATATGCCAATGGAAGGTTTGCTTAGCACCTCTCCTTCTGGTGACTTATAAATTTGAAGTATTTCTTTGCTTCTAAGATGTACAGATTTTCATATAGCTCGGACCTCACAGTTTATCATACTTAATTTGTTACTCATCCCCATTTTATTAGTGTCCATATGATCGGTGCTTCGAGAGGAAGAAGGACAAGTACCCATACTCATCCAATCTCTGTTATCTCTTCAATCTGTTTTAGCATTTTTTATTATTATTTGGTTCTCATTTGTGAACTGCATCTCTACTGATTGATATACTTACAAGGTTCATGAGAAAGATTAGAGCTTTGGTTAATCAACCAATAATTACCTTTTTTCCAAATTCTTATTAGCTATCGAATTCTTTAAGCTAAGGAGATCTTTTAGTTCATTGTCAATGTACACCATCCTTTTCACCTCTATAATAGAAGTTGATTTTTCCCCAATTTTTTTTCCTTTCAGTTTTGTCCAATCATTGGTAAAATAGTGTGGATTATTCATAAAATTCTAATGGGTCTTTGGAGTAACTGTATTGAAGATGGATTTTTTTTATTAAATTGTATATGTAAGCTTGGAATAATTGTACTATACAGTTTATATGCATGGCAATATAGGAATATGGATATAGCATTATGTTTTTTAGCCTGTAGCAATGCACAGGCACGATCCTATGTTCTATTAGTTGGCAATTTTGTTTTATAATCAAGACTCGATGTTTAATTTATCAGGTCCTAAACTTAACTGTTGGAACCAAATTATCACATACTGCCAAATCTATCACATAACCATGGAAGCAAATATAGCAGGTTACAATGGATTTGAAATCCACTGGCTTTTTTTATTTTTGATGCGATCCAATGAGTAAATATGTTGAGGCAGAAACATATGAATGATCTGACCACAGTGGAGATGTTGGCATACCACCACCTCATCACGTGGACTCCTGTGATGATGACAGCATGCACTTCATCTTGTGTACTAGGAAATTTTGTTTGCCTTATTAACTTTTGTGCTTAATAAAACATTTTTTGTGCAGAGCATAGGTGCATGTCAACCAGAAGCTAGGAAGACTAGGGTGTAAACTAGGGTTGAACGAGATGCCCTTTGGGGCTCTCGGTTGCGTGTTAAGTAGGCTGGGAAACGCCCCCAGCATGGCTTGTACAGAAAGTTAACTTGTTTACAAAGAAGATACATCCTTATATACTCTAAACGGTGGATCACAACAACCTCCACCGTATACAACTTGTACAACAATCTTAACATAGGGGAGTATAGATGAGCCCTGTGTGGATTGGATGTCATTACGACAATGACATTAACTTGGTCTTGTTACATGGTGAGATGGAAATATACTTGACATTTGTTTTCTTGGTCGATGTGTAGGTGGTAGTTCCTGGTACAAGTTCTGATATGATCTTATTTGGCTTATTCTACTTTCCTTCGATGTTAATAGCATCTAAAACATTTCCTTTTATTTGTAAATGCATAACTTGCTCACTGCTAATATATGGATTTACTTAGTGAAGACAAGTTCTTGAGAGGTTTGCACATGTTGTCTCAAACAGAAAAGGAGGATCTGATCCACGTAATTTACTTAGTGCATCCTATATTACTGATAAATTTTTTGGGTTTGCCATCCGAAATCCCATTATTAACCTCAGTCTGATTGATCTACTCTTTGAGTCAGAGAAACAAACTTATGCATAGCATTACTGAGAACATATAATTCTACTTTCTCATCACATAAATTATACATGCAAGTAGCTGTATTAATTAATTTTATAGTATTCAAAATGAGTTATTTAAGAAATAAAAGGGATGTTTGTTTAAATAAGGGCATATCATGTGTTATAAAAATATAGCTTTCGTGTCATCCTTTGGTTTCAGACTTTCGGGCATGGGATTGCATTAGAGCAGTTACTTACCTACCTTGAATGACTGTACTTTTTCTATCAGTAGTGATTGTTAGATTACAACATTGATTATTGTGGTGCCATCGATCAGATGTAAGATTCTTGTACAACATGTGACACACTGATACTATATATAGTTTTGTAAAATAAGGCTATGTATACAGATAAAAGATTTTCGAGAAAAGTACTTAAATTATTATTTTTAATCATGTGTGCTTAATCTTGGGGAATTATTTTGACAGATAATATGTATGTATTGGCCTTTTTATCCAGCGAGAGCTAGAGATTGAACTGATTATGGGTGTTCGCTATATTTTTTTCAGCCTATTCTATATGTAACCAAAAGACAATAAGGTAGCCAAGAACCCATTGATGGATTTGACAAACACTGCTCAAGTAGGCAGCTGAATCGATTCAACAACTTCAGTGATCGAATGCGCAAGAAGGAGACGGCAAGAGCACGATCTAGAGGCAGCACAATTATTCCAGTTATTCCAACCGGACCACTGTTCCAGTTGCATAACTTCAAAAAATAGAGGGGTAAGACTCATATGTTCATCCCTAGACTACAATAGTAGATGCTTCAATTTGGATGCAATGTTTGTGATCTGTTTCTTTTACAGTGGTGCATTTTGACACAATTAATAACCTCCTATCAAGCACTTCCTTCCTTTGTTTGTTTGTTTCCATGTAAAAAATCATTTATCTTATCAACTTGAGTTCTCTTATTGGTCTCTACCCATCAAAGAGTGTTGTTATTGTTCTCGAGTCTTTGTTTAATAATTTGCTTTCCTCTCGGATATATTCTAATGGTAGTTCTTTTTAATAACATAGATAGATGTAATGGTGTTTATCATGTAATTAAACTATTATTGTAGCCACCAAGTGGATAGCTGCCCCTCTTTATTGTGGTTTTGAATTAGTTTAGAGGGAAGCTGGCTACTTGCCTTTTTGTAATTGTTGTTGTGAACAACATTAGTTGCCTCAAATTGGGTCCAGGAAAATTTGCGAGGGAAGTAGCAACCAAGAATTTGATGTTTTTTTATTAGTTTTCGCATTGGTGTAGTTTAGGAGATTAACCTTGACTTCAATGTCTTAGTCCACAAAACTCACTGACAAACCTATATTTCTCAATTCTTCACTTTATATCAAACCTGATGGATAGCTCTGTGTCGTACAAAAGTTGTCTTATTCAATCACTAGGATATTAATTCAGTATACTACAAGTGGAAACAAAACTCCAGTCAATTGGTGGCTGAAATTGATATATCTTATGATGGTTGTCTCAATATGTGCCTGAATATTAGACCTAATACTTACTTTTTCATTTCAACAACTCGTAGCATCTACCATGGTGGTGAATTGTTATAGAAGCAATATATCTGATAGATGGTGGCATCAAGCGTATTCATTGTATACAGAGCAAATACTCTGTTTTTCTTATTCATCTTGGAGTAGAGGAATAGAAACTTAGACAATTTGAAGACCGGACAGCAGAGCTTGAGAAACATGTATTTTTACAATCCTATTATACTACTATTTTTCAATAGCTGGCAAAACTTATACTCTGTAGTATATGATCGACAAAGCAGATTCAAGATAGCCTTGCTCAGGGGCAGAAGTGAGGGCTATTGTCCACATGGGCGTCAGGGTGGAGAATAGGAAGAAACAGGGGTTCTATGACTGGACATCACACACTGCACGTTACTTTCAGTCTACTGCTACCATTCCAGAAGCACGCATCAATCTTGTTTGCTAATTGCATTTATGTTACAGTGCTAGCATATCTGGCCATGTCCATTAGCTTTAATATTGATTATTGAAATATTGAATGAGGTGCTTGAGATCCAAATGTTTGATACTGCTATGATGTTAATGCCCTTTGTCCAAAAATTCATTTGACATTATCGTTGAATGAAGGTTTTGAAATGTTTTTTAAATATTTAGACATTTTGACACAATTATTTTCCAGTTGGATGCTCCACATTGCAATATAAATATTTTGTAGCCCGTAGTAACGCATGGGCACAATCCTAGTAATGAAAAAAGCACCGATATTTACATTATCTTATTAGCTTTATTAAATCTATCATAAATATGTTTCGATGGAGAACATGTTAATCTATATTTGTAAAAATTAGTACAAATTAAATTAGACTAGCTTGATTGAGGAAATAAATCAAAGTCAACAACAACTTCAATTGCATGGAATACACACTACCTCAGTTCAACAGCCGTCTTATACTAGCTTAATTTTTTTTAGGAAGGCCATCATGGCTAGCTTAATTGATCATTAAAAAGGATTACATCGTTAAATCAACTCCAACAGACTCTTTATCCTTTATAAGTTAGCTAAAAAATGAAAAATCTCACCAAAAATCAAATCCAACAGGCTCTCTATTTTGTGTGCTAGCTATCACTGCTCGATATTTTCCTCTCCTTGCTCGCCAAAGAAATCGAGCCTATAATGTTGACACCGTTTTTTAGAAACGATTCCAAGGATGAAGAAGATAAAAGGGTTTATTTGATATATGCCATTACAACTTTTGCGTTTCGGAGATATGCCATTACAATTCGCGTATTCGGAAATATGCCATTACAATTTCTCCTTTCCTTGAGATCTGCCATTTTGTACGTATTTGATGCTCTTGGCCCTATTTGCAGGCACTAATATTTTTGTATGGACAGGAATGCCCCCCCTACATCTCTACTCTTGACTCACTGGCTCGTAGGTCCCACATGTCATCCCCTTCCTCATCCCCTCCTTCCCCGATCCTTCAAGTTGTTCCCGTTCTTCAGGTCGTTCGCAGCGCCGGTGCCCGCCTAACTCGTGTGGTTGGAGGCGTGGGCGGCGGAGGTGGTTTCGGAGGAGTCCGCCGGCGAAGTACGGCCAGCACCCGACTTCGGCTATCAGCACCGGCTCGTCGGAGGCGGCGGGTCCATCTCCGCAGAGCAGTTCAAAGCACCACCGCTGGCGTCGGAGCTCGTTGCCGGCCTGAACCTCCGGGTGCGGAACCCCTCCTCTTCCTCCTCCAAAGCCTCCTCCCCTGTCGTGCCACCGCTCACCTTCGTCGAGGTCTCCGCGGGGCGGGGCTTCGCCTGCAGGCTCCAGGCGGGGGGGGGGGGGGTCGCGCTCGTCTGCTGGCCGCCAACGGCTGCGCCGCGGTGGTCGCTTGAGCGCATCTACAACAACATCGCCGGCGTGCTTCGGCGCGGACCAGGTTGTGGCCTACGACGCGACGACTGGGAGGATCTGATGGTGGCGCAGCGGGAGAGGTTCTCCGACCGGGTCGACTGTCGATTCCAGTCCCTGGGCTTGCCTCCATGCATCGTAGCGATTGGGGAGGGAAGGAGGAAGAAGGCCATGGAGCCGCTGGTGCTGGAGCTCGCACTCATCCGTCGGAGCTTGAGCCCACGGCGGTGCATGAGTGGGAGAACGGCCGCGGCGGCGCCATGCACAGGCGGAGCTGCAGGAAGAATGGGAAAAGGATGTGGGGAAGAAGGGGAAGAGGAAGGAGATGACATGTGGGACCCACGAATTAGTGAGGCAAGAGTAGAGATGTAGGGGGCATTCTTGTCCACACGAAAATATCAGTGCCTGCAAATGGGGCCAAGAGCATCAAATACGTACAAAATGGCATATCTCAAGAAAAGAAGAAATTGTAATGGCATATTTCTGAATACGCAAATTATAATGGCATATCTCCGAAACGCAAAAGTTGTAATGGTATATATCCAATAAACCCAAGATAAAACACGACAAGTCATGCCAATGAAAAAACAAGGCAATCGGCCGATTTGAGCAGAAGAGGTGGTCAACGGGACCTGCCGATGGTCAAGCTAGTCAACCTGATCGGCCGGTGGTCAACCTGGAGAAATCAGCCGATTAAGAGAAGGAAGCGACAATTGAAGAATACGCCAAGGATAAGATACGGTGGAGGCGGGTCAGTCAACGGTTGACAACGGGTCAGAGACAGTTTTAGAAGAGTTCGACTCTTGCATGAGTCAAATTATTTTTGGTAGTGTTTGTTTCTTTAGATGCAAGTAAACAATTTCATAATCGGCTAGGAGTCGGGTTGTCCTCAGGACATAAATAGCGACCTGCGTGGTCAGAAAAACTGTACACACCATAATCAAACAAACCGCCTCCGGGTAAACCCTTTACGATTTTTAGCATCTACTTTTACAACATTTACTTTTCGGCGACTTCGTCATCGCATTTTTTCTCTTTTCTCAACGTCGTTCTTCGAGTTCGTCGGGCTGCATCGATCGACCTCCGGCAAGTTTGTAAGTACCGTTTTACTGAATAACCCTAGGCTTTAACCTCCGGGCGCATCGCTAAGGTTTCGTCTAGTTCTTTATTCACAATTATCGATATCAGTTAGATCTGCAAGTTTCATACCAATTCTTGTAGTTTTAGCTTTTATCACCAATCTATCCAGCTCGATCTACATCTCACTAGCTTTTACTGTTCTTATTTATCAATTGATCACATAGCTGGCCTTTATTTATTCGAGTGCTGACGTCACCATCGGCTGATACAGCCGATCCCTTTAGACATATTTGCACTTTGGCTGCTTTCGAGCACGCCGATCCTGCTTTCCCGTATCGGCTGATTGGCATATACGTGTGCTACTGAAGAGCCATCGGTTCTCTAGCCGATCTCTTATTATTTGACTTCCTTTTTCCATTGTCAATCAACATGTCAGATTGGATGGCACGCCTCTCAACAGACCGAGGAGTCACGTGTGCTGCACGTGGAGGTGACGTCCTATTTTCGCGTCAACACACTTTTGGCATGCCCAGTGGGACCTGAAGTTAAAATCAACAATGTCTTGTACCCCAAAGCCTAGTGAAGTCACTCAAGAGAACATCCAATTGGTCACCAAGGACTAGTTGAAGGAAGCTGACAAAGCTGAGCTTGAAGCACATTTGAAACGATTTGAAGAGTTATGCTTAGCTTCTTATGGCCAGACTAAGGGTGGAGTTGTCAAGAAGAATCCTCTTCCAGGACCTTGACATGTCACCTTTCAGCTGATCCTAAAGGTCTCCAAGACATGATGAACGAAGCTATGCATCAAACTATGATAAATCAGTCGGGAGTCTTCACCAACACTATTCAAAATTTCTTGACAAAGACTTGCAAAGATGGAACAAGAGAAGGATATGTAGGCCCTGCATATTTTCAATCCGGCCAACCTCCTCTAGTGCTTCCAAAGATCCCATCGGCTTTTTAGCCAATTCAGAATTCAACTGTGGGAGTTTCTCAGCAATTCATTGCAACTTTCCCAATGGCACCATCGGCTTCGCAGCCGATTCAGAATCAGAATGTTGGGAATTCATCCACAGGACCAGTCACTACTGTGCCAGAATGCAGACTTATTCAGCACAGTCCAATATTCCAGGACAAACATATTCTTTGGAGGATGTAACCTAGTTCCCTGCAATGAGAGATGAAAGTGGAAAGCTTATAGGGTGGAGCCTACCTCATAATCACTTTGAGACAGATATATCAAGCTTCTTTGAGCCCCCACCTGAGGAAATTCTAGAAGTGGCATATCCAAAGTCTTATCAAGCCATGTTTGCAAGAACTCCAGGGACTGTGCACATGACTAAAGACGGAGTGGAGTTTGTCTACTTTAATCATGGGAACAAGGGTTTTGAAAGGGTTAAGATAAATCCTTCTCATGCACATATGGTTATACCAATACTGGTGGAAAAAAGAGCTCTTGTTCCGCCTCAGACTTTGGCTCCTCGGCCGATCTTGAGTCAACCTGTGCAAACTACTCCAGTACAACAGACAGTAGCAATGCAACCAGTTATGACTCCGGCTCATTCAGTCACCCACATGGTTCAGAGATGACCACCTCAGCAACCAATTAATTAGAGGTTGGTAAAGCAGCCAACGGTGTTACAACAACAGCTAGATGCTTGGCAAGCAATGAAGTTGCTTCTAAGTCAATTGAACTTACATCAACCTAATCCTTCGGCTGGACAACCGATTGGGCAAACATCGCTTGTGGTAGGTCAGCCAAACCCACAGAATCCTTCTGGAATGAGATCATCGGTGGAAACACCGAATCCTCAACTAGAGATCCCTGAGGAGCAACCTTTAGAAAGTCCATCAGCTGATACACGATCGATAGAACAGATACCTGCTCAGATAAGGTCCCATCTGAAGGAAGAATTGTCTGACCAAATTACAGAGACGCTGCAGAAGCATTTTGGGATAAAGCCTAAGCAGCAAGTTTACATGTACAGGACGCCGTATCCATCTGGTTATGATCAGATACCGTTTCCCCTAAGAGTCAAGGTGCCTGATTTCACTAAGTTCTCTGGGCAAGATGACAGATCTACGATGGAGCATATCACCAGGTTCAACATACAATGTGGGGAAGCGGGGACCAATGATGCACTCAGGATACAATTGTTCTCTTCATCTATGTTTGGAGCAGCGTTCTCGTGGTTCACTTCGCTCCCGGCTAATTCCATCGTCAAGTGGCCGATTTGGAGCAACAATTCCATAATTACTTTAATTTTTCTCTGGCATTCATGAGATCAAGATTACTGACTTAATCAGACTCAAGCAAAGGAATGATGAAACTGTCGCTGGATTCGTTTAGAGGTTCAAAGAAGTCAAAAATAAGTGCTACAACCTAATTTGGGGAACAAACAATTGGCTGAGTTGGCATTCCAGGGGCTCTTGCCTTCTTTGAAAGACAAATATGCATCACATGAATTCGAGAGCCTCGGCCAATTAGTAAGTCAAATGAGCCAAGAAACTGCAAAGTCTTACAAGCGAAGGAGGAATTTCCAAAAGAAAGTGTCATATGTGGAATACTCTGATTCAGAAGACGAAGATAACATGGTAGGACTTGTAGAGTGGGTTAAAGGCAAAAAATTGTGTTTTGTCCTTTTGGAAAGAAAGAACCAGAGAAATTTGGCTTCAATATAACCAAGGCCGATAAGATATTTGATCTGCTGCTACAACAAGGACAGATTAAGCTCCCTCAGTTCCATACCATACCATCTACAGAAGAGCTCAGAAGAATAAAATATTGCAAGTGGCATAATGCAATGTCTCATGATACTAATGATTGCAAGATTTTCAGGCAGCAGATCTAATCAGCTATTGAGCAAGGAAGACTCAAGTTTGAAACTCCTGCCAAAGCTGAAAAGCTGATGAAGATTGATCAACACCCTTTCCCAACTAATACAGTTGATGTGTCTAGTAAAGACACATCACGTACCAAGTTGCTGACATCTGAATTAGCTCAAAATAAAGGAACCGTTGATCCCAAGGTACAAGCAACTGCAGCTGATGTTAAAGGAAAAGGACTGTTGCTCGAAGAGGAAGACATGAAACCACCACTACAAGAAAATCATTGACTAGTGACGCAACCACATTTTAGCGTTATTGATTTATGACGTTCCTGGCTGATCTCGTCATAATATTTCACTTCCGAGCAAATTTAGTGACAAAAAAAACTTTCGCCATAATGGTTGGTACTGTAGCCGAGCATTCCTTGTTCCAAGCCAGTTTTGTGACGCCATAAGCTCCGCAACAGCGTCATAAACCAACTTTGGTCCCACATGTAAGCATTATTTTAAAAATAGAGTGTTCCAAGTCGTCATGAAATTCGGAATGGTCCCACATGTAAGTATTCTTTCGAAAATAGAGTGTTACAACTCGTCATAAAATTTTGCAGGGTCCCACATGTAAGCATTTTCGCCAGGTCAACGGCGTCATAAACCAACTGTGGTCCCACATGTAAGCATTATTTTAAAAATAGAGTGTTCCAAGTCGTCATAAAATTCAATTGGGTCCCACATGTAAGCATTTTTTCGAATCTTTAATATAAATCAGTAATTCACAGGCGAAATGCTTCACTGCCTTCGCAAAGACTCTCGACTTTTGCTACGCGCAGATCTGCAACGGCTCGTGGTAGGAATGGTGGATTCTAGCGGTGATGTGAGGGTGGTTTATGCGCCACCTCCCGGCTATGAGTTCATGAAACAGGACGACAAGGTCAGTCCTCTGGTTTGAGCCACTATATTTTCCCCTATCAACCTAGGGATGGGGATTTCTAGATTTGGGGATCTAGAGGATGGATGACCATATACAATAGATTCATATTTCATCGTACACTCAGATTTGAATTACAATTGGTGTTAGAAGTTGATTCAGTTAGTTTTCAGTTTGCATCGTTTGATGGATTGATAGGTTCTTGTATTTTTCTAGCTTCTGGAGGTGCTTGAATCCACTGAAGCTGAGCTGATTTCATCGTACACTCAGATTTGAATTGCAATTGGTGTTAGAAGTTGATTCGGTTAGTTTTCAGTTTGCATAGTTTGATGGATTGATAGGTTCTTGTATTTTTCTAGCTTCTGGAGGTGCTTGAATCCACTAAAGCTGAGCTGCAGAAGGTGAAGAGAGACCTGCAAGAACAACAAGTCAGCGAGCTCAAGTCACTGCAAAAGGCTCTAAATTACAAGCACCTGTATGAGCAATTATTACAGCAGCAGAATGAACAACTGAAAGAGATGAAGAAATGCATGGAAGAGTCTTATCAATTGCTGCAATAGGAGTATGCCCGATTGAATGAAATGGCATTGTTACAGTAGGAGAACATTGCCCTGATGGAAGAGCTGACCAAAGAGAGGGGCCATGTTAATCAATTGTTATGGCAGGAGAATGACCAGCTGAAAGAGATTCAGCAATTGTTAGCGGAGAATGCCTTGTTGAAAGAAAGAGCAATCGAACTCTGACTGAGCTGCAGACAATCGATAAAACATGTCTGGTGTTACTGCTAGCTAGACGGTTCATAGGTGGTGTGTACTTTGTGGTGATGAATTTGTTTGTATTTTTGTGTTTGCTACTTGCTGGTGGTGTGAACTTTGTGGTGATGAGTGCTATGAGATTCCATCTTATTATGCCGATTTGGTTTAATCTATTTCAAATTGAGTCGAGCATACTCACCATTCTGAATTAATTTTGCTGATGTTTTGCTGGTCCGTTCTGTTGATGTTTTGCTGGAAGGACCTTCCTGAGTAACGATCGTGAAACTGCTTGTTTCCTACTATCGGTCACGAAATGTTGCAAAAACAATTTGCCATAGCAAGGGTTTGAACTAGAGACCTATAGGAACGAGACAGCACTATGTACCACTGCACCACCTCTTGGTTGTGTCAATTTAATGAGAAACACTTTCCACCCCAACCACAGCACGGAGAGGTTGTTCTGATAAGTTGGCAGGAGAAAAGCCCGTGCTGTAGCAAAAAATAGTTTTCCCGCAGCCCGTTGCCCCGAAACGGGAAAACGAAGAACGGAGAGGCGAGTAGGCTACCAAAACGGATCATTCCGGCGGTGATTTGCGACTTCCAACGGCTGCTCACTCCTACGGGTGCAACCTGGGTGATACTTGCTGCAGCGGCATGTCAATCTGGTAAGTAATTTTGTGTTCAATTCAGAAAATTTCATTTCGCAGAATGTTCTCCTTTTAGATTCGTTCTATGGTCAGTAATTTTGAGTTGGATTCACCAAAAACTTTCCAGATGGATAGACGCTAGATAACCGGTTGTACTGGTTTTACCACCGATCATGAGAAAGGGGTCTAGGATTTCTTGGCATTTCTTCGGAGAAGATACGCTGAGGACGAAGAAATACTATGCCCGTGTCGTCGATGCCTCAATAACTCTACAGGGACTATAGAGCGAATTGGAGTTCACTTACTTGTGAGTGGGATGGCAACCACTTACACTAGGTGGATCCATCATGGAGAAGCATTGGAGGATATGGTTGACGATGATGAAAATGTACAGGATAACGCAATTCTGCCGGATGCAGAGGGGGATGTGGATAATGCAGCTCCACGGGATGGTGGTGATCAGGAAACGGTCCAGGAAAACCAATACATATCGGGTATGGAGGAGGATGAAGGCCCTGGAGACGATGGGATGTCTGAATTGATTGCTAACTTGGGCAAGGGTCAGGTGCTCGGTGAGAAAATGTATGAATTTGTAAAGGAACATCTGAACCATAAGGTGTCACCGACATCTTCATATGCACAATTTACATTTGTTGTGAAGTTACTTCATATAAAGTCTTTCAGTCGGATGAGAAACGTCGCATTCAATGCAACAATGAATTTGTTACAAAAAGGATTCCCAGAAGCGTGTCTTCCAGACTCTTTCGATGCGGCAATGAAGTACATACGTTCCATGGGACTCGGCTATGAAAAAATCCATGTTTGCAAAAATAATTGTATATTGTTTCGCAAGGAGAAGTATGTAAAACTTGATGTGAGCCCAGTATGTTGTGAAGCGGATTCAAGATGGAAGGATGCAGACACCAACAAGCGCATTCCTCAAAAGGTATTGAGGCATTTTTCGCTGATTTCCAGGCTAAAGAGGATGTTTCTTTCATCAAAAACAGCAAAGGATGCACGATGGAACGAGTCGAAGTGAAAACCGGTGAACAATGAGCTTAGCCATCCAGCTGATGGTGAGGCATGGAAAGAATTCAATACAAGATGGAAAAAATTTGCAAAAGATGCTAGGAACTTTAGACTTGGTCTTGCAACCGATGGTTTCAATCCATTTGGCAACATGAACAACTCATATAGTATGTGGCCAGTATTTGTTGTGCCGTATAACATGCCACCATGGGTATGCTGGAAGAATCAAACTTCATGATGGCCTTATTGATCCCTGGGCCGAGTTCTCCATCAAAGGATTTTGATATCTTCATGGAACCTCTCGTCGAAGAGCTGCAACAACTTTGGAAAGGTGTCTGGGCAATCGATGCTGCTGAGGGTAAAGGATTTAAACTGCGTGCTGCGGTTCTTTGGTGCATACATGATTATCCAGCATTGAGCACGTTGTCTGGGTGAGTCACGAAAGACTATTTTGCCTGTGTGCGTTGCGACAAGGATCCTTGCTCAAGGAGATTGAAGAACAAGATATGTTACATTGGGCATCGTCGTTTCCTTCCAACTGACCATCCATGGAGAAGAAAGAGAGCAGATTTTGATGGTACTATTGAAAACCGAGAAAAGCCAGAGCAGTTTACCCATGAGGAGCTGAAGCAGCAACTGGAGAAGGTTAAAGACGTTAGACCAGGAAAGCATCCTCTACCTCAAGGAAAGAAAAGGAAGCGGGAATCCGGACAGTGCTGGAGCCGAAGAGTTTGTTTGTGGGACTTGCCGTACTGGTCATCTCTGAAGTTGGCACATAACCTTGATGTGATGCACATTGAGAAAAACATATGCGAAAACCTTATTGGAACGTTGCTTAAAATTGCTGGGAAGACAAAGGACACCATCAATGCTAGGGTTGATTTGGAAGAGATGGGCGTAAGATCAAATCTACACATGGTGGCAACTGAGGATGGTGAGTCATGCAAAATGCCAGAAGCTCCGTATGTACTTTCAAAAACGAAACAAAAGTTGTTTTGTGATTTTATAAGTTCGGTGAAGTTCCCAGATGGATATGCTTCAAACTTAGCTAGGTGTATTGCTGCAGATGGATGCAAACTACAAAGACTGAAAACTCATGATTGTCATATCCTACTCCAAAGGGTTTTGCCGGCTTGTCTTCGCGGTTTAGTGGACAAAGAGATATACACAGCTATTGCAGAATTAGGAAACTTCTTTCGGCAACTATGTTGCAAAACTCTGAAGTTGGATGTCTTGCAAAAACTGAAAACAGATATCCCAATAATTCTGTGCAAGCTTGAGAAAATTTTCCCTCCTGCCTTCTTTGATGTTATGGTCCACTTGGCTGTCCATTTGCCTGAGGAAGCAATCCTGAGAGGTCCAGTATAATATGGATGGATGTATCCCGTCGAAAGAAGGCTATGCACATTGAAGCGTTCAGTGAGAAACCAAGCTAGGCCTGAAGGATCCATTGCAGAAGCATATGTTGCTAATGAGGCCTTGACATTTTGCTCTAGGTACTTCGTGGCTGATGATGTGGCCACACGATTCAATCAGGTTGGAAGGAACAGAGAGAATGCTGATTTGTCTGTAGATGGAACATCCTGTTTCGATCACAATGTTCAAGTAGTTGGAGTAGGGACCACTTGTTGGCTTGGGTCAAAGTACGACAAGGTGGTTTGGTACGTGCTAAACATTTGCGAAGAGGTGAAGCCATATATCGAGTAAGTAAATCACCATTGCAATGATAGAACTACAATTATTTCGTTCTAACTTTGAGATGGTACTGCTTTGTAGAGTGTTCAAGAATGAATTAAAAGCGAAAGGTGTGTCGGACGAGGATATTGATCGTCGAATTGCTACAGAATTTCGGCACTGGTTTAGATCGCATGTTAGTATTCATTTTTTTGTTTGGTAGCTAGCTTATATTACCTTGTGAGGACCTTTACATAAGACTATATTATAAAAAACTATGGCTCTTCTGTACAGATTACAAACAATCCAGTGAGCGACGACAACCTATATGCATTATCAGCTGAACCAGACCGGCGAGCAAAAACTTATACAACATGTATTGTAGGCGGTGTCCGGTACCACACCAAGGCCCGAGAGGCAAATAGGAAGAAACAGAACAGTGGAATCATGACTACAGGATCACATAAAGACATTGCAGAAATTGAGTTTTATGGTTCACTAAGAGACATTATTGAGTTGCAGTACAACTCGGGGCTTGACAGAGATCGAACTGTTGTTTTATTCCAGGTGGACTGGTATGATCTGGAAGGGACCAAGAAGGAACTGAAGATTAGAAATGATGGTTACTTCACAAGCGTCAATACTGGAGATTACTGGTACCAAGATGATCCCTACATTCTTGCTGAACAAGCAACGAAGGTCCTTTACTTGCCACACACCCTACTACAACACCCATGGAGAGTTGTGCAAAAATTTGAGCACATGCATTTGTGGAGCTATAATGAAAATGAGGAGGACATAGCTCCCACTGGCATGGTACTTGCATATCAAGATGATGAAATTGACCAAACCTTGCATGATGTTATACTTGATGATGGTCTCTGTGATGGTTCGGAGGTTCCGGAGCCTATTACTGGCGAGGAGACTGTGGTTGCAGCCGCTGAAGTTGACGCAATTCGCCAGCAGGAGCTGTCTGATGTGGATGGATTCAATTCTGAAGATGAGGACGACGACACTATATGGCAATACATCGATGAAGATGAAAATGCTGTCGATGAAAGTGACGACGACTAGGATATCAAATCAGTAAATGTTTAAGTCGATCCGAACTGAAATCATGTGGACCTTATGATTTATATGTAATTTATATGTAGTTGAAGTGCACTTTCCTGAATATTAAACCTGCCGTAGGTGCCTACTATCCGGTTCACTGTATTATGTAGCATCGGAACTTCCTGTTGCGTCTTTACAAAATATACGATCGCGCATGAGGATGCCGATTATCCGGTACGTTGTATTATAAAACAACGGAACATCCTGTTGAGCTACGTGAATAGTAGGTTAGAAAATATCCATTTCTTATCCTCTCCAATGTGGGCATGATCGAGTAGTATGCAACGTGACATGCTCATGATCATGTAGTACTAGGTGAACGAATCGACGAAGAAAGGGATGTGTTGATCTCCAATGTGGGCATGATCGAGTAGTATGCAACGTGACGTGCTCATGATCATGTAGTACTAGGCGAATCAAATCGACGAAGGAAGGGATGTGTTGATCTCCAATGTGGGCATGATCGAGTAGTATGCAACGTGACGTGCTCATGATCATGTAGTACTAGGCAAATCGAATCGACGAAGGAAGGGATGTGTTGATCTCCAATGTGGGCATGATCGAGTAGTATGCAACGTGACGTCCTCATGATCATGTAGTACTAAGCGAACGAATCGACGAAGGAAGGGATGTGTTGATCTCCAATGTGGGCATGATCGAGTAGTGTGCAACGTGACGGGCTCATGATCATGTAGTACTAGGCGAACAAATCGACGAAGGAAGGGATGTGTTGATCTCCAATGTGGGCATGATCGAGTAGTATGCAACGTGACGTGCTCATGATCATGTAGTACTAGGCGAACGAATCGATGAAGGAAGGGATGTGTTGATCTCCAATGTGGGCATGATCGAGTAGTATGCAACGTGACGTACTCATGATCATGTAGTACTTGGAGAACGAATCGACGAAGGAAGGGATGTGTTGATCTCCAATGTGGGCATGATCGAGCAGTATGCAACGTGACGTGCTCATGATCATGTAGTACTAGGAGAATCGAATCGACGAAGGAAGAGATGTGTTGATCTCCAATGTGGGCATGATCGACTAAATATGCGAATGGATTGTCTGGTTCTTTGCATTATGTACGACAGGACCATCCTGTTATGACTTTCATACTCATCGACATACGTCCGGAGGATGGTCCGGTCTGGTATACATCAGAACAGAGGAACTTCCTTGTAAACTACAGGTACGAAAGGTGCTTCCCATTTCCTGGTCACAGGGTGCCAACAGCGCACTACACACACCTTTATGGCTTTATCCAACGGCGTGTCACTCGTGCTGACCCACCATCCCCCCATTTACTATCTCCTCACTTGAGGCGCAACCCCTTAGTAGGGTTCCGCCGCTGCCGCCGCCGCCGCCTGTAGCAGCCTCCAGCGGATACCTCAATCTGTCGCCGAAATCAGAGGTATGCGTCCGCCTGCAGGCTCTAGCGGATACCGCAATCCGCCGCTGAATTCTTGGAATGGCACTAATTTGAGAAATTCATTGCGGATGGGCCGAGATGGTGGCAAGAGAGATGGAAAGGCGCTTGATCCTCCTCCGGCGAAGAGACAACGAAAGTCGCAGCTGACTTCTGCAGGCACATCTGGTCCTCAGACGAGGCTAAGGTGCAGGCCTGCGGCACGGGATTCTTCCTCTGCCCCTACACGCCGCACACGGGGTGGGTCAACCTTGGTGCCTTCCTACCACACACGGGGTGGGTCAAGCTCGGCGCCTTCCTGCCGCACATGGGGTGGGTCAACCGCGGTGCCTTCCTGCCGCACACGGGGTGGGTCAACCGCGGGCCGTCGCCCGCCCCGCCCTTCAGAGTTTCCTGCGTTAGATCCCAGGAAGGAGAAACAGGTACAACTTCACCCTCCACCGGAAGAGCCGCTTAAGATGATGGACCTGCGCAACCACACCTACCAAATGATTAAAGGTCTTAGATGGGTGCCTGAGAAGTAGTGGTGGGACAAAACCAAGGACAAACGGGTCGAACCAAGATTTAGGAATGTCCTTCAGCAAACTTTCTATTACAACTACAAATACCTGCCCATGAAACTGTACCAGCACAGGGTTATAAATTGGGATCATATGACGTTGGCTGCTGGAGGGGATGTTAAGGCATACTTCGATGATCATCCCGGATTGGCTGATTTGGTCTCAATGCATCATAAGTATGTTGAGGATTGGGTGAGAGTTTTTTATGCTACTGTGTACATTGCCAATACTAGGGAGTACATCATGTTCATGTTTCAGGGACGCCAGTATACTCTTTTCCGACACCATATTGCTGACAAACTTGGATTGAGGGATTTTGAAATAGGAAAGTACGACCACAAGACATCCCTACATAATATTGTCTATGGGGATCGTGAACCACCTCGGCGTAGTTTGGTCAGTGGGTCGTTCCTGTCCGATGAGGAGATGGTCGGACTTTTTGTTGAGTCGTTCACAGGTAGGCGAGCATATCACACGCCTGACATGCTTACCCCTGAGGCAAATGTGGTTCACCGGCACTACAGAAGACATTGTTACCACAGATTGGCAATGCAGAGTCGATCACCAGTCTTCAGCAGTGGCTTCTCCTTCACGTCATGACTGGTCGGCCCTTCGACATCGTGGACTTCATTTTAGCCAAGATTGAAGATGTTATCTTTGATGGGTTGACCGTGGCCCGAAATATGCCGTATGCTCACTGGATCTCCTTCATGCTGAGTAGTGTTACCAGAGTAGATGAAGACGGGGAAAGGGTGCGAACCGGACCCAAAGATTGGCGTCCTGAGTACATGATGTCCGAGACACATTTCAAGGAATACAGGCCTGCGAGACCAGGAGACAAACATCGTGGCCTAAGGGCTACAATTGAGCCATCTCCTGATGACATTTGTTCCTCAGACAGTGAAGGCAATGAGGCATCTCCAGTGAGACATCTCCGAGTACATGATGGTGCATCGCTACCCACTGAAAAAACAGAAACAGTTCCAGTCACTCCAGCAACAACCAGTGAGCCAATGGACTCTTCCTTCTTTCTGAAACTGATCCTTGAAAATCAGCGCGACCAGAGAAAGTTCCAGTCAATGATGGAAATGAGGATGGCACAGCAGGAGGACTTAAACTGCGCACACTCGGAGCAGATAGCACAAATGGTAACACAGCACCAGCGCACTATGGAGAATTTTGTGAATGCTTCACTCAGTCACCTTCACCAAGTTAACGGCTTACTGCCACCGCCCGCTCTACTCGTACCTATTAGTCAGACTCCCTTGCAACTCATGCCTCCTGCTAACTTGGGTAAATCATCTGAAGTCTATGAGCTGCCTCACAGTTCAGCAATTGGTTCACAATGGATGACAGAAAAGGATTCCAAAGAAGAAAAGGAAGCAGATGCAACGATACTCAAGGTTCTATCTGATATTGTAGCAGAGGAAACAAATAAGGAAGATCCTTTGGCGGCAACAGCAAATGGTCCAGAAGATCCTGCTCCAGCTACCTCGGAAGGCTCTCGTGCAGCTGATCCTGGTCCAGCTCCTGCTATGTCGGAAGGCTTTCCTGCTCCTGCTCCTGCTACCTCAGAAGGCTCTCCTGCTCCTGCTCCTGCTACCTCAGAAGGCTCTCCTGCTCCAGCTCCTGCTACCTCAGAAGGCTCTCCTGCTCCTGCTCCTACTACCTCAGAAGGCTCTCCTGCTCCAGCTCCTGCTACCTCAGAAGGCTCTCCTGCTCCAGGTCCTGCTCCTGCTACCGAGGAAGGCTCTCCTGCTCCTGCTCCAGCTCCTGATGACCCTCTTCACAATCCTGTTACATCGGCTCCTTCGAACACCGACGAAAAAGAGGTAGAATGTTAAACATTCCTTTTATTGTCATTGATTCCATTTGATTGTTGTATTCGAGTTGAATAATACATTTTTCTTCACGTGTGCGAACCAGCCATAAATAATCGGTTTGCCTGGGCTTTGTGCTCAGGTCTTCACTACTGCTGACCAAGATGAAATTGTACCAGAGTCAGAAGACTCCCAATACTCTTGTACCGGGTTGCAGAATGAGATACAGGTACCAGCACTTCGTTTCCAGAATAGAACATCGCACTTGTGTCGTGACGTTGAAGACTGCGACTTCCATACGATCAAATCCTCTGATTGGATTAAAAGCTTGGATCAATGTGGGATTCCTATAACCAAAACAGAGAGTTCTACGGCCTCGACATCACGCAATGCATGAGTCATGCTATGCATAAAACGAACCCAACACTCCCTACGCATGCTTTTGTTTGTAATTTTCGATGTAATCCTTGAATCATGTCACAATACCGATGTTTCATGAGAGGAAGGGATGTGTTCATCTCCAATGTGGGCATGATCGAGGAGTATGCAACGTGACGTGCTCATAATCTTGTAGTACTAAGCGAATCGAATAGACGAAGGAAGGGATGTGTTGATCTCCAATGTGGTTATGATTGAGGAGTATGCAACGTGACGTGCTCATAATCTTGTAGTACTAAGAATTGAATCGACGAAGGAAGGGTTGTATTGATCTCCAATGTGGGCAGGATCGAGGAGTATGCAACGTGACGTGCTCATAATCTTGTAGTCAAAGAATCGAATCGACGAAGGAAGGGATGTGTTGATCTCCAATGTGGGCATGATCGAGGAGTTTGCAACGTGACGTGCTCATAATCTTGTAGTACTAAGCCAATCGAATCGATGAAGGAAGGGTTGTGTTGATCTCCAATGTGGGCATGATCGAGGAGTATGCAACGTGACGTGCTCATAATCTTGTAGTACTAAGCCAATCGAATCGACGAAGGAAGGGTTGTGTTGATCTCCAATGTGGGCATGATCGAGGAGTATGCAAGGTGACGTGCGCATAATCTTGTAGTACTAAGCCAATCGAATCGACGAAGGATGGGTTGTGTTGATCTCCAATATGGGCATGATCGAGGAGTATGCAACGTTACGTGCTCATAATCTTGTAGTACTAAGCCAATCGAATCGACGAAGGAAGGGATGTGTTGATCTCCAATGTGGGCATGATCGAGGAGTATGCAACGTGACGTGCTCATAATCTTGTAGTACTAAGAATCGAATCGACGAAGGAAGGGATGTGTTGATCTCCAATGTGGGCATGATCGAGGAGTATGCAACGTGACGTGCTCATGATCATGTAGTACTAGGCGAATCGAATCGACGAAGGAAGGGATGTGTTGATCAATATAAGGGCAGCAGTACATAAACGAAATGAGTAGTTCCTAGTCAAGGAATATCCTATGTAGTAGTATCTTGATTAGAGGAACATCCTTTGCCGCCAGTATATAGCGCTGACCAGCCCTCAGAACAAACCGGCGCGCGATTCAAATATTCGGAATTTCGGACGCCCGGGCAAAGCAGATGTTAAATGTCCTTTTTGCTTCCCCTTTCCAATGCACCCCGTTTCAGTCACCACTATAATGAAAGGGTATATTGGTAATCTGACAAGGCCCTCCACCGAAATGGATAAATTACCCCCGCCCCGGTCCCTTCCCACCCTTCTACTCCTCTCCTTGCCATCTCAAATCTTTCCACCCCCATTTCACCTTCCCTCCTCGCCGGCAGCCCAAATCTTCACCTCCTCTCCTCCATCGTCTCAAATCTACTGCTCATAGCTTCAGCCCCTTTCCCATCAGCCTCTGTAGTAGCAGCGGCGATGACACAATGGCACCAGGAGGGAAGGTCGTATGAAGGAAATATCCAGAACAAGGTACAATGTTTTCCTCCTCGGTTCAGCTTCCCTGGTGGATTCGTACTTGCGTGTTTTCCCATGTGGCAGATCCCATGTGTGCACTAGTATTTTTTGATCAGGTAGATCCCATATCTACACTAGTTCTTTTTAGGATCTTGTTTTGACTAGGAACATCCTTTCAGGATCTTGTTCGGCTAGGAACATCCGACTGGTTCTTATAGAAGTTTTTAGATCTGACAGATCCCATGTCTACACTACTTCTCAGGATCTTGATTTGACTAGGAACATCTTTCTCAGGATCTTGTTTCGGCTAGGAACATCCTACTGGTTCTTATAGAAGTGTTTAGATCTAGTTTTATTTACAGTGGTAGGCCAACCTTACAGAAGTTTCTCTGCTTTCCTAACAGAAGTAGACGAGAGCGGCGATTACGAGTGGCAGAGGGACATGAATGTTTTGAAGAATCACAATTTCTTCTCTAGTCTTGGCATCGAGAAAATGAAAGCACTTTTAGCAGCTGACCGACCAAGCAGAAAGGGTACCAACGATACAACAATACACGATTCGGATCTGGAGTACAACCCTTCTGATGAACATGAATCTGACCCAGAGACATGTCAACAAGAGGTAGTCTTATCATGAATTCATTTCATGTACTAGTTATGCAGGATTGCTTCTGATCTTCTCTTTCTTTGTTGAATTTTGTGTAATCAGGTCACTCATAGCATACCTGTAAGTGGAGGAAGAGGGACCAAGAGAATTCGGGCACCGGATGACCCTACCAGAATGCCTCCTAGACTGACTAGGACCAAGGCAAGGGAATTGGCTTTAGCTGATGGGAGTGGGACAACTCTTGATACACAAGAATTGCCCACTGAAGGCCAAGCAACAGCAACCCACGATGAGAACATCATCGACATGACGCCTGCAGAAGGCAAGTCATTTGATCTCATATTCGAATGTCCTAATTACCAATCGAATAATTATTAACTTGTATGGCTGTAACAAACTTGTGAGGTGATGCACGCCCTTCCAGAGCACAATGGGAGCCGCGGGATTCAAGAAGATTGGGCAGAGATCTGGACCGAATTAGCCGAGGCTTAAATGGCAAGATCCCTATACACATTCAAGAAGGGCTCAAACACCCAGAGGCACCAATGCAAGCTGCAAAGTTTGCATCAGAAGGTGGGATCATAGTGCGTGGGCACATACCGATCTTTCCTAGCTGGAAGGACTACAAGCCAAAGAAGAACCAGCAAGATGGTGAAAAGACTGAAGACCATCTCAAGAACTACATGGGCAAACTAGCGGTGTGCATATGTCCACTCATCTACTACCATAGTTCTTTGCATCCATTCTTGTCATCCATTTTTCTGATAATTGTCTTGTGCTAGGGGCAATTCGACATTGACACCACCAGTGAGCCTATAAGGGTGGCATGCACTGACATGCTGAAGTCGATACAGAGACAGGCGAGGTATCGCCTGAAGCAAAAGTACTTCAATGATGTTCCAGCAAATGCAGTCCCAACTAAATCTCCTGTGCCCAATCTGACCGACGCCCAATGGAAGGCACTGGTTAACATGTGGTCTTCCCCTGAGCACAGGGTATGATAGAACTTCAACTTGCCACTACCACATTTTCATGTAGTTATATATTGTTCTTAATCTTATTTCTTACACGAGTTCTTATTATTGTAAAGGCGAGGTGTAGTACAAACACCGGTAATCGAGGAAAGCTCAAGTACCATCAGCGCACGGGATATCGAAACTACATTGTACAAGCTAATCTTGTGGTAAGCAGATGAACAAGTCATGTTTTTGCTCTGTAGTTCATTTCATGAACCATTTTACAATGCTAGCACTTTGATAATTATGCCTATTTTCGAAACATATTTAGAGGCAGAAGTATACTGCTGAAGGAGAAGGGCTAAGTCCACTTGATTATTTCAAGTCCTTCCACTGGCTTCACCGCTCCAGTACAGGCAGCCATTGTAAGTACTTGTCTGCTTTTGCATTTTTCTTTGCAACAATACTAGAAACATGTGTGACTATTTTATTTTAAACCTTTCATTTATTTCCTTGTTTAGGCTTGCATGGAACAAATTGTCGCTGAACCTCAAGGCGACCAACCAAGAAAGACTGCTGCTGAAGCAGTGGCGGAAGTTGTCCAATCTAGGACTTTTCGGGAGGTTGCTGGCGTTCGCCCGCCCTCCATGAAAAAGACTAGGGTTACTAATACACTTCAGGTTCAGGAAATACGAGCTGGACTTAACAATGAGAAGCAAGGGGGGGCACAACTACGGCAGAAGATTGTTGAACAGGAGACCGAGATGAGCGAACTGAGATTGAAGGCTCAAGAACAGAAGACAACATTGAAGTCTCAAACAGAAGTGCTTGAAGCTTTGAAGAAGAGCACAACTGACATGCATAATCTGATCCAAGGCTTGATAAATTTCAGCCAGTTTAATCCTCCTCTCAACTGAAGTGTGGTCCTGGTGAACTTGTGTTGCTGATGACTTGTTGTATGTTGATTCGATTCGATGCTAACTTGATGTATATTGCACAATTGTACTGGTTGAACTATTCCCTGAATGTGGTGTGAATTATATGGAAGTGGGAAATGTTTTGTTTTGTTGTCTGATTATGTGCTGGTGATCAGCAGCAGCCAGAAAAGTATACAGTGCCCTGCGAAATGCAATATGGGTTGATCTAAAAAAAGCAATATGGGCCGAGGCCCAGGAAAGGCCCTGTGGATAATGCCCAAAATCAAATGTCCAAGCATAATGCAATATGGGCCAAGTTCATTAGATTGCTAGGGCCCAAAATAAAATAGCCCAATATACTGTGCAACAAACATTTCGGGAATGGCCAAAAAAAATAACACGAAAACCTGAAACGGGCTAAAATTGGCCCAACAATATTAGGCGCACAAAGGCTCTTACATGGATTGGGCCTCAATTTGTGACGAACTGAAATCGTCATAACCCCCTGCCACGTCAGAGCCATGATGGATCTCGGTCCGACGTGGCAGGTAGCTTATGACGCCTTAGTGTTACGAATTTATACGCGTCATTAAACTCATGACGCCGGGAAGTAAGGTCTCGTCATTAATCGCGGTTTGTGACACTCGATTAATGACGGAGTATTTTCGTAACAACCGACGTCATTAATCGCGGTTTATGACGAGAAACGACCTTTTTTTGCGTCACTAGTTGGCGTTTTTCTTGTAGTGCACGCCGGCTTGTGAAGTCTCGTATGCTGATTAACAAGTTTCAGCGACGACAAGAGAAAACAAGAGGAAGGTCACTGGAGATGTCCGTTCTTCAAGTACTATTGGGAAGAAGGGATCAAACTACTGACGGCGAAAAATTGTCCAGAGTGCAATGGAGCTTACAACAATGGTAAGTCATCCAAGAGGGTTTGCCTCAATGATAGAAGGCCTGTGGCTAAGGATCGTCGAGAGTTCAATAACCAATGGGTCTCATTACATCAATGGCCAGGGGGCAAAGCCAGCGTCACAATCAGCTGGGGGGCAAGGCCAATGTCCATGATCGGCTGGGAAGCCGAGTCAGCAACAAATCAGGCAATCGCTATCGGCTGGAAGAGTTGGCCGATTTCAGAGTCCCTGATGAAGACATCCTATGCCGAGCTCCTGAGTGACGACACACCACACAATTGGACGATGATGAGTCAAATCAATTGCGCACAAAGCCTAATCCATGCTGGTGCCCAGACGGTTTGACTAAATCTGAAAAAAGAAGAGTTCAGCGTTTGCGTCAATTGGAACAAAAAGAAGAAGAAGAGGGATGTGTGCTGGACAAAAAGAAGGTTCGGTCCCTAGTATGGCGTCCTAAGCTTAGAGCCGATGATAGTAAAGACGATGAGCCAAAAGCTGACATAAATATGGTTTTCTTGTTGCTGAAGGATTTTATGGCCCTAGTTGACTCCTATTTGTCTGATGAAGAACAAGGATTGGCTCAGCTGACACTGGAAAACCCACACCGTCTATTTTTGAAAAGCCGGAGGATGAGAAGAGACAACACTTGAAGGCTTTGTTTCTCAGGGGGTTTTGTGAATGGAAAGCCAGTCACCAGGATGTTGGTTGATGGAGGAGTGATAGTCAATCTGATAACAGATATGATGCTGGTGGACTTCGAAGGCAACGTTTCTCCAGCTCAAGGTGCAATCTGTGTGGAACTCACAATCGGCAGTAAGACCCTTCCAACCACTTTTTTCGTCATTAAAGGGAGGGGTTTCTATAATTTATTGCTGGGCCGAGATTGGATACACGCCAACTTTTGCATACCGTCTACAATGCATCAATGTATCATCCAATGGATTGGAGATTCACTTGAGGTAGTCAAAGGAGAGACTTCCTTAATGGTAGAAGCAGCAGAAGCACAAGGATGGAGCTATGATCGAGTAAGCTGCATATCTGGAAAAGCTTGGGACACTAAATACCTCAAAGTGTCTGATTTTGGGCTACAGCCGATTCAAGCAATTGGCTCAAATGAAAAAGCTTAATGGATCAATTCATAGAAGATGAAGGAAAGCTTGGGCATGAGTTTACGTCGGATGATGAATTAGAAAAAATAGATCTTAGAGATGGAAGTAAACCGAGGCCGACCTATATCAGTGCCAAGCTAGATCCTGAATACAAGATAGAGTTGATCGCATTGTTAAGGGAATACAAGGATTGTTTTGCCTGGGAATATTATGAGATGCCTGGTTTAGATCGATCTATTGTTGAACATCGGCTGCCTATTAAGCTAGGCTATCAACCCTTTCAGCAACATCCTAGACAGTGTAATCCCAAGATTTATCCTGATATAAAAGCCAAGATAACAAAGGTACTAGAAGCTGGTTTTATTCGACAATGTTGATATACTGAGTGGATTTCTAACATAGTTCATGTGTATAAGAAAAATAGCAAATTACGTGTTTGCATTGATTTCAGGGACTTGAACAAGGCGACGCCGATGGATGGCTATCCAATGCTAGTAGCCGATGCATTGGTGAATGCTGCTGCAGGACACAAAGTCATCAGCTTCATGGAAGATATTGCTGGATATAACCAAATATTTATGGCTATAGAAGATATTGCGAAGACTGCTTTCAGGTGTCCTGGCCATGTCGGCTTATATGAATGGATTGTCATGACCTTTGGGTTGAAAAATGCTGGTGCTACATACCAAAGAGCCATGAATTATATATTCCATGAGCTCATCGGCAAGATAGTTGAGATCTACATTGATGATGTGGTCGTCAAGTCAAAAAGCTACACAGAGCACCTGGTTGATTTACGTAAAACACTGGAGTGCAAAAGGAAACACGGTTTGAAGATGAATCCCAACAAGTGTGCTTTTGGTGTATCTGCTGATCAGTTCCTAGGTTTCTTAATACCTGAAAGATGAATTGAAGTTGGCCAGAAATCAATCGGTGCAATTGACAAGATAGAAGCACCATCAAACAAAAAAGAGCTTCAATCATTGATCGGCAAGATCAATCTCACCAGAAGATTTATACTAATCTATCTGAAAGGATTTAGCCGTTCACACCTTTATTGAAGCTCAAGGCTGATCAAAAGTTTATATGGGGGAGAAGTGCAGCAAAAGACAATATCAAGCAATATTTAAAATCTCCTCCTATCCTAATGCCCCCTCAAGACAAAACGCCGTTCAAATTATATCTATCGGCTAACGAGTGGGCTATTGGATCGGCCCTTGTACAAGAGTTTGAAGGAAACAAACGAGTCATATACTTCGTGAGTAGAAGACTCTTGGATGCAGAAACAAGGTATTCAACAGTGGAAAGATTATGTTTCTGCTTGTAATTCTCTTGCACAAAATTGAGGCCCTACTTATTAACTACTGATTGCATTGTGGTTTGCAAAGATGATGTGGTCAAATATATGCTATCACTGCCGATTTTAAAGGGTAGAATCGGAAAATGGATCTTGGAGTTTGACTAAACTTATCAATCGGCCAAAGCAATCAAAGGTCAAGTGATGGCCGATCTGGTGACTCAGCATTGTGGACCTGAGATTACAGTCGTTGAACCTATTCCGTGGACCATGTTCTTTGATGGATCATCATGTGGAGTAGGAGCTGGAATTGGGATTGTCCTCATCTCGCCTCGGGGGGGGGCAGCTATGAATTCTCTATCCCAATTGAGAAGACTTCCATAAACAATCAAGCTGAGTACCAAGCCATATTAAAGGGAATAAAATTACTATGAGAAGTCAATGCTGAGGTTGTTGAGATATTTGGAGATTCTCAGCTTGTGATAAATCAGTTAGCTGGAGAATATGAATGCAATAATGACATATTATAGGTTTATCATGAAGTGTGCCTTCAACTACTCAGGGAATTCAAGATGGTAAAACTTGAGCATATCCCCAAATGCCATACCGAAGAAGCCAATCGTCTAACTCAAACTGCATCAGGCTATCAGCCGATTCTGACTTCGGAGTTACCTGCCGATGATTGGAGAAAAGAGATAGTTGACTGTTTGAAGAATCCATCCAAGAAAGTTGACAAACTGAAGGACCGAACTGGCGACCAGAGAGGGGGGGAGTGAATGGGAGCCGATAAAAATTCTTCTCGAAGGAGATCGCTACTCCAACAAGATGAACACGGCTAACCGAAACACGTCTCCGACTCAACTACCCAAGTAGGCCAAGACCACGCAGCAACTGGAGTGCTACTGGTCATAGGAACCAACAACCACCAAAACCTACCCGAGAGCGCAGCAGAACAAACAACTCGAGCAGCTACTGACCACACCGGTCAGACTGGTCACCTGCACCGGTCAGACCGGTCCTGTCCAGATCTTCCGGACTGAGCCGCCAGAACACCCAAACTCCACCAGAGACACATCGGGTCACCCTGGACCATGAGCCGGGTCACCCAAGTGTTGACAGTCCTTACAACAAAAATTTGACCGTCAAAACCTCGGGTTCGAGAGGAGTATATGACAAGTTTCATGCACATTTTTAGTACTAATAAAGTTCCACGAGTTGTGTTGTGATTTTCATAGGTAGGTACACATTTTGGGAGAAATTGGGATCAACTCACCACACGTGCTAGGCACGGCTGAACCACCAGGCACGACCGGCCCTGCAGGTGCGGCCGGCCTGGCAGGTTCGGCCGGCCCTGCAGGTGTGGCCGACCCTACTAGGTGCGGCCGGCCCTACCTCGTGGCGCGTCTCTGGTCCTAAGCACCGCCTCTCCCTCGAGCACAACTTGGACGAGCGAGATTCACTGAAGAAACGTCAGTTTGATCAAATGGTGGAGGCAAGGATTACTTGGATCAATGGGTCCACTTGTCTGATCGCTCAACCGCCACTACCGCCATCCAGAGGCAATCCCAGGCATCCCCGAGCATGGTCGGTGCATCACACGGCACGGGGGTGGGCCGGCCGCACCTAGAGGGCCGGCCGCACCTATCAACCGACGCGCCGGGCGAAACCGACCCAAGGAGCCGACCTACAACCGCCTTAGGAGCAGTGATCAGGGGCGTCCAAGGCAAGAGGCGGCACATCACAGGTCCAGCCGCACCTAGTGAGCCGGCCGCACCTGGTATGTGGCCCCCCTGCACTCCACCGACCTTCCTTGCCTATAAAAGGCACCTCACACTCACTGGATCAGACACACGACGCAGGAGCATCTCCATTTCCCTCTTTTGTTCACTTAGAGTAGGATTAGTGTAGCTTGGGAGTTAGAGTCGAGTCGAGCTAGTCTCGGGGTTCCGGAGGAGTCTTCTTCAGGGGTCCGGTACTACTCTTGTATGCTTTCTTTGTTTAGACTCAAGTACAATTCAAGTTATCTTTGTATCTTACCTTTCGAGTCAATTACATTCAGCTTTTACTTTGCTCTAGAAGCTTTATTCTTGGTTTAGACTAAAGTTAGTTTAATCTTGGTTAGCATAGCTCTCTTGAACCCTACGTTCTTCGCTTGATCTACGGTGTTTCACGGTAGAGAGAGACCTTCCTTCGTGATATCCGGGGAAAGGTTCTTTGGTTCGTTGTGAGCGCGGTGCTCAGAGCTTGCCTTAGTCTTAGATTGGTGTCCCGTTCAACGGAATAGTTGTGGTACCCTAAGGAGGTGACAGCTCCGGACGGGCTCAGTAGTCCACCACGTTAGTTCGGGCCGGTAGGATTCAGCGTGTCGTCGTTCTCCCTTCTCATCCCAGTCCAAGAGCGCGGCTTTGCATGCCCCTGCAGCACTAGAAGAGCTTATCGAGTTTAGCTTGCCTTGGTTATCCTTTGCCTTAGTTCTTTACCTACAGTTGACAAGAATAGATAGATTGTGTTAGGATCCTTTCTCGTCTTGTTGTCCTCCCAGCTCGCTAGGTCCTCTCTAACCCTTTATCAGATCTCCTTGTGTGTGTCAAGTTATTCCCCGAATATCTTTATTCGTTACCCCCGCTATAGCTCTTTACTGAGTCTTGTTACTCTCCACTGTTTATTCGATCATCTTTGCCGTAGTGCCTCCCTTGGGAAACTATAAATACGATAACCCGAATACCACCGGGTGAAGTGCTACAACGGTAATCCGTGCGCTTGCGGACCTTTCTGTGACGTGTGTTTTACCAAAGACGTTCCCTAGCCCCATTACTAGGGGTATAAACCCGGTAGCGACGCTAGCGAGTGCCAACAGGCATTTCTGGCGCCGTCGCCGTGAGTGCAAACCTAGTGGTGAGGCTAAGGAGCGTCAGCAAG
Organism: Cenchrus fungigraminus; assembly: GCA_036936925.1. NCBI lineage: Eukaryota > Viridiplantae > Streptophyta > Magnoliopsida > Poales > Poaceae > Cenchrus > Cenchrus fungigraminus. Next base: position 79,312,320 of record CM072772.1, read on the forward strand.
TATTTCTAGCGCCGTTGACGGGGAGGCAATAGGCAAAAGATATCGTTTAAACTTAGTGGTAGAGTTATCTAGGTTCGGTAAACCGCTATTTAAGCGGGTTTACCCTTCCTCTACTCTCGTGTACGCAGAGTAGTGCATGACCGGTTTCTACCTACCGTCCAACTTTCACAACAATCCGGAGTCACTTGTGAGGAGAGTGCGACCTCGTGTTCTCATTCCTCAGAAGTTACTCTCGAATCAAGAGACGAACACCGTCGATCCCGTAGACAGCGCCTCGTCAGCACCAATGGCCGAGAGGACGATCCGCGAGTTTTCCGCTCCCTCCAACGCCAATGTCCCTACTGGACCGAACACAACGGTGGGAGACGGAAACTTTGAACTCAAGCCGGCGTTGATCAACATGGTGCAAGCAAATCCGTTCTGCGGCAAGCCTAATGAAGATGCCAATGGACATCTCCAGCATTTCCTGGAGGTGTGCAGGACCTTCACTATCCGCGGAGTGACGGACGACGCAATTCGTCTTCGCCTATTCCCATTCTCATTGCTCGGGAAGGTGAAGCAATGGTTTTATGCGGAGCGAGATGCCATAAACACATGGGATAAGTGCTCTAAGGCATTTCTCGCAAAGTTCTTCCCGGTGGGCAAAACCAATGCCCTCCGCGCTAGAATTTCGGGCTTCCAGCAGCAGAATGATGAGAGTATCCCGGAAGCGTGGGAACGTTTCCAGGAGTACATCACCACGTGCCCGCACCACGGCATGCAGGGGTGGTTCTTAATTCAAACCTTTTATCACGGGCTCAAGCGTACCGCCCGTGAGCACCTAGATGCAGCCGCTGGAGGAGCCTTCTTCTCGCTACAAGTACCCACCGCCAAGGAGTTGATCGAGAAGATGGTGGCAAATCAAGGTTGGGATGGAGATCGTCTCCAACCCCGTAACCGCGGTGTACACCAAGTCGATGGAATCGACATGCTGGCCGCTAAGATGGACCTCCTAATGAAGAAATTGGAGGCACCAAGCAATATGGAGACCGCCAAGATTATGGACGCTCGCATGACGTGCGAGGTTTGCGGTAATGTGGGTCATTCAGGAAATGATTGTCCTGAAACAAGGGAAGAAGCCAGCTTCATCAACAATGGCAACAACAACGGGTTCCGCAACAACAGCTACAACAATCAAGGGTGGAACTCGAGGCCCAACTTCCCGTTCAACAATCAAAATGGAGGTAATTATTCTAACAATTTCAATAATCAGCCTTCCATTAAAGATCTTGTCTTTGGCCAAGCTAGAATTAATGAAAACATAAACAAGAAGCTAGCCGCCAATGATAAAGTTCTTGAAAATCTAAATTCCACCATAGAATCCTTCACTACTGCTATGAAGAATCAGCTAAGCTTTAATAAAATGATAGAAACTCAACTTGCTCAGCTTGCTGCTTCTTTACCTTCTTCCGAGTCGGGTGGAATCCCGGGGCAACCCGAACCTACCCGAGAGAATTTAAAATCGGTGACCACGAGAGGTGGTAAGACCACTCGGGATCCACCATATCCTAACCCCGCAGAGAAGAAGCAGAAGGAAGTGATCACCGAGTCAAAGGAAGAAGAGGACACCGAGAAGGTAGCTCCCAATGAAGAAATGTTAAGGAAGACAGCACCCCATGATTTCTACGATACCATGCTACTTCCATTTCCCCGAAGAATCAAGAAGCCTACCGTGGATGAGCAATTCGGGAAGTTCGTTGAGGTAATCAAGAAACTTAATGTCAACATACCATTTCTTGAGGCTATGTAGGTAGCAACCTACACCAAGTACCTCAAGGACATCATCAACAATAAAAGACCTCTACCCACCACGGATATGGTCAAGCTTATGGAGGAATGTAGTGCGGCCATTCTAAAGAAGAAAGACCCCGGGTGTCCTACAATCAGCTGCTCTATCGGGTCCCAATACTTTGAGAATGCACTATGCGACCTTGGAGCCAGCGTTAGCGTCATGCCTAAGGTAGTCTTCGACAAACTTAACTATACTTCCTTGTCACCTACAACCATGTGCTTGCAGCTAGCGGATCAATCGGTCCGCTACCCGGCGGGGATAGCGGAGGACATTCCGGTGAGAGTCCGGGATTTCTTCGTACCCGTGGATTTCGTCGTCCTCGACATGGATGTCGATATAAGGACGCCTCTAATCCTCGGGAGACCTTTCTTGAGCACCGCCAATGCTAACATCGATGTAGGAGCCAGAGAAATCCGCCTTAACATCAACGGCGAGGAAGAACGATTCACCTTTAGACCAAAGGTGGAGCAATGCTCACAGGTACGAATATTCGATAGCAAAATTTCAAACCGTGTGCAGAAAGAGAAGGTGGACCCGACCAAGCCCAAAGTGGATAATCTCATTGCCACGATGAGGAAGCGTTGGGAGCAAAACAAAGCATTCAAAAGGCGCCACCAACCAAAGAAGCCGAAGGCAATCAACACGACTAAGGGGAAAAAGAAGATGGAAATCAAAGACACCCCCGCTAAAGCCCCACCGACTTCATCTCCACCGAAGAAAACAAAGAAGGTGTGGCGTGTGAAGAAAGCATCGTCCGAGTCTTCCACTCCGGGACCGGATGAATCCAAGATCAATTGAGCAAATGGAGGAGTCCCGCTCACGGACTCTAAACCACGAGCCCTCACCGTGAGGTAAACCGGTATTTATCTCATATTTCTCTTCCAACATTTTATTTCGTGCATCAAGCATATTTAAATTTCAAATTTCGATTTCACCATTGCATTAGTAAGTAAACAAGACATAGAAAAACAGTTTTGGAGATTTTCGGTGATACGGCCGAACCTAGGGGTACGGTCGTACCTCCCCTCGACAAAATTTTTGTGCAGGATGTTTTCAGGAGGGGACACGAGTGCTTGGAGCAAATGTAGTAGGGCCGGCCGAACCAAGTGGTACGGCCGTACCTATGATTTTCCACGAATCCATCAAGTCAACCACTACAAGCTTCCAAGTGCTCAACTCATCACCAAAATGAAGAAACGCCAACCAGGTAGCCAAAAATTAGCTTAGGGGAGACCCCATTTTCAATCAAGGAAGGTATGTCAATCCAAACTAGTTTTCAACATCTTGTTTATCACATTTGAATAAAAGAAAAACAACAAAAAAAATATTTGCTTCAACCATGTGCACTTGAAATCTTGTCTATATCCTCACTTTGGAAATGATGAATGGTTGCTATGTTAAAACTTTGCAAGAACTTAGTGTACAACTTTGTCCTCTATGAGTATTTGAATTTGTTGGTATATTTTGAGATAAGAGCCTGAAATAAAACTTTGTGGGAAGCAAATGCTTATGACCAAACCTAGGGTGTTGACTAGTATGATATGGTAAGACAATGTTAATCTTGCTCTATCTCCTAGTATGGTGAAAATCTCGGATGATTTTCTTTTGAAAATAAAACAAGACAAGTTCCTCAATGGTCATATCACCTACCAAAGCCATATGTCGATATCAAAGTATAAACCTTCTACATATGCTTGCTTGTGACCCATTGAGTTTTGCCAAATTGTTGTGACCCTTGGTAGAATCTTTTCATGCTCCCATGATCGAGATCACGTACACCAACATATACAAGCTAACTTCCACATCGGGGGTTACGCAAAACATGCCATCCACCCACCAAAAATAAATACTCCAAAGTTCTTGAGAGATTTCTCTTCTTGTATTCTTGCAAAAGGAGAGAGAGGTCATCAAAAGAAAAAAAAGAGAAAAAAAGAAGAAGTATATGCTCAAGGAGCATAGAAAAAAATGTGCTCCAATCAAAGAGCATAGAAAAAAAATGAAGCATGACCCCCCTCCAAAATAGAAGCAAGAGGAGAATCTCAAAGCAAGGAGTACTTAGAAAAAACAAACAAAGATATTCCACACACTTGCACATCTCGATCAAGTTGCATGACTAGTTTCTTCTTGGATCCGGTCTTTGGCTCAACAACATCATGTGGCACAAGTGAGTCTCATACTTATCCTACCCAAAGCTCCACATACAAGCCATAGAGTAGGAAGTTAAGGCTCGCTCAAAGCCTTTGGTGAGGTAACAAATACCACTTAAACGATCGAGGGAACCATCCGAGGAACCTTGTTTTTCTTTGCAAAAGTTTCAAAACTCCGAGATAGAAGCCTGAAAAGAGAAGAGTGAATGATGCAAAGTCAAAACCATTCTACCTTTCAACCTCCGAAGGCAAGGTGGAAAGTTACAAGCCCCACGGGTAAGATAAGGCTAAAGTTTCTCTCGTACCAATCTTTTCAAATAGCAATAAGAGCATGGAGTTGTGCATAGGTACTTGCCGAGTAGTAACGTCATGCAACTCCTGATCCACCGAGGCCAAGTCTAGGCTTTGCTCGAGGACGAGCAAACGTTTAGCTTGGGGGAGTTTGTTGACGGTCCTTACAACAAAAATTTGACCGTCAAAACCTCGGGTTCGAGAGGAGTATATGAAAAGTTTCATGCACATTTTTCGTACTAATAAAGTTCCACGAGTTGTGTTGTGATTTTCATAGGCAGGTACACATTTTGGGAGAAATTGGGACCAACTCACCACACGTGCTAGGCACGGCCGAACCACCAGGCACGGCCGGCCCTGCAGGTGCGGCCGGCCTGGCAGGTTCGGCCGGCCCTGCAGGTGCGGCTGGCCCTGCCTGGTGCGGCCGGCCTGTCCCGTGGCGCGTCTCTGGTCCTAAGCACCGCCTCTCCCTTAAGCACAACTTGGATGAGCGAGATTCACTGAAGAAACGTCGGTGATCAAATGGTGGAGGTTGGGATCACTTGGATCAATGGGTCCACTTGTCCGATCGCTCAACCGCCACAACCGCCATCCAGAGGCAATCCTAGGCGTCCTCGAGCATGGTCGGTGCATCACACGGCACGGGGGTGGGCCGGCCGCACCTAGAGGGCCGGCCGCACCTATCAACCAACACACCGAGTGAAACCAACCCAAGGAGCCGACCTACAACCGCCTCAGGAGCAGTGATCAGGGGCGTCCAAGGCGAGAGGCGGCACATCACAGGGCCGGCCGCACCAAGTGAGCCGGCCGCACCTGGCATGTGCCCCCCTTGCGCTCCACCGACCTTCCTTGCCTATAAAAGGCACCTCACACTCGCTGGATCAGACACACGACGCAGGAGCATCTCCATTTCCCTCTTTTGTTAACTTAGAGTAGGATTAGTGTAGCTTGGGAGTTAGAGTCGAGTTGAGCTAGTCTCGGGGTTCCGGAGGAGTCTTCTTCAGGGGTCCGGTACTACTCTTGTATCCTTTCTTTGTTTAGACTCAAGTACAATTCAAGTTATCTTTCTATCTTACCTTTCGAGTCAATTACATTCAGCTTTTACTTTGCTCTAGAATCTTTATTCTTGGTTTAGACTAAAGTTAGTTTAATCTTGGTGCATAGCTCTCTTGAACCCTATAGTGTTGTGGTCGTTCATCACTTGATCTACGGTGTTTCACGGTAGAGAGAGACCTACCTTCGTGATGTCCGGGGAAAGGTTCTTTGGTTCGTTGTGAGCCCGGTGCTCAGAGCTTGCCTTAGTCTTAGATTGGTGTCCCGTTCAACGGAATAGTTGTGGTAGCCCAAGGAGGTGACAGCTCCAGACGGGCTCAGTAGTCCACCACGTTAGTTCGGGCTGGTAGGATTCAGCGCGTCATCAGTCTCCCTTCTCATCCCAGTCCGAGAGCACGGCTTTGCATGCCCCTGCAGCACTAGAAGAGCTTGTCGAGTTTAGCTTGCCTTGGTTATCCTTTGCCTTAGTTCTTTACCTAGAGTAGACAAGAATAGATAGATTGTGTTCGGATCCTTTCTCATCTCGTTGTCCTCCCACCTCGCTAGGTCCTCTCTAACCCTTTATCAGATCTCCTTGTGTGTGTCAAGTTATTCCTCAAATATTTTTATTCGTTACCCCCGCTATAGCTCTTTACCGAGTCTTGTTACTCTCCACCGTTTATTCGATCATCTTTGCCGTAGTGCCTCCCTTGGGAAAATATAAATACGATAACCCGAATACCACCGGGTGAAGTGCTACAATGGTAATCCGTGCGCTTGCAGACCTTTCTGTGACGTGTGTTTTACCAAAGACGTTCCCTAGCCCCATTACTAGGGGTATAAACCCGGTAGCGACGCTAGCGAGTGCCAACAGGCATTTCTGGCGTCGTCGCTGTGAGTGCAAACCTAGTGGTGAGGCTACGGAGCGTCAACACCAAGCAGAACTTGAAGATTTCCACAGAAAGCTTCTACACCGGTCAGGCCGGTGTAGCTCGCCGGTCAGACCGGTCTAAGCTAGGAAACCCCAAATTCGCGAAACTGACCTCCCGAGCTCCAAAACAGACCAAACTCAAAACAGCAGCGAACACAAAACTAGGGGACTCACCAAGACGGTCACCCGAGCAAAACCCAACAGGGGGTCGGCACCGGTTAGACCGGTGGAGGGCACTGGTCAGACCGGTCACAACCTGAGCTCTCGGGATGAACAGCAACCCGCGGGTCAACTCCTCCAAATCCAAATCCCGATCTCCCAATTCGCTCCACGGATTCGCACAAGACTTTGGGGATAGTAGGAGTACCTCATGGGCATTCCATAGCAACGATTTGGTCCACCAAAACTTGCTAAATCAAGAGGAATCGAAGAAATCCCTCCAAGCACACCTCTAACCCTAGAGGGGAGAAAACCCCAAAAACGAGCCCCTTTGCTCACAGATTTGGGAGGGGAATCAAAGGGAAAAGAACCATGAAGGGTTCATGCATATATCCCCCACAAAATCCCAAAGAGAAAGGTCTCAAAACCGCCACAAGAAAATCGTCAAGAAAAGGCTCCGAAAATCGCCAAAAAGGGAAAACGGGAGAGACACAATCAAGCCTTGAGGAACCATGCCGAATCATCTATGCATACCATGAAGGTTCATACAAGGTCTAGCTTGCCTCCCGATCAACCATCCCTCTCTCAAGATCTCACCATGAAGCTCTCAAGCTAGTCCTAGAAAATCGTAAGGAAAATAGGAAGGGAAAATAGCAAAGGAAAATGAGCTAGGGTTCCAAGAGATGGCTGCCATCCTCTCACTACTTGGGTTATATGGAGGCAACCGAAAGACGAAACTACCCTTATTACATTAAACTAGGATACCCGCCCCCGAAGGGCCTTTTGGGAAACTTCGTTGTCGCACCATCGGACGGATGCCCAGCGACCGCACCTGGCGTAGCCTCGACGCACACCTTGCGATCCCGATGCATGTCCTCCGCTTCGAAGTCTCCAGACTGCGTCATCGCACACCGGTCAGACCCACCAGTCAGACTGGTCCAGTGTTGCTGCCTCCGGTCTTCGGTCTTGGCTTTATGGATCAACCAAGGAACCCAGTGGTTTTCTGGTGAACCACTGGAAACCCCGCGAACTTGGTGTGGCCTCCGCCAATCTCCACTCATGACTTGGCCCCCACGAAGTCCCGGCTCGATCTTGGCTTTGAGGCTCAACCAAGGAACCATCCACGACTTCATCTTGCCGTTCTTGCCACCATGCGGCCGGCACTTGACCCCGCCGGGTCCCTCGAACCAAGCCTACTTGTCTTCTCCACACCTGGAGGCCTCACCGGCAACGACCTTTCCCGCTTGTTCTTCACCTGCACCAACACCAGTCAAGCCGCAACTTGCACCTGCAATACTTAGCCAAGAATCAGTCCACACAACGTTGTTAATCACTCATCACACCCGAAAGCGACCATCCACCGGTCCTCGAACAGCACAGGTCCTCACAAACAACTAAGGTACAAAGCCATTAAATATGTCTTATTGAAGATGAATTGTATTATCGGACCATCAATGGAGTCTTGCTCAGATGTCTTGGTGAGGAAGAAGCGAAGACCTTAATGGGAGAAATTCATGAAGGAGTTTGTGGGGCTCACCAATCGGCGTTCAAGATGAAGTGGATGGTCAGAAATAACAATTATTATTGGCAAACAATCTTGGAGGATTGCTTCAAATATTACAAAGGATGCCAAGAGTGTCAGAAGTTTGGAAGCGTTCAAAGAGCTCCAACATGGGTAATGAACCCGATAGTTAAACCATGGTCGTTCAAAGGATGGGCGATTGATCTGATCGGACAGATTTTTCCACCATCCAGCAAAGGTCATAAATTTGTGTTGGTGGCCACAGATTATTTCACAAAGTGGATTGAGGCAATCCCTATAAAAAATGTGACATCAAGCAACATGATTGACTTTGTGAAGGAGGACATCATATATCGGTTTGGTATACCTCATACCATCACGACCGATCAAGGGAGTCAATTCAATTCAAGAGAGTTTGAAGAATATGCAAACTCCCTAGGGATTAAATTGCTAAATTCTTCTCCTTACTATGCTCAAGCAAATGGTCAAACAAAGGCTGCTAACAAGGGGTTATCAAGTTGATTAAGCACAAGATTGATGAAAGTCCTAGGCGATGGCACACGATTCTTAACGAAGTGTTATGGGCATACCGGATGGCGTGTCACAGTGCAACAAAAGTGTCTCCCTATCAACTTGTGTACGATCGTAATGCGGTACTACCTTGGGAATTAGAAACTGGATCTAGAAGGGTGTCTTTGCAAGATCAACTATCGGCTGATGACTATTCGGCTATGATGAAAGAAGAATTAGAAGATCTAGCTGGTAATCGGATAAGAGCCTTGGCAAATATCGAGAAGAATAAGAAGAGAGTGGCTAGATGGTACGATAAGAAGGTCAAGGTGAAGGAATTTTCCCAAGGAGATCTAGTCTGGAAGCTCATACTACCAATTGGCTCCAGAGATCCAAAATATGGTAAATGGTCACCAACATGGGAAGGCTCATATCGTGTTAGCCGATGCGTACCAGGCAATGCGTATATCTTGGAATCCTTGGAAGGAGAAGAGTTTGCCAAAGCATTGAATGGGAAATACTTGAAGAAATATTACCCAAGTATATGGGTGGATGCATAGATGATTATCGTGTTGAGCCTGCACTACAAGAAAATCGTTGACTAGTGACGCAACCACATTTTAGCGTCATTGATTTATGACGTTCCTGGCTGATCTGGTCATAATATCTCACTTCTGAGCAAATTTAGTGACAAAAAAATCGTCATTACGGTTGGTACTGTAGCCGGGCATTCCCTGTTCCATGCTGTTTTGTGACGCCATAAGCTCTGAAAAAATGTCATAAACCAACATCAGTCCCGTATGTAAGCATTATTTTAAAAATAGAGTGTTCCAAGTCATCATAAAATTCAGTTGGGTTCCACATGTAAGCATTCTTTCGAAATTAGAGTGTCCCAAGTCATCATAAAATTTTCCAGGGTCCCAAATGTAAGCATTTTTGCCAGGTCAGCGGAGGTCAAGTCACGAAATGTTTTAAAAACAACTTGCCATTGCAAGGGTTCGAACTAGAGACCTATAGGAACAAGACTGCATTGCTTACCATTGCACCACTTCTTGGTTGTGTTATGCTAACGGGAAACACTTTCCTTATGGTTCTCTCAGGTGAATCTTTAGTATAAATCAGTAATTCACAAGTGAAACACTTCAGTGCCTTCGCAAAGACTCTCGACTATTGTTATGCGCAGATCTGCAATGGCTCGTGGTACGACTGGCGGATTCTAGCGGCGATGAGATGGTGGTTTATGCGCCACCTCCCGGCTACGAGTTCATGAGATAGGACGACAAGGTCAGTCCTCTAGTTTGAGACACTATATTTTACCTTATCGACCTAGGGATAGAGATTTCTAGATTTGGGGATCTAGAGGATTGGTGACCATATATAATAGATTCAGATTTGAATTGCAATTGGTGTTAGAAGTTGATCGGCTATAGATAATCGGTGTTAGATTCAATTAGTTTTTGATTTGCATCATTTTATGAATTGATAGGTTCTTGTATTTTACTAGCATCTGGTGGTGGCTCGGTCCACTGATTTCGTTACATCGGAGCCTCCTGATGCTGATCTTATCGTTGTGGATCCTTATAACAAGTGCCAGCATGGGTATGCTCTCATTGTCAGGGAAAGCTTCACCGCCCTTGGGTGCCGGTATGGAACATGTGGTCAGGTAAACAATAACTTGTTTAAATTTCAATAGACTTATAGTACTTGTACTCTTGATACTAGTGCTGAAAATGGACAATTTTATGAACATATATGTATTTGGTGTCTGCAGCCTCAAGGAAAACAATGTCAGACGTTTGTTTGGATTGATCCTGAATGGGATGGTAGGACTAAAGCTGTTTTGAATAAGCTAACACGTAGGATAGCAAAAGCTGAAGAGGAAGCAAGGTCATAGAAAGAAGAATGTAGAAAGGCTAACATGAAGCTTGGAGATACTGAAAAATTGATGCTTGAAGATACTACCACTGAGCTTCAGAAGGTGAAGAAGGGTAAGCCAACACAGCAAGAACTTGTCCAAGCATTCATGGAAATGGAATCGAACAATAGGTAGTTATGATGATTGGAACAATTTTTAATGATGAATAACCATGACATGCCATCTTATGAAAGTTGTTGCTGATGTTTTCTTCAGGTTACGTGAACGACCCTCAGAATTTATCGATTTAACTGAAGCTTGAAGCTAAGCTGCAGAAGGTGAATGGACAGCTGCAGGAAGCCGGACATAATGTTAGGGAGCTATATGCGGGGATAATTGCCGATCTATTATGTCTTAAGAAACTTGTTTCTACCTCATCATCTTATGATGTTTGCTACTTGGTGGTGTAAACTTTGTGGTGATGAGTTGCTTTGAGATGCCATCTTATTATGCCGATTTGCTTTGAGCACTCTCACCATTCTGAATTAATTTTGTTGATGTTTTGCTGGTCCGGTCTGTTGATGTTTTGCTGGAAGGACCTTCCTGAGTAACAATCGCGAAACTGCTTATTTCCTACTGTCGTTCCAAGTCATCATAAAATGGAGGTACCACATGTAAGCATTTTCTCTAGGTCGTGAAATGTTTCAGAAACAATTTGCCATTGCAAGGGTTCGAACTAATGATCTATAGGAATAAGATCGTGTTTTTTTACCACTGCACCACTTCTTAGTTCTGTCATTTTAATATGAAACACTTTCCTTATGGTTGTGTAAGGTGAATCTTTAATATAAATCAGTAATTCACAGGCGAAACGCTTCACTGCCTTCACAACGACTCTCGACTTTTGCTACGTGCAGATCTGCAACGGCTCGTGGCAGGAATGGCGGATCCTAGAGGCGACGGGAAGATGGTTCCGTCGCCACCTTCCAGCTACAAGAAGCTGAAACGGCTCGACAAGGTCAGTTCTTTGGTTTGAGCCACTATATTTTCCCCTATCATCCTAGGGATTTCTAGATTTGGGGATCTAACGGATTGATGAGCATATACACTCATATTTGCACTTCGTTTGGTGTTACAAGTTGATAGGCTATAGACAATTCATAGGTGTTAGATTCAGTTAGTTTTCAGTTTGCATCATTTGATGGATTGCTAGGTTCTTGTGTTTTACTAGCTTCTAGAGGTGCTTGAAGCCACTAAAGCTGGGCTGCAGGAGGCGAAGAGAGACCTGCAAGAACAACAAGGCAGAGAACTCATGGCGCAACAAGAGGCTGTAAAATACAAGGAGTTGTGTTAGGAAATTTTAAATACAACTATGCAAGAGATAAGGAAATTCAAGGAGATGGCTGACCAATTGTTACATGAACAATTGCAACAGACCAACAAATACAAGGAGATGTGTGCCCATATGTTACGTCAGGACAATGCCTTGTTGAAAGAAATATATGAGATTCTTGACCAAGAGTTGAAAGATCTGGTACTGGACTGGAAGGCAAAACCTGAAGAGGAGGCAAGGTCATGGAAGGAAGAATGCGCAAAGGCTAACATCAAGCTTAAAGCAACTACCACTGAGCTGGAAAACGTGAAGTTAAAGCTGAAACATGCCATCGATGCGATGTAAGTGTAGAAGCAATCGGTTGAGCAGCTAGTTATCGAGATCGAGAAGGAGAAGCAATCGATACAACAGAGTGTTATCCAGATGGAGAAGGAGAAGCAACGAATACTGCGCGAGAAAGATAAAAATAGGTAGTGCTTGATTATTATGAAACTTGTTCCTTATTGATGTTTAATTACTGGTTGTTCCTCTTGATCATAATATGTAGTGTTATGAAACTTGTTGGTGCTTATGTTTTCTTTAGGTCAGCCAAGCGAAAAAGGGATCAACAATGGGAAGGATCCTTAGAAGCAAACATGAAGCTTTAAGCTACTGCACCTGAGCTGCAGAAGGTGAAGGGACAGCTGCAGGATGGAGCTATGGAAGGAGAATCAACGCCTACAGATGTAAATTGATGATCAGTTCATATCGTTATGATTACAAATGGGTGGTTATGATTATTGTGAAAATTGTAATGATGATCATCCTATGATGTTTGCTACTTCGTGTTGTGAACTTTGTGGTCATGAGTTGAGAAACTTGTTGCTACTTGGTGTGATGATCATCCTATGATGTTTGCTACTTGGTGTTTTAACTTGTTGCTACTTGGTGTTGTGAACTTTGTGGTCATGAGTTGAGAAACTTGATGCTACCTGATCATAATATGATGTTTGCTGCTCGGTGGACGACAAAGGTCCAGTCTGTTGATGATTTTCTAGAAGGACCTTCCTGAGGAACGATCGCGAAACTACTTATTTCCTACTGTCACGAAACGTTGCACAAACAACTTGCCATTGGGTTCGAACTAGAGACCTATAGGATCAAGACTGCGTTGTTCACCACTACACCACTTTTGGTTGTGTCAATTTAATGGAAACACTTTCCTTATGGTTGGGCCAGATGAGTCTTTAATATAAATCAGTAACTCGCAGGTGAAACGCATCACTACCTTAGCCACTCTCGACTTTTGCTACGCGCAGATCCGCAACGGCTCATGGCTGGAATGGCGGATCCTAGCAGCGATGGGAAGATGGTTGCGCCGCCACCTCCTGGCTACGAGAGGCTGAAACACCTGATAAGGTCAGTTCTTTGGTTTGAGCCACTATATTTTGCCCTATCGTCCTAGGGATTTCTAGATTTGGGGATCTAACAGATTGATGAGCACATAGAATAGATTCAGATTTCATCATACCCTCATTTTGGCACTACGATTGGTCTTACAAGTTGACAGGCTATGGACAATTCATAGGTGTTAGGTTTAGTTAGTTTTCAATTTGCATCGGTTGATGGATTGATAGGTTCTTGTATTTTACTAGCTTCAAGAGGTGCTTGAAGCCACTAAAGCTGAGCTGAAGGAGGTGAAGAGAGACCAGCAAGAACAAGAAGGCAGAGAACTCATGGCGCAAAAAGAGGCTGTAAATTACAAGCACCTGTATCAGCAATCGTTACAGGACAACACTACCCAGATGGAAGAGCTGGCCAAATTCAAGGAGATGTATGACCAATTGTTACATGAACAAATGCAAGAGACCAACAAATACAAGGGAAAGCTGCAACATGCTATCCATGCGATGGAGGTGTATAAGCAATCGGTTGATCAAGTAATTAACGAGATGGAGAAGCACAAGCAATGGATACAACAGAGTATTGTCCAAATGAAGAAGGAGAAGCAACGGATACAACACGAGAAAGATAAAAATAGGTAGTGCTTGATTATTATGAAACTTTTTCCTTGTTGATGTATCATTACTGGTTGTTGCTCCTGTTCACTTCATACTGCTGAACGGCCATGACACGTAGTGTTATGAAACTTGTTACTGCTTGTGTTTTCTTTAGGTCAGGCAAGCGAAAAGGGATCAACAATGGGACGGATCCTCAAAAGCTAACATGAAGCTTGAAGCTACTGCCACTGAGCTGCAGAAGGTGAAGGGACAGCTGCAGGATGGAGCTATGGAAGGAGAATCAATGTCTACAGATGGAAATTGATGATTAGTTCTTATCTTTCTGATTACAAATGGGTGGTTATGATTATTGTGAAAATTGTAATGATGATCATCCTATGATGTTTGCTTCTTGCTGTTGTGAACTTTGTGGTCGTGAGTTGAGAAACTTGATGCTACCTGATCATTATATGATGTTTGCTGCTCGGTGGACGGCAAAGTTCTGGTCTGTTGATTTTTGCTTGAAGGACCTTCCTGAGGAACGATCGCGAAACTGCTTGTTTCCTACTGTGGTTCCAACTCGTCATAAAATTTAATAAGGTCCCACAAGTCAGTCTGATAAAAAACAAAGGAAAATTAAAAGGATACAATGTCAATAGCATGGGTCGAACCCGCGGTGTTTGATCCTAAAAAGGGTACACAGAACCACAGAAACATAATGAAATTTGTGTATTTCCAAACTAAGTGTTTCTAGCATACCAAGTACGGCCAATGGCTATATCAACCGCGTACCCTGCAAGGGGCTTGCAGCACACTCCTGTGGGTCATTGTGTCAAATATCTATCCTAGAGGCGTTGGTGCGCAGATCTACAACCCGCAGCGGGAATGGTGGATCCTCGCATCGAAGGGAGGAGAGTGAGCTACGGTCAGGTTAGTACCCTGTTTTGTGCCTCTGCTTTCCCCTTTCGTCAGAGGGAAGTGATATTTGGAATTGGAAATTTCGGTTGAAGCACGATTGTTGTTACAAGTTGATTGATAGGCTTTTTAGAAAGTGCAAAACCAAGCATTGATTTCAAGTTGCAATGAATTTTTTTGAAGCATCCGTGTACTCCAGCATCTTCTTCCATTGGTAGTTACTGCTCGGAGACATCTTCCTACAATAGTAGCCATTGGCATCCTAAAGACAAGTGCAAACACGTGTTGAGAGCTGTGGTGAAGTTTGCTTGGACCTTTCTCAACCCTGACCGCCGGTTTGCTAGCTGCCCAAAGGTAATGGCTAGTTGGCTACCTGCTTATGTGGTTCCTGTGGTCAACGGCAATTGTTAATGGGGCGTTTAATTTGCAGGAAGAAAAAGATCAATGCGATTACTTCTGCTGGATTGATCCAGAATGGGATGAAAGGTCATATGCTGTTATGGTGAAGCTCATGAAGAAGAAAGCGAAAGCTGAAGAGGAAGCAAAGCAGTGGGAAGGAGAATTAGGAAAAGCTAACTGTGAGCTTAGAGAGATTAGGAATGAGCTAAAAATAGCACGACAAAAACTTCAGAAGGCTACCTCTGAGCTGAAGTCAATTGGGAATTATAGGCACAATGTCAAACTCGCGCATGGTGCTTCTTGCTTTATTTGTTGTTTTCGCGGGAATGGCGGGATTGATGCTCAGTGGCAAGGCTAATTAGATGTGTCGATCACGTATTCTGCAAGTGCCACTTTGGTATTGCAAACAATGTGTCGATCATGTATTCTGAACATTGTACCCTATGCTTCTAAGCATTGTACTGATGATGTATTGCCAAAATCGACCAAGAAATGCGCGGCAGTTAGTATCCACCACATTGTACTGACCATTTGGTCCGACCTGTTCACATTTCCAAGAATGTAATTTCCGTTAGGTTCACCAACAGTCATAATGAATTATTATTGTTATCTCGAAATCAACGGAGCAGCAGCGACAGTTGTTTTGGTTGGCGAAGGAGCGACGAATTTACTATAAATGCGGAGAAAGGAACGGTGGATTTGTTGTAAATGGGGCATTGATCGACTTCTTCCGCTGGGGTACAGAGAACATTTTTGCAATTGCATCTCCTCCTCTCGGAAGGAAGATCCGTGAGAGTACAGTGCTCTCTTCTAAGTCTCTGTATCAATTTGAATGTGCATTTGACCTGGCACTCTGATGTTTGATCAAACTATTTTCAGGACGCCGGTAGGTAGGTAATCATGTCATCGAGGTGGTTGCCATTATCGCTGTTGGTGCTCCCTACCGAGGTGAACATTGACATCGCCGGCTACCTCGCTGCGACCTCGGAGCGGGCCATGGACGACCTCCGCAGCCTACCAGCGACCTGCTGGGAGATGCGTCACATGTGCAAGAATGCGGTCGTTGGTCGGTGTGTGGCGCTAGAGCAATTTGCCATCGAGCTGCAGTGGAGCGACCGCAAGGGCTACGACGCCCTCCTCGATTGCCTGACCCGCATAAGAAACCCGGAGGCATGTTTCCTCTCCGAGATGGACATCCTGTTCGGGGAAAACTACAGCTCCCGGTCATCCATAGCCAAGCTCGAGGAGGCTGCCCAGGCCAGGCATAATGTGGCGGCCTACGTAGCCGCCATGGTCCTCTACAAGGCCAATGGCGGCACTGGTGATGATGACACTGCGAGGCAGTACATCAGACAGGTCGAGGGCGAGGAAGAATCGGCGGTCGCGACATTAATGATGATGCAGATGAACAAGGGTTGCCTGCTGTGCCGTGAGGCAACCTCAGAGGTGATTCGGCGAGTGATGTGGCGCCGATGTGCAACGCTGGCACCACTAGTGGTGCGCGACAATCATCAGTGCGCAGGCCGCCTGTGCTTCAAGATGAGTTGGGAAGAATGGTCACATTTTTGTAATGAGGAATGTAGAATTCACGCAAAATGTGATCTGTTCTTTAGCAAAATAATTGGATATCTGCATCCAAACAAATTAAACCTTGATATGTGAGAGAGATTTTGGATATATTTTGTTTCTAGATCAATCCACTGGTATCTGCTCTGTTTCTCTCTCTTCCTTGGTTCCCGTGTAGCAATCTTTACTCGCACACACATTGGCATGATGGAAACCAACTTCTGGTCTTCCCCCATTTTTTTAACACGACTGGTAGTTGGAATAGTTCAACGCAATTTGGAGAGGTGGAAAATCAATATTGGACAATTTAAAAACAAATAATGTGATCCAATTTTCACTATCTCAGAAACTACGAAATCTGTAATCAGGTTTGCCCAATTCAAAACAAGCAACTATTGCTAGAAAAGGAATGAAATTTTTTGTCTGGTTTGTTAATGTTTCGTAAACCCAAACATCCGGTCCTGCCCGTGTTGTATTTCCTATCTCATTGCATGCTTTCATTTTGTTGTTACCAAGCATGACTCGTCAACAAGGAAAAATGAAGTCGTGGTTCAAACTCTAAGTCAGCTTGCTTGTCTTCACGATTCTTTCCTACTAACCAAGTCTTGGAAAAACAAATCTTTGCTAGATGGGGTAGTGTACACTAGATAGAGTAGACACGGTCTTACTGAAAGCCAATTTGTTGCCCATCACTTCAATTTGCTCTACCTAAGCCACGGCTTCATGTTCAAATTGTGCATGTTTTTGGCTGTCCCTAACAAGGAGGATGTCATAGCTCAGCTTGTGCAAATTTAAAACAAGCATCTTTTTCCATCAAATGATTAAAAATATTTCTCCGGTCTACTCATGGTTCCCAAACCTAAACATCCTACCTCCTTTCGTTCCCTTCTTCTATTGCCTATCTCATATCAAATGCTTTAGTCCGGTCTAATAATGTTTCGTATACCAGAATAACCGGTCTCGTGGCAACTTTCGATCTCATCATGTTCAAGTGAATTAAGTTTGCTCCAAGTTCAACGAGATTGCAAATTACGCGCCTTGACCATTAGCCTGACACGATCCCCGATGAGACCCTGCGCCTTTCCCTTGGCAAATGAGATCTATTAATATATACTGGAAAACACTTCTGCATCTCCTCCTCAACGCAAGAAAACCCCATCGGCATCACCTCCTATCGGCGCAAGTACCATCATCCTCTCTCCCAATTCAATTGATTTCTTTGTTCTTTCGACCTTTTCCGCCTCTTTGACCAAACTAATTTCTATGTGCATTTCAGAGCATCTCCCCCAATGGTCGGCGAGAATCATCGGGTGCCTCCTGTGGAGCTCGCTCTCCTATCATCCACGCCGGCTAAAGCTCCGACAGGGCTGAGATGCGGCGACTGCGGCAGGACAGAAACACCGCAATGGATGGCCGAGCCGATGGGGCCCGACACGCTCTGTGCCGTCTGCGGCCTTCATTGCTGGCATACCGGGCAGCGGTGGGACAGGTGTTCTCTCCGGATCTATCGAACCACGATTCCCGTCTCACCGTCGCCACCAGAAGCTGGAGTGCAGTGGGTGGAGTGCCCGAGAGGCCGGGCTAGTCGCACGTGGTAGCCGTGGCCCTCCACTCCGCCATTGATGTCAAGTGGACCCGCCGTGTCGATTGTCCTGGAGAGCTCTGGCGCACGGCCGTTCCCGTCCCTGCTCCATAGGCCGGTAGCGTTACCAGCCGCTCGACCATTGATGTCAAGTGCGCCCGCCGCTTCCACTATCCCGGAGAGCTCAGGCGCACAACCATACCCGTCGCCACCAGAAGCTGGCATGTAGTGGGTGGAGTGCCCGAGAGGCCAGGATGGCCGCACGTGGTTCTCGTGGCTGTCCACTCCGCTACTGATGTCAAGTGCGCCCGCCACGCCGACTGTCCCGGAGAGCTCAGGTGCACGACCGTTCCCGTCCCTGCTCGACAGGCCGGCGGTGTTGCCAGCCGCTAGGCTATTGATGTCAAGTGCACCCGCCGCGCCGACTGTCCCGGAGAGCTCAGGGGCACGGTCGTTCCCGTCCTTGCTCTAAAGGTTGGCGGCATTGCCAGCCTCTCAGCCACCGATGTTGGAGCCGTTCCTGCTCGACGGCGAGGCGGCGCCTTTGATCCTCGACGACCCAGACTGGATGAAAAGATAATTGCCAACAATAACAAGTGTCACTTTGCTGTAATGCTAATTAGTAGTTTTTGATTAAGTTTGGTCCCTCCGTATTTGATTATGCTGATTGTATGATCAGAGAACTCTGTTTCCTCCTACGGAGTACTTTGGATGGATGTTCGTTCGAAAAATGTGAACCTATTTTGCCAACAAATCAATAAATAATTTAGTCCGGTCTCTTCACTTTTTCTTAACAGTAACATCTGCCCGTTGCCATCCTCGTGTCACAACTTCCCATGGAAGGTGGTTGCCATCATCAAGAGATCACAAACGTGTAGGTCATACGACGTGGGGACCCGCACATCAGCCCCTCAATGGTGGAAGATGAATGGAAGCCACTCAAGAGTCAAGACGAAAGAGGCGCCCGTTGCTTACCTTCTCACCGAAGTGGCACAACTTCCCAAGCAAGGCGAGTAACTCCACATAAATTGCCATTTCTACCTGGCACCATCGGCGTCCTCGCCAGTTCTGAAGCACTCTACCACTTCCCAAACACTCGCACCTCACTCCTACTACCCGGCCGATGCAATGAAGTGATCAGGCTCCCCGTCGAGCCGACTATCCCCCACCGGTTCCCTGTCGCGCCGGCTATCCCCCACCGGCTCCCCGTCACACCGGCTCTCACCCTCGCCCTTCAACTGATCCTTCGGCGCCACATCCTCTTCGCGCCTGTGACTGGGTGCCGCTGCGCGACGGCAATACTTCGCCCGCATGTTCACGGAGGCACTGTGGGGCCACATCCATGGCACGCCGCCACCGCGCTCTGACGCTACCAACATCGACCCGCCGCCGCCGCGCTCTGACGCCCCCAACATTGACCCGCCGTCGCTCGTCGGCGGTTATCTAAGAGCCGGTGGTGGCTCGCTGGCGGATTCCCAGCCTCCTCCACCGTCGCCGCCGCTGCCCTCAGATGACGCCAACGTTGACCCGCCGTCGATCGCCGGCGCTTTTCCAAGAGCAGGTGGAGGCTCGCCGGCGGCTATCTAGCCTCCTTCACCGTCGCCTCCTTGGAAGCTTATGTTTACGGTTACCCTTCCTGCCGGTGAGTTTGACTCCGACTCTGACTCTGACTCCCAAGCTGACACAGACTCGTCTGAGGACTGTCCCCATGGCTACATCCCTCCAGTCCCCCAGGGTGATGCTTTGCGCATCTTCCGGCACTTCAACAGCACGTACGGGTGCCCTATCTGCCCCATCCTTATGCACCGGTGGTGCAAGCTGAATGAGGTCAAGGACCATGTCCTTGGGATGGCCAAGTCTGCGCCCCTGAGGCAGAACTACAAGAAGAAGTGGAGCCGCCACCGCGTCATGGCTAGGAACGAGGGATGGATGGAGTCGATGGAGTGAGCGAGCCGTGCCGGTGGAAGATCTATGCTGTTATGTTATCAGTGATGTTAATTAGTATCATTAGATTTCATTGGAACATTGTCTTATGTATGTGGACATTGTCATGTTTACTTAGTAACTTTAGGATGGACTCTGTTTCCTACTTTGGATGGATGTTCGTTCGAATAATGCGATCGTATTTTCCTAATAACAAATCAATGAACCATTTAGTCCGGTCTGGTCACTTTTGCAGATCAGTAAGATCCGGCCGTTGTCATCCTATTTTGCCCACAAAATCAACACTAAATTTAGTCTAGTCTGGTCACCTTTTTTCTTATCAGTAACATCCAGCCGTAGCCTTCCTCTACAGGCCGAGGCGCTCGTTGCCGAATTTCCCATGGAAGCTTGCCACAATGCCCCATGGAAGGCGGTTGCCATCATCAAGAGGTTAGGGATGTGTGGGTATACCCAGATGGTACCCACACGTCAGCCACTCAAAGCTTGAAGATGAATAGCAGCCACTCGATCTAGAGGCCTGTTGCTTAGCTTGTCACATAAGCCTGCACAAATTCTCATGGAAGCTGGCCATTGTATTCCTATCACCATCGGCGTCCTCGCTAGTTCCGAACCACTCCACCCATAGTTCTCTTCCCAAACACTCGCGTTTCAGTCCTACTGCCCGTCCGACTCAATGAAGCAATCAGTCTCCCCCAGACATAGAGAGCTTAGGCACATGTCTGTACTCGCCCCTGCTCGTCGGTCTGGCGGCGTTGCCAGGCTCTCGCCCGCCGCCTCCTCAGGAGCTGAATCCGGGTCCTGGCTGTCACCGCACGACCTCCACTTCATCCGTGCCTACTTAGAGTGGCAAGGGCGTCAATTCCATGGCATGGAGCCGCCCCGCTGCGACGCCGCCAACGTCGACCCGCCAATGCCCGGAGATGCTTGTACATCGCCAGTGGATTCCCAGCCTCCTCCACCACTTGCAGAGTTGGACTTCGACTCCAATTCCGACTCCAACTCCGACACCCAAACTGACATAGACCATCTTAAGACCTTTGCTCTGCGCGTCTTCCGGTGCACTACCAACACATATGGGTGCCCTGTCTGCCCCAACTGTATGCACCGGTGGAGGAACCTAAATGAGATCAAGGACCACGTCATTGTGATGTCCAGGTCTGAGGCCCTGAGGGAGGACAACATGAAGAAGTGGAGCCGCCACCGCATCCTAGCCAGAAATGAGGGATGGATGTAGATGGAGTGAGCGAGCTGTGCCAGTGGAAGACCAATGCCGATATGTTATCTGTGATGTTAATTAGTATCTTTAGATTTCGTGGGAACATTGTCTTATGTATGTGAACATCGTGATGTTAATTAATAACTTTACATTTCCATGAAACATGGTCTCGTGTTTGTCCGGCCTGTTCGTATTTCGTAGACAAGAACATCCGCTCTTATTGTACCTACATGATCGTGTTTCCTAGTGTACCACATGAATAAGGAAAAAAACTATGGATGAAACTCTGGGTCTACTTGGTTGTCTTGACCATGTCTTGTTCCTATGTAGTGCACGCTAGGCAGAGTAGCCATGGTTTTACTTCAAACCAATTTGTTGTCTTACTTCATATCCAATGGCAGTGTACCATATCCCTCACTTAAACACGCTCTAGCTAAGCCACAAATATGTAAGGAGTAGTTAGAATAATGCACGTACTAGAGAGGTTGAAGATCAATATTGGACGATTAATAAGAAATAGCAATGTGATCATTGCTCACCTTGACCAAATTCAAAACAAGCATCTAGTTATTGCCAAACATCCGAAATGCTAATGCATCCCAAACCCAAACCATGTTTGTGATTTTGGTTATCGTTTGTTTGTTGATCAATCCCTTTGTTTGAAATTGTTTCTGCGTTGTTTCCCTAACCATCTCTCTTCCTTGTCTCCATATAAATGTTATCCTATTTTATCGCTCTCATAAACTATGAAATCGTAGATCACCTTTGCCCAAAATCAAAAGAAGCATCTTTTACAGGACTGGAAATATTTGTCCTCTCTGTATATTTTTCCTAGACCGAAACATATGGTCTGTTAATGCATCCCAAACACAAACATCTGGTTAATGGCAGTAAAAAGTTCATCTCTGCATGTTGAAGTGCTTGTAAATATAGTTTGCTCCAAATTCACTAAGATTACAAATTTACATAGTTCTTTTCTTAAAGACTGTTACATTATTAGAGATCGAGGCGCCTCCTTGCATTAGCGTGATACAACTCCTGAAGAGACACCCCGACTTTCCCTGAAACTAGGATCTATTAATATACCGGACTCTCCCAACTCCCTCCATTGCCTTGTCTCAAACTCTCTTCCTCCAGAAAACCACAACCACCATGCCTTCTTCTCCGATTCGACTTCCCGCCTCCCTGTTCCCTTCCAAACCCTCCTTCATTGGGACACCACCCGACTCCCCCCAACCAAGCGCATGCGAGCCATCCGAGTCCTCCTTGAGTGAATCTGATGTAGAAGACATGGAAAGGCAGGAGAGCAAGGACAACGAGGACGAGTACGACTACATGGAAGAGGATGAAGAGGAAGAGGAAGAGGAAGAGGTGGAGACGTGGGCGGCCATTGAGAAGAAGAGATTGGCGGCCAAGAAGAGGAAGTAGGTGGAGGCCAAGAAGAGGAATCATAAGACGGAGGTGTTTGTGAGGCAGCTTTTGAAGGATGACAAGGCCGGTAAGCTTGATTCGTTCAAGGACATTCCGTCGGTGAAGAATAAGAAGGGTGCAGAGGAGGAGGAGGAGGTGGACTCGAAGATGACGAAGAAGAAGATGGACGTCGATGTTGGTCCTTCAAATGCCGGCCCCGCCAATCCCGGTCCCATGGCTCCCCTAGCCATTGAAGCTCCCTCGACGCATGTTGACACTGTTTTTTTGGAAAAACAAGTCAAAAAGGATAAGAAGGAGTAGCCGATGAAAATCGGCTGATTGAAGAAATAGAAGGTAGTCAATAGAGGCTCGCCGATGGTCAAGGCAGTCTAACCAGGGCCGTATGGGTCCAACTGATCGACCGATGGTCAACAAGGGAATCGACCGATGGAGAGAAGGCGGCAATCAAAGATACGCAAGACATGGTGGAAGCGGGTCAATCTATGATTGGCAACGGGTCAAGAGTCAGTTTTAGAGGAGCTTGACTCCCGTGTGAGTCTTTTTCTATTTTTAGTAGTATTCGTTTTCTTTAGATGCAAGTAAATAGTGCTGTAATCGGCTAGTAGTCGGGTTGTCCTCAGGACATAAATGGCGACCCTGCGCAGTCGGAAAAGTTGTACACACCAATATCAAACAAACCGCCTCCGGGCAAATCCTTTACAATTTACAGCATCTACTTTACAGCATCTACTTTGCAGCGACTTCGCCATTGCGTTTTTCTTTTCTTCAACGTCGTCCTTCAAGTTCATCGGGCTGCATCGATCGATCTCTGACAAGCTTGTGAGTACCATTTTACTGAATAATCCTAGGCTTTAACCTCTGGGCGCATCGCAGAGGTTTCGTCTAGTTCTTTATTCACCCTTTATCGATATTAGCTAGATCTACAAGTTTTCGTACCAATTCTTGTAGTTTTGAGCTTTTATCACCAATTTACCCCGCTCGATCTAGATCTTGTCAGCTTTCACTATTACAGCCAATTCTGACTCGTTCGAGTGCTGACGTCACGATCGGCTGATCTAGCCGATTCGCTTACATACATACTTGCACTTCGGCTGCTTTCGAGCCTGCCGATCCTGCTTCTCTGTATCGGCCGATTGGCAGGTACACGTACTGCTGAAGACTCATCGGTTCTCTAGCTGATCCTTAATATTTTCCATTGTCAATCAATAGGTCAGATTGGCTAGCACGCCTCGCTTCAAACCGGGGAGTCATGTGTGTCGCGCGCGGAGGTGACATCCTATTTTCGCGTCAACACACTTTAGGCACGCCCAGTGGGACACGAAAAAGTCAACAATGATGAAAAACTAGAAGAATTCCGAAGTTGACCTGAGCAACGTTCAACCAGTCAATAGAGATCAGCTGAAGGATGCAGATAAAGCCGAGTTCGAAGCTCACATGAAGCGATATGAAGAATTATGCTTGGCTTCACATGGTCAGACTAACAATGGGGTCTTTAAGAAAAATCTTCTACCAGCACCTCAGCATATCACCTTCTCAGCTGATCCTCAAGGACTTCAAGACATGATGAATAAAGCTATGCATCAAACCATGATCGATCAGTCAACAGTCCTCGCCAATACTATTCAGAACTGTGTGACTGAAACGCTCAAGAAAGGAACATAAGAGGGATATGTTGGACCTGCATACTTTCAACCAAGGCGATCTCCTCTGATGTTCCCAAAAGCTCAATCGGCTTCCTAGCCGATTGATGATCCAACAGTAGGGAATACACCATCTCCACAGATCAATGCAACTGCTCCTGATTCTTCATCGGATGCCCAGCCTATTCAGAATCAGAATGTCGGAGATGCACCTAAAAATCCTATTGTTATAGTACCAATAGTTCAAACTTATTCAGCACAGTCCAACGTCCAGAATCAGATGTTCTCGGTCCATAATCCTCCTCAGAAGTACCCTACAATGAGGGATCAGAATGGAAGACTTTCAGGATGGGACTTGCCTCGTGATCACTTTGAGACTGATATCTCAAATTTCTTTGAGCTTCAGCCTGAGGAACTTCCAGAAGTGAAGTACCCAGAATCTTATCAAGCTATGTTTGGAGGTACTCCATGGACTGTGCATATGACTAAGGAAGGAGTGGAGTTTGTTTACTACAATCACAGGAACAAGGCTTTTGAAAGGGTTAAGATCAGTCCTACTCATATGCATATGGTAATACCAATAGAAAGAAAAGCTCCTGTTCCACCTCAAAGATCGGCTCCTCAGCCGACCTTAGGAATGCTTGTACAGACTACTCCACTACAGTAATCAACATCGTTGCAGCCTGTCTTAAGCCCGGCTAATACGGTTGCCCATACAAGATCATCGCCTCAGCAACTGATCAATCAAGGGATGACAAGGCAACTAGCAACACAGCCACAGCAGATGGATCTTGTTCAGATGATGAAGATGCTTCTAAATCAATTGGCCGGCTCGGGCCAATTGAACCTGCATCAACCAACTCCATCGACTAGACAGCCGATCGGACAGATTCCACCTGCAACAAGTCAATCAAATACGCAAGGTTCTTTCGAAGCAAGGGTATCGGTAGTGCCAAATCCACAGTCAAGAGTTTTGGAAGAACAACCTTCGGAGACTCCATCGAATGAAATACAGGCGATAGAACAGATATCTGCTGAGTTGAAGTCTCATCTGAAGGAAGAATTGATTGACCATCTTTCAGAGACGCTGCAGAAGCAATTTGGGATAAAATCTATGCATCAAATCTACATGTACAGAACACCGTATCCATCTGGCTACGATCAGATACCTTTCCCTCCAAGATTCAAGGTGCCAGATTTCGCCAAATTCTTTGGGCAAGATGATACATCCACAATGGAGCATATCACTCGGTTCATCATACAATGTGGAGAAGCAGGGAAGATTGACGCGCTCAGGATACAGTTGTTTTCTTCATCTCTCTCACGGCCAGCATTTTCATGGTTCACCTCACTTCGGGCCAACTCCATCATCAAGTGGTCTGATCTGGAGCAGCAGTTCCGCAATTATTTCTTCTCTGGCATTCATGAGATGAAGATTACTGATCTGACCAGACTCAAGCAAAGGAATGATGAAACTGTTGCTAGATTCATTCAGAGGTTCAGAGAAGTCAGAAATAAATGCTACAGTCTGAATTTGGGAGACAAGCAGCTGGTTGAGTTGGCATTCCAAGGGCTCTTGCCAACTTTGAGGGAGAAATATGCCTCACATGACTTCGAGAGTCACAGTCAACTAGTCAGTCGGATGAGTCAGGAAACTGCAAAGTCCTATGAGCCTAGAAGGAATTTCCAGAAGAAGGAATCTTATGTGGATTGTTCTGACTCAGAAGATGAGGAAAATATGATAGGGCTCACAGAATGGGTCAAGGGCAAGAAGACTGTGTCGTGTCCTTTTGGTAAAAAGGAACCAGAAAGATTCGGCTTTGATATCATTAAGGCCGATAAGATATTTTGATCTGTTACTTCAGCAAGGGCAGATCAAACTCTCTCAGTTCCATACCATACCTTCTGCAGAAGAGCTCAAGAGGATGAAGTATTGCAAATGGCACAATGCAACGTCGCACGACACCAATGATTGCAAGATCTTCAGACAACAGATTCAATCAGCTATTGAGCAAGGGAAGCTCAAGTGCGAAACCCCAACCAAAGCTGAAAAGCCGATGAAGATTGATCAGCACCCCTTCCCAGCTAATACAGTTGAGGTGTCTAGCAAAGACACGTCACGTGTTAAGTTCCTAACGTCGGAATCAGCTCAAAATAAAGGAGCTGTTGATCCCAAGGTACAAGCAACCACTGCAGATGTTAAAGGAAAAGGGTTGCTACTTGAAGAAGAAGACATCAAACCACGCCGCCCTATCACGTCCCAGATGCTGATCAACAAATTTCAGCGATGGCAAGAGAAGGCAAAGGGAAGAGAATAGTGGGCACGGCGTAATGAAGGACATTGGAGGTGTCCATTCTTCAAGTACTGCTGGGAGGAAGGAATTAAACAGCCAACGGTAGAAAATTGTCCAGAATGCAACAGAGCTTACAATAATGGCAGCTCATCCAAGAGGGTTTGCTTCAATGACAGAAGACCTACGACTGGGGATCACCGTGAGTTCAATAATCAACAGGTCCCAGTTCATCAACGGCTGGGGGGCAAAGCCATCGTCTACGATAGGCTGGGGGGAAAGGCTAGTGTTCATGATCGGCTGGGACGCCGAATCAATGAAAAGTCAAGCAATCGGCTGGAAGAGTTGGCCGATTCTTTGGTTCCTGATGAAGTTATCATGTGCCGAGCTCCTGAACGTCGACGCACTCTGCAACTGGACGATGAAGGGTCAATCCAGTCATACAAGAAGCCTAATCCACAATGGTGTCCAGATGGCTTGACCAAATCTCGGAAAAGGAGAGTCCAGCATCTACAACAGCTAGAACAGCAAGAAGAAGAAGAAAGACGTATGCTGGACAAAAAGAAAGTTCGATCTCAAGTATGGCGTCCCAAGCTTAAGGCCAATGGTGAGAAAGATGATGAGCCAAAGGCTGACATAAACATGGTTGTCCTTCTGCCTAAGGAGTTTATGGATCCAATCGATTCTGATGTGTCTGATGAAGAACTTGGGATGGCTCAATTGACACTGGAACCTACACAAGCTATCTTTTAGAAGGCAGAAGATGAGAAGAGACAACACTTGAAGGCATTATTTCTTAGAGGTTTTGTCAATGGGAAGCCAGTCACCAGGAAGCTGGTAGATGGAGGAGCAGCGGTCAATCTCATGCCTTACACCTTGCTGCACAAGATTGGGAAGTCTGATATAGATCTATCCCAAACTGATATGATGCTGGTGAACTTTGAAGGCAATGTATCTCTAGCTCAAGGTGCAATCTGCGTGGAGCTCACCATCGGCAGTAAGACCCTTCCAACTACTTTCTTTGTCATTAAAGGGAGGGGATCTTATAATTTGCTGTTGGGTCGGGATTGGATACATGCCAATTGCTGCATACCCTCTACAATGCATCAATGTATCATCCAATGGATCGGAGATCCAGTGGAAGTAGTCAAAGGAGAGACCTCCTTAACAGTTGCAGCAACAGAAGCACAAGGATGGACTTATGATCGAGTGAGCTGCATATCAGGAAAAGCGTGGGATACCAAGTATCTCAAAGTGTCCGATTTTGGACTAAAGCCGGTTCAAGCAGTTGGCTCTGATGAAAAAAATTAATGGATCAATTCATAGAAGATGAAGGAGAGCTTGGGCATGGGTTCACAATGACCGAAGGATCAGTTGCTCAAGTGTATAAGCTATTATGTAAGCCGATTGTCATATCGAGCCTATCGGCCGATTGAGATTTCGAGCTATAGCCGATTGCAAATGTAATCACCTCTAATAGAATAGCCGATGGCTGTAAAGAATCGCCTATAGTACAAAAAATGTAAAAACCAATTTACAATTAATATATTCGGTTCTTCTAGAACATGGCCGATATACATATCACCCTCAGAACAAAAATGAATATATTTTTTATTTCCTCTATTTTGGGTTACAATGATGATATTACAACTCAGATCTGAAGATTACATGCATTTTCAAGAAGTTACAAGGGATGCACTGTCCTATCTCTAGTATGATGAGGATATTGAATCGATGAATGAGAGAAGGACACCGCGAAGAGGAAACGGAAGACTAAGATCTTCACCAGATTCTATAATCTTCCGCCGAAAGGAGTCCGAGTTGATGACCAAGATAGTCGTTCCCTTGGCACACTCCTCCTCTGATAAATGTGCAGCAAGACACCCTACCTTGCTCCTTCCTGTAAGGAATCGGATTTTCATAGCCTAATAGGGGGAGGGGTGAATTAGGCAACTTAAAACCTTAACCTATGGCTTCACTACTTTTCCATAAAGTAAACTAGATCAAGTCTATCTAGATGTGCAATCTAAGGTTGATCTAGTGTGAAACCCTCATCCCAAAACAAGTTTTGCAACCTATAGCCAATCCTAGCATGATACTACTCCAGGAAAGTAAAGGCAAGCAAGGATTGTAAGAGAGTAATGCGGAAACGTAAAGAGAGATGAGAGGAAGCAAACTCTTGACACGCAATTTATCCCGTGGTATCGGTAGGCACTAAGCCACCCCTAGTTCACGTTGTTGAAGCACTCACACAAGAGTATTGCTTTCCAGTCACCAAGTCTCTCCCAAGAGCACCACTTGATTTGCCACAAAGGCTCGCCACTTAGGCACTCACCAAGCTCCCTTGGTCACCTTGATGCCGCCTCCACTAAGGAGCTTCTCCACTTAGGAAGGGGGTCTCCACATCCCCTGCACAAAGTGTCCTCGCGAATCCACTCCAAGCCGGAGGGTCGAAGACGATTGCCGGTGATCCACTTAGGCCCCAAGGCTTCCGACGCACCTTGTACAACTTGATTCACTCAAGAATCACCTCACAAGGTTAGCACAACCTTGCACTCACTCATCTCTAAGCTAAGCCTAGCACTAAGCACACACACAAAGCATTTGCAAGTCTATGGATGAGCAATTTAGCACTTGGATGGCTTGGATATGATCTTCTAAGTGTCTTGCACTCCTCTGCACTTCCACACAATCCAGGAACCTCAAATGAGTGAGTGGAGGGGGTATAAATAGCCCAAGGCACTCAAGGCAACCTCAAATGAGTGACCAAATAAAAGGTGTTGAGAGCATCAGACCAGAAATAAGAAGCGGCTATCAAGAGAGATTCATTCCGAGGCATATCAGACAAAGACAGGGTAATGCATTGACTGATTTTGTATTGCTCCCAGAGATCTCTATTCTTCTTAGACACCCTACGGTACCAGTTCCTCCATCCATCCCTTGGTGTATCCTGTCCAAGACCTGAAACAGCTATCCCAATCGGCTAAATCTAGGGAAGCATTCTTGAAAGGGATTCTGCCAGTTTCAAAATTGATCATCTCGGTGGGGTCGGTATCGCCCATTAGACCAAGAAAGACAATCCCACGCTTGTCATCGACAGGGATAGTGAGATTGGATCTAAGTTCCTGAGAATAAATAAAAGGAATCTAAACTTCAGACAAAGCAAGACAGCGGCATTGGAAAACAAGAAGCAAAGGGGCGAGGAAATACCAGAGGAACTGAAGAAAGAGATGCCTTCGGAGGCACAGGAGGAGGATGACCTCCGGCGGAGCTTGAAGAAGCCATGGGTCAGCAAAACTTTAGAACATAGGGTTCGTCACCCAGGGGCTTGAGCCTTTGAAAGCAACGGAATTCCGGGGAAAAAGAGTTGAGGCAGTTTGTATTTATCGGCCCCTTTTGGAAATTTGTTTAGATTCTCCAGCCGTCTTCGAATCAAGAAAGATACCGGATTCGAGTAAATTTCAGAGCAAAAGATTATTTACTGCGAAACTAGGGGGCATGTGTTGACACCGTTTTTTGGAAAAACAAGTCAAAAAGGATAAGAAGGAGTAGCCGATGAAAATCGGCTGATTGAAGAAAGAGAACATAGTCAACAAAGGCTCGCCGATGGTCAAGGCAGTCTAACCAGGGCCATATGGGTCCAACTGATCGGCCGATGGTCAACCAGGGAATCTGTCACACCTGTTTTTCCAAAGAAAACCAAGTGCATAACTATATGTATGCCAGGATCAAGTTTCGTACATATAGTGACATATAAGTGAATACAGAAACAGTATCACGTAAGAAAAAAGGAGATTATCAGAGTATTACGCTAAATCCTGGAAACGAAGGCTCCAAACATCACAGGCAGTCGACTGGGGGTTGTGTACGCATAGCACCAGTAACATCTTCACAACAACTTCATGGCGGCTTCCTCTTTCTGAGCAACATTGTTTATAGCAAGGGTGAGCACATTTCGTACTCAGCAAGTGTGGGGAAAATATGAATGCAAAGGCTTAACAAGGAAAGGCTGACAGGTTGACTGCATTAAGCAATTTTAGTTGGTCAAATTTTATTAGCACCTGATTACTAATATAGTATAAGTATATACCATCCCACAATTAAGCAAAAAGGTAAGAGATACGCCATAAGAATATGGCAAGCATAGCCATAACCACAATTTAAGTCCATCTTCAAGTTCAATTATCATGTGAGGGTCCAGGCCACTCTTGACCGTGAGCACAGCTAATGGATTAGTTTTACACTCTGCAGAGGTTGTACACTTTCACCACAAGTCGTGTAAAAGTCCCGAAGAACTTTAGACCCAACCATGCTGTGCAAAAGTAGGCACAATACCACCCTTCCTAGGTGTGATTGCATAGGGACGCTACGAGGCCTTTACAAAGAGTCCTCCCATGTGTATTAGTCCATAGTAGCATGTCATAGAGGCTATCTTTTGTACCACACTTCTACTCACGGACGGTCAGCCATAGAGTACTTCCGTTCCAATCGGAATAGAAGAGCCATAAAAGCTTTCCTCTGTACCCAAACTACCATGCGAGTAATGGCCACACAAAGACTTCCCTAATTACTTGGCCAAGACCAGAGCCATATAGTCCTTGTGGTTGCACTGTTGTCCTGGGTGGTTCTCCATGTTCCGATCAAGCATGTGGTCTTGTATTAACCAGAATTATATAGCATAAAGGTAAAGCATGTTTCATCATTAAGGTTCATTAAAACCACCATATCCCAGGTAGAGCAACTAAGCATAGCTACTCAACAAAAAGATAAACCCAGGTGGACAAGGAATGATAATAAAGACTAGGCAAACCTTAATAGGAACCATCAAATTAAATGCAAAGCATATGCAAAAATGATTAAATATAGTTCTTAGGACAAAAGCACAAGGACACACTTGCCTTTAACCACAGAGTAATGATGTTGCTCAAAATTCTTCAACCACTTGCTCTTCGAAGCTTCGCGAACGACGTTCAATCTACTCGCATCAATCATCGGGCACAAGCATACAAAGCAAACAAACAAGCAAACTAAGAAAAATGCACCACTCAAAAGAACAGCTTTAAAAGAACGCACTAAGGATAGGCTCGATTCTATGGATCACCTAAAGCACACAAACCATGCTGGGAAGGAAAAGGTCTGATTAGCTGCACATGGTTTGAGCTTGAGCTAACACTAGAAAGATTTAGAGCTTCAGGTAAACTTGATCAAAAGAGATACTGAGATAAAGAACGTCTAACGATCGATTTCATTTATGAACATAAAAGACTATAAGCTTAGGTTCATTTTAATTAGCAAAAATATGTAAAGGATATTTCATAAAGAAAATACCCTAAGTGGGAATTAATTCAAATTAAGCTTTATTGAGGAAACCGAGATAAAACCTAATCAAGTTTTAATTATAAATGTTTATGAATAAATTATACCAATTAAAGACTTTACTTTAGAAAAAGGGTAAACTATATGAATCATCTAAACGTAACTTTATGATTCGAGTGGATCATATTATTATTCAAAACATCATGGCATTGGTATTATCAAATTAACATTTATTTATAGAAGCCGGTATAAAAGCCTAAGCAACTTTTAATTAGAAAAGGTAATTAAATATTAAGCAAATTAATATTTGGCTTTCGAAAAACTGAGGTAAAGATCTAATTAGATTTTATTACAAAAGAAGGTAAAATAATTATTAATCAAATTAACATTAATTATGAAAAACGGTGCGTAGCACTATATTGCTTTTATTTATATAAAAGGCATGTATAATTAACCATTAATCAAAATTAATATTAAATTAATTTTCAGAAAACAAACATGATGAAAACTCACTACTAACGCGTGCTTTACATTATTATGAACCTAACGCAACTTGAATGGGTTAAAACGGAAAAGATATGGATAAACGAAGCTCTAGGGACCTGCTGGTAAAGATTTCAAAACTTTCAGGGGTACATCTGCGAGAAACTGGGGGCATAAACATAATTTCATATATAAACCCGAGGGAATATACGCAAGAGTTTCAGGGTGGACTGGATCTAAGGAATCTAAACTGTTCAGGGGGTTTCTTGTAGTTTTTCCAAGACACGTGAAAAGGATCTAAGAATTACAGAATCCTTCAAGGGGCTAGCTGCAAAAGAGGCGGGGGTCTTCTTCTATCCCTTGCTGGCGGACAGGGAGCTCAGACCGGCCAAATCGCCGGTGCTCCGACGAGCTAGGGGCTCGGGTGGGCAGCGCAAGAGGTAGAGGAGAGGTAGGGGACCACGAGGAGGTGCTCACCGAGGTGGGAACCGAAGGGGAGCGGCTGGAATCCCGTCGGCGGCGGAAGCTCGGGCGGCAGCTCGGGGCGGCCAGACTTCGAGATGGCGACGACACTCCGAGGGCCAACTCACGATGGGAAACGGTGCCTCGGCTTCATCTCGTCGTCACGGACGTCGTGGCGTCGCCGGCTTGCTCCGGAAGAGTGTGGAGGATGCACAGTCGGCGGCTGGGAGATGCCGGCGGGCGGCGGGGAGATGCCGGCGGCTCTGCATGGTGGCGACAGCGTGCGACAGCGAAGGGTGAAGTGAGGAGGGGCAGCGGCCGTAGCAGGAGGCGCGCGGGGTCGGGCGCTCGCCCTTTATAGGGCGTGAAACCCTAGGCCGGCGTGGCGCGCACGGCAAGGAGGCTGCGGCGGCCATGGCCATGGCTCTACCTGGCCGATGGGCCATGGCAGGCCTGGCGGCTGGGCCAGGGTGGACTGGGTCGGGCCTCCGGGCTCGGCCCAGTAGGATAGGTTATGTTTTCTTTTTTTTTGAATTTATATTCCATGGGAAAATAATTTAATAAAAGTCTTGACAAATTTTTAAGGCACGAAAAATATTCCAAAAATTCCCAAAAATCCAGGAAAATTCCCAGAGGCACAATGGGACATGTAAAATCCAAATAAAGTATTTGGAGCTCATGAAAAGGATTTTAGAGCCTTCTAATAAATAGAATAAGCTCAGGGAAATGAGAATAAATTCCAGAAAAATCCATAAAATTCTCGGAAGGGTTTGGTCAGCACCAAAGCGCATTTAAAAACATTTTTCACTCAAAAACACCAAGATGCATATACATGAATGCAACACTCATAATCATTTTATTTAAATTCAGAAAATCAAACAAAGGCTTTTTCCTATACTATATTCCATGTGAAGAAAATAAATGTTGAAAAAAATTTAAAATTATGAGAAAATTGTTGTTTTAATTTTCTTCCTATTCACATCCTGAAATTAGAAATTTCAGGGTGTGACAATCTACCCCCCTTAAAAGGAATCTCGTCCCGAGATTCGAAAAATGCTAGCAAGAGACAAGGATTTATTTCAAATTCTTTTCATATCCTTCAGCAAAATCCTTCCTTTCACATGACAGAAAAACTCTCCACAACCTAAGTTATCTTAACATCCTTAGGTATCGAGCGTCTTGTCTTGCTTGTTTTGTTGCCGCCATTCCTTCTTAAAATGTCGATCTACACATTTCTTCGGGCATCTGCTGATAAAGTGTCCACCAGCTTTGCAATAGAAACAAGCTTTAGTTTCCCCAATGTTTCGACGATTCTGTGGTGTCTTGTAAATCACTAGCACTGTGACACCATGAGGATATTCTAGGTATGCATCTTCGTAATGATCTTCAGGAAAATCTTGGGCTTGAGACATATGATGTAGGTGAGAATTGTTATTGGCTTCCCCTGGAAATTCCCTTTTTCTCTTCTTACTTATGATCTCTTGTAGTTTGCTTTCTAGCCCAATAGCTCTGTTGATTACATCTTGCAGACTGGAATATTCATGTAAGCTTAGTATACTTTGAAGGTCTTCATTCAACCCTTTGATGAAATGCTCTCGTTTCTTCTTATCACTTTCAGCCGATCTTGGGGCATACACAGATAATTGAATAAACTTATCCCCATACTCAGTTACAGTCATTTGTCCCTGCTTTAAGTTAAGGAACTCCTTCCTTTTGAGCTTCATCGCACTTACAGGAGTATGGTGTAAGATAAAGTTGTACTTGAATTCCTTCCACTCAATACTCTTAGGTTGCTCATGTCCATTGATGTAAGAATTCCACCACTCTGAAGCTGCTCCTATAAGCTGTCCAGATGCATACAAAGCCTTTTCTCTATCATTGCATTGTACCATATCTAGCTTCTCTTCAATTGTCTTGATCCAGTCATCAGCTTCTAAGGGGTATGTGGTACTAGAGAACATTGGTGGCTCAGTCCTCATGAACTCTGCGTACTTATCGTCCGAGGGTGGAAATGATAACACATCTTGGTTGTATCCATAGTCATCATTGTTCTCATAGCTTTCACCTTGGTTACCTCCTTTTGAGTTTTCCATCTGGTTGGTAGATAAAGATATGATCAGAAGAGAACAGGAGTAAACAAATAGATTGAAGAGTAGGGTAAAAAGAATGGGGGAAAACAAGGAGGTGGGAGGTACAAAAGAAGAACCCAACTAAGCAACTGATGTTATTGCAGATATAAGACCCACAATACATCAACACTCACTACAAAGAAACGAATCAATCAAGGTCATAAAACCAAACATCATCATGCAAGCACTGAATTCCACCAATCAAAACATAGCTAAAGGAACGATACTACACGTTGTTAATAAAGTCAGAGGGTGTCCTCCTAAGCATGGGCATAGCTTCACCGATCATTGATCATCTAAGGATGTTGAATCAGAAAGGACACTTTGGAATGCATTGCATGGAACAAGTGGGAATGGAAAGCAAGATCATGATCAAGATAAGATCAAGGGGAGTGTATAAACAAGGATTAGTGATTTAACATTTGCAAAACAAGATATGCAAAAGAAAACAAGTGGAAAAGGTTTAAGTTTTCAAGAATGGGAGAGAAGAGATTGATCAAGTAGTGAGAATATTCTCATAGAGGTCAAGGGTAAAGTGAGAATGGATTTTAGATCAAAAGGGACCTTAGGAAACGACCATTGCTATCTAGGCTTACATCCTACAGTCGATACAGCTCTGATACCACTCTGTCACACCTGTTTTTCCAAAGAAAACCAAGTGCATAACTCTATGTATGCCAGGATCAAGTTTCATACATATAGTGACATATAAGTGAAGAAACAGTATCATGTAAGTAAAAAGGAGATTATCAGAGTATTACGCTAAATCCTGGAAACGAAGGCTCCAAACATCACAGGTAGTCGACTGGGGGTTGTGTATGCCTAGCACTGGCAACATCTTCACAACAACTTCATGGTGGCTTCCTCTTTCTGAGCAACATTATTTATAGCAAGGGTGAGCACATGTCGTACTCAGCAAGTGTGGGGAAAATATGAATGCAAAGGCTTAACAAGGAAAGGCTGACAAGTTGACTGCATTAAGTAATTTTAGTTGGTCAAATTTTATTAGCACCTGATTACTAATATAGTATAAGTATATACTATCCCACAATTAAGCATAAAGGTAAGAGATACGCCATAAGAATATGGCAAGCATAGCCATAACCACAATTTAAGCCCATCTTCAAGTTCAATTATCATGTGAGGGTCCAGGCCACTCTTGACCGTGAGCACGGCTAATCGATTCGTTTTACACTGTGCAGAGGTTGTACACTTTCACCACAAGTCGCGTAAAAGTCCCGAAGAACTTTGGAGCCAACCATGCTGTGCAAAAGTAGGCACAATACCACACTTCCTAGGTGCGATTGCATAGGGACGCTACGAGGCCTTTACAAAGAGTCCTCCCATGTGTATTAGTCCATAGTAGCATGTCATAGAGGCTATCTTTCATACCACACTTCTACTCACTAACGGTCAGCCATAGAGTACTTTCGTTCCAATACCTATCCGGAATAGAAGAACCATAAAAGCATTCCTCCGTACCCAAACTACCATCCGAGTAATGGCCACACAAAGACTTCCCTAATTACTTGGCCAAGACCAGAGCCATATAGTCCTTGTGGTTGCACTGTTGTCCTGGGTGGTTCTCCATGTTCCGATCAAGCATGTGGTCTTGTATTAACCAGAATTATATAGCATAAAGGTAAAGCATGTTTCATCATTAAGGTTCATTAAAACCACCATATCCCAGGTAGAGAAACTAAGCATAGCTACCCAACAAAAAGATAAACCCAGGTTGACAAGGAATGATAATAAAGACTAGGCAAACCTTAATAGGACCCATCAAATTAAATGCAAAGCATATGCAAAAATGATTAAATATAGTTCTTAGTACAAAAGCACAAGGACACACTTGCCTTTAACCACAGAGTAATGATGTTGCTCAGAATTCTTCAACCACTTGCTCTTCAAAGCTTCGCGAACGACGTTCAATCTATTCGCATCAATCATCGGGCACAAGGATACAAAGCAAACAAATAAGCAAACTAAGAAAAATGCACCACTCAAAAGAAAAGCTTTAAAAGAACGCACTAAGGATAGGCTCGATTCTATGGATCACCTAAAGCACACAAACTGTGCCTGGAAGGAAACGGTCTGATTAGCTGCACATGGTTTGAGCTTGAGCTAACACTAGAAAGATTTAGAGCTTCAGTTAGACTTGATCAAAAGAGATACTGAGATAAAGAACGTCTAACGATCGATTTCATTTATGAAAATAAAAGACTATAAGCTTAGGTTCATTTTAATTAGCAAAAATATGTAAAGGATATTTCATAAAGAAAATACCCTAAGTGGGAATTAATTCAAATTAAGCTTTATTGAGGAAACCGAGATAAAACCTAATCAAGTTTTAATTATAAATGTTTATGTATAAATTATACCAATTAAACACTTTACTTTAGAAAAAGGGTAAACTATATGAATCATCTAAACGTAACTTTATGATTCGAGTGGATCATATTATTATTCAAAACATCATGGCATTGGTATTATCAAATTAACATTTATTTATAAAAGCCGGTATAAAAGCCTAAGCAACTTTTAATTAGAAAAGTTAATTAAATATTAAACAAATTAATATTTGGTTTACAAAAAACTGAGGTAAAGATCTAATTAGATTTTATTACAAAAGCAGGTAAAATAATTATTAATCAAATTAACATCAATTATGAAAAACGGTGCGTAGCACTATATTGCTTTTATTTATAAAAGGCATGTATAACTAACCATTAATCAAAATTAATATTAAATTAATTTTCAGAAAACAAACATGATGAAAACTCACTACTAACGCGTGCTTTACATTATTATGAACCTAACGCAACTTGAGCGGGTTAAAACGGAGTTAAAACGAAAAAGATATGGATAAACGAATCTTTTGGGACCTGTTGGTAAAGATTTCAAAACTTTCAGGGGTACATTTGCGAGAAACTGAGGGCATAAACATAATTTTGTGTATAAACCCGAGGGCATATACGCAAGAGTTTCAGGGTGGACTGGATCTAAGGAATCTAAACTGTTCAGGGGGTTTCTTGCAGTTTTGCCAAGACACATGAAAAGGATCTAAGAATTACAGAATCCTTCAGGGGGCTAGCTGCAAAAGAGGCGAGGGTCTTCTTTTATCCCTTGTCGGCGGACAGGGAGCTTAGGCCGGCCAAATCGCTGGTGCTCCGACGAGCTAGGGTTCGGGTGGGCGGCACAGGAGGTAGAGGAGAGGTAGGGGACCACGTGGAGGTGCTCACCGAGGTGGGAATCGAAGGGGAGCAGCTGGAATCCCATCGGCGGCGGAAGCTCAGCCGGCAGCTCGGGGCGGCCGGACTTTGAAATGGTGACGGCACTTCGAGGGCCAACTCGCAATGGGAAACGGTGCCTCGGCTTCAGCTCGTCGTCACGGACGCCGTGGCGTCACCGGCTTGCTCCGGGAGAGTGTGGAGGATGCACTCAGGTAGCGGCGGGGAGATGCCGGCGGCCGGCGGCTCTGCTTGCTGGCGATGGCGCACGGCGGCGGAGGGCGAAATGAGGAGGGACAGCGGCCAGAGCAGGGGGCACGCAGGGTCGGGCGCTTGCCCTTTATAGGGCGCGAAACCCTAGGCCGGCGTGGCGCGCACGTCAAGGATGCGGCGGCGGCCATGGCCATGGCTCTGCCTGGCCGATGGGCCTTGGCGGGCCTGGCGACTGGGCCGGGGTGGACTGGGTCGGGCCTCCAGGCTCGGCCCAGTAGGATAGGTTATGTTTTCTTCTTTTTTTGAATTTATTTTCCATGCGAAAACAATTTCAGAAAAGTCTTGAAATGTTTTTAAGGCACGAAAAACATTCCAAAAATTCCCAAAAATCCAGGAAAATTCCCAGAGGCACATTGGGACATGAACAATCCAAATAATATATTTGGAGCTCATAAAAAAGATTTTAGAGCCTTCTAATAAATAGAATAAGCTCAGGGAAAGTGAGAATAAATTCCAAAAAATTCCGAAAAATTCTCGGAAGGGTTTGGTGAAAGGACCTTGTGATCCCTAGAGGGGGGGTGAATAGGATCACTTCAAATTTCTGAAACAAATGCAGCGGTTAAAACACCTGTCGGTACTACCGACACGGTGCCGGAACTACCGAGGGGTCTCGGTACTTCCGGTACCGGGCCGGTACTACCGACAGTACAGAGGAGACTAAAACGAAATTTGAAATGTAATGCGATTCTAGCAATTCTATTTGAATCAAAGGTTTAGTTTAGAAGCTAAGAACCACCTGCAACGAAAGATATGAGTTGGAGCACAACCAATTTAGAGATCGGGCACAAACAAGCTCTAGGGTTAGAGAGAAACAAAGAATTCAAGCAAGCAAATGAGACACAAGAATTTAATCCGAAGTTCACTCCCACAAAGGAAGCTACGTCTCCGTTGAGGATCCCACAAAGGGAGGGCTATCACCAAGAGCCTCTTTTCCTCTTCCAATCCCCACAAAGGAAGATTGGTGCTCACTAAGAATTCTCCACCAAGGAGAGGGTAATACAAACGATCCCGGGTGCTCCACACCAAGAGGGCACTCAACAGGAGACACCTAACCGTCTAGAAGCAAGCTACAAGAGTAACAAACACGAATCAATTGCCTGGAGATGCTTCAAGTGCTCTTGAGATGGGGAGATTCGAAGGGGCTCTCAAAGCTTCTCTATTCCTCACTAGGAATCACTTCTCTACCCAAGCTCTAGCTCAAAGGAATCAAATCTTAGCTCTAGGAGGGAGGGGAGAAGTGGAGTGAATGCTCAAGTGAGTGTTTGTCCCGTGGTTGGTCAGCAATGAGTGAGGGAGAAGAAAGGGGGTATTTATACCCAACCCTGAAAACTAGTCGTTACTGTGCAGAATCGGGGTTTATCGGTACTTCCGACACGGGGTCGGAACTACCGAGGGGTGTCGCAGAAACCCAACAGTGGAGGCGTATCGGTAGTTCCGACGCAGGGTCGGTACTACCGAGCCCCTGGCTAAAACTCGCCAGTGAGGCCTTGTCGGTACTACCAACCTGGCGTCGGTACTACCGACAAAGGCTGAGGAGTTGAGGTAAGATAAGCAAATGTGCACGTGTCAACTCTAATCTCTTCTCACTCACTTGGGTCATCTCCTAAAGCACTTTTAGCATCTCTTGGCTATCAATTCGCATCCCCCTTTATAGTACGGTGTTTCCTATACTCAAATTCAAAATCAAAATTAAATTAAGCCTTGACTTGAGTTGGAAACGCCGAATTGGAGTTGGGGGCCTTCTTTTGGTCAAAACCATAATTTTCAATTATGTAAATCCTGCACACATCTTATTCAAACGTTAAATGCCACAAATTGTGTTTGTCACTATCACCAAAACAATTAGGGGCCAAGATGCACTTTCAATCTCCCCCTTTTTGGTGATTGATGACAACACAATTCATTTTCAAATAAAGATGTGTGTATCCAACAATTTAAAGTGTAACTCCCCCTAAATGTGTGCTTGGTCTTTTATGGAGGCCTCAAATGCCTATCACACATTTAGAAGAAACTTCACTCTCAATTTGCATACACAAGTGCATAAGTGTGATATAATAACCGTGATGCATATGACAAGTTATTCAAACCAACAAAGTGAGAAATAACAACCACCAAGCATCACAAATATATAAACGAGGTTCCACACTAGCACGATTAAGTCTTACAAATTTAAAAGGTTCTAGGTTCACCATCCATCACACCACACAAATAGTTCATACATGTCCACAACCTAAGATAGATAGATAAAGGAGCGAAGATACACACCACCCCCACATGGATAAATTGTGAGCTCACTCCCCCTTTGGCATCAAGCGCCAAAAAGAGGAGGCCCTTCAATCATCACTACCATGTGGAGAGTGGACTGCCGGGGGAGAGTCGTCTTCCTCGGTCTCACCACCACCAAAGTCTTCATCGTCGATATCGGCCGGAGGAGCTCCATACATCATGGATGTGTCGTCGTACACCTCCCAAGGATTGTAGAAGACCGGTGGAGGAGGGAAGTCCATAGGCTCGTGAACGGGAGAGTGCTCGATGTTGGCTTGAGTGAGCAAAGTCTTCTGGCGAGTCTCCAACTTAATGAGCTGCTCATCCACATGCTGCCTGTGAGCGCGGATTTCCTGAGCATTGTGCTTTCCAACATTGAAACAGGCGAAGAGGCCCTGAGATAAGAAGTTGAATATGCTCTTCTTCTTACCGGGGGGGACGGTGCCTCTAGTTGAGGATGGTCCACGAGAGGAAGAGGGAGCCTCATAGGATGAGGGATCACCGGAAGAAGGTCCAGCTGAGGTAGGAGCTCTAGGAGGGGCATGCTTGCCCAACTTGAGAAGACGCTCAATGTTCCCCTTGTTTGGCTTGTACCAAGTGTGAGTCTTGTCGGTGAGAATGTCAACTCCGGTCACCTCACATATCATCTTGAAGATCCAAGGGGCATATTGACAACTCTTGTTAGCAGACACTGAGCACACGATGATCTCCTCCCATATGAAATCAAACACACTAAACTTTTCTTTGCCCGGTGCCATCCTCACAAGTATATCCTTGGCAATGTTGGA
Source organism: Cenchrus fungigraminus (assembly GCA_036936925.1). Classification (NCBI taxonomy): domain Eukaryota; kingdom Viridiplantae; phylum Streptophyta; class Magnoliopsida; order Poales; family Poaceae; genus Cenchrus; species Cenchrus fungigraminus. Next base: position 79,353,840 of record CM072772.1, read on the forward strand.
GATGTTGTAGTTGTCACCTATCTTAGGAGAGAGAGTGTATCAAAAGAGTTGGTTCAACATCCTATAGACGGGCTTCATACCATGAGTAGTACCAAACTCAACCTTGCCAAAAGCGGCGTCGTACATGAATGCCATCTCACTATCAAGCGGGATTTCTCCTCCATGAATCTTACGACGACCAAGATCCTCCGCATCAAAGCCAAGAATCTGCGCGACCCTCTCATAAGAGACGGAGAGAGGCTTCCCTTGTAAGAGCCAATGAAAGGTCTTGGTTTCACGCCGGACATAAAGATTTGCATAGAATTGTGCGATGACTTCTTCATTCCAATCATAATTCAGTGCCATGATTGAAGTCATTCCCTTAGCATGGCAAATGTCAATAGCCTCATTGACGGCCGGAATGTTGAATGACCTCAAAGCATCCCAATTGATGGACTTCATGTCAATAGTCATGTGCTCCTTGCATAAGATAACCGATTCATACCAATCGGCATTGAACTTGAGCCAAAAGCGGACATCTTCAAATTCCTTTTGCCATTCAGCCGGATCGGAGTACCTTTGCTTGTACACGTCATGTGACCCACTCTTGTAGTCAACCATCTTCATGATTCCCATTGTAGTTGCCGGACGAGGAGGCACGCAGGGCCTAAGCACAAAACCCGCAAGAGAGTCCAAAGAGATATCTTCGTAGTCATCATAATGATCATCCGGTTCATGAGCTTGCTTGGTACGTGCATGGTGACCTTGACTAGTCGAGCGACAAGGAGCAGCTGGAGGATTTTTACGGCCTCGACTACGGGGGCGTTGAGCACCCTTGCCCACCTTCCTCTTTCTTTGAGTGAGAGGGACGTCATCCTCATCAGAGCCTTCTTGGATCACTTGCTTGCCGGCCCGACTCATCTGAGAGAGTGAATAAGGATTGCATAAGATGGGTGTGAAAGATTTGAAAGGGATTGGCTCAGTTCATGGACTTAAGCACCTGTGACAGACGCCTGTCGGTACTACCGACATGGGGTCGGTACTACCGACGGGGTCCGCCACAGTGCAAAAAATCCATGAACCGAGTGATTCAACCAACGAAACGCTACGAGATCATGGGCAAGTGTTCTAGGATGGATATAAAGATGATTCCCTAAAGCATTCCTCCTAGAAACAACGGCATTGAGAGATCGATTAGAGAGGATTTTGAATGAAATACCTTGAGCGTTCCCACGCGAATCGAAGAACTCCCGGCGAGGATCGGATGTTCCGAAGGGTGGGGAATCCAATGGAGTGGCTAGTTTGAAGTTTTCACGGTTGGATTGGGAGTTCCCCTCACGGATTTGAGAGAGGAGGGGAGAGAGAGGCGGCAACGGTTTGGAAAGTAACCCTAGAACGAGTCTGGTTCGAGGGGTATTTAAACCCCAGCGACGATTATCGGTAGTACCGACAGGGGCTCGGTACTACCGAGGATCCAAGAAAATTGAGACAGAGAGCCCACATCGGTATTACCGACGGAGGGTCGGTTCTACCGAGGGTCCCATCGGTAGTACCGACGGAGCACCGGTACTACCGCTGATTTTGCAGAATTCCAAACTGTGAGCTCTCATCGGTATTACCGGCCTCATGTCGGTAGTACCGAGGGTTTTCGAAATTCCAACAGTAAGCGCTTAGCGGTACTTCCGACCTTGTGTCGGTAGTACCGTGAATTCAGGAAATTTTGAAGAAAAGATTGAGAGAAAGCTGAAATAGATAGAGGGAACAGACTATGGACATGTAGAGCAACCATAGGACTTGGTGATTAGACACAATCAATCAATCAAAGCGATAATCACCAAACACTATGGGAAGAACCAAGTTTTGGAAGATACACACAAAGTGAAGAAAATAAAACATTTTTCTCTCTATCTAGGCATCAAACAATTTTGTGTGCAATAAGTCAAGCTAAGTTACGAGAATCCAAGATATTTAGCTCACTTCTCAAAGCACAAAACCTTTGCTCGTCTAGAGGCTTAGTGAAGATATCGGCAAGTTGCCTCTCGGTGCTCACATGACGTAGAGCAATATCTCCCTTAGCCTCATGATCCCTTAGGAAATGATGTCGAATATCTATGTGCTTTGTTCTAGAGTGTTGGACCGGATTGTTTGCTAGCTTGATGGTACTCTCATTGTCACACAAGAGTGGAATCTTACTAAACTCACAACCGTAATCACTCAATGTTTGCTTCATCCACAAGAGTTGTGCACAACAAGCACCGGCCGCCACATACTCGGCTTCGGCCGTGGACAAAGCAACCGAATTTTGTTTCTTTGAGCTCCACAAAACCAAAGACCTACCAAGAAATTGGCAAGTCCCGGTAGTGCTCTTTCGATCTACTTTGCAACCGGCATAGTCCGAATCGGAATAGCCAAGTAAATCAAAAGTGGAGCCCTTGGGATACCACAAGCCAAGGTTAGGAGTGTGTACCAAATATCTAAAGATTCTCTTAACGGCCATTAGATGACACTCCTTAGGATTAGCTTGAAATCTTGCACACATGCACACACTAAGCATTATATCGGGCCTAGATGCACAAAGGTAAAGGAGGGAACCAATCATGGAGCGAAATACCTTTTGATCGACCGACTTCCCTTCTTCATTGAGATCAAGATGTCCATTTAAAGCCATGGGAGTCTTGATGGGCTTGGAGTCGGCCATGTCAAACCTCTTGAGCATATCCTTCACATACTTGGTTTGACATAGAAAAGTCCCTTCCTTCAATTGCTTGATTTGAAATCCAAGGAAGAACTTCAATTCACCCATCATAGACATCTCGAATCTCTTGGTCATAATCCTACTAAACTCTTCACAAAACTTATCATTAGTAGAACCAAAGATAATGTCATCAACATAGATTTGGCATACAAAGATATCATTTCCATTTCTTTGAATGAAGAGAGTAGAATCGGCTTTGCCTATCTCAAAACCGTTCTTAAGAAGAAAATCCTTAAGGCATTCATACCATGCTCTAGGAGCTTGCTTGAGCCCATAGAGCGCCTTATGGAGCTTGTACACATGGTTAGGAAAGTTTGGATCTTCAAAGCCCGGTGGTTGATCAACATATACTTCTTCTTGGAGAGGTCCATTCAAGAATGCACTCTTGACATCCATTTGATGAAGCTTGAAGTCATGATGAGTAGCATAGGCCAAAAGGATACGAATTGATTCAAGCCTTGCTACCGGTGCATAGGTCTCTCCAAAGTCCAAGCCTTCAACTTGAGTGTACCCTTTGCCAACAAGCCTTGCCTTGTTCTTTGTGACGACACCAAATTCATCTTGCTTGTTCCTAAAGACCCATTTGGTGCCGATCACATTTTGCTTTGGTCTTGGCACCAACTCCCAAACTTCATTTCTCTTGAAGTTGTTCAACTCTTCCTCCATGGCAATAATCCAATCCGGGTCCTCAAGAGCTTGTTCCGCACTAAGAGGTTCCAAAGAGGAGACGAACGAGTAAAATGCACAAAAGTTTGACAGTCTTGAGCGAGTTGTTACCCCTCTTTGGATACTCCCAAGTATGTTGTCAACGGGATGATCCCGTTGAACCATTTGATGTACTCTTGGGTGTGGTGCTTGAGATTGACGTTGAATGGGTCCATTATCATCATCTTCAACTTGTGGAGCTTGTCCTTGAGCTTCACCACCTTGTTCTCCCCCTTGATCAAAGCTCCGTCCATGATCGTCACCATGAACTTGACTTTCCTCTTGATAAGCTTGAGAACTTGGTGGTTCCACGCTTGTTGATGATGGTGGATCTTGATTGCTTGCGTCACCCGGAGCTTGAACTTGAACCTCACGAGGCATCACTTCACTGGTCCCCATTCTAAGGATTGACACACTTGGAGGTTCTTCATCATCTACAAAGTTTTCACTAACTTGCTCTCGTTGAGAGCCGTTGGATTCATCAAATTTCACGTCTACCGTGGTCTCAACACAACCGGTGGTTTTGTTGAAAACACGATAGGCATGCTCGTTAGTTCCATAACCAATGAGAAAACCTTCATCAACCTTGGATGCAAACTTTGAGGCTTTGGGTTTCTTGTTAAGTATGAAACACTTACACCTAAAGACCCTAAAGTAATGCACACTAGGCTTATTACCGGTGATGATCTCGTAGGGAGTCTTGTTCAAGTACTTGTGGAGGTAGAGGCGGTTGGCGGCATGGCATGCGGTGTTGATGGCTTCCGCCCAAAATGAGTCCGGAGTCTTGTATTCATCAAGCATTGTCCTTGCCGCTTCAATCAACGTACGGTTCTTCCTCTCAACGATGCCATTTTGTTGAGGGGTATATCGAGCGGAGAGTTCATGCTTGATGCCTTCTTCATCGAGGAACTCTTCAACTTGAGTGTTCCTAAACTCCGAGCCGTTGTCACTTCTAATGTTCTTGACCTTGAGCTCGAACTCATTTTGAACTCTTCTAATGAACTTCTTCACAATTCCCTTTGCTTCACTTTTATCTTGCAAAAAGAATACCCAAGTGAAACGGGAAAAATCATCAACAATTACTAAACCATATTTGTTACCACCGATGCTTATGTAAGCAATTGGTCCAAACAAGTCCATGTGTAGCAGCTTCAATAGTCTTGATGTTGATAGGATGTTCTTGGCAGGATGATACGCTCCAACTTGTTTTCCCGCTTGACAAGCACTACATAACCTATCTTTCTCAAAAACAACATTTGTTAGTCCTAGGATGTGCTCGTCCTTTTGAAGTTTGGCCAAGTTCCTCATGCCAACATGGGCTAGTCGGCGATGCTATAGCCAACCCATGTCGGATTTTGCCACTAAGCAAGCCTTAGGGTCCACCTTTACTTCTGTGAAGTCCACATAGTAAAGCTTTCCCCTTCGGTGACCCACAAAGGCAATAGAGGAATCCTCACTTCTAGAGACGGTCACACCCTCTTTGGTAAAGAGACAATTGTAGCCTTTTTCACAAAGTTGTGAAACCGACAACAAGTTGTACCCTAAACCTTGCACATGAAAAACATCTTCAATTGAATTTGTTGTTGAGATAGCAATTTTACCTAGACCGATTACATCTCCTTGACCATTGTCTCCATAGATGATAGCTTCCGTAGGGTTGTCATAATGATCAAGGGATGCAAATAAGCCTTCATCTCCGGTCATATGATTAGTGGCACCACTATCAATCAACCATGCGGTTCCACCGGAGGAGTAGGCCTACAAAACAAGTTTAGGCTTTTGGTTTAGGTACCCAAAAGGATTTGGGTCCTTGGAGGTTAGAAGCATAAACTTTCGGAACCCACACACTCTTCCTAATAGTCTTCTTTGTGTAGGCCCCAACATACTTGACCACCATTTTACCATTGTGGTCCAAGGTCACAACATAGTCACAAGTGTAGTTGGGAGAGGGCTTGTGTTCAACCACATTCTTCAATGCCTTTGATGGAGAATTAACCCCACCATTCCCTTTTGTGGTGTTCACAATCTTTGGCTTGTCCTTTGTTGTGGTGGAGGTGGTGACTCCATGGGCAATATCCATAATAGTGTTAAGGTAGCCTCCCTTGTTCCACAAGGGGATCTCATGCCCTTTGACCACCACTCTACCATTGACCTTGTTGTTCTTGTAGTGCCCAAGTCCTTGCTTGTCAACCACCTTAGGGATGGACTTGGCACCATTCTTGCCTTGAGTGATCAACATGTTCAATCGGGCTATTTCTTTGTCTTTGCTCTTGATTGTTTCCTTAAGCCTTGCATGGTTAGTCTTGAGAGCATTTATATCAACATTATAGCAAATAGAACAACCTTTGCTAGTGGAGGAACTAGAGTCAAGTGTTGCCTTAGAATTGACTTTGGTGCTTTCCCAAAGGGTACTATAGTTTGCCTCAAGATTTTTATGTTTATCCATCAAGCATGAAAAGCTTGATTGAAGCTCACTATGAGTAGCCTTTAGGGAAGCTAGAGATTCATTTGCCAAAGTGTAATCCTTTGACATCCTCTTGTTGGAGTCATTAGCCAAGGACAAGTCCGTGGTCAACTTCTCTACCTTAGCCTTTTCTTCGGCAAGGATTTTCTCTAGAGCAAGGTTTCTTTCCTTTTCACGGATAAGTAAGTCTTCTTGCTCATGGAGAATCTCCTTCCTTTCCTCTAATTTGTCCAAAAGCTTTTTAATTTCTTTATGGCCCTTTTTACCAAATTGCTTTATCATGTTTACCTCCATTTCTTTTTCTTCATCTAGGTTGTCTATGTCATTACTAGGTGTGGAAGATGATGAGGTGAGAGAGGATGAGGTGGTTGACTCTTGTACCTTACTCCCTCTTGCCATGAGACAAAAGTGAGAGTTGTCCTCATCGTCGGAGAAGTTGTTGAAGAGGCGTGGCGAAGATGCTCCTTGTGCCATGGCAAGTGTTGCCATGCCTTTCTTCTTTGGTGTTTCATCTTCATCACTTGAGTCCCATTGTTGACCCACGTGAGCACGCCCTTGGTACTTGTTCTTGTACTCTTTGCTCTTCTCCTTGTACTTCTTCTCTTCCTCATTCTTGTCCTTGCTCTTGTTCTTGGGACACTCGGCGATGAAGTGTCCATACTCTCCACACTCATAGCATTTTCTTTGTGACTTCTTCTTTCTATCATCACCACCTTTCCTTGATGCCTTGGACTTCAAGAACTTCTTGTATTTTCTTATGGCAAAGGCGGTTTCTTCATCCGTACTTCCTTCCTCACTTGAATCTTCATTCTTAGTCTTGGAAGTCTTCGGCTTTAATTCCACCACTTCACTAGAGCTAGCATTGAGGGCTAGACTCTTGTTCACCTTCAATGTAAGAGACTTCTCCACGTCTTGATCAACTAGCTCTTGATGCAAGATTTCACCAAGAAGTTGATTGGGAGTCATGTTGTGATAGTTTGGATCTCTTCTTATCATGGTTGTTAGGTTTGGATTCCTCGGTGTGAAAGCTCTTAGCAACTTCTTTGTGACCTTCTCATCATCCCAATCATTGCTTCCTAGGGCTTTGATGTCCGAGACGAGAAGTATTAGCCTATCATACATTTCCCTCACGGTCTCTCCATCTTTCATGACGAAGAGCTCAAGCTCTCCGTGAATCAAGTCGATCTTGCCTCTTCTCACTTGATCGGTACCCTCATGTGCCTCCTTGAGTGTGTCCCAAATCACCTTGGCAATTTGGATGTTTTGGACTTTGTTGAACTCTTGAGCACACAAGGATCCCGTGATTACTCTTGTTGCTTGCACGTTGCGGTGGAGGTCTTGCTCATGCTCAAGTGTAAGAGCTTCTCCTTCGGCGGGGATTGTCACACCCACAACCACAATCTTCCAAAGAGAAGGGTGAAGCCCGTAGAGGTGCATTTGCATATCATAAGCCCATTTGGGATAGTCTTTCCCATCGAAGTGGGGAGGCTTTCCCAAATGAACGGAATAAAACTTTTCGTTAGGATTGTTGCCCGTGGGTTGTCCGTAGTGGAATGGCACTTCATAGTAGCCGGAGTGGTAATGCTTTGCTTGCTCCTTCTTGATCATCTTCTTGAGGAGCTTCTTGGCCATCTTCTTGGCCTTCTTCTTCTTCTTAGCTTTTCTTCTCTTCTTCGCCGCCTTCCTTGCCGCATCATCATCATCCTTGACGTCTTCATCACTTGAGTCGGAGTCGGAGTCCGAGTCGGATGAAGAGTCATCGGAGCTTTCTCCGTTGCAACGGCTTGGGGCCTTCCCGATGACGTCTTGGGCTGCCTTAAGCTCTTTCTCTTGAGCTTCCTTGGCGGCGATTTCTTCGGCGGATTGGTTGTCTCCGCTCCCCGACATCTTGATCCCTTAGCGGTTAAGCCTAAATCAAGGGATTAGGCTCTGATACCAATTGAAAGGACCTTGTGATGCCTAGAGGGGGGGTGAATAGGATCACTTCAAATTTCTGAAACAAATGCAGCGGTTAAAACACCTGTCGGTACTACCGACACGGTGCCGGAACTACCGAGGGGTCTCGGTACTTCCGGTACCGGACCGGCACTACCGACAGTACAGAGGAGACTAAAACGAAATTTGAAATGTAATGCGATTCTAGCAATTCTATTTGAATCAAAGGTTTAGTTTAGAAGCTAAGAACCACCTGCAACCAAAGATATGAGTTGGAGCACAACCAATTTAGAGATCGGGCACAAACAAGCTCTAGGGTTAGAGAGAAACAAAGAATTCAAGCAAGCAAATGGAGACACAAGAATTTAATCCGAAGTTCACTCCCACAAAGGAAGCTACGTCTCCGTTGAGGATCCCACAAAGGGAGGGCTATCACTAAGAGCCTCTTTTCCTCTTCCAATCCCCACAAAGGAAGATTGGTGCTCACTAAGAATTCTCCACCAAGGAGAGGGTAATACAAATGATCCCGGGTGCTCCACACCAAGAGCGCACTCAACGGGAGACGCCTAACCGTCTAGAAGCAAGCTTCAAGAGTAACAAACACGAATCAATTGCCCGGAGATGCTTCATGTGCTCTTGAGATGGGGAGATTCGAAGGGGCTCTCAAAGCTTCTCTATTCCTCACTAGGAATCACTTCTCTACCCAAGCTCTAGCTCAAAGGAATCAAATCTTAGCTCTAGGAGGGAGGGGAGAAGTGGAGTGAATGCTCAAGTGAGTGTTTGTCCCGTGGTTGGTCAACAATGAGTGAGGGAGAAGAAAGGGGGTATTTATACCCAACCCTGAAAACTAGCCGTTACTGTGCAGAATCGGGGTTTATCGGTACTTCCGACACGGGGTCGGAACTACCGAGGGGTGTCGCAGAAACCGAACAGTGGAGGCGTATCGGTAGTTCCAACGCAGGGTCGGTACTACCGAGCCCCTGGCTAAAACTCGCCAGTGAGGCCTTGTCGGTACTACCGACCTGGCGTCGGTACTACCGACAAAGGCTGAGGAGTTGAGGTAAGATAAGCAAATGTGCATGTGTCAACTCTAATCTCTTCTCACTCACTTGGGTCATCTCCTAAAGCACTTTTAGCATCTCTTGGCTATCAATTCGCACCCCCCTTTATAGTACGGTGTTTCCTATACTCAAATTCAAAATCAAAATTAAATTAAGCCTTGACTTGAGTTGGAAACGCCGAATTGGAGTTGGGGGCCTTCTTTTGGTCAAAACCATAATTTTCAATTAAGTAAATCCTGCACACATCTTATTCAAACGTTAAATGCCACAAATTGTGTTTGTCACTATCATCAAAACAATTAGGGGCCAAGATGCACTTTCATTTGGTCAGCACCTAAGTGCATTTAAAAACCTTTTTCACTCAAAAACACCAAGATGCATAGACATGAATGCAACACTCATAATCATTTTATTTAAATTCAAAAAATCAAACAAAGGCTTTTTTCTATACTATATTCCCTATGAAGAAAATAAATGTTGAAAATTTTTTAAAATTATGAGAAAATTGTTGTTTTAATTTTCTTCCTATTCACATCCTGAAATTAGAAATTTCAGGGTGTGACAGAATCGGCCGATGGAGAGAAGGCGGCAATCAAGGATACGCAAGACATGGTGGAAGCGGGTCAATCTATGATTGGCAACGGGTCAGGAGTCAGTTTTAGAGGAGTTTGACTCCTGCGTGAGTCTTTTTCTATTTTTAGTAGTATTCATTTTCTTTAGATGCAAGTAAGTAGTGCCGTAATTAGCTAGGAGTCGGGTTGTCCTCAGGACATAAATAGCGACCCTGTGCGGTCGAAAAAGCTGTACACACCAATATCAAACAAACCGCCTCCGGGCAAACTCTTTACAATTTACAGCATCTACTTTACAGCATCTACTTTTTGGCGACTTTGCCATTGTGTTTTTCTTTTCTTCAACGTCGTCCTTCAAGTTCATCAGGCTGCATCAATTGATCTCCGACAAGCTTGTGAGTACCGTTTTACCGAATAATCCTAAGCTTTAACCTCCGGGCGCATCACTGAGGTTTCGTTTAGTTCTTTATTCACCCTTTATCGATATTAGCTAGATCTACAAGTTTTCGTACCAATTCTTGTAGTTTTGAGATTTTATCACCAATTTACCCCGCTTGATCTAGATCTTGTCGGCTTTCACTATTACAGCCGATTCTGACTCGTTCGAGTGCTGCCGTCACGATCGGCTGATCCAGCTGATTCGCTTACATACATACTTGCACTTCGGCTGCTTTCGAGCCTGCCGATATCGGCCGATTGGCAGGTACACGTACTGTTGAAGACTCATCGGTTCTCTAGCCGATCCTTAATATTTTCCATTGTCAATCAACAGGTCAGATTGGCTGGCACGTCTCGCTACAGACTGGGGAGTCACGTGTGTCGCGCGCGGAGGTGACGTCCTATTTTCGCATCAACAACGCCAGATTCATCGGGGAACTCCTCGGAGGGGTCGTCTTAGATTACTTGGAGTTGGGTTTTCTCTTTCATGCACAAATAGGTGGTCTTGTGGATGGAAAGATCAATGGTATGTTTTCTTCTGGATGGAAAAGATCGATCCCCTGTTTTCCTGCTCTGTGAATATTGTAATGGTAGGAAAATCCCCTGTATCCCCTGTTATCCATGAAGAACATTGGTGTCCTCCTTTTCCATGATCACCTTCCTTGCTTCAGTGGATTTCCCTGGTCATGATGCGTTGTCATAGTCTGAGATGTAATGTCTTGTCATGTAATATTTTATTCTTATCCCACCGCACCGCATTGCAGATACACACGTAAATGATGACCGATTTTACAAATTTACCGTTTGACAAAATTCACCGTATGCCAAGAATATATAGAACGTAAATGATGGTCACCTTGCCCAAATTATTCAACTTAAATGTGCACATACATGATACATCCCCATAGACCTACACTCGTACAGTGGCACTGGCACTGGCGTGCACAAACACACACCCAGGTCTTGACCGGTCTGACCGATGCATTTCATTGGTCTGACTGGTGTGACACCTGTTGGGTTTTGGCTCGGCTGAACATCCCAGGGTGTTGGTTTTTCTCTAGGCATGCAGTTGTTTCAAGTTTGGTGCTATTTGGGGCTTGGAGCAATGAGTTCTTGGACTTGGGATTTTCTAGCCGGGACCGGTCTGATCGGTGTGCTATACCGGTGTGAGGCTTTTCTGCGGAAAGTGACAAGTTCTGCTCGGGTGATCCGGCTGGTGGTTCTGGGTGACCCGGTGTGTGTCTATTGGGTGTCGGGTGATCCGGTTGTTCCGTTCGAGTGACCCGGCTTGGACCGGTCTGACCAGCGCATGTGACCGGTCTGACCGGTGCGTGTGACCGGTCTAACCGGTGTGATGCGTGAGTTGCTCGAGTCTTTGTTCGGTTGCGTTCTTGAGTAGTTTCGGTGGTTGTTTATTCCTAGGATCGGTAGCACTCCAGCGGCCACGTGATCTTGGCAAACTTGGGTAGTTGGAGTCAGAGAAGTTTTTGGGTCGGCCGTGTTCATCTTGTTGGACAAGACATCTCCCTCGAGAAGAATTTTTATCGGCTCCCATTCACCCCCCCCCTCTCTGGTTCGCCATTCCGATCCTTCAATATTCCTCAATTTTACTGGTAACATCAACAAGCTTACTAGCAGCATCATGAAGCAAAACTATTCCAAGAAGGCACGTGTTGAGAAAGAGGGAGTACTAATCTTTCCTGAATACGCTCCGAGAGGAAGATGCCTCCCATCCCTAGACGAAAAGGGCTGATCTAAAGATTGTCGGCCAAAAGAGAAAATAAAGAACCTATGAAAAGAAGTAATTGAAAATCCATTGGGTTATGGGCTGAGCTTTATAGAGGGGTACATAAGAAAAGACAGTTCAGAACCACATGTCGACATGGTGTTCATTTGTTACATCTAGTGGGATCACAAGCCAAACAGTGCACGCTATCAGAAAAGGAAATCATCCAGAGAGTGCACGAGATCATACGGGTGATTGTCTTTAAAAGATGAAATACAATAGGATAAAAGCCAAATATATCGGCTGAAAAATTCATTGAGGCCGATCACATCGGTTGAAAAGGAAGAAAAATTACATTAAGATTTTTCTAAATCTTTGGCCTTCTGTAACTGCATCTTGGTGATGGCTATTTCATCCTCTACTTGGTTTAGTTCCTCAAGAAGGTGCGTCCTCCTAGTTTCTAGGGCCTCTAATTTTTTCTCATCTGTGGAGATCACGATTTGAAGACCCCATTTCTACCTCGACGTTGGTGCTCATTGATTCGCACCATGAGTGTTAATCAAGATCCTTTCTACGACCTTGAGGTTGGGACACTAAGGGGAAAAGATGATGGATTACCATGTGAGATTCATAGATACAGAGGTGAAAGAAAGAATTGAAGCAAACATGATTCACAGAGAAGGAAGAGGAAGACATCACATCGGAATACAAGAAAGAGGATGGAGGTAACTCATTCTTATAGGCCAATTAAGCGTTCGGTCAAAAGAAAAGGGCAAGGCAATAAAAGCAGAGCGTTGGAAGGTGGCTAGCACATTTAAAAGCCAGCTACAAAGGACCAAGTTCTAGAGTTACACATGCAGAATGTTTAAACTATGCCCATACGATCGGCATCGGTTAAACTTAGAACCGGTTGTTCTTCCTGACGGATGGCTTGGGTTTTCTCAGCAATGTAGTAAATCTGTTCAAATTGCCTCAGCTCTGCAAGAAGCCCTGTGCATCTTCTCTTCATCCGATCGATGCTAGCCACAATTTCGAGATGGGAATTAGACAAAGTATGAATCTTTCTGTCCAAATCAGCCACCAAGGAATCAAGAGTCTCCCGATTCTGAATCAATCTCACCTGATGGACCCTCTCTTCCAACCGATTTTGTGCATCTTCGACTCGGGGCTGATAAGTTTATATGAATGCAGCAGCATGCAAAATTTCTTCTTTGTCTCAGCTGGCAGATGTCTTCTGATCTGAAGAGGTAGCATGTCACAAAGCCACGCCTGAACATCATCAGGAAGCAGACCTAGAAATAGCACTCGAGAGGTGCTGCTGATTGAAAAATCATCTTGAACATATTGAGAGCGAGAGACGAGCCAAGGAAGTTATTCTCAAATGGATACATAACACTACGTGAAAACCTCAAATAAGTCACGCAACATTTATAACGGGCCCTTAACACCCGTTACATGCACCTACATCTGTAACAGTTGTTGTTTGGCACTCGTTACCCATAAGCGCGGCAGGCCGACCCCGGGGTTGGCCTCCACAACGCCCGTTACCAATGTGGACTTATGGTGACAGACTTCTTAAACGCCCGTTACATTAATTCTTTGTAACGGACATTAAAGCGAGTCTGTTACAAAAGTTAAACCTATCTGTAACGGGCTCGTAAAATCCGTTATCGATCAATGCCCTTTCGGTAACAGGTTCCTCAAGTCCATTACTGATCACTACCTTATCGGTAACCGGCTTTAGTGTCTGTTACCGATGACCATTTGACGCCCATTACTAGACTGGGAGCTCAATAATTGAAGTGTAATAGCACTCTTCACTGCCATGAAGCGGGAGCGCGGCGGCAGGGGATTATTAGCCAAACCGGGGGTCTTCAATGCATGGGGGGCGGCGATCCTGCATATATAGAATCTATGCTACTATAATTTTTGTCTCCTTTGTGAACAAAAGAGACGGAGGTTTGTGAATCTGCTTCTCCTTTGTGTCTGTCTTCATTGACAGGTTAGCTCGATCTCTCATTGCTTCCATTTCGACATACAGGCACAATCAACACATATATCTTTTGAGACAAAACTGATATCATAAGAGAGATAACTTGTCCACATAGATGAAGATAACTTGTCCACAGTAATAAAGATAATTATTACAAACAGTTAACTTGTCCATCTGGCTAGGACTTAACTTGTCCATCACATTATTTACTATGGTCGTGCTATCTGACCATACACATCAACAAAAGCATGCCCCTCGAACATCAACAAAAGTATGGCTATCTCACCCTGCACATCAACAAGCTTGAACTTCCTCATGCCCCATCAAGATTGGCTCTTTCTGCAGTCTCTTCGTAAGCAACCAAGGATTCTTGAAGCCCTTCGAGCGCATCTTCAATGGGCTCAAGATTTTGTTCAGTCGTATACTTGTACCTCCTTATGTGCTTAGCCTTTTTGATGAGGATGTTCACTTCTTTCGTGATTTTTTCAAACTCAGGTTTCACATAGTCCCAGACATTAAGGTTTAGAAGTAATTCAAGCTCTGCTCGCGACTCATAGAGTTTTGCCTGAAATAGGGTTAAACATGGTATAAGAATAACATAGTTAATTCAGAACTAATTTGCCTCAGAACTTGGAGCAGTATAGGTAATCATCATAGGAAAATTATCTAAGAAATTGAAAATTATCCTAGGCTTCATAGCAGGGTGACAAGTAAAAGCAGAACTTAGTTCAGAACTTATTTGCCTCAGAACTTAGTATAAGATCATGACAAGCATGGAAGACATCATCATAGGCACTAACTTTATCAAGCTCAAGCTCAAGCTCCATCTATAGAACAAGTAAAAGGCAGTGAGATTCAGAGAAACTTGCCTCGCCGTCGTCGTGGTCATTGCCAGAGTCAGAGATGAGGTCCCCTACACCTTCGCCGCTCCCTCGACCCCTCTTCGTCGTTGCCAGACACTTGTCCTCGCAGATGTGAGGCAACCGCCTCGCCCACTTCGCTGCCCCCTCGCCGACACGCTCCTCCTTACCACTGCTTGGCCCCTCGTCGGAACCCGAGAGGATCCAGTCGAGGACCCTTGTCTCCATCATTGGGTTCACTCCACTGCCGCGGCCCCTCTCTGGCGCTCATCGTTGTCTCCCTCTTCGCCGCCATCTCGCCGGCACGCGCGCAGATCCAGTTGCGGCACCGCTTCGCGTTCCAGTTCTCCTCCTCGATTCCGGGTGCACGAGGTTGTCCGCTACTTGGCCCCTCGCCGGTGCTCATCATCGTATCTGTCTCCATGCATCCTCTCACACTAGTGAGAAATGAGGAAAGTGTCGTGTGCTGCACTTTTCTTTTGAAGGAAAGTGTTGCGCTTATCCATTCGGAAAGAAGAAGGAGAGACGGAATGGGCCGGCGCGGATGAATAATCATTTTGCAAAATGGATAGTCACTGCCGACGCGGGTTAGCAAACCCGCATCGCCTTTGTTGGCTGGTGCGCGGGCGGGCAACGGTTACCTTCTTCATACTAGGCTGCTGATGCTGATGCGTGGGCCCGACACTTTTTTTGAAATGACACTTGCTTCCCTCAAAAAATAGGGCCCATAAAACAACAACTAAAAATTAATAAAAATACAAACAATTCATAGTTGGGCATTTGGTATTTGAATAAAATATGAACAGTCACACGTCTCCTTGTGACCACACGTCTCTTTGTGGCCAAGAGCTCTCATGAGCGTACACGGGTTCCGAGGCGTGTGACCGGCCGCCTGACGGTTCCCCGTCTTGTCACTATAAATCCCCGGCCGGCCAAGAACCACTACAAGAAAATCGTTGATTAGTGACGCAACCACATTTTAGCATCATTGATTTATGACATTCCTGGCTGATCTCGTCATAATATTTCACTTCCGAGCAAATTTAGTGACAAAAAAAACTTTCGTCATAACGGTTGCTACTGTAGCCGAGCGTTCACTGTTCCATACTTGTTTTGTGACGCCATAAGCTCCGCAATAGCATCATAAACCAACTTTGGTCCCACATGTAAGCATTATTTTAAAAATAGTGTTCCAAGTCATCATAAAATTTAGTTGGGTCCCACATGTAAGCATTTTTTCGAAAACAGAGTGTTCCAAGTCATCATAAAATTTTCCAGGGTCCCACATGTAAGCATTTTCGCCATGTCAGCGGCATCATAAACCAACTTTGGTCCCACATGTAAGCATTATTTTAAAATAGTGTTTCAAGTCGTCATAAAATTTAGTTGGGTCCCACATGTAAGCATTTTTTCAAAAATAGATTGTTCCAAGTCGTCATAAATAGTTCTAGGGTCCCACATGTAAGCATTTTCGCAAGATCAGTGGAAGCTAGGTCACGAAATGTTGCAAAAATAATTTGCCATGGCATGAGTTTGAACCAGGGACCTAAAGAAACAAGGCTGTGCTGTTTACCACTGCACCACTTCTTGGTTGTGATACTTTTATGGGAAACTCTACTAATAGTTCATGCGAATTCTTTACTGTGACCAGGTCCCACATGTAAGTTTCAGTTGAGTCTATATTACGTATCGAATGGCTGGCGAGACACTTCACTCTGACTTCGCAAAGACTTTTGACTTCCGCTACGCAGATCTGCAATAGTTCGTGGTAGGAATGGCGGATCCTAACGGTGAGGGGAAGATGGTTGCGCCGCCACATCCTAGCAACAAGAGGATGAGACAGCAAGACGAGCTTGGTCCTCTGGTTTCAGGAGCTATATTTTCCCCTATCTTACTAGGGTTGGGGATATCTAGATTTGGGGATCTAGAGGATTGTTTAGCATATATGGTAGATTTAGATTTCATTATCGTACCTTTAGATTTGCACTTCGATAGGTTTTAGAAGTTGATAGGCTATAGACAATTCATGTTAGATTCAATTAGTTTTCAATTTGCATCGTCTTACAGTAGGTTTTGTAATTTAGTAGCTTCTAGATGTGCTTCAAGCCACTCGTTTTATGGATTTTTGTCGAGGTGCACAATTGATAGGATTGATAGGTCCATCATTTTATGAATTGGTAGATTGAAGATACTATTTCAGAGCTGCAGACCGTTGAAGGGACATCTGGATTCTGCCACGATTGTTAGCGTTTGCACAATTCACAGGTGTTAGATTCAGTTAGTTTCCAATTTGCAACATTTGATGAATCAATAGGTTCATTTAGGACAACCATGCCCTTACTGAGTTTATGTAGGTAGCAAACAACTAGGTTTTGTGGCATGTGGTGGTTGTTTTACTGTACTCATACAATTGGGTTCAAGGGATTCAGGTTTTTTATAGACTGAGATGAGTTTATTTTTCAGATCGAGATGAGTTTTCTCCAAGGATGAGTTTATTTCTACAAGAACATCTTAATGTAATTTTAGAAGATCTGGATGTCTCGTCTCGAGGGAGGACTCTCTTAGGATCTCCAAAGAGATTGAAAACATCATAGAACAACTAGCTGACAAAGAGAAAGAGCTTCAATACACACCAAAGAACAAGAAAACTGAAGGCAGAGCTCATTCTTCTTACCATAGACATTGGAATAAATGTGTCAATAAATGGGTAGGACATTGAGTTTGTTTGGTCCGTCTTTTATTTTAAATGTTCAAGAAGTTTGTTGTTAGTTAGACTGAAACGGGTACCCTTGCCTATTAGTACCCGTTTCAGTCCAACTGACAATGAACTTCTTGAAAATTTAAAAGAAAAGACTGACCAAACAAACTCAATATTCTACCCATTCATAGACGCATTTATTCCAATGTCTATGGTAAGAAGAATGATCTCCGCCCTTAGTTTTCTTGTTCTTAGGTGTGTACTGAAGCTCTTTCTCTCTGTCTGCTAGTTGTTTATCATGTTTTCAATCTCTTTGGAGATCCTAGAGAGTCCTCGCCATGAGACGAGACATCCAGATCTTCTGAAAGAACTTTAAGAAATGAGAGAGAGGCCTGCAAGACCAAAAATTCACGGTAGGAGATGCAGAAGGTGAAGGAACAGCTGCAGGAGGCCAAACATGAGATGGAGTTATGATTATGAATGAGTAGTGATCATTATTGTGAAACTTGTATCATGATTGTGTTTTGGTGTTGGCTGCCGGATCATTGTATGATGTTTGCTACTTGTTGGTGGACTGGTGGTGTGAACTTTGTGGTGATGAGTTGCTATGAGATGTCATCTTATTATGCCGATTTGGTTTAATCTATTCCAAATTGATTCGAGCATACTCACCATTCAAAATTCATACGCATTGCAATGGAGGTCATTGAGAATTGCAGTTAAGGACTGGCATCGGGCGTTAACCAACGAACTTGTGTGCACACCTCCTGTGAACGGACGTGTCGATCATTGTGAATCGCAATGTCTGGCCTTATTTACTCTCGGTCGCCGGCATGTACCAAGTCGAAAGGTTGAAGCTGCACTGTGCGTTAAAGATGTGGGACATGGCAAGCGAGGAAACTGTGACTTCATTTCTACGATGGGCAATTCAAGCTAACTGCACACAATTGCAGGACAAGTGCATGTCTCTCTTAGAGTGAATCTTTCCTCACGGAATACTCACATATGATTGGGCGGTTGTATGCACTGATCATCCCGAATTTATGCACAATCTCTGTAGAAGATTACCTGAAGGGTTGTACCAGTGTCCCCTGTAGTTTTAATGTTTCATTTAAGTGTTTTTAGTCATGTAATAAATAGTTGAAACAATACATTAATTTGTTGCGGTGAGTACATTTGTAATGCAAAAATCAGATCATTTGTAAGGTCACTGACGTTTAGGTCCAACACCCAAGCGGTCTTTCGTTTGGGTCATTGACATTTGGGTCCATGATCCAAAGTCATTCGTTTCGAGCATACTCACCATTCGGAATTCATACATATTGCTATGAAGGTAGAGGAAGAACAATGGAGGTATGGTGATAATAGATAGAGAATGGGAAAGTTATGATTGAGGAAACTCCGGCCTGTTGATGTTTCGCAAGGAGGACCTTCCTAGTGGTAAAAAGGGAGGAAAAGCTAAGATGATGTTTGTTTGGATTGATCCTGAATTGGATGGTCCGTCCTTTTGATGGTTTGCAAGAAGGACCTTCCTAAGAAACAATTGTGTAAATACTTGTTTCCAAGTGCCGACTATTCAACGTGGTCGGCCGCCGCGCGCCCGGAAACTGGACATGTCTACCCCAACATAGCACGGAGCAGTTCTGGTAAGCTGTGAGATGCCATCTTATGATGTTTGATACTTGTCCGCTCTGTTGATGTTTTGCGGGAAGGACCTTCCTGATTATCGAATCTGTAACTGCTTGTTCCCTACAGTGATTGTGGTAGAAACTCATACATATGCGCGGAATAATTGACGAAGGCTGATAATATAGATAATTGTACATTGAATTGCGTTACAGGTGGTACACAATCGAAGTTCCTCATTACGGATAGCAAGGCAACAGCCATGTTCCTCGCGACCAAATCCAGTCCCCACGAACCTGCTTAATGTGGATCGCAGGGGTAGTGTTGACACCTGGAACAATACCTATTCCCTCCTGGTAAATCCAGTACTCATGCTTTTCATCGTGATGATAAGTTCGTAGGAAGTAAATGTGATTTGCCCTAAGGTCAGCCAAACCAGAAATGACTTGCTCTTCTGTAACAATGCACTTGCCAGGACCAAACAAGATGATCTTATTCCAGAACTCAGGAGCTCTCTCCCAGGGAATAGGCTGCCAAATGTCCTTGACGAATGAATGCAAAGTTAATTCTACCACCTCAGCTTCTTTCTCCTCCAGAACAACAAAGAACAATCTGTCTTCACCTTCGAGTAGAGAAGAGTTTCCCATGCCAATAACCCATGACAACCGAAGTCCAACAAGATGGGGAGGTGCTGGAAGATCTTGGCCCAAGTAGATCCGTATGTGTTCAAAAGAACTGCACCATAAATCTTTCGAAGTTAGTGTAGTCCAGTTGGATTGGCTACCCAAATGCCACATGAAAATGGGCAATGACCCAAGCGCTGCAAAAGATTTCTCTGGCCAAAAGAAAGTAATCACGACAAATGACTCTGCACCAGCTACTGTTTCAAGGCACAAGATACAAGCTTGGAGAGTAGCCATTTGGCTCCATTTTGGAAGTCGAGGAAGGCGAATGTGCTTCCGAGGATACAAAGGATTCAGCATGAGCGCGTTGCACCAAACTCTGCAATCTAAGGCGACTAGGCTTCCAGATCTGCCGCAACCAACCAATCTAGTCCTTTTCCCAGCCAATGCAGGAAAGGAGACCTCAAAAAGCCGCATATCAGCGACGGATGCGAAAAACTCCAACAAAGATAAATGAGTGGAAAAGGTAGTCCAGAAGGTCCGGTATACTGATGTATTGCTAAAAGGACCTTCTGGACTACTATTATTTCTTTCGGTCCGTTAACATTCCGCTGAACGGTCTTTCCCCCTTCCTCAGAACGTACTCCCTCTGTCCACAAAAGAATGCAATTCTCACTTCCCGATAAGTTTATATGAAGATATAAGTGTTAACACAATTTACTGTAAATTTGGTCAAAATTGAATTAGTTTGACCAGAATGGATCCCACATTATAGAAAACTACTCTAATCTTTTCTGGAGCGGTTTTTTCAATAATGGCTGAATGGGTTCCTCTGGCCATAAATGTCACCCTTCCTCCCAGCACCCTCTTCCTCCCCCCACTCTCGCAACCAACAAAAAATCCCATTCTCGCACAGTGCCCTCTTCCTCTCCCAACTCTTGCAACCAACAAAAAACCCCATCCTCGCACAACGCTCTCTTCCTCTCCCAATGGAGCCATTGTCTCCTAGAGGTGCGGCGCAAGCCACATCCTCCTCCTCTTCTGATGAAAGGGAGGATCCCCAGTGGTCTGATGAAGAGGAGGCAGAGTGGAGGCCCATTCGGGTGGTGGTTGACACATCCTCTGATGATTCGGAGTTTGTGGAACAAAATGAAATCCAAGATCATGTGCCTCTGAAACATCGCACCCCTCGCAAGTCAGCAAAAGGTGCCAGGGGTCAGGGGTGTGGAAGCACCACCACTCGCTGGGGAACTGTCGTCTCCAAGAGCCGTCATCCTCTCTCATCCTCATCGGTCAACGGTAGTCGATCTCTGCCATCCTCGCCGAGCAGAGCCCATCATAGACCGCCGTCATCATCCACCATGGAGCGGCGCCAAGGCCGTGCTCGACCGGCCGCCATGGAGCGGCGACATCATCCTCTGGCGGCAGCATTGGAGGGACAACCTCATCCGTGGGCGGCGCCCTGGGATGTCCGCCGCCATCTTCCATGGGCGGCGGCAACAGAGCGACATCCTCGTCCGTGAGCAGCTGCAACAAGGCGCCGGGTGCACCATCGACAAAGAAGCGGTGCCTTGATTAGTGGATTAGTGGTAACTGCTACTAGTAGAAGTAGGAGTAGAAGAACCAGAATGAAGATCCGCCTTCTGTTCATCTGGTCTGATTGAATACTACTACTACTACTACTGTTTTTTCCTTGTAAGATGTTGGTTTTCTCATTGCGTAGCAGTGATAGTTTAATCCGGTCCGACTGACAACTACAAACCGGACTTTCGTCCTGTGTTCATCCGGTATTTAAGAAATCAATGGAATGGACTTTCCGTATACAACGAATTTATACCGAGGGAGTACACACACATTACCATTTTTATTAGAAACAACACAATCCAAATATAAACGACACAAATGCATGCATACACATTGATTACACATGAGGATGGATTGATCTACCATAGTTGAAACTACAACGACATACTCTGAACGACATACTACTGGCATCTACCGTCATGGCTCATACTACTACCATCACGACATACTACTACCATCACGGGCTCATGGAAATCCAGCCGCTGCACGGAGTGCAGCAAAACGTGGCTCCTAGATCAGATACTCCTCCAAAGCGCGATGCCTCACCCTTGTATCCCAAGCCCAGGAAGGCGAAATGGTGATGTTATGCGCGTGTAACAGTAGGTCATGAATGGTCCATTGCCTGTGACCCTTGTGGCAAAAAGGGCACACCCACATACCTTCGTGATAAACATGGGCGGGCCCGCCCGCTGAAGCCAAAGCAACATAGACCATCTCAGGTCATGCGATTCATCTTGTTCAATGAGCACTAGCCACGGGGGTGGCATTTCAACAGGCAACAGCAGAGGTGGCGGCCTAGGCTGTGGGCGAAAAGGTGGTGCCATGAGGTTCAGCTGATCCTGAGCTCCCGTTGCCAGCGGCTGAACTGGATGTGGCATCACCCCCGGGTGTTGCTGAGGTGCCGATGCCAGCGGAAGTGGAGGTGCCATTGGGGCCGGGTGCTGCTGAGGTGCCGATACCAGCAGAAGTGGAGGTGCCATTGGGGCCGGGTGTTGCTGCGGTGCCGATGGCAGCGGCTGAACCGGGTGGTGGTGAGGTGCTATTGCGCCCGACAACTCCCCCTTCCCCGACTACTCCAAGTTCCATGCTCCGTCCCTTCCTTGCCCGGCCATTCCCCACGTACTGCATACACAAACGAAGAACAAACCCTACATAAGCTAATAATGTGACCATCTCGATACCATACATACATAAAGTAAACAAGATTAGCTAATAAAATGATCTCACCCTTGTATCCTACTGAAGTAGAGAAATGCAAGACGGGGAACCGATGAGTGTTGGCATTGCCTTTCAAGAATGTTATGCTGCACTCACCTATTTATCGAGGACTACAATGGTCACGTGAGCTCGGTGTGGCATTGCTAAAGTTACTATGGAAAACGTGAGATGCTCGGAATATAGTCAGGCCTACGCGTGATAGGAATCTATCTAGGTCAGAATCTTCAGTGGCGTGCATCGATTACATGTGTGGATGATGGGTATCACGGGATGAGCCCAATGTGTCTAGGTATGTGTTTACTTCCTGACTTTCCTCTCTAGAGTACAAGAAAGTCCTGCGGACAAATCACACTACATCTAATGGCCGTCTCACTGCACCAGCTCATGCCGCATCAACAAAGAGACAACTCTCTACCGTTTATTTATGTAATGGTTTAAGCATCAATTGCATCTGGAGAACAAGATTGGTTGCTGCAATCAGATGGACCGGATCGTCCTTGCGTTGCAACATGCAGGGTGTAGGATGACTTGACAAGTCCTCCTCGATCAGGTACGCTGCATGAGTCGTGACTATAAAGGTCTACGAATGGTCTGGATTCGCACTTGATGATTCATGCAGGCCTTGGAGACTGAGAAACGTGCTGCACTTGTTGACGCGACAAGACCAAAACGGAATAAGCTGGAATTGGAAAAGCAATATCTGTTTTTCTGTATGTATGTGTGTGTGTGTAATATTAACATGCATATAAGCACAGAAGGGCATCTCGAATGGGCGTTTGGGAACGACACGCTCTCACAAGTTGATCCACGTGTCGATCATTGAGAATTGCAGTTAAGCACTGGCACCGGGCGTTAACCGACGAACTTGTGTGCACACCCCCTCTGAATGGACGTGTCAATCATTGTGAATCACACTTAAGGACTAGAACTGGGAAGTTCATGACCCGAACGTGGCCACACCCGTACTGAAGGGACGCGTCCATTCCGGGTGGTAACTGATGTCGACGAACGGTCGTTTCGGAACGACACATTCACTCCCACTATAATAAGAGACAGTTTAGGCACAAGATGATCATTGCAGGCCATTTGTGTTAATGGCTTTAGACGCTAAAATGATTCCTTCCATGCAAGTCGACTTCTCAGTCTCAAGCCAGGAAGCGAAAGCAGAAGGAACCGCGGGCCAGTACAAGGAATCCTATACGTTCATGGTGGGAGGCCGTCAATGGAAGCTACTTTGCTATCCTACAGGTATGAATGATCATCAGTGGATGGATGTTCCAGACGACATTGCCATCATCCTCGTTCCTATGCACAAATCCCAAATGGTAAGTGTCTCGTTGCTGCTATGAATACATACACTCACACATGGCGATACGGTCGCATTATGTTATTGTTTGTCAAGCCTGTGACTACTTCCACGTACGTGCGAGTATTGTTGCGTGCGATGGAGATGATACGTTTTGAGTTCAGGCTACAAAAGAAGCTTGGTTCATGAATCGGGATCTACAAGAAAGAGGATTTGAATGTCTGGTGGAGCATCATGACATTGAGCGCGTGACATCCAATGAAGATCGCATACACATATCATGTGTTGTTTCAGTACTGGAGGACGACTGCATTGAAGTTCCTCCTCCATCAGTGCAAAGAAGCATATGCGAAAGCGTTGCAGCCCATGCCCCTGTGGAAGTTGTCTTCCACATAGGTGCAGAATGCCGGGTGATACGAGCGATACGTGCCGATGTGGCAAAAGTATCTTGTGTGATGGAGGCAATGCTCTACGGCCCAGGAGTGGAGTCTAGCTCTGAAACTGTTACAATTATTGACACACACCCTGATGGCTTCTCGGTCCTGATCAAATATGCTATTGAAGGATCACTCCAAGAGGAGGCTGATTTATGGGATACTCCTGCCAATGCCTGGCCTTATTTACTCTCGGTCGCCGACATGTATGTGGACCTGTGTGGTTCGAGGACCGGTGGAGGGTCACTTCCTGGTGTGATGAGTGATTGATAACGTTCTGTGGACTGACTCTTGGCTAAGTATTGCAGGTGCAGGTTGCGGCTTGAGTGGTGTTGGTGCAGGTGAAGAACAAGCGCGAAAGGTCGTTGCTGGTGAGGCCTCCAGGTGTGGAGAAGACAAGTAGGCTTGGTTCGAGGGACCCGGTGGCCAGCGGGGTCAAGTGCGGGCCGCATGGTGGCAAGAACAGCAAGACGATGTCGTGGACGGTTCCTTGGTTGAGCCTTAAAGCCAAGATCGAGCCAGGACTTCATGGGGGCCAAGTCATGAGTGGAGATTGGCGGAGGCCACACCAAGTTTGCGGGGTTTCTAGTGGTTCACCAGAAAACCACTGGGTTCCTTGGTTGATTCACAAAGCCAAGGCCGAGGACCGGAGGCTGCAGCACTAGACTGGTCTGACCGGTGGGTACCGGTCTGACCGGTGGGGTACATCCCCAGTAACACATCCAAATACTACACAAACAACAACCACAATAATCAAGTTCATCTTTCAGATCACATTGTCCACCTTGTCCTCCAGTTTCTTCCTCTGCTTGTCCTCCAGTGCTTGCCTCTGCTCGCCACTCCCAACTTGACATTCCACTGAATCAACTACTTCATCGACCGCGTCTGCCTAGTTCAACAGTCGAAAAACAATGACGCCATCATCCTTCAGCATCTGGAGATACTCCTTGTGGAAACGATAAAATGCACAATTCTAGGTGTACTGGAAATCAAAAGAACATAAGAAACCTAACTCAGATTTGGGAAACACTGCACAGACTACTCACTGAGTTCCTTGCACACTTGAAATAAAGACGACCGTGGTTTTCACCTTCCTTCTGCGTCCGCCCCTCCACCACCCGAGCCATACCACAGTCCGGACAAGGGACCAGTGGAAAGCCGCTTAGCTCACCGACTGGATCCAAGCCGATGGAGTGATTGTGGCTGCTCCGGCAACCTTGAACTCTGCTCCTGGCATGTGCACCTCCAGACGAATCGGCGTAGTGCAACATGTGTGCGACGGCGGGGAAGGACGGGCGGGCGGCGGCGGTGGAGCTCAGATCAG
This sequence comes from Cenchrus fungigraminus, assembly GCA_036936925.1. Taxonomy (NCBI): domain Eukaryota; kingdom Viridiplantae; phylum Streptophyta; class Magnoliopsida; order Poales; family Poaceae; genus Cenchrus; species Cenchrus fungigraminus. The sequence goes on from CM072772.1 coordinate 79,379,141, forward strand.
GGAAGAAGGGGGCCAGGGCTGGGATGGATGGATATTCTTCGGCCAGGGGCATTTCGGACAATGGAGCACTTGTTGCCGACGCGGGTTAGTGTACCAGCGTCGTAGGGGCGCATGCATATTCATTCGGCCAGGGGCATTTCGGACAATGGAGCACTTGTTGGCGACGTGGGTTAGTCTACCCGCGTCGCCTTTGTCGGTCGGGCAGGCAGCGATTATCTTTTTTATATAGGCTTCTGACGCTGACGCGTGAGCCCGACACTATTTTTCCAAATTGAAACTTGCTTCCCTCAAATATTAGAGCCCATAAACAACACCACAAAATTCATAAAAATAAGAACAATTCATAGTTGGCAGTTTAGTCTTTGAATAAAATATCAACAGCCACACTTGTTTAACCAAATTTCTTAAAATTAGATTTTTTATCTCATGTTTATGATATAATAATTATAATAACATCTTAGTGTGTTCTGAAAATTCTACAATTTGACTTGGCAACATAATTTGGGTCCCTAAACTTGTCGACAAAAATTCAAATGGTTTCGAAAAAGGAAGATTATACTTGTGTACAACTGTGTACATCTCTCACATAGTTTCTTAGAATGTTACTTCAACATTGAAGTTTTCCACACTTAAGAACATGTTCGAACTCATATGCATTTGAAATTTTAACATAACCTCATGTTCACCATAAGATTACGAAATACAAAGTTTCGTTAGTAACGGTTGTGTAAAACAAATACTATTTCTATGTTGTACTTATAAGGAACAAGATAAGGCGTATAAACAACATCCAAGAAATGAAATTACATACGAAAAAATGTCATAAATGAAGAGATGTTGATTTTAGAAAAATTTAGAAACAAATATCATCAAATTTGGATTACGGATGACTGGAGAAATACGTGATACAAAATTTGATTGCAGATTAAAAGGGGAAAAGCAAACTGTTCTTCATTCGAATAGATCTGGCCCCGCCCCTTCATTGGCGACGCATGGTTGTTAATCAGCGTATCATTTGCGCCTCCGAACCTTTTTAATAAATGCTCCGCTGTTGACGGTTCAAAACCGTGTTGAAGTTCACCGCAAGCGTACGGGTGACTTGGTGCTTTTTCACCAAGGAGGGTCCCCAAGGTTTGTCAATCCAAGGATCGGAAGCAAACCGCTAAGGTTCTCTACCTAGTCTAGCCAAACTAACCTAACAATAAGCGTTGATTGCATACAAAGATAAACCTAAGAGATATGTATATGATAGCACAAGGTTGATCACATCCATAACGTAGGCAACATGAAAGAGCAAGCAAGGGTAACTAGGGCCTATCGTCATCTAGTTGTAGTTCTAGTCAAAAGAGCAAAAGCAACATTTATCTCATCTAAAGTTGTCTTCAAACTACTATCCTCCAGTCAAACCCTAGCCCGGCTCCGCCTTTCTCCCCTACCGTATTGTCACTATGGGACGATATTCGTGCGGTTGGCTCATGGGAGCACGTTCGTTAAGAACGCGTTGTACTCCTTGGTAAATCCGGTATGCACCTCTAGCCACCATGGCTACAAGAGCACCCCAAGCAATCTATCCTAGCAATAGATTGAAATAAGGCAAACCCAAGAGAGCACAAGATCGTAAAAGGAGAAATCGAGATGCTAAATGATCGGATGACATGAATTGCTTTACTCACATAGTAGATGCGTTTTGGTCACCACCACCGAGTACATACCATTGATGACCTCAACTAGCTCCAGAACTCCACCATGGCACAACCATGCAGGGCGGCCATGGCGGCTAGGGTAGGCCTAGGCCATCTCCTAGACAGCTTCGAGGACTCACGGCGGCCGTCGTCTCCCTCTGGTGCTTGCTTCTAGGTTTCACCGAGTTGTGATGAATGGATCGATGTGGCGGCTGACGGAGGCAGAGGCAATTTATCGAGGAGCACCTAGGTCAAAGGGGAGCGTGAACCGAGCCCGAAATGGGCTGGGCTGACCGGCCTGGGTCTGCCGGCTTGGGCCCGTTTTCGGCCCGGTTCAGCCCGGTCTGACCCGGGCTTCCTCCACGTTGCTTCTCGCGCTTCCTTGAATTTATGCCGAACTTCTTGTGGGTCCTTGATGATGTTTTCCCACGGTTTGGATAAGGGTACTTAGCGTGCGAACTCCCGCATTTTCTGTTTGGGTCCTCAGAGTTTCACAGCTTCATGCTTCGGTCCTCGGGTCGTTTGGAGTCATGTTCATCACGTGTCTTGACTTGTGTCGAGCTTCATGATCCTCTTCTAAAGTTCTTGATGAACTTATCCCGAAAGTCTCCTCTTTAACATTGATTTCCTGCGTAAACAATAAACTTTTAAAACCACATGCAAGTGTGAACTTGTTACATCATTAGTATGCCTAGTGGCGGGTTAGTTATAATTCAAAGCTCAAACCAAAGTGTAACAAGTGCTCTTGGTTGACGAAAATCGACCGTCAACATACCCCCATGCTTAAACCTTGCTCGTCCTCGAGTAAGCCTTTAATGGATGTCAGTATTGTCTTTCAATGTTCATACCTTGCACTTGATCATACATGAGAAAACATAATGCTCTCCAAGTTTATATTTGTTAAAGTTCCATAATGTAGCTAGCTTTCATCTCTATGGAGGGTAGATATCATTTAAGCTCTTTCCACAAGTAATTAATCTTCCTCTCAATTTTTAAACGAATCTCAGAAATTTTGAAAATAAAGAGTGGAATGAAGAAAAATTGCTTTACCAAGATCAATAATAATCCTCCTTGCATCTTGCTCATGAACTCACATCTCATCTTGTCTCTCAAGCCTACTTGTTCTACTCCTTTCTTCTCTCAAATATTTGGTGGAAGGCTTTATAAGGAGCTATGGGGAAGTTTAGTCCTACCAAGATATTATAGTTGAGATATTATCAAAACAAGACAAGCTTCTCATGGACTTACCAAGACTCGTCAAAAAGGTCATTGGAAAATAATGTTCCGCGGAGGGGGAAGAGAAAAATACACACTTTTTAGATAGGTGGACATGTGCAAATGGCAAAGGATGATCCCGAGGCACAAGCGAAGTCCTCGTTATCGGATTGCACATGATTGGAAAGATGAGTATGGGTCTTGATCTTGAAGTCCTTTTGAAATTTCCAAATGTAGCTAGAGAACCGAGGAGCTTTATTATAATTATATTTTTTTCTTCCTTTTCTCATCATACTTTTCCTTCTTTATATATATTTTTTTCTTTCATCACTTTTTTCTCTTTTTTCTTCTTTTTTTACTCCCCTTGAACTCTAGACTACACTAGTACTTCCTTGGCAACCCCCCATGCTTAGACGTTGCTCGTCCCGGAGCAAAGAGGTGATGATTGTGCCAAGGTAAGTGCTGAAATTCTTGTATTTTCTTGAAGAGAGATACTTGAAACCTTCTAGGGATCCTTTTATGGAGGTCTCCCAAAATCTTGCTCCACTTGACGGCACCTTCCTTGTAATTTTCTTCGAAATATTCATCCATACTCAAAGTTTTGGGTTGTGGTCAAGGAGGTATACACAAAAAGATATTTTGGGTTTGTGGGTGGATATCCGGCGAGGTTTGCGAAATTCCCGATGTGGAAACTCACAATGCACGGATAGAAAAGGCTAGCATAAAGATAGATACGCAAAAACGGAATGACCAGCTTCTTAGTCTTGAGCCAGAGAAATCAAGCCTTGAATCAATGCACCCAAAAATAAATCTTGTATACTAAGGTTTTTGCACTCAATGAATATAAGGCTTTGGATAGGTTGAGCAAAATGCAAGTGGTATCAAAGACAAGGTTAGCATATCTTTTAAGAACAAAAATAAATGATCTTTGATTCATTCAAAAGTGAGAGCAACGAAAAATACTATGGGTCACAAGTTATCATAACCTCCACAAAAGATTAGACTAGCATTAATTTAATTTTCAGATCATATTTAAAGAGAGCACTAGCTTAATCATATACAAACCAAGCACAAGAATGAGCAAAGTGGCATAAATCATCATGTATCCATAAGTAAGAGCATACAAGATATCATCATGGTGAGCTCAAGGTAACGGTGATAATTATTGAAAACAAAAATAAACCTAGGTTATACTCCTAGTAGCCATGTTATTCTAAAGAGAGATATATGAAGGTTGTATCTAAGGTTTGTGGAAAGCACATACATATATGCAGACATATAGAAAGACAAGAACAAAAGAGGGTTGAATAATTGTTACCGTCCTTTGATGCTTGAAGTGTAGCGCGGCCTCCCCCATGCTGAAGCATTGTGCTTGACATGGAAGAAGAAAATTAGCATCCCGTGGCAACCGTGATCTTTGTACTCCATGCAGTCTTCTTATGTCCACCAAGTCCTCCCCCATGCTTAGCATGTTGCTAGGCATGGAAGATGATGAACCATCTTGTAATTCTTAAAGTCCTACCACTATGTGTGGAGATAATTGTCATACTTTTTTTGCCTTGATCGACCTTCAATGGCCCACCCTTTGTCCCAAGATTTAGTCCCAATCGTTTCTCAACTCGTCTTCACCTCCCTCCATATTGTCCTTTATCGCTGCGTCAACTTCCACGAATTTTTCTTCAACTTTCAGAACAGAACATGTACTGAACCATTGCTCCATTGCGAAGTCCTTGAAATTATCTTTCCAACAAGTGGTCATTCACCCTAATCGGACTCCGAACAAGAGAGTTACACCCTTTTTACTCCATCAATGCGAATCTGTCCCGGGCTGATTTCAGAATGTGTGAGGCCCAATGATTTGGTTGTAACTCCTTGCACGGGTCTCCTAAAATGTTGAATCTTGATGCGTTGTAAATAAGATTTAATGGAGCTCCTGAATATCCAATTTTTTCTTTTGTACATCCCTGAACATGTGCTTAATCTTTATGAGGACAGCGGTGTTTCTTTCGGGATTTCGGAGGTGTTGACAATCTTGATTTCAGCTTTTTATCACAAACTCATGGGAGTGATTCGTCATGCCTGCAAAACAACTTTAAAGCAGAAAGTACCCCCGAGGTGACGGTCGGGAATACTCACTCTATGCTAACAAACCAAAGACGTCCCCTAAGATCTTAACTTGTGGCATAGTTAAGCTAGTGAAAGAAAAATTAAGAACCTAATGGGTGTACGTGTGTGCAAGAGTGCGTGCAAATGATGGGATGGTATAAAAACAAAATAATGTTTACACCAAATTCTAAGCTCCATGCTTACAAAGTGGTTGCCAAACTTCTCCATTGCCAAAAAGATTTATTAACCAAGGTCAAAACACCATGCTTATCCCCAAGATTAACAACTCTTCATAGTGTAAGATAAGCGCATTGCAAAGTTTATAAACCAACCAAAGCAATATGATAGCAAGGCCTAAAAACTGAATGATGGTGGTCTCCAATCATGTCTAAACACCATGTTTACACAAGATTACAAAAAGAAGAATGCCCATATCGTCATATGAAGCATTAACATGGGTATGAAAGCATTCATCATAAAGCTTCACAAAAAGTCCCAAGCTAACATAAAGTGGATGATGACAAAGAGATGGATGCAAAATGCAAATGCAAGAAGTTAGCACAAACAAACATTAGCAAGGTTTGAAAAAACACTTTCGATGTGGTCTATAATAGGCAAAGGACAAAGCTTGATCTCACACTTCATACGAAGTAAGCATTGTCAACAAGGAAGTCACCCATCGAAAAGAATCAATCAACCAAACTAACAAGGTTTAAAGGTAGGTTATGGGTATCTTATATTTTGGCTCAAACAAGGATTTTGAAGACAGGAAGTCAAGTATAGAAATTCTAACTAAGGTGGTGCTACGAGTCTTTTAATGGAAAACAAACCTATGGTTTTAGGATGGCTAAAGGTGTGAAAGGTTTTCCTAAGGATTTTATGGGGAGGCTAGTCAAAGTTTTTAGGAGGAAAGGGATAGAATTGTTCAATCTGGATGGTGACGGCAAATAGTCAACACAAGCAATCCTACCTCTATTGTCTATGGTTTTTGGTGTGGGCTATGGGAAGGCTTAGGTTGATTGGACAAAAAGTTAGATCAAAACAACATGCAATGCAATATGACATGGATGAGCAAAACGACAAAATATGGTGGTTGTCTAAATCAAATGCAAGAGTTAGCCTAAATTAACTAGCCACAAGGTTAGAATTAAAGGATGGTGCCAACTTCATATTTCTCTCTAAAAAGACACAAAAGAAAAAAAAAATTCTAAACACTAATAGGCACACAAAAGGGTCCACAAACTTTCCAAGATCAAATAAAAAAGTGCTCCCTCAATAGCAATTAAATTAAACATCATGGTGTTGCGGTATTTATTAGAGAAATGGTACAATGTTACTTGATGTTTCATTTCAATATCACAATGTAGACGGTCATAATATTTATATATAAATATAAACAAAAGAAAACGGGTTGTCTCCCGCAAAGCGCTTCATTTAAAGTCATAGAGCTCGACTTTCTTACGTACCTCCTTGTGGTCATGAAGCCATGGTCCTTCATGTAAGATTTCAAGATGTCCATGCAGCTTTGATCCAATCTCCATGCTTGACACGATCATTTTGCTTGATGAGAGGCTTGCCCGATCGTCTCTTGCGTCATCATCGCCTCCTTCTCCTTTGCTCTTCGTCACTGCCTCTCCTTTCATAAATTTTACTCTCTGTCCAGATCAGATCATGTAGCAAACAATAACTTCCACACGTGGCGCATGAAATTATCTTCCCATCAAGTCTTTGTTAACCCCCAACGGACTCCGAACGAGTGAGTTACGCCCGTTTTACTCCAATGTTGCAATCTGTCCAAAGATTTCGGACTGCACAGCGCCTAATGTTTTCGCCATATCTCCTTGTACGGGTATTCAAATTCATCGATCTCAGAGGTGTTGGAATCGGCACTTGATGGAGCTTCTGATTTTCAACTTTTCCTTCTTCTACATATCTAATCAGGTGCTCAAAACTAATGAAAACAGCAACGTCGTCTTTGAGGTTCGGTGATGGCGACGCGCGAGCTTGCAAATCCTTTGGGCATGGCTTCCCTCCTCTTGATTAAGGTTTAATGACCTGCATGGTTAGTGAAACTTGGGTTTTCTCCCGACACACGCTCTTTTAAGGTCACGAGCTTGACCAAGCACAAAGCAAGTCTAGAATTTGCAAAACGTAATATAAGCATATGCAATCAGAACCACAATTTAAAAGTTAGATGAACAAAATGTGATTAAAGATTGCATAAGTTTCTTGCTCAGCGCTAAGGCTCTCATTAGGCATGGGTTCATTAGGCATGCAAATTAACAAAGTTAAAGCACAACATAGCCTCTTTATCATTCTCAAGAAATTCTAGCCTATCATGATCATCAAAAAGTGCAAGGCATAGAATCAAAAGATACTATTGGATATGAACATGAATATATCAAAAGAAAGTTATCATATCCAAAAGTACCTTGAGAGTTTAATGTGTACCTTAGCCTTCGAGCTTTTCATTGTGAGTGATCCTTCGGAGTTGAAAACGAACGATCCTTGATGATCGGAGGTGACTCGCGTAGACTTCTTCAATCTCTCCCTTCATGCAACATGTCGTCAAGGTCACTTTATGTAGGATCACTCCTCTTCATTTGTGGGCTCACACATCTCCATGTAACTCCATGAGCTTTCGTGTGAGAGCCCAAAGTGTCTGCGCCATTGGATGTTGTCCTTTGTGTGTAATCCTTCGTGGTTTGCTCCAAACATCTCCTTGCGTCGGATGTCGCCAACTTGTTTCTTCATTTGCCAATGCTCTAGGGGTCTTTGTTTTGTTCCAAGCCTCTGAATTTCTTCATGTGTGGTCTAGTAGAAACATTGCCCAAACTTCTCTTCGTTGTTGTCGTCCTCATCTTCACCATCTCGTCCTCATTGTGTTGCTGTTGCCTCTTCTTCGTGGATTTTACCCTGTATACATAACAGAACATATACCAAAATATAATTCTATTGAAAAATTTATAAAATTTCCTTTTCAATGGGTACTCATCCATCTTAATCGGAGTCCATATGAGGGAGTTATGGCTGTTTCACTTCAGCTTTGCTTACTGTCCAGAAATTTTCAGGACGTGCAACCATCGGTGATTCGGCCATATCCGCTTGTAGGAACCTTCGATTGACTTGATTCTTGACTCGTTGGAATTGTAACTTCGTGGGGCTTCTAAATATCCAAAGATATTCTGTTGTTCTTCCCATGAGTCTGTGCAAAACTTGGTGCGAACAGAAACTTCAAAGATGTTGACGAGCTTGATCTTGTGATCTTGGGGGCACTGTCACACCTGGTTTTAGAAAAACAAACCAAGTGCATACCTATATGCATGCCAGGATCAAGTTTCATGCATATAGTAGACATAAGTGAATAACAATAGCAGTATCACGTATAAAAACATAAACAACTTACTATTCTATCAGAGTTATACAGCTCAATCCTGGAAACGGAGGTGCCAACTCCACAAGCAGGGCCACGTACGCCTAGCATCATCATCTTCAACAGCTTCACACCTTTTTCTTCTGAGCAGCAGTAAGCAAGGATGAGTACACTTATGGTTGGTACTCAGCAAGGCCACAAGAACTAACCAGAAACGATTTAAAGTCCATCTTTAAGTTTAATATAATCATGTGAGGGTCCAGGCCGCTCTTGACCGTGAGCATGGCTAATCGATTAGTTTTACACTCTGCAGAGGTTGTACATCTTTACCCACAAGTCGCGTAAAAGTCCTGAAGAACTTTAGACCCAACCATGCGATGCGGATCAGGCATCATACCACACTACCTAGGTGTGATTGCATAGGGACGCTACGAGGCCTTTACAAAGATTCCCTAGCACGGGCTGCTCGCTAGGTTACCTGATCAGTGCAGCGCATAAAGCTCCCTAGCGGGTACAGTGTCTTAGCAAAGCCCAACTCCCCACCAGAGCAGGTCTATACACTATCTCCCGTCAGCCCCCAACCCCTTTCAGGTAAAGCATACCACATACTAAAGTTTCTAATTAATTGGCCAAGACAGAGCCATATGTCTTGTGGTAGTACGGTTGTCCTGGGTGGTTCTCCATGTTCCAATTAATGCAAAAGTATTCTTGTAAATAAAGCATAGGTAGAAGGATGGTTAGGGACACTTGTCTTTCTCCAACGAAAAGCTACTCCTACTGCTCTCTCTTCATCTCTTGCTTCCTTGGAACTCTTTATCTTCAAAGCAACGAACAACGATCTTCTACTCGAAGCAAACATCGGGGACAACATACAAAGCAACAAGTACAACTAAGAACAATACACCAATCAAAAGAAAAGCTTTAAAAGAGCGCACTAAAGGATAGGCTTGATTCTATGGTTACGCATGAACGAAAGAGACACTGAAAACGAAACTAAGGTCGAAGCTATCGGAAGATTATTATCAAACAACAAGAGACTACGTGCTTCATATGTTTTAATTACAAAATCATGTGGCAAGAATATTTCAAAGCAAGTTATATTTAATTAAGAAAACACGATAAGCCTAATCATATTTTATTTGCATATATTTAAGTACAAGTTATATCCAATTAACAATTAACTTTTTAGAAACACAAAGCATGTATAAGATATCTAGTCGAATAGCTTTACATTACGTGTTCAACTAAGCATATTAAATTTGAAAAGATAATTATAATACCATTAAGCATATTAAATTTATCATGAAAATCGATGTATAACACTAAGCATCTTTTATTTAGAAAAGCTAGTGATAAATAGGAATTAACCACGTTACATCGTGATTAAAGAAAACCGGAATTCAATCTATTCACCTTTATTTAGAAAACCAATGGAATAAGCATTAACCAAGATTAACATGCAACTTTAGTATTAAAGTAAGTAACAGGTGATACACATGCTAACGCACAAGTTATGGTGATACGAACTAGAACGGTAGCAACGAGCTATCAAGTGCACAAGAAACCTTAGGCTAGGGTTTAGGACAACTAGTCTAAAAGGAGAACTAGGCTGAAGGGACAACACTAAACAAAGGTAAGCTGAACTGATGTTGATAGAGAAAAGATAACAAGATTGGCTCTAAAGTAAGATAGTCGTGAAAGACTAGACACAAGAACATAGCTGATTCACCAAGAAAGAACTAGGAAAAGGATTACTGTGACAACTCGCCCGAGAAAATACCGTACTATCGCCTAAACCAATCCACTTTGGTCATTAAGCGATAATAAAGTACCATCCCGTCGTAAGTTGCCGGGTCAAAGCCCGGTAAATCACTTGGATAACACACCGAGGATCGAACATATGCATTAAAACTCACACGAAGGCGAGTCCAGAGTACAAACACAAATTAAATCCAATTTACCCCTAAGGGTTAATTATTACAAACCATGATTCATGACATGAGAAGTAAAGGTTCAGAGTTCAAAAATAGCGGAATAATAAACTAGCGACACGGTAGACATCACAGGAGGCCGTCCGTGATGCCATCACTCATCGTCATCCACCCATTCCAGCTCCCAACCGGGTGGAATCTCTCCAGGCCAAACAACACCTGCAATCACATTTTTAAAGCAAGGCTGAGTATACTAATACTTAGCAAGACTTAACCGTCGGGTGATAACTACATCACCAAACTCTAGACATGAGAGGCTTTTTGGCCGGTGGGTTCTTTTGCTGAAAAGCAACAAAGAGTAGGTCCTTACTTCCAATATTTTAGCTCAATTTCTAATTAATTACCATTTCTAAGTGAGCCAACTATTGCAATCAAGAATTGGGCAATACAATTAATCCACGCAGTAATATTCACATAGTTCCATCATTAAGGGATATCATGGCCAGTTGATTAAGCAATCTCAGATAACGGTGAGAGGCTGACAATCGATTGATTAAATCCTTGTAAGGTAAACCTAAACACACGGAGCGGTGACCTCACAAAGTTGGCACCGACCGGTGTGTTTAGGTTTACCTTGCAAGGATTTAATCAATCGATTGTCGGCCTCTCACCGTTATCTGAGACTTCTTAATCAACTGGCCATGATATCCCTTAATGATGGAACTATGTGAATATTACTGCGTGTGTTGGGGTGAAAACCATCTCCCTAAGAGGAGCCAACACTCATAAAAGAAGAGACATCACAAGGAGAAAAATAAGCAAGTGAGGAGGGGGGAGTCCCCTCTCTCAACCCCCTTGGGTTGTTTATATAGCCAAGGGGTGGGATGGCATTTTAGCCCCAAGCCCCTGGTGGGTACAAATATTACATCCGAGCCCTAAAACTAGGATAAGGGGTACCTCGTGAATCATTTCCCCCAACATACTAGCCCCTCAGCTACTTTGGTTTGGCTGGTACAACAAAGCGAAGTAGATGAAAACAAGGGAAAAATGATTCAGTAAACTTTTTCTTCGGCCCGAGGACATGCCCTCGTGACCACCCGCCCGTACGCCTCGCTAAAAACTCCATTCCGAAAACCCAGTGGGGAAAAACAGAATGGAGAAAAGAGCATGCACATCTCACGGGTCTACACATATGGAGTTATCAACTAGCCTAGCCAATGTCATCTTCGGCCTTCGGTTGACACTGAAAACCTTCTTCTGTGGTGCCGTCAACTTCGCCATTCTTGCCAAAAAAGATCTCCCCCACTTCATTCTCGCTTTATTCTCCCGGATTTATTTCCTCCATATGATTGACGTAGCCGAAGTAGAGGAAGTTGTGTGATGCTTTCTTCATTGTCCCGAAGTTCTCTTGGGTCTTCGTTCACCCGCTTCGGGAAAGATGGGTGAATTGGTTCACCAAGATCCCTCCATAGCCCCTCTTGGTCGAAGCTGGTGGCGAAGACCATGTGTCGTGGAAGTAGAAGTGTAGTTGATGTAGTTTGGATTGATGCTGATGCGAAGATGAAACCAATGATTGCGTGGATAATGCATTTGTCGGTGGTAGAGACACAGCTTCCATATAACCTCTTCGCATGACGAATTAACTGAAGAGATATTGAAGTCCAATTATGATAACCCGAAGAGCCATATCAATATAACCGAAAAGCCAATGCTGAAATACTCGAAGCCCCGCGGCTAGCAATCCATTCTTCCGAAGATTAATTCATGATAACCCAAAGAGCCATAGAGACAACTCGAGAGCCAATGCTGAAATATACGAAGAGCCTCTGCTGGCAATTCATTATTGCGAAGATTAACCCGAAGAGCCCCTGCTAGGGCACCCGAAAAAAATTCAGCTAGAAGTTCATTTTTCCGAAGACCAATTTTCTTGATAACCTGATTGTATTTGCAACATGATATCCTGAAAAAATTTTATGACAAGGAGCTACTTCGGAAGTAACATGTTTTCATGTCGAAGAGTTAGTGAACATGTGATGTAGCATGATAAGATAAATATGAGTTATGCATAACAGGTAGCTAGTTTGCCATGCAAGCCCCAGCTACACGAAGTGGCATGATAGCTCAACTTCATAGAAATGTGACCTCGAGGTGGCTCGTCAGCCCTGCCTCGCAATTTGCTTCGCGCATTAACCGCCGAAGGCTTCTTCGCTTGTGATAAAGCGGATGATTTTGCGACCACGCCGCTTAACGGGTCGACTTATCCCTGCAGCATTTTACTGAGGGGCTTCGCACATTGACCGCCGAAGACTTTTTTTTCGCGGAAAGTAGGCCTTTAAGCGAACATGCACTCCTCTTTGGAACAAATTGCTGCATGTTCCTTAACATCTTCGCGACCTTTGCAGAACAGTTCCCACATGCACCCCCTCAATCAAATTTTTTTTAAGTGAACTAAATGCGACTTGTCTTCGCGAGGCCAGGCGCATGTGTTCACTTACTTCTGCAATGTTTTCCCGAAAGTAACAATCTCTTCGGATGATTGTTACTTCGGGACCGATGATAGATAACGGCTGTCCGGATAGTAAATGTAAAGACATTCATTGCAATCATATTCAAAGGATAATATTTGAACGAAATGGGAACATGTATAAGAAAATCTTGGTAAAAAAGGTGAAGTTCAAACTGTATTAAAAAGGTAAAGTTTTTACCTTCGCTAGTCATCTAAATTTGCTGTTTGCTAGTAGAATGTCATAACTAGACAATAAGTTGTCTCAGCCGAAGGGAAAAAATAAACTAAATACATCGCAACAAGAGTATCAGACTAAAGAGAAAGATCTTCGCTAAAGATATGTGTAAGGGATGAAACTCGACCAAAGATAAGATAAAATAAAGACTTTGTTGTGCGCTAAAATATCCTTAACTGGAAATGGTATAAATCTCATTAAAAAGAGACAATAAAGCTCAAATATTATGCATGTACATTTTCGTCTTGACTGTATGAGCGTAGGCATTTTGGTGTGTGTCAACAAAATAAAAATAAATTAGCAATACAGTACGCAGGTACCCATGTGACACGTACACATCCTCTACGACGAAGTAAAAAGACCTTATTAGAATGAAAGCAAATCGCAACTCTAATCAGCATCCCAACTACGTGTATCTATTATAAGTAAAACATGATATGTACAAGTTAATCAAATAACAAGATGCGCACTTGGCTAGTCCAGCCTGCTAGGCGATGGAGGAGAGTAGGAGACTTCGTTTCGAATCTCCCTCAGCACAGTTGTTTTTGCGAAAATTGAACTGGGCATACCAGGCTCTTGTGAAGGGATCTTGGGCCGAAGATGTTGGTCCTTTGTTTCCAACGAAAACGTGAATTTGTGCTTCGGTGCGAGCGAGCACGTGCTCAGGCTTGATTTTTTTTTATATATTTTTTTTATTTGATTTTCGAAAAATAAATGGACGAATCAAAAATTTCGAGAAGTATACATCTGCCGCCGTACCCCCATGGGGAACGGCGGTAGGGGTGCCGCCAATGGTCGGCTGACCTGCCAGGTGGGGCCAGCTTCCTACCGCCGTACCCCACGGCACGGCAGCAGGACCCCTACCGCTGTGGGCACGGCGGCAGGACCCCTACCGCTGTGGGCACGGCGGTAGGAGCCTGCCGCCGTAGGGTACGGCGGCAGCGTCACCCTTATATAAGGGGGCGACGGCTGCCGCCACCCCCTCCTCCCTCCCTTACTCTCTCCTCTAAATCTTCGGCTTTCAACCTTTCGGAGCACTTTTGACTAAGATATGTTTCTAAATTTAGTTTAGTTTAGTTAGTGTAGTTAGTTAGTTAGTTTAGTTAGTGTAGTTAGTAGTTTAGTTAGTTTAGTTAGTTTAGGAATTTCAAAAATTTTAAAAATAGTTATAATTCAAATAATTAGATTAAATTAATATAAAAGTATTAAAAAATTGTTTTAATTAACATAATTCGTTTAAATTAGTTTTAAACTTCTAGAAAATGATTATAATTCACATAATTAGATTAAATTGATATAAAATTCGTAGAAAATAGTTTAAATTCATCGTTTTAATTCATTTAAAATTCCTAGAAAATAGTTATAATTCACATAAATAGATTAAATTGATATAAAATTCGTAGAAAATATTTTTAATTCACATAATTCGTTTGAATTCATTTAAAATTCCTAGAAAATGGTTATTATTCACATAATTAGATTAAATTGATATAAAATTGTGTAGAAAATAGTTTAAATTCACATAATTCGTTTTAATTCATTTAAAATTCCTAGAAAATGGTTATAATTCACAAAATTAGATTAAATTGATATAAAATTCGTAGAAAATATTTTTAATTCACATAATTCGTTTGAATTCATTTAAAATTCCTAGAAAATGGTTATAATTCACATAATTAGATTAAATTGATATAAATAGTTTAAATTCACATAATTCGTTTTAATTCATTTAAAATTTCTAGAAAATGGTTATAATTCACATAATTAGATTAAATTAATGTAAAAATTTTCGAAAATATTTTTAATTCACATAATTCGTTTTAATTAGTATAATTCGACTAATTGATTAAATTATGTTATTTTTTTGCAGCTATGCCTAGACCGTTGGAGTACGTACGGCCGGAGTTGTTCGACGAGGCGGTGGACCGGCACCACCGCTTGTACGTGTCGGCTGTTCTTGGATGTTCGCCCGGCAGTATACGTTTCCGGACCACCCGCACGTTGATGCCGATACACCAGCGGTGGATTCTGAAGTACGTAATTCATTTTTATTATTTATTTCTCTTTCTTTACAATAGTAATTGCGTTATGTAAATTAATTTCAGGTTACGCGCTGCAGGACTTCTCCCTTTCGCGCGGTTGGTCGAGGGGACAGGCTACGAGCTGAGGTTCCCCGGGCGGAGCGGTTGACGCGGTTCAGCTACGACGCCCCGCTGATCGCCGCGTTTATGGACCGGTGGCGACCAGAGACGCACACCTTCCACTTCCCCGTCGGCGAGATGGCGCTCAGTCTGGATGACGCCGCGACGTTGGGAGGACTGCCGTGTGCTGGCGAGGCGATGGGGCCGATCGACATCCCCGCGACGTGGCACACTGACTTTCTTGCTCGGTTCGCGAACGTTCCACGGAACGATCGCATGCATCAGCCGTACGTGCCCTTCGTCAACAACCACGGGCCCACCTGGACTTGGATCCAGCAGTTCAGCGTACGTGATTCTAACTCTTATTTTCAACGTTTGTATGCATTTTAAACGAATGTGACGATGGACCTTTGCGTGTGTGCAGGCTGACTACATGGCGGACGAGGCTGACGACCCGACGTCGGACAGGTTTTTGGAGGTCTACCTGCTCTGGCTGTTCGGGTGAGTGCTGTTCTGCGAGTCAGCGGGGGACTCGGTGTCGAGGTACCTGCTCCCCTGGGCTCAGCGGATCGCCGACTACCCCGTCGAGGAGATGCCCCAGATCAGTTGGGGCAACGCTGTTCTGGCCGCTACCTACAGGGGGCTGTGTTCGGTAGTGTCGAGGCCGGGGAGTAAGGAGGGGATCCTCCTGGGGTGCCCTCTCCTGCTGCAGATGTGGATCCACGGGCGGTTCGACATCGGTCGGCCCAAGGCCGACCTCTCGGAGTACGTGCCGCTGCCAGAAGACACCGACCCAGCAGACCTCCCCACCATGAGTTCTCTGTGGTGCCTCCGGAAGGTAATGACATCCCTTATCGTTTTATTCGCTTAATGAGTTCTTTAGTTTGATTCAATCAACTTTTCATGTTCTGTGCAGCACGTTTGGCCTGGGGAGCAGGCGAAGAAGGCGTACAAGGACTTCGTGGATCAGATCGACCGGATGGTCGATGCCCAAGTCCGGTGGACGCCGTACGCTACTGCCATGGTCGCTGCCCGCGCACCACAGGGCCTCTCGTCCCTGTGCTACCGAGACCAGGCGTACTGGATGACGCGACGACGATTGGTCTTCGACGTCTACGTAGAGGAGTACGCCGTCCACCGGGTGATGAGGCAGTTCGGCCTCTTCCAGGAGTCGCCAGTACCCTCTGCGCCACGTCTGCCGCCCACAGCGCACAGGTGAGCTACCATTTGCCAGTTATAATTATTTTCTGTTACAAATAGTCAGTTCTGTTTCATCTATGCTAGGTGGACGCGTAAGGGCGTGTCTGCGGCGACGTCGTTCGTCGACAAGCTGCAGCCGTACGTGGACGAGTGGGCGTCCGCGGCGCACGAGGAGAACGTCGTCACCGAGCACCGCCTTCACGACGGCGCGGCCTGGGTAGCGTACCTTCAGTGGTACCTCCTGAGGACACGGACGCGGGTGACGTACGTGCCTGCTACCCCGCCACCGCCACCGGTCTCGGACCACGACAGGATCCTGCCGGACACCACGTACCCGGTCCGCCGAGACCAGACCGCCGACACAGCGGTAAGCTACGATACTGCAAACATATTTCATTCATATGACTTTTCATTGTAACATGTGTTACTAATTTTGTGAGCAGCACGACGTGCTTGCTGAGATCGTGCGCTTCGCAGCGTCCGCGAGGGAGCAGTGTTTTACCTGGGGGCCTCAGCAGCACCAGCGCACGTACGACAGGATCCTCGATGCTGCGACGAGGTACTCCGCCGTCGTGAACTACGCCGGGGCCGCAGAGATTCCTCTCCTTCCGCGCCACCCAGCGTCGTCCTCGAGCTCCGCCTCGACAGCGGCTTCGCAGCCGACGCCTTCCACCTTTGCCGGCAGCTTCTCGGCTCCGACGGCACAGCAGCAGCCACAGGTGCAGGGCCCGCACACCTACGTGCAGCGGCCGTATGTTTCCCCCGGCGCAGGTACTTTCAGTGGACCTTATTTTCAACTAATGCACGGAATTGTTGTGTATTTGTGTTATACTATATTCTAATCGTACAGGGCGACCGCCGCTCTTTCCGACAGCCGGGCCTCGACAGCCGGAGACGACGGCACCTAGAGCGCCGATCTTTCCGCTAGGAGGTTTCAGACCGCCGGTCTTTCAATTTGCGGCGGCAGATATTCCTTCCTCGTCCACTCCGCTTATGTTCCAGCCTGGTAACGACCTTAACTTTACAGTAAAATTCGTTAAGTACGATACGTTTTGGAGAACTAATACTATTCGTTGCAGCCGCTTTCAACGCGACCACCGCCGAGACTCCTGACGAGCACCTGGGCTGGGATGAGTTTGGGTACGGCGACATTCTCGCGGCCATGAATGCCCCGCAGGCCGAGGAGGTTGGCCCGTCACAGTTCACACAGGCACCGCCTGTTGGGACTCAGCAGACACAGCCAGTGGGCGGAGCGATCCCGGCGGTCGGCGGAGCGACACCGGCTGGTGCAGGGTCGTCGTTGGCGGGCGGAGGGACACCGGCGGGCGGAGCGACACCGGCCGGCGGAGGGACACCGGATGCTGCAGGCTCGTCGCAGGCGGTCATGGCGACACCGTCTCCCGACCAGCTCGGACCGCGGGTGGTCAGGCCACCGACCCCTGGACGTACGCCCGGGACCACACCTGGGCTGGCGCTAGAGCTGTTAGGCCGAAGAGGCACCGACGCATTTAGATGTAGTAGTACTTTTACCATGATTTTGTATAAACTATTTGCATCTACTCGTCGATTATGATATGATCTTGTGATTATGCTTACACTTCTCAGTTTGTTGTTTTTTAAAAAAGTTAAAAGTGTTTTAAAAATGAAAAATTTTAAAAAAAATAAAAATGGCCTTACCGCCATGTGGCACGGCGGTAGGGGCCTGCCGCCGTGGCGCACGGCGGCAGGGGCCTGGTGCCGTGCCACGCGGCCCTGCCGCCAGATGTGCTTTCCTGCCGCCGTACCCCACGACGGCATGGACTTAACGCCGTGGGGTGCCACACGGCGGGTACGGCGGCAGACGTATATTTCTCGAAATTTTTGGTTCGTCCATTTATTTTTCGAAAATCAAAGAAAAATAATAATAATAAAAATTTTCCTCAGGCTTGGTGGATCTGAAGCCGAAGAGGTTCATGAGCTTCCCCCGAAGAGGAACACGAGCTGGGCCGAAGGTATCTTCGGTGGGCCTCTGCGAGCTTAATCTTCGGCGGTGTGAACTTGTGACCCGAAGAGAAATCAGAATTGATCCCGGAAGAGAATTGTCTTCTGATGAGCCGAAAATGAAGAGATGGACTTCGCGCGAAGAGGTTGAGCCGGGCAGTCCGAACTCCGAAGAATGAATCCCACAATTTGGCTGGGCTGGAAGAAAATACCGACGTAAATTATACTGGTCACTCGAATCAGCGAAAGTACTTTCAGATCTTCGGTAAGTATTGAGTAGAACAGAATGTAGCTGACGAAGTAAAAGTTGAGTAGAACTTTATCTTCACTTAAAACAGGAGGTCTTAAATTCGATAGAAGACTCTGGTGTAAAAGGCTTCAATTAGCCCAATTGAAGATGGCCTGGTGTGTTTGCCGGTTCCTGGGTGACTCTCTGCTTTCATTTGATGGGCCGAAGATGGTTCCTGGCTGAAAATGAATAAGGGCTTGGCCTAAAGGTGTTGATAGCAAGCAAGGCCTCTTCGGTTGACCCAATATGAAGTCCATCTGAAGTAGTTTTTGCTAAGAGCAGCCTCCGAAGACTTCTGTACTCAATATATACTCTTCAGTCTTAAGTAAAATAGTCATATTGGCCAATCGTGCATGCCTAGAATAAAAACATCATCTCGACGTTGTATTGTAAACGAAGGTCATCCATAATTCTATGCGAAGAAAAACCACTAGGCAGTGGGACTGCTGGATTTGTGTTCGAGTATGGTTAAATAATTTCGTCTGCAAAATCTTGTTAGCTAGCAAAAACAATATATATCTACTTTATATGTATGCAAAAAGTGTCGGATTTCATATACTGGAATAATGTGAAGCAAATTTATGTGAGGATGTTAAATAACAACTAGTATGGTTAAATTAATTTCATGGTCGGTCTGAAGCTGAAGATGATGGATCTTCAGTTGTCTTCGCGAGCTGGTATTTTCAGCTGGCCCGAAGTGAGGTTATCTTCGTTTTAGGTTATTTCTTCTTCAAAAGATGTCAAGCTTCACGCGAAGAGGTGACATGAAATTGCCTCATTGAGCCCCATTGTGAATATAAGCCATAGATGTCCCAATACAAAGTGAAGACCAAATAATAGAAGTATGGCGACTGCAGAACCGTAAGACAATAAGTGAAGAGTCATAAGGCTGTCCATTAACTCAGTGTAACAGAATCCGAATGTTGAATATGATTCCAAAAGGTGAAAGCCATTCTTGATATTAACTCCGAAGGGCGAAGATTTGTCGCTTTATCAATTGCGAATGGTGAAATCCGTTCCAAAGAGTGATAGCCGATTTCGTGAAATCCCATCGAGATGGCTTCGCGAAGTAACCAATGCAGATAACTGAAGATTAATTTTTCATCCTGTGGGCCTCTTCGTGCGAAGTGAAATGAACTTGCTAGCCCGTGGTGCTACATCTGTAAAGAAGATAACTCCAGGCTCGAACTAAAATGAAATGCCCCTTAACTGTGCCCGAGTTGTGATGATATCTTCACCGAGGCTGCCCAGACCGAAGAGGTAGGCTTCATCGGTGCTTGCTGGCCCGGAGATGATACTGATGAGCACTAGGAAACGATTTGCCCATTTTTTCTCATGACGTGAATCTTGCGAACTCTAGTTTGGTTAGTCTGGCCGGAATCAAAGATAAAAATCTGAGCATCTTCGCTGCAGCCTAGTAGCGAAGTCATTTTGATGTGTCGAAGTTGAAAAATTGCCTGTCAATTAAATTTCATACTATGCCTCTTGTTGTTGGCGAAGATGTAAGATCTAACAACATGCAAGCATATGCCGAAGTCCAGTTTGCATCCAATAAGAAAATACATGTGCAACAGGCTATGATATATATATATCAATAATGTTAAGCGTAACTGCCCCCTTTTTTTTGTTTTTGTTTTTTTTAACAAGCAGCTGCTCTTTTGCGAGAGAAAAAAGATTGCCAGAATGTCCCAAATAAAACATATATACCTTGTACGCAACAGGCAGCTGGTTTTGAATTTTGCAATAACATCATGTAAAATCAAAGGATGATAAAAACCGTCATGAGAAGAAGATTAGCACAAAATTTTGAAATTTATCTGCCAAGTCTTGTGAGCTTAACAAGAACATATATCTGTCTCCGAGTAGCCGGTTTTAAAATTTTGCTATAGTACCATGCAAGGTTAAAGAACGATAAAAAGTAAACACTATACCATGATTCCTGCAACCGATTAGCCCAAAAGCAAAGGGAAACTGGGCCTCGTCAGCTCAGCCCATAAACAGAATTTGCGGCAAGGGTCATCCAGCAGAAGGTTAACGATGCATGTTTAGCATAAAGAGAAAGCGAGATGAGGAATAAACGAGAGATGCTTGTGGTGTAACGGAGACGACGTATAACAGCGCTGCTAGGCGCTAAGACTGTCCGCACTGGGGCCGGTAAAAGGAACGCCACTAGACACCGTGGACGGTGGCGTGGGTTTTTACCGCTCTTTTCTCCGCAGCGGGAGACGGGAAACCCGACGCAATCGTTCCGTTCGTCCGCTCGGCCGCCACATTCAGCGTCGTCCGGGAGGAACTGAACCGGAACTGAACACGCGGGGCCCGCGCACACGCGCGCCATCCCCCAACCGCCCCCGAAGCATCCCGACGCCCACCGCCAGCGACCGCACCGCGCGCAGTCGTCCCATTCGTCGCCGGCCCCAAGCACCAGCCGCAGATCCACGGGGGAGAGGACGGGCAGCGACGCAGATCGAGACCCGCCGTCGAAGATCGAGACCCGTGCCGCAGATCGAGACACGTCCACGGCTTCATCTGCTCCGGCCATTGCCATGGCCACCTCCGCCCGCCGCCAAATGCGCCTCACGCTCGGAGCCGACCGACGGGCCTCGCCTCCGAGCTCCACGCCTCCACCTCGCGGCCCTCCACCGCACCCGCCGCGAGATCCGGCGCGGGGCCGGACGGGAGGGAGGTGCCGCGCCCCTCCTCCATCGCGTGTGGGGGAGTGAGAAGGGAAGGAGAGGGAGCAGGCGTAGAGCTCGCCGGATCCGCCGCTTCTGGTCTGCCTCAGCTTTGCGCTTGCCGTCGTCCGCCGGGGGAGAGAAAGAGAGAAACAGCACCGGCCGCCACGAGCTGCTCCGCCCGCCGTGGAGGAGCTCCACCCCGCGCCGGAGCTCGGAGCAGGGGCGCCGGAGGTTCTGCCACCACCGCCGTAGCTCGAGGCATCCATGGCGGCCTCTTGCTCGAGGTTGATTACAGATAATATTATTACTGCTTATGAATGTCTACACTTCATGAAGAAGAAGCGAGCTAAGGATTTACGGTGTTGTGCACTCAAACTAGACATGAAGAAGGCATATGACCGTGTTGAGTGGAGCTATTTGCGTGCCGTGATGCAACGTCTGGGGTTCCACCCGATGTGGGTGACGACAGTGATGAGGTTGGTTACATCAGTCTCCTTCTCTGTATTGTTGAATGGCGAGTGCTTGGAGCAGTTCATACCGTCAAGGGGCATTCGTCAGGGTGACCCAATCTCCCCCTATTTGTTTCTATTAGCAGCAGAGGGCCTTTCGTGCCTTTTAAAATCAAGAAACCAGTCATCAGTTCTCAATGGTATTAAAGTGGCTCCGTCGGCTCCGATGGTAAGCCACCTTCTCTTTGCAGATGATAGCCTGCTGTTTTTTAGAGCTAGCAGGGAGAGTGCGGTGGAGATGCAACAAGTTCTGGACATTTACTGTAAGGCTTCGGGGCAGCAAATTAATGTTGACAAATCGTCGATCCACTTTGCAAAGGGGTGCCGCCAAAGCCTGCGGGTGGAGATCATGGATATTCTAGATGTGCATAACGAATCACTCAACCAGAAGTACTTAGGGATGCCTACAGATGTAGGTATTGCTACCATTGGGGCCTTCAAATATTTAAAAGACAGAGTGTGGAATAAGGTCCAAGGATGGATGGAGCAATGTCTATCAGCAGGGGGTAAGGAAGTGCTAATAAAATCTGTGGCTCAGGCAATTCCTACCTTCTCAATGTCGTGTTTCAGGCTACCACGTGGTTTGTGCCAACATATAGATGGCCTTTTACGGAATTTGTGGTGGGGATGTGAGAACGGCAAGAGGAAAACTTGTTGGGTAGCCTGGGATAATATTGTTCAGCCAAAGTATATGGGAGGTTTGGGTTTCAGAGATTTGGAACTGTTTAATCTTGCTTTATTGGCTAAACAAGCATGGTGAGTGTTGCAGGACTCGGACTCCTTGAGTGCCAGAGTGTTGAAGGCGGTGTATTTTCCTGATGTTGACTTCCTTGCAGCACAACTGGGTTCATCTCCCTCTCGGATATGGCTCTCCATCATTGATGGGAGGGAAGTCTTGATGCAGGGCCTCATCAGACGTATTGGTTCAGGTGAGAACACGAATATTTGGTCCATGGATTGGTTGCCAGTACAAGGGTTAAGGAGGCCGGTGAGTAGTAATAAGCCGAACCCACCCCAACTAGTGAGTGAGCTGATTGATATGTCTACTGTTTCATGGGACAAGGCGGAGTTGCTTCAATGGTTTAGCCCGAGTGATGTCGAGGCAATCACCAAAATCCCGCTGAGTACGTGACACCAGGAGGATTTTTGGGCGTGGCACCACGAGAAAAGCGGAGTCTTCAGTGTAAGGTCAGCATATAGGATGTTGATAACAAATCGATCTCTGGAGAACAGAACAGGTAGATCAAATGTACGTGCAGAGGAGAAAGAGTGGACTACCCTATGGGGAATTAAAGTGCCATCTAAGATTCAGGTGTTCCTATGGAGATTAGCAAGAAGCTCACTGCCGTCGAAGGATGTACTTCACCATAGACATATGGCGGACAACAATGCATGCTCTATCTGTGGTGCAGCTGATTCATGGAGGCATTCTCTTATAGAGTGTCATATGGCGAGGTGTGTCTGGGCTTTAGAGGATGAGGCTATCACTGAACATATGTGTGAGAACCCGGCACGGGATGCGAAGAGCTGGCTTGTCGCGATGATGTCCTCGCTTTCCAAGGAGGAGCTCGTCCGAGTAGCAGTCACTCTTTGGGCGATCTGGTACGCGAGAAGAAAAGCAATTCACGAACAGATTTTTCAAAGTCCTTTATCTACTCATAGTTTTGTGTCCAGATTTATTAGTGAGTTGAATCAACCAACTGTTCAAAGAACAGAAACTACGTCGGCAAGAAGGAGGCCTCCATGGATCCCACCACCGTCGGACATGCAGAAGATTAATGTCGATGCCGCGCTATCAAAGAACACTGGGGTTGCGTCGGCAGCGGCAATAGCAAGAGATGCAGCAGGCAATTTCCTGGGTGCGTCGGCCTTTGTTCTGGAACGCATTTCCGACCCAGAGACAATGGAGGCGTTGGCATGTCGTGAGGGACTTTCACTAGCCATGGACCTGAATTTGCAACGGTTCAAGTTGGCATGTGACAGCAAGAATGTTATCAGGAGTTTGTCAGGGACGGGCATGGGTGCTTATGGGCATGTAGTGCGTGAGATCAAGGCTAGAGCTAGCGTCTTTGTTCATTCAGAGTTTGTTCATGAGAACAGGGCATCGAATGTTGATGCTCATGTGTTAGCGAGGAGCTCAATTTATGCTCCTCTGGGTCGTCATGTTTGGTTTCTTGAGCCGCCTGACGGCATTTGTAGCACCTATACCTTTACACACTAATAAAGAGGGTGCTTCTTTTGCTCAAAAAAAAGCAGAAGGTTAACGATGCATGTTTAGCATAAAGAGAAAGCGAGATGAGGAATAAACGAGAGATGCTTGTGGTGTAACGGAGACGACGTATAACAGCGCTGCTAGGCGCAAAGACTGTCCGCACTGGGGCCGGTAAAAGGAACGCCACTGGACACCATGGACGGTGGCATGGGTTTTTACCGCTCTTTTCTCCGCAGCGGGAGACGGGAAACCTGACGCAATCGTACCGTTCGTCCGCTCGGCCGCCACATTCAGCGTCGTCCGGGAGGAACTGAACCGGAATTGAACACGCGAGGCCCGCGCACCCGCGCGCCATCCCCAACCGCCCCCTCCGCCCCGAAGCATCCCGACGCCCACCGCCAGCGACCGCACCGCGCGCAGTCGTCCCGTTCGTCGCCGGCCCCAAGCACCAACCGCAGATCCACGGGGGAGAGGACGGGCAGCGACGCAGATCGAGACCCGCCATCGAAGATCGAGACCCGTGCCGCAGATCGAGACACGTCCACGGCTTTATCTGCTCCGGCCATGGCCATGGCCACCTCCGCCCGCCGCCAAATGCGCCTCACGCTCGGAGCCGACCGACGGGCCTCGCCTCCGAGCTCCACGCCTCCACCTTGCGGCCCTCCACCGCACCCGCCGCGAGATCCGGCGCGAGGCCGGACGGGAGGGAGGCGCCGCGCCCCTCCTCCGTCATGCGTGGGAGAGTGAGAAGGGAAGGAGAGGGAGCAGGTGTAGAGCTCGCCGGATCCGCCGCTTCTGGTCCGCCTCAGCTTTGCGCTTGCCGTCGTCCGCCGAGGGAGAGAAAGAGAGAAACAGCACCGGCCGCCACGAGCTGCTCCGCCCGCCGTGGAGGAGCTCCACCCCGCGCCGGAGCTCGGAGCAGGGGCGCCGGAGGTTCTGCCACCACCGTCGTAGCTCGAGGCATCCATGGCTGCCTGTTGCTCCCGCCGCCGGGAAGGCGCCGACGCCAGCGCAAGCAGGGGAGGGTGCGAGGTGGAGCTCCTCTGTGCCGCGCCGCCCCCGTTGCTGCTCGCCGAAGCGCTCCTCGCCGTCGCGCGGGCGGATTGGGCGAGGTAGGAGGGAAGCAGGGGAGTGTGGGGGTAGGTGGGGGAGGGAGAGAAAAAGAGAAGAGTATGACGCGTGGGTCCCAGACCGGGGTAGTTGGTATGGAGTATGAGATATAGAGGTCGACGGGTGCGGAAAAATTAAAACTGGACTGGAAATTCTTGATGACCAGGCAGGAATATTCCTTTTAGAGGTTGAATTTGGAGGTTCACGAGTGCGGACAGTCTAAGCGTTCGAGTCTTCTCTCTAGCACGCTATTTTTGCGAATTTAAACATACCTTGGCCTGATTGCACAATAGCTATCCATGGATACGATCTTGGGCCAAATAAATCCGCAACTTGGGCCGCGCTGAGCCGAAGAGGGGTGGTGGGTGGGTGAGCTTCGAGGACTGCAGGAACGAAGAAGCCTGGGCCGAAGATATCAAAGTGTAGCGGATTCCGAAGATCACAGCCCGAAGATATCTCTTCGGTGAAAGGCCTGGGCCGATGATGCTGGCCTTCGGTGGTGGTGATGCTGGTCTTCGCGAAATTCGTCTTCGCGCCTCTTCGGTGACTGGACCGGATGTTCGCTGGGCCGAAGAGGTCTTCGGTCTTGGTCTTCGCTGTGCTACGATCATACGTTGCTGCTAGGCCCGAAGAGGCGAGATTCCGAACTGGATAATCCCGAAGTTCCCCCGAGCTGAGGACGGAAACAGGCTTCACCGCTGATGCGAGGTGCCGTGAATTGGCCCGAAGAAAGGAGGACTTCGCAATTTGAACTGAAGAGCGTCTTCAGAGATGAGCCTCTTCGGTGGCAAATAGGGCCCGAAGATGTCTTCGGTGCGCAGGTGATGCTCAGCTTCGCATGGACCATTGCAAACTGGACAGATGATGTGGGTTTTTATGACCTGCTAACTTTGGCCGAAGAGATAGATCTTCAGGTAGCTCTTCGCATATGTGGCTCGAAAATGTGCTTCGGTTGGTCTTTGCTGATCTAGATAAACTTCGGTGGAGCCCCTTGAGGTGAGGGAAGACCACGGTGGGCGTCTGAAATGTTGGGGTGAAAACCATCTCCCTAAGAGGAGCCAACACTCATAAAAGAAGAGACATCACAAGGAGAAAAATAAGCAAGTGAGGAGGGGGGAGTCCCCTCTGTCAACTCCCATTGGGTTGTTTATATAGCTAAGGGGTGGGATGGCATTTTAGCCCCAAGCCCCTGGTGGGTGCAAATATTACACCTGAGCCCTAAAACTAGGATAGGGGGTACCTCGTGAATCATTTCCCCCAACAGTGTGGATTAATTGTATTGCCCAATTCTTGATTGCAATAGTTGGCTCACTTAGAAATGGTAATTAATTAGAAATTGAGCTAAAATATTGAAAGTAAGGACCTACTCTTTGTTGCTTTTCAGCAAAAGAACCCATCGGCCAAAAAGCGTCTCATGTCTAGAGTTTGGTGATGTAGTTATCACCCGACGGTTAAGTCTTGCTGAGTATTAGTATACTCAGCCTTGCTTTAAAAATGTGGTTGCAGGGGTTGTTTGGCCTGGAGAGATTCCACCCGGTTCGGAGCTGGAATGGGTGGATGACGATGAGTGATGGCATCACGGACGGCCTCGTGTGATGTCTACCGTATCGCTAGTTTATTATTCCGCTGTTTTCGAACTCTGAACCTTTACTTCTCATGTCATGAATCATGGTTTGTAATAATTAACCCTTAGGGGTAAATTGGATTTAATTTGTGTTTGTACTCTGGATTCGCCATCGTGTGAGTTTTAATGCATAGGTTCGATCCTCGGTGTGTTATCTAAGTGATTTACCGGGCTTTGACCCGGCAACTTACGACGGGATGGTACTTTATTATCGCTTAATGACCAAAGTGGATTGGTTTAGGTGATAGTACGGTATTTTCTCGGGCGGGTTGTCACAGCTGGTATCAGAGCGATTGTGTGCACCGGAGTTTAATTAACAATCTTAATCACATGTTTTTGAATAAAACTTGCCAAGATTGTTTGCATTTGCAAAATACGTTGGTTCGTTAAGGATGGAAATAGACCGAGAGGCCCTAGAGGGAATTTTTGGGTTCTTTCAGGTGGCTTACCAATCTATGGTTTATTTTGCTAACTTCCAGCACTTCTTAA
Organism: Cenchrus fungigraminus; assembly: GCA_036936925.1. Lineage (NCBI taxonomy): Eukaryota > Viridiplantae > Streptophyta > Magnoliopsida > Poales > Poaceae > Cenchrus > Cenchrus fungigraminus. The sequence goes on from CM072772.1 coordinate 79,406,421, forward strand.
GCCACGTGTTTCATACATGTGCTGTGCCGCATCACGAGTATGCGAGGGTCGATAGGGCAATCCATTCCACGGATCCTATCTTCTCGGTTGGATGCCCACGTGTCTCATACGTGCGCTTTCCGTATGCGAGTCATATGAAGGATGACATGCTCTATTCAAGATGAACATGTCATGGGTTGTGATGTCGCCACGTTTTGCCATACGTGTGCGTTCCGCATTACGAATATGCGAGATAAGGATACACTCCATTCAAACGGAGGGTGTCTGAGGTTGGACGCTGTCCATGCAGCGATAAACACATGGGTGCCGTTTCTATAGTGAACGGTAATGTATGTGGACGCTTTCGTGAGTGCTGGCACGAAAGGTTCGATGTGTTCTGTGATTTTCTGCAGGTACACTAACCACGTTTCGTAAGTCGCTAAGTGAGTATCGACTAGTTATTATAGGGAGAAACGCGTATATGCCTTGCCACCGGCACTAACTTCAATTTTTGGCTTGATTGCCTTGTGAGGACGAATAGGACGTCATGCATCATGTTAAAAATTGTGAAAACTTAAAAACTGAACCCTATACATGTTTGTGTGATCTATAGGTGAAATTTTGCTAATGTGTGATTCTTTGCATAGCCTCTCATGTGTAGATGTTGTTGCTGTCCAAAATCTGATAGGGCTGTTTGCTTAAATTTTTGCACCCTGCTCTAAAAATAATTGGACTAGGTGATCTATACCAAAGTTGTTCCATATCTAATCTAGTTTTTGCTCGCAAAAATTCACGGTCATAGCTTTTGCATATCTCAAGTTATGCTCAGTTTAGTGATCCTATGTCATGCTGTTTTTCCGGGAACCTAGTTTGAAACCTTGCTTAGTTGAAGCACCTTCCTAACCTTTCTAGATCAATCTTTGTACACCAAAAATGTGCCTCATAACCTTGCTGAGTTGCTACAGAAATTTGGGAATTTTTGGGGCTCTGGTTTTTAAGTTATGAATTTTTGTTCACAACTGCCAGAACTTTGCCAAGTTGTATGTTCGTACCAATGGCTACCCCATTTCTTACCCACGTAATCTTTTTATCGCTGACCGGATCTATCTTTGTACATTCACATCCGTCCGGTTCTCACATTTGTCATTATGTCCAGATGGACAACTTTGGATCTGCGTCGGCTGATGTGGAAGCATGGACTCTCGTGAACTGCCTCAAGGAGAGTGGATTCCTTACACTCTTGTGGGACACCCTGAAGGACTTTGGGTACACCGCTTATCCAGAGTACTTGGCACGTGAGGTCATGACCACAGGCCAGCTCCTTCGTTGTGAAGTGAAGGTGAAAGTCCCCGTGTGCCCAACAAATCCTGCTTGGGAAGCATGGAAGAGTAAGGCACAAGGGTTGAACCTGGCTGACACTGTGCAAAAGGCTGCTCTTGAAGCGCTCACAACTTTTTGTGGGAAGCATCCTGACTCGGTAGCTAGCACTGCAGTCAAAGTGATTCCTTTACCTGAGCGACACACTGGACCATGGGTCGAACGCGAAGCTTTTCTCTCCGCTTAGCGCAACTCTCACTATAGTACTGACCTTGTTACCTCAGTTCGTTTCTCCAAAGCTATGTTGGACACATATGAACTGATGGTGGGAGAAAGTGCATTCTATAGATGCCAAATTTATCGGCAACGAGTTAAAGAAGTGGAAAGTACCTCTCAAGCGTTGAAGGAAGCCCGAGCAATGATAGCCAATCTCAAGAAGGGAAGACGCAAGGATAAGGCAAAGATACGAGAATTGAGTGAAGTTATTCACGAGTAGAATTTTATGCTACAGCATAATGACCAATATATGCTCGAATTAGAGAATCAACTTGAAGCGATAGCAGCCCCACCTCCGGATCCTGTCTTTCCCGGACCGGAAGAAGAAGGAGATGCGGAGGAAATTCAAGGAGAGTCTGGAGTGGAGTCTGGACCTGCTTCACCTTGAGCCTTTCTTCGGCATGGAAGACCAAACCAGTAGGAAGTAAACCTAAGACTAGCTTGTCGTCTAGTTGGAAGTTGGTATGCTTGTAATAAAGTAAGAAGTTGCAAGAGTGTGGTAGTAGTAAGGAACCCCCTAGTGTGTGCAACTGCTTTTTGGTTGGTTGTTGTGGTAGGCTGAACTAGGAGTCTCCTCTTGTGCGGCTAGGCTGCATTGTAACCCCCTGTATTACTATGGTGACCCCAAAACTTATCATCGATGTAACGCTGTGGTTGAACACCCTCGGTTGCGGTGTGTTGAATGCTTGAGTTAAGCTAGTTGTGATCAAATTTGGACCTCGAGTTGAATACCAAAGTGGTGTGAAATATTGTGATGGTCATGATCACCAAATTTCAGCATTTTTGCACATCCATACCGGGAGTTATGAACTTTTTAGTAAAACTCTGCTCGCTGTCCAAACCAGTCAGACAAAACCCCGGTGATGGAACTTTTTAGGCATGTTCACTTCGGAGTTTGCCTCAGAGTTGAATACCAACATTGGAGCTTATGAAATCCTACACCTACTGACCAAAAATGAGAATTTTTCGGTACATGAGCAGAGATTTATGAAATTTTATGCTTATGACCGCTGTGCTGTCCGGTTTCGAAAACTTACCATTAATGAGTTTTCGTCGTGCATATTCTACTTGTTAATTTTCATGAGCGAGCTTATGAATATGTGTTTAATGAGAACTCACATTTTCAGATGGTCGGACCGACACGCAGCACTCCCAATGGTTTTGGTACGTCGGGTAGTGGTGACCCCCCGCCGCCACCGCCCATGACACCGGCAGAGGCATTCATGGTAACGCAAACCGAAGTGTTGCGTCAGATCCTACAGACGCAGCAGCAGATGGCCCAACAGATGCAACAGCTGCAACAAAGACCTTCACATGGGGCAAATCATGATGGACCGCATACGGTCACCACCTATGCCCAGTTTATTGGGATGAAACCCCCAACGTTTACTAAGGCAGAAGAACCCCTTGAAGCTGATGCATGGGTCAGGGCCATAGAGGCCAAATTTTCGGCGTTTACCCTGCCTTGCTCTGAGGAGCGCAAGGCCAACTTTGCGACCTTGCAACTTCGTGGTGAAGCTCTGATGTGGTGGGAGCATTTCAAGTCCATGCAACCTGCTGGACACGAAGTCACTTGGGCTGAATTCAAGCAAGCCTTCAATGACCACCATATCCCTAAAGGACTCATGGATAGAAAGATGAAAGAGTTGCTGGCTCTTAAGCAGGGTGTCGATACTGTGTATCAATATGCACAGAAGTTCAATAGTCTCTGCCAATACGGAGGACATCACGTGGACACCGATGACAAGAAGATGGAACGTTTCCGTGATGGTCTTAATGGTGACTTGTACGAAAGGCTAAATCTGCTGGAGCCCAATAGTTATCATGAGTTGGTAAACAAAGCTATCTCTCAGGAGGATGCCATGAGGAAGGCACAGAAAGATAGGAAGCGACAAGCTGATTTTACTTCAGGAAGTGGATCGAGCAGGAAGTTCCGCTTTGTCAAGAAGAAGACTCACGGGTCTTCACAATCCTCTTCCTCTGGGCACTGGAGAGTGACCCCTTCCCAGGATAAGCCTTTGGGAAATTTCCAGTACCGGAAGGAGTAGCAACAAGTTTCCAAGCCTAAGGAACTTTCACCCCGCATTTGTTACAACTGTAGACAGCCCGGGCACTATGCAAATGAATGCCCGAACCCTAAGCAGCACAAGCCCCAGCAGCAGAATCAGAACCCCAGAGCAGACAGGGGCAATCACGGCAAGAAGCCGACAATCCAAGTGAAGCAAGGCCAGCTTAACTTCATGGGTATCGTTTCTATCCGAAAACACCTTCCTACGTTCGTCTTTTACTTTCGAATCTCGGGACGAGATTCTTTTTAAGGGGGGTAGGCTGTGACGCCCCGGGTTTTAATTATCATCATTAGTGCTAATGACCTAATCAACCGAGTCAAACACATTGACTTTGGTCAAACCTTGGTCAACCTGGGTCATCACCTCGAAAACCTAGCCAACAATCACTAATGATCATCTTAAGCGAGTCAACACGCATTAGTGGTCAAACCCTAGTCAAAGGTTGGTCAAAACCCTTGATGCCTTTGAACCTCCCCTAGAACTTTTGCCGCGTTCTCCAGTTTTCACTTAAACACTTCAAAATCGGCCAATATAAAAGTTGTTCGTCTTTTCGAGGGACACACTTTTCATAATTGGCGGCATTGGAGATTTTGAGTGGAAGGGGTTCAAAAAGGTGGTCAACGCCAGCCTTTGCATTTTGACTCAGCCGAGAAAAACAGAAAGTTTGAGCCCAAATTCTGATCAATCCACGCAAAATTTCATAGGCCAGCCTTTGTAAAAGTTGTAGAGGGATCTTTGATCTACAACTTTGCTATATACACTTTAGTGCACTTTAGTTCAAGTTTTTAGAGAAATCCTCGGTCAAACACAGTTAAATGGAACGAAAACAGGCAACGTCGCGCCGCGCCGACACGTCCGCGCTCCAGAGCACCGCGCCCGCGCGCCGCGTGGTGCCCCTGCCGTCCTCGGCGTCCGGGCCCCCACGCCGGCCCGCGCCCCCCGAGGCCGCACGCAGCCCGAGCGTGCCTTGGAGCCCGCGCTCCCGCCGCGTGTCGTCCACGCCGCGCGCCCGCGCCGATCCCCTACCACGCCGCCCGCCGCCCGCTCCCTTGCACGTGCTGCCACGCCGGGTCCCCCTTGCCTCGCCTTCGCTTGCTTCGCGGCGAAGCGCTGAGTGCCTGTACGCCCGCGCACCGCCTATAAAGGCAGCCGGTCCCTATCCTCGCGTGTACACGCACGGCCGCCGCCTCCCCGAGCTTCCGCCGGCGCCATTGCCGCCGCCGTCGCCGAGCTTCCCCCTGCGCTCTTTCCCGGTGCCGACTCACACTTCCAGAGCCTCCCCTAGGACCCCCTAGAGCTCACCCCGTCGCGCATTATCGTCCTTTGCTCCACACCTCGCCGGAGGACTGCTCGCAGCGGCCGCCGCCGCCTTGCGCCGCCGAGCCCACCCACCGGAGCACCCCCGACCTCAACTCCGGCCATCAATCGAGCCTAGGTGAGCCCAATTGCACCCCTGCGTCGCTTGTTTGCCACGGCCGACCCCACATCACCGCCGGCGAGCCGCCGCCACCGCCAGAGGGCATGGATGTGAAGTTCTTGTGCTTAGGGACCTGTTTGTTAGAGGCGAGGGTATTTCTGTGAAGCCTAGAATCTTTCCAGGGACCTGCTTGCAAAACCAGATCTTAAATAGTGTATGGTTTTTGCTGGATCTTGTAAAATCCGTAGAAAATCAAAAAAAAATCAGAAAAATGCAAAACCAATTTTGTTGTTTTCCTTGTGAATAACTCTACAACTTTTGTAAAGCATGACCATACTTTTGGCTGATAGTTTTTGCATGAACAATAAAAACCAGTTTAACCTAGATCTGCTGTAGTTCAAAATCTACAAGTGATCTCAATCTGAATTTTGGATATGTTGTGAGTAATGCCATGTCTAGGCTCTGTACCAAAAATTGCACAAAGTTAATGAGTAAATCTTTTAATATGATTTATTTTGCATTTATGATGAATCTTCCTAAATGATTGTTGTAGCCAAAAATAAATATGTTTTTGTGCCCAACTTCTGGATATGATCCTTTTATGCCTAAGTGCACCTCTGGTGACTTAATCATGATTTTATAACTAACAGAAATATTTATTCTTGATTTATGCTTAGTTTTAAATATAAATTCATAGCTCAAGATCTAGTGTAGCTCTTGATGTGTTTGTTGATTTCCTAGCCTTGATTTGAGTCAGAGAATCAGTGAGAGAAAGTTGGAATCCTTTTGTTCTTTATTTATTTTGATATGCCTTTATCTTGTTTGGTAGCTAGAAAGTTGTCATTTCCGGTATATTTAATTTATAGCTCATGTAAATGTGAAATCTTGTTCAGTGGCCCTATCTAGGTTTATAGTGCTTCAGAAACACCCCCACTGAATTTTATGAATTTATTTATGAATAAAAGCAATGGAAACCAATTGAAGCTTAATATTAAGTTAAATTGGAAAACCACCAACACCACACCTAATGACCCTATGTATGTGATGTAAATCATGCTAAGAAGCTAAGTGTCACCACCCTTGCTGTTTTGTGGAATTAAATTAATTTATTTGCATAAATGTGTACACAGTCACTATCAAAAAGAATAAGTAATAAAGCACCACATATTGTTCTTTTATTGGAAGAGTATGCTGAATGTATTGTTATCTAGGTGAATGTGGTCAACCATGCACCCAATGGTTGTCATATGTTGTTTTGTAATTAATTAAATCAAAACCGTCAATTAAATCTTGCATATGCATCCTCATGTAGATCTTTCTGACGGTAGCTATACGCTCGTGCCGGAAGGAGAAGACGAATGAGCTGACGGTGAGCTGCAGTATGTGGACGTAGCTCAGGACCTGGACCAAGGTCCAGAAGGGCCCAAGGCCAACCTTGCCAACGAAGGCAAGCCCCGGATCATTAACCCTTCTTTTAAAATTATGCAATTACCTTTGCTATGTTTGTACATTTACGTTTCAGGAGTTGAATTGAAACCCTAGATGCATGATCCCTAGGTGCATATGCTCTTTTACTAGTATGCTAGGTCGCTAGCTGCTACGCTATAGGACCCAGTAAAAGTCGAGTGATGTTCGTCACTCGCGAGAATATGTTCTTATGTTGGAATCATAAGATCTTTATAAATGGATTGCTCATGTGGTAAGAGCATGGGATTTGGACTCCGGTCCAGTGGCTTTCGTGGGCTAAGCTTTTGAACGTACTAAGCACTTGTCGGGAATGGGACCAGTAAGCCTAGTACCTTAATGAGATGGTGCGGGATCTTACCCTTACTAATCTTGAGTATTCACTTTCCCGGCTCGCCACCGGGAGGGGGGTACATGTGTGAGGCTGGATGTACTGTGTGGGGCATACCAGATAAGCCTTGTACCCGGGACTGTAAGCTTCGATCCCAAGCTGAGGACTTTTAGGAAACGCCTGGTCGGTGCCAACTTTGTGAGGGCACCGCTCCGTGTGTTTAGGTTTACCTTGCAAGGTTATAAATCAATCGATTGTCGGCCTCTCACCATTATCTGAGACTGCTAAATCAACTGGCCATGATATCCCTTAATGATGGAACTATGTGAATGTTGCTGCGTGGATTAATTGTATTGTACAATTCTTGATTGTAATAGTTGGCTCACTTAGAAATGTTAATTAACTAGAAATTGAGCTAAAATATTGAAAGTAAGGACCTACTCTTTGTTGCTTTTCAACAAAAGAACCCACCGGCCAAAAAGCCTCTCATGTCTAGAGTTTGGTGATGTAGTTATCACCCGACGGTTAAGTCTTGCTGAGTATTAGTATACTCAGCCTTACTTTATAAATGTTGTTGCAGGTGTTGTTTGGCCTGGTGAGATTCCACCCGGCTGGGAGCTGGAATGGGTGGATGACGATGAGTGATGGCATCACGGACGGCCTCTTGTGATGTTATCATTTCATTAGTTTATTTTTCCGCTAATTTCAATCTCTGAACCTTTACTTCTCATGTCATGAATCATGGTTTGTAATAATTAACTCTTAGGGGTAAATTGGATTTAATTTGTCTTTGTACTCTGGACTCGCCTTCGTGTGAGTTTTAATGCATATGTTCGATCCTCGGTGTGTTATCGAAGTGATTTACCGGGCTTTGACCCGGCAACTTACGACGGGATGGTACTTTATTATCGCTTAATGACCAAAGTGGATTGGTTTAGGCGATAGTACGGTATTTTCTCGGGCGGGTTGTTTTTCGAACTCTGAACCTTTACTTCTCATGTCATGAATCATGGTTTGTAATAATTAACCCTTAGGGGTAAATTGGATTTAATTTGTGTTTGTACTCTGGACTCGCCTTCGTGTGAGTTTTAATGCATATGTTCGATCCTCGGTGTATTATCCAAGTGATTTACCGGGCTTTGAACCTGCAACTTACGACGGGATGGTACTTTATTATCACTTAATGACCAAAGTGGATTGGTTTAGGCGATAGTACGGTATTTTCTCGGGCGGGTTTTCACAATTACTAGCTAGGAAACAAAGATAACTAAGATAGAGGTGACATACAACGTCTAACGAACGATTTGCATTTATGAACATGAAAGACTATAAGCTTAGGTTCATTTTAATTAACAAAACAAATATAAAGGATATTCCAGAAATAAAATACCCTATGTTGACATTAATGCAAATTAAACTTTATTTGTAAGAACCGAGGTATAGAACCTAGTCAAATTTTATTTATAAATGTTCACGTATAAATTACACCAATTAAACATTAGTTTAATAAATAAATAAACAACTAGGTGAAAAGGTCTAAGCGTAGAACTTTATGATTCGTAAAGAACTAACCAAGTTACAATTAGAAACACATTTGTGTTGATATTAAACAAGTTAACATTTATTTAGAAAAGCCGATGTAAAGGCCTAATCAACTTTTAATTAGAAAAGTTAATGTAATATTAAGCAAATTAACATTTGGTATATGAAAACCCGAGGTAAAGATTTGATTAGATTTTTATTTATAAAAGCATGTGAAATAAACATTACTCAAATTAATATTGATAATGAAAAACGGTGTTCGACACTATATAAATTTTATTTAGAAAGACATGTTTACTAAGCATTAAACAAATTAATTATCAAATTAATTTTCAGAAAATATACATGATGAAAACTCACTACTAACGTGTGCTTTAGATTATTATGAGCCTAACGCAACTTGAACGGATTAAAACGGAGCTAAAACATGGATTTTATGCATAAAACAAGATTGTAAGGACCTGTATGCGATTATCTATAGAATTGAAGGGCTGACAGACCAGATTGGCAAGACACATTAAACAGTGCCCGCAAAAAGGTCAAAGGACAGGGTTAGATCTACAAAATGGCTTGGGTGGGCTTTATGTGTGAAAGTGGGATTTTTGTAGGGGGTTATGGACAAAAGTTGCAAGACACAAGAAATGAGACAAAGATTACAAAGAACTGTAGGGACCTAATCGCAAAACAACCCTATCTTCTTCAACCTCTGGTTCGTGACAGACAGGAGCGTGCAGGAGCTCCTGGCCGTTTCGGTTGCCGGGGCTTCGAGCAGCTAGGGGTTCGGCCGAGGCTCTGAACGGAAAGAGGAGGTCGAGGGGAGCTCGTAGGAGTGCTCACCGGGGTTGGAGATGAAGGGAGGCTGCTGGAATCGGCGGCGGACCCCGGCGGTGGCCGGCTCGGTCGTCGTACGGGCGGCGACGCACCAGGACAGGACAGCAACGCGACCAGGCGGCAGAGCCTCAGCTCGGTGTCGTGAGTCCCGTGGTGGTGTTGGCTTGCTCCAGAAGAGGGCGGAGGTGGTTGGAATCGGGCGACAACGACGTACTGGCTGGCTCGATCTCAATGCACGGGCGGCGCTGCGCATGGCAGAGGGCGCGGGGCGAAGGGGATTAGATGGGGATGACCACGAAACTGTAGATTGAATGGAAAAATGGAAAGGAAACGACGAGACGAACGCGATGGTGTGCTCACCTTCGGCCAAAGATGAACGATGGCGACGGAAGAGCTCGCCGGAGTTGGGGAGTAGTCGCCGGAGTCGGGGAAGGCGACGGAGTCGACATCGGATTCGCGTAACCGACCCCATTACGGTATACAACTCGACGAGAGAAACTCCAGGGTGGTGTCCATTTGCACCGGAAGTGCACGGTTTCGCCGGAAAAGCTCACCGGAAAGTTCGCCGGAATTTAGTAGATGCAAAAGTTCGGCAACAGTTTGTGGGAGCTAGGGTTATCGAAACGGGATGAGGTTGGCGGCGTTGGAAAGAGGACGCCAAGGAGATCATCGGGAACTATTTATTGGCCGAGATTGAGTCCAGTTTTATTTTCCTTCTTTTTCTAATTTTGGAAATTAATTTCGGATTAAAAACAATTCCAGGTAATCCTGAAATCGTAATTAAATCACGAAAAATACTCCAAAAGCTTAGAAAAATTCAGAAAAATTACTAGAGATGATTTGGAACACGGTGAATCCAAATAAAGTATTTGGAGCTCATGAAAAAGATTTTAGAGCCTTCTAATAAATAGAATTAGCTCAAGAGAAAGGAGAATAAATTCCAGAAAAAGTTGGAAAATTCTCAGGATGATTTGGTCAGCACCTAAACGTATTTTAAAAGTCTTTTGCACTCATGAAACACCAAAATGCATCGACATGAATGCAACACTCACATCAAACCAATTTATTTAATTCTGAAAATCAAACAAAGGTTTTTTTTGTTATACTATATTTCCTGTAAAGAAAAATAAATGTTGGAAAAATTTTAAAATTATGAGAAAATCATTGTTTAATTTTTCCTTCTTATTCACATCCTGAAATTGGGAAATTTCAGGGTGTGACAAATCTACCCCCCTTAAACAGAATCTCGTCCCGAGATTCGAAGAAAGAAAAAACAAGGAGAAGGGAGATAAACAAGAATATTGCTATTGAGGTAGGTAGGCGGTCATCCTCTTTTGTCGTCTAGGTGTAGGATCTTCAGTATTCATCTTTCTTGGTCGTTAGGGTCTTCATTAGAGTAAGCTAGATGGGATAATAGCAAGCACAAGGTGGGAAGGAAAGTAGGGTGAGGTCTTCTTTTTCTTCAACTTGCTCACTTCGAAATGACGATGGTGGTAGTAGCTTGCTTGTTGATATTGGTGCAGGCTTCAATTTCTTCTTCTGAAGTCCTTCATTGGATCAGGTAGAGAAGAAAGAGAGATAACAAGGATGTGGAAGATACAAAAGAAAAACCCAACTAAGCATCTGATGTCATTGTAGGTAGAAGACCCACAATACACCAACAATCATAACAAAATGACGAATCAATCAAGGTCATAAAACCAAGCATCATCATGCAAACACACAATTCCACCACTCAACATACAGAAACGGTGCTAAACGTTGTTAATAGAGTCAACGGGAATCCTCCTAAGCATGGGGGCCATACTTCTTCGGTCACTGAGGCTTAACTTCATGTGATGAACTGGTAGCTCCATTACTTGGATAGGCATCCTTAAGAGCACGTGGCACACGGATCGTCTAGGGATGTTGAATCAAATGGGACACTTCGGAATCAAAAGCCAATGGAGAGAATTCAAAGTATAGCATTGTTTGAAAAGCAAGGAGATATACGATAAGCAAGATGGATACACAAAAGACAAGGTAAAAGAATAAACAGGTAAGAGAAGAAATATAAGGTAAGTTAAAGAAGGGATGAGAGAGTAGTGAATTGCATGAAACAGGTAAGATCATTGAACAGAAAAAAAAATGAATGCAAGATCAAGAGATCAAGGGGGAGAGAAAATAAATAGACAAGGTTAGAGAGTTTAACATTTGCAAAACAATGAAGTGCAAATGAAAAGGAGTAAGTCAGAAAGGTGAGATATCAAGGGGGATTAGGAAAAGGGAATGGTCAAGTAGTGAGAATATTCATCACAGAGCTCAAGTCAAGGGTAGTGATGAATTTTAGATCAAAGGAAACCTTAAGAAACGACCATTGCTAACTAGGCTTACGTCCTACAGTCGATACAGCTCTGATACCACTCTGTCACACCTAGTTTTAGAAAAACAAACCAAGTGCATACCTATATGCATGCCAGGATCAAGTTTCATGCATATAGTAGACATAAGTGAATAACAATAGCAGTATCACGTATAAAAACATAAACAACTTACTATTCTATCAGAGTTATACAGCTCAATCCTGGAAACGGAGGCGCCAACTCCACAAGCAATCGACTGGGGGCCGCGTACGCCTAGCATCATCGTCTTCAACAGCTTCACACCTTTTTCTTCTGAGCAGCAGTAACCAAGGATGAGTACACTTATGGTTGGTACTCAGTAAGGCCACAAGAACTAACCAGAAATGATTTAAAGTCCATCTTTAAGTTTATTACTAGAATTCAAAGTATAGCATTGTTCGGCAACGGTTTGTGGGAGCTAGGGTTATCGAAACGGGATGAGGTTGGCGGCGTTGGAAAGAGGACGCCAAGGAGATCATCGGGAACTATTTATTGGCTGAGATTGAGTCCGGTTTTATTTTCCTTCTTTTTCTAATTTTGGAAATTAATTTCGGATTAAAAACAATTCCAGGTAATCCTAAAATCGTAATTAAATCACGAAAAATACTCCAAAAGCTCAGAAAAATTCAGGAAAATTACTAGAGATGATTTGGAACACGGTGAATCCAAATAAAGTATTTGGAGCTCATGAAAAAGATTTTAAAGCCTTCTAATAAATAGAATTAGCTCAAGAGAAAGGAGAATAAATTCCAGAAAAAGCTGGAAAATTCTCAAGATGATTTGGTCAGCACTAAGCGTATTTTAAAAGCCTTTTGCACTCATGAAACACCAAAATGCATCGACATGAATGCAACACTCACATCGAACCAATTTATTTAATTCTGAAAATCAAACAAAGGTTTTTTTGTTATACTATATTTCCTGTAAAGAAAAATAAATGTTGGAAAAATTTTAAAATTATGAGAAAATCATTGTTTAATTTTTCCTTCTTATTCACATCCTGAAATTGGGAAATTTCAGGGTGTGACACGTGATTGCTTCCAATACCTATTGCTCGAACAAACGATTCTCCACAAAACATTAATCCTAAAATTTTAATTGACACATTGACTTACCTTGTTCACGTGCTCTTGTGTAGGGTGTGGGCTCGATAGCGGATGATGGGCCACTAACAAAAGTTAGCACCTACCACTAAAGAGTGAATCTTGATGTTGCGATCATCTTGTTGGGGTGCGGATTTGAGAACTTCTCGAACGTCTTGTGTCTAGCTTTTCACCTGCTTTCAAGGATACAAACAAGAAAACAAATGTATATGCAATAATAAAAATTAGGGTTAGTAAAATAGAAAGGTAGATCACCCTAGGGTTCGAGTTGCCGATCCCCGGTAACGGTGCCAGAAAAAGGGCTTGTTGACGGTTCAAAACCGTGTTGAAGTTCACCGCAACCGTACGGGTGACTTGGTGCCTTTTTCACCAAGGAGGGTCCCCAAGATTTGTCAATCCAAGGATCGGAAGCAAACCGCTAAGCTTCTCTACCTAATCTAGCCAAACTAACCTAACAATAAGTATTGATTGCATACAAAGATAAACCTAAGAGATATGTATATGATAGCACAAGGTTGATCACATCCATAACGTAGGCAACATGAAAGAGCAAGCAAGGGTAACTAGGGCCTATCGTCATCTAGTTGTATTTATAGTCAAAAGAGCAAAAGCAACATGTATCTCATCTAAAGCTGTCTTTAAACTACTATCCTCCGGTCAAACCCTAGCCCGGCTCCGCCTTTCTCCCCTACCGTACTGTCACTACGAGACGATATTTGTGCGGTTGGCTCACAGGAGCACGTTCGTTAAGAACGCGTTGCACTCCTTGGTAAATCCGGTATGCACCTCTAGCCACCATGGCTACAAGAGCACCCCAAGCAATCTATCCTAGCAATAGATTGAAATAAGGCAAACCCAAGAGAGCACAAGATCGTAAAAGGAGAAATCGAATCGCTAAAAGATCGGATGACATGAATTGCTTTACTCACATAGTAGATGCGTTTTGGTCACCACCACCGAGTACATACCATCGATGACCTCAACTAGCTCCATAACTCCACCATGGCACAACCACGCAGGGCGGCCATGGCGGCTAGGGTAGGCCTAGGCAATCTCCTAGACAACTTCGAGGACTCATGGTGGCCATCGTCTCCCTCTGGTGCTTGCTTCTAGGTTTCACCGAGTTGTGATGAATGGATCGATGTGGCGGCCGACGGAGGCAGAGGCAATTTATCGAGGAGCACCTAGGTCAAAGGGGAGAGCGAACCGAGCCCGAAATGGGCTGGGCCGACCGGCCTGGGCCGGCCAGCCTGGGCCCATTTTCGGCCCGGCCTTCCTCCACGTTGCTTCTCGTGCTTCCTTGAATTTATGCCGAACTTCTTGTGGGTCCTTGACGACGTTTTCCCGCGGTTTGGATAAGGGTACTTGGCGTGCGAACTCCCACATTTTCTGTTTAGGTCCTCGGAGTTTCACAGCTTCATGCTTCGGTCCTCGGGTCGTTTGGAGTCATGTTCATCACGTGTCTTGACTTGTGTCGGGCTTCATGATCCTCTTCTAAAGAGCTTGATGAACTTATCCCGAAAGTCTCCTCTTTAACATTGATTTCTTGCGTAAACAATAAACTCCAAAAACCACATGCAAGTGTGAACTTGTTACATCATTAGTATGCCTAGTGGCGGGTTAGTTATAATTCAAAGCTCAAACCAAAGTGTAACAACTGCTCTTGGTTGACGGAAATCGACCGTCAACATCCGCCCTGCCTTCCACCTTCTATCCCCTTCTCCGGCTTCCACCTTCCTCGTCTCCGTCGCAGCCTCGTCTCCGTCGCAGGGATGGCCCGCGACTCTAGGGGGAGGTTCTGCAAGGATGAGGCCCCGCGGCCACATCCCCGTCCGTCTTCCTCGGTGCTGTCCGCCGCCCCCACCAAGAGAGTGAGGTTCCGCGGCGACGAAGAGGAGCCGCCCCCGTGCGTCTTCCTCGGCACTCCATGGAAGAGGTCGGTTCTTCATCGGCCCGGGGGAGAAAGCCGTACACACGTGCAAGGGCCAAGTTAGTGGACTCCAGTGACGCCCGCCATGGAGAGGCATGGTTTTTTCCTTGACGCGAAGGAAGAAGCGGTCCACACGCATTAAGGTGAGCGCGGAATCCTCCGGCGACGACCCGGGCAGAAGAGTGGTGGTCGACCTCATCTCCTCCGGCGACGACTCCGGCAACAACTCCGGTGACGACTCCGGCAACAACTCCGGCGACGACTCTGGCAACAACTCCGGCGACGATTCTGAAGACCATGAGGCAAGTTCTGAAACAATCACGCAAGATTTGTCCATGTACCTTCACATCTTCACTAATCAATTATTCTAATGCATCAATTTCCATTTGTTGTAGGAAGTTGCTGCACATGACATTGACAGGATTTGGACTAAAATCAACAAGCTCAAGGAATCAGCCGAAGAGATGCAGGCAAGTTTTGAAACCAGTTAGAGCCAAACAGCTTTCTTGTAAGAAGTTACAACTGTTATGAAACTTGCACCAATATAATTTGCCTTTGTTTTAGGAACGTGCTGTGACTCGGGATGACATTTACTACATCTGGAAAGGAATCGACAAGCAAGATGAGCAGCTTAAAGCTGCACAAAAGAGGCAGGAGATTAAAATTCTAAAGAAGAATGCTGAGCTGGCAGAAAGAGTTGCAAAACTATAGACAAGGATAGCTGAACTTGAGGTAGCAGCACAAAAGAAGCCATCTAGCTAACTAGTTCCCTTGCAGCTACAATCTAGTTTGGTGATGCGCCCAGCTGATGCAGTCTTATTTTGGTGATGTGCCCTGCTGATGCATGTCAGATGTGAATATGTTTTTTATGAGTTAGTTTGCTTGGTGATGTGAACTTGTGATGCATGTCATATGTGAACATGTGATGCTATATATGCATATATCTTAAAATATGTAGAATATGCTCCTTTGACTATCTGTGTTTCTCTAGAATTTTTTCTTCCTGTATTATGAAAACATCACAGCATTCCTCATACTAATTTCGGACAATGGAGCACTTGTTGGCGACGCGGGTTAGTGTACCCGCGTCACCTTTGTCGGCTTCTGACGCTGACACGTGGGCCCGACACTATTTTTTCCAAATTGAAACTTGCTTCCCTCAAATATTAGAGCCCGTAAACATCACCTAAAAATTCATAAAAAATACGAAAAATTCATAGTTGGTAATTTAGTATATGAATAAAATATCAACAACCACACTTGTTTAACCAAATTTCTTAAAATTAGATTTTTTATCTCATGTTTATGATATAGTAATTATAATAACATCTTAGTGTGTTCTAAAATTCTACAAATTGACTTGGCAACATAATTTGGTCCCCTAAACTTGTCAAAAAAAATCAAATGGTTTCGATAAAGGAATTTTATAATTGTGCACAAATGTCTACATCTCTCACATAGTTTCCTAGAATGTTACTTCAACATTGAAGTTTTCCACACTTAACAACATGTTTGAACTCATATGCATTTGAAATTTTAACATAACCTTGTGTTCACCATAAGATTACGAAATGCAAAGTTTCATTAGTAATGGTTGTGTAAAACAAATATTATTTCTATGTTGGACTTATAAGGAACAAGATAAGGCGTATAAACAACATCCAAGAAATGGAACTACATACGAAAAAATGTCATAAATGAATAGATGTTGATTTTCGAAAAAATCAGAAACAAATATCATCAAATTTGGATTACGGATGACGGAGAAATACGTGATACAAATTTTGATTGCAGATTAAAAGGGGAAAAGCAAACTTTTCTTCATTCGAATAAATCAGGCCCCGCCCCTTCATTGGCGACGCGTGGTTGTTAAGCCGCGTATTTTTTGGGAGATTAATGACAGGAGGGGCTTAATTTCTTTTCCTTGGTCTTTGAGTCAAGTAAAAATAGGCCTTGGATAAATGAACGGACGGAGTAGCAGAGTATACTTGACTATATTACTCGTTTTAAGGCCCACACGAGCCCACTCGCGCTAGGTTAGTAGGGAAAGATGCCTCCCTCACGTAGTCTCCTCCCACTCTCCCCTCGCGCCGCCGCCGCTGCTTCCTCCTCCTCGCCTTCATCCTCCTCAACTCCCCCCATGCCGCGATGCGCGCTACACCCCTTCGTTGAGACGCGCGCCACACCACGCTTGGCGTGACGCACGCCACACCTCTGACAGCGAGATCTGGAGGAGGAGGGACCCAGCGGCGGCGATGACGACAATGACTAGAGGAGGTATCCAGTGGCGGCGACGATGACGGCGACTAGGAGGAGGAGGGGGGATCCAGCCACGAGGTCGACACGAGGACGAGGACGTGGCGGCGAGCAGGCAGCGACAAGGAGTAGAGATCCCTCTACTCCGATAGTGACAAGGTCAGTGGCAAATCTAGGATTTGAGTTTAGGGTATGCCGCTCTAAAAATGTCTTATACAATTCGGTAAATCCATTCTACCAATTCGGTAATAATTGTAAAATTAACAACAATTCAGTAATAACTGTAAAATTAATAATGTAATTTGGTATATTTGCTCGAGTTTATGTAATTAGGCCAAGCGAGCGTATGCAGCACACATGCATTCAGATAATCAAGTATACAACATATGCGTGCGTATGCTTTTATTTTTATATAAATGCGTATAAATATACTTGTACTTGTGGGAATTGCAGGGTATGCCAGTGCATACCCGACATACCATGTGGCTCCTTTGTATAAGTACATGTGGACAGACTTAGCTGTTGATGGTATACATACTTAGCATTTCCCTTTAGATTGACTCTTATATTTGTTTTTGCTCTTGTTCCCCATGTACATTTGCACATTCTCTCCAAGTTGAATAAGTACCTCATCAGCAACAGAGGCAGCCAGCATCTTCCTCTTTAAAATGGTAAGGTCGCATTGCCTGAACTAATTTTTTGGTTACTGAATTTTGCATTTATGTTAATGGTTTACCATAGAACCAATTATATTATAGTGGGCTAAAGTAGTTACTGTAATTGTTTTCTTATGTGTTTTCTCATGCTTAGCTGCTAAGCATGGTTAACTAAAAATGTGCTCTACTTGTCTCCTGTTGTAGCATGTCTCCTGGGAGAGCTAGCAGTATGGTATGCTTTTTGTGCTATTCTTGGACACTGAGCTGACCTTTCTAAAAATCACTTTACTATTAATTCACAAGATAAATCTGACGAGGACTATAGACCTGGGCCACAAGATGAAGAAAAGGGTTATGGCACTGCTAGTGCACAACAAGACCAGGTGGGTAGGGCTCTGCGCTGAGGCAGAGCGCCAAGGACATCCACAAAGTGGCCAAGTGCCACAATGATAGTCACTGAAGTCGACATAGGGGGGATGCACCATTAACACAAAAGCGTAGGTTTAGGGCGCTTGCCGGGCTCATTGCTAGACAAAAGATACCTTTGCATTTGCCAGAATTCAAAGAACTAAGCAATGATGAAAAGTGGGACTTGTTTGATAAGAATGTGCAGAAACACTTGAAGTTCCAGGAAGGTGTGAAACCGCAGGCATTCAATATTTTCTGGAAGACGGCAGCCAAGGCATGGAGACAATTCAGATTTCAGCTTAGGCGAGATTTTATCAGAAAAGGACTTGAGCCATTTACAAGGCACCCGTTTATCGACCCAAAATAGTTGAAGGAGTTCATGAAACAGGAGGAAACCGAGGAAACCTCATCAGTTAGTGTCAAGTTCAAAGAACTTCGAAGCCGGAACAGAAGCGAGCACAGCATGGGTCCAGCTGGTTATACTGTGAAACTACCACAATGGGAGGAAGAGGACAGACAATTAGCTGCAGCTAGGATCCCCAACCCATATGACGTCTACCCTGATGATCGTTCCAAGAATTGGCTGCAAGCAAGGAGTAAGCTAATGATTAAAGACCGTGTTGCCATGATAGTGTTCAACAACAAAGAAATTGAAAAATTGCCTGCAGACATCAAGGAAAAGAATGCATGTGCAGAATCTTCAGGAGTGGCAGGGCAGAGGGAGTATGATGTGCTAAGTCAGTGCTTGGGCCGCCCCGAACAACCTGGTCGCGTGCGTGGTGTCTCCAGCTACCAAGGCTGGAAGTATGCATGGTCTCAACACGCTTCCATGTACAGGAAGAGGAAGAGGACGAAGACCGGTGCATCAGTTGATAAGGAAAAGATAAAGGAAGAAATCAAGCAAGAACGCAAGGCTGAGATGCAGAACAATTTGCTTGCCATGCTGGGAGATGGGTACCAGGCGGTGTTGTCACCAGTGTCCAATCGCGCAAGCCCTTCACCCACCGCATTGAAGAGCAGCTATGCGTCCGCAAATAATATAGGTTTGATCAATGGCACTGCAGAGTTGACGGGGGTGCACTGTGACGATCGTACACAGGAAGACCTTATAGGCATGTTTACTAAACCCGCACATTTTGGCCTATGTATCATGTGGAGGGGTCTTGAATGTGACGGTGCAATTGGTTTTGTTCATCCAGAGCAGACTAGGCTACAAACAGTCCCGATTCATGAAGACTGTGTTATTGTCGAAGTGCTGCATGTATATACTGTCTCTGCGGATGAACTGCTGGAATACCCTCCTAATGACGAGGTGATGACACTTGGACAAGCTATAGGACAGAGGTTGCAGTGGAGAAGGTGTCGCATTCACGTCAAGGGAGCACCAACATATAAATCTCATTCACAGGCTACGGTACAAATTCCTTGTAGTTCACAGAGTACGGGACATGTTCCTTCCTCACATGGTTCCCCACCTCCTCCTCCTCCTCAATCCCCACATCCGCAAGACGTTCCATTCCCACCTCCTCCTCGTCCTGAAAAACTTGCATCCCCACCTCCTTCCCCCTCGTCGTCCTGAAAAAACAGAAAAACTTGCATCCCCACATCCGCAAGAGACACCAAATATTCCATCCCCACCACCTCCTCCTCCTCCTCCTCCTCCTCTTTGTCCTCCTCATGAAACAACAAAACCTACACCCCCAAATGAAAGTGCTCAAAACAATCATGCCAAAGCAGGAGCCCAGATTGATATGTTGGCTGATGCTGATAAATCTGCCGACGACATTTCGAAGAAAGCTGCAGGTACATCTAGGCCTAATACCTCTGTAATAGCTCCTGGTGAGACACCACTATTACCAGGTAACTAGAGTGATGTGTTGGCTGGTGCTGATAAATCTGTCGATATCATTTCAAAGAAAGTTGCAGGTACATCTGGGCCCAATACCTTTGTAATAGCTCTTGGTGAGACACCACTGTTACCAGGCAAGAAAGCCCTTGAGAAACCTTCATCCATTTCAAAGCAGCAAGAAAAGAAACTTGTCGAAAATAAAAGCTCTACACCACCTACAGTAGGCAAGAAAGCCCTTGAGAAACCTTCAGCCATTTCAAAGCAGCAAGAAAAGAAACTTGCCGAAAATAAAACCTCTACACCACCTATAGCAGGCAAGAAAGCCCTTGAGAAACCTTCAGCCATTTCAAAGCAGCAAGAAAAGAAACTTGCCAAAAATAAAAGCTCTACACCACCTACAGCAGGCAAGAAAGCCCTTAAGAAACCTTCTTCAGCCATCTCAAAGCAGCAGGAAAAGAAAATTGTTGAAAATAAAACCTCTAAGATGCTCACTAGAAAGCGATCAGAGAGAAACACCAAAAGGAATCCTTGGACTATGACTAACCCAAATTACAAATTTGGAGGTATCATTCTCGATGATGATGATCTCAATGTGGCTGCTCCTTGTACCAGAGATCTCCACACATTCGTCATGCAACGTTGTAAGGTAGAAGATGAATCTCCAATTATAGTCGCAGTTCGGCCCGGGACCAGCTCGTGGCCTAAGAGAGAAGAATCATCAAACGGACTCGAGCAGATACCTGTGCAACTCAGTGATTTGTACGATCTCTTCAAGTTGGATGCTTTGGATGTGACACTTATCCGCTGCTTCATCCTGTAAGTTGCTTGAAAATTTTATCTGCTTCTCACTAATCATTCTCTATCGAAATGTGCTTTTTGCCTCATATCATTTTTACCATGTATTTTGCCTCCTTACACTTTGTTTTTTCTTACTAATAGGAATATGGCTGTAGAAGTTCAGAAGAAGGGCATTGCATTTGGTTTCCTTGATCCTGAATGTTTTAACTTGACAATGTTGACCAACGCGGCTCACTCTGTTGAGTTCGCTATGTCCTATATGAAGTGTGCCTTCGACTATATGCTAAAAAGAAACTCATCCTTACTGCTTATCTCAATGCGGACCACTATATTGTAGTGGCGATCCTTCCGAAGCAGAAGAGGGTCTTGTATCTTGATTCATTGAAGAGCCTTAAGACTGATATTTCCCTTTTCTCACTAATCATTAATAAGTTCTTTCTTTCTTAACCTACGGACGTTCCTCAACAAACTCTGCAGAGTATATTAATGGTGCCCTAACCATTGTTGCATGTTTCGTTGTAGGGGTTGGGACCATTACTGCGTCGACAAGAAGTTGCCCCGCAGCACCTTGGAACATGTCAAAGAGGTTAAGGTAAATACCACTTATTTTCTTCCTGTGGAAGCTAGTACTAAAGCTTGAGTTTATTTCTTCTCGATCACCACTATTTTTCTTTATACATTTATTGCAGTGCCACCAACAACCTTCTGGTTCCAGGCTCTGCGGCTTCTATTGTGCCTATCACATGCTTAAATTAAAAGATAGATGCTTAAATCAGGTACTTTCTTGGATCTTCATTTTTAAAACCTGCAACTGAGCACAGTTCTTGCTTATTAGCACTCCACATGTTTGGTAACCACCTATATATGTGTGCTGACTGGTGATATAATTATATCCAGAGATTAGAGCTACTAGAGCATCCTCTCCACCACAACACGCTGGTCTATGTTCGTGATAGAATTACCACATTCCTCATGGAACAGGTGATCGCAGTCGGAGGAAAATTTCATGCTGATGAAACTGTGTGGGCTAATATTATATATGGTTTTTTGCATTCCTCCTTGTCCCATGAATTTTGTGATATTGTTGTCAAGCTAGTTAACTATGGCTGTGATATTGTTGTCAAGCCAGTGATGCTTCTTTACTTGTGAGATGATGATGATGAATTTTGTCATATGATGCATGTGAATTATGTAGATTTCTATGAATTTGGATGCTGGATCTAATTTCTGTGAATTTTGTCATATCCTGGCTGTTCTAGGATGCAGCCCCTGATGGCTGCCAAATCCTGGCTGGTTCCAAGATGCAGCCGGCAAGCAGGCAGGTTACTGTAGGGGTGGCCTACGTATCTGTAACGGGCGTTAATTAAAGCTCGTTACAAACACTGATCAGTGAGTAACGGGCTTCATTTGGAACGCCCGTTAGAAACATGTCAACAATGTAATGGGCAGCGTAAAAGCCCGTTACCCATACTGACCATTGGGCCCCAGAACCTGGCCCGTTCGTCGAGATAGGGGAGACACGGGTTCACAGCACGCGTCTCCTTTAGTCGAGAGACAAGAGACGCACGTGAAATAGACGCGTCTTGTTTCGTCAAGATAGAGGAGACGTTGGTTCACAACACGCGTCTCCGATGTTGAGTTCCTGTAACAGGCTTTGTTTTGGTGCCCGTTACCAAAGTTCCCTGTGGGCCCAGAGAAACAGCCATTTCATGTGATCGGTGACTAGTTGTGGTAACGGTCGTTGTTTGGTGCCCGTTACGAATACTAGTTGTGCTGAGACGTGTGTGGTATAGGCACGTCTCATTTCGTCGAGACATAGGAGAAGCAGTTTCACAGCACACATCTCCGATGTTGAGTTCATGTAATAGGCTCTGTTTTGGTGCCCGTTACCAAAGTTCCCTATGGGCCCAGAGAAACAGCCATTTCACGTGACCGGTTGCTAGTTGTGGTAACGATCGTTGTTCGATGCCCGTTATGAACGTGTTATCAGTAATGGGGATCATGTCTGTCCTAAAGTACTCATGGTGCTCTCCATTGTTTCTAAGAGCATCTCCAAGATTAGACTAAACCTTTTTTCCTAATCCTTGATTTTTAGTAAGATTAGAAAAAACCCTCTCCAACAACTCCTAATACATCCCTCTAAAAGATTAGGATTCCGGAAAAACCACCTCATTGGGCGCAACTTTACGCGCGCGAGTTCGTGCCTAATCTAAAGGTGGAAGGGCACAGAAAGATTAAAGAGTAGATAAGAGTTCCTGATGTAAATGTACAAGAGAGAAAGAATATATAAGAGCGGTTAGGATAATTTAGAAATAGTACAAGATTCCGGATGTAAAATAGTCTTTTGTATTTTAGGAGCTGATTATTAGGTACTCTTGGAGATTACCTTCTTTATTCTTTGCAATACTTTTTTAGAAGTTGTAAAACTTCATATTTTTAGGAGGAAAAATTAGACACTCTTAGAGATGCTCTAAGTACAATAATATTATTATGTGGTACAATTTTAATTTAAAAATATTGAAATGAAGTACTTTAGAATGATCTTACCAGTTGATCGAATGGTCTAGCTTGAGCTCTATAGATTGATGACGAGGAGGCTGGAGGAACCAAGATGGCGGAGTGGGCATTGCTGGGGAAGGTGTTGTCTCCGTCGGCCCTTCATGCAAACATGATCCGTTCAGCCATGACCCCTTCTTGGAGTAATCCATATGGATTCAAGGTCCGCTCGACAGGGGAGAAAGGTGATAATCTCTTTGTTGTGGAATTTGGTAGTAAGGTGGACATGGATCGCGTGGTAGCCGGTACACCATGGATTACGGGCAAACATGCGGTGATTCTGAAGGAATACGATGAGAAGCTGAAACCCTCAGAGATACATTTTGACAAAATGGATATCTGGGTGAGGACCCTCAATTTGCCGCTTGGTTGGATGAACCAATAGAGGGGAATTCGTGCCATGCGGCTACTAGGTGAAGTGAAGCATTTGGATGTTGATGGAGATGGCAAAGCGAGCGGTGCATATCTGCGTGCTCATGTAGCTATTGATCTTAATAAGCCTTCGAAGAGGGGAATCCTTCTGTGCATGACATGGGATGGTGAGGCCGAATGGTTTGATGCAAAGTATGAGAAGCTCCCATTCTTCTGTTTTTCATGCGGCATCATAGGCCATGGAGAACTGGGTTGTGACAAATTGGCAGTGAGGAATGCGCAAGCCAAGCTCCCGTATGATCGCAATGTTCCTTTGCGAGCACCTGACGATCGGTGTAAGAAGATTCAGAGCTTTGTAGAGGCAGCAGCTGAAACATATGGGAGTGGCTCCTCTTCAAACACTCGGTGTGGTTGTACATCTTCTGCTAGACAGGAGGAGCGGGGAGAGGAAGTGAGAGCTGAGGAAGTGCAGTGTCCAGCGTCCAGATCAGTTGGCTGACAGCAGAGAAAAACAAGCTGAGGAGGAGGTGATGTCTCCCCTGAAGAGACGCAATCCTGAACCCAAGGGGAAGGCGACTCCTGGAGGTGTTGGGAGAACACTCTTCCATGGTGAGAAGAAAGATGGGAGAATGGTGGTGAAGAAGAGAACTAAGTGTATGGATTTAGCTTCAGGGCAGACACCGGATCTGAATGTACCAGCTACTAAGGCAACAACGACTGTACCAGTGGGCTTGGTGAGCACCAGGGTTCATCAGTTTGTTAGTTCTCATGGAAGAAAGGAAGGGGAGGGGAGTTTGAATGAACTGTTCAAGGAGCAGGCAAGAGCGGCACACAACATTGATGCACGATCGGCGACGGCTGCGGAGGGCAGCCCCCGCCGGGCACAATGAGTCGGTTAAGTCTAAGCTGTCGTGGTTGTGGGGAGAATGCAACAGTTCGTGAGATCCGTTGTATAACGGAGAGTTAGAATTCCTCATTGTTGTTCCTGTCGGAGACGAAAATGTGCCGTCGGCGATCAGAGGATCTGAGATGGCATCTTGGTTTTCAAAATGCAATAAGAGTAAGCTCTCAAGGGCTGAGCGGTGGCTTAGCTCTTTTCTAGAAGAATGGCATTCAGGTTGATCTCAAGTCCTACTATAAATTCCATGTTGATGTATGGGTTATAGAGGGGGATGGAAGAATGTGGTGTTTCACCAACTTTTATGGAGAGCGAGCTAGAGCAAGGAGAAGGGAGTCGTGGCGAATGTTGTGTTTCCTCCGAAACTAGACGGATTTGCCTTGGCTTTCTGTGGGCGACTTCAATGAGGTCTTACATGCAGAAGAGCAGATCGGTGGTAATGACCATGAGGAGTGGTGTATGGATGGATTCCACGAAGCTATTGAGTATTGTGGTTTCTGTGATCTGGGGTTCCGGGGCTTACCATTCACCTAGGATAACCGGAGAGAGGGCACACAGAACATCAAAGTACGACTGGATCGAGGACTTGCCGATGATGCATGGTTGGATCTTTTTGGTAATTCTTCAGTTGCCCATGTTCAAACAATGGAGTCTGATCACTATGCTCTTTTGGTGCGGGTGGCTCAGTCCGACGCTGTCCGGGGGGGTAATGCTAAAGCCTTTCGGTATGAAAATATGTGGCAACGTCATCATCGCTACGAGGAGACAATGGTCGTTGCTTGGAGAGGGGGCTGTGGAAGTCTGGGAGATGTGCATGAAACCCTTGGTCATTTGCAAACCACGCTGTCTCGCTAGGATAAGGAAGAGTTTGGCTCTGTGAAGGGTGATCTTCGACATCTACGAACACATCTTGAGGCTGTTCGCAGTCGTACAGCCAGAAGTGGACCGGCGCCGGAAGAGTGCCGCTTGATTGCAAGATTAGCTGAGCTCCTTGCCCGAGAAGAAGCCATGGAGAAGTAGCATTCGAGAGTGTAATGATTGCATGAGGGAGACAAAAATACAAGATTTTTTCAGGCAAAGGCAAAGCAACGTGCACGAACGAATAAGATCACAACATTGTGTTGAGCTGATGGGTCATTATGTAAGGTGCAAGAAGAATTGGAGGCGATGGCAGTGGAGTTCTACCAGCACCTATTCACGGCACAAGAGCACACCGAGCCTGATCTGGTGACACAACACGTGTCGCGGAGAGTTACTAATCTTATGAATGCAATGCTCATGGCGGAATTTTCTAGTGGGGAGGTCAAGTGGGCGGTGTTTATGATGCACCTAAACAAATCTCCGGGTATAGACGGCTTCACAGCTGGTTTCTACCAGCGCCATTGGGAGTTGATTGGTGGTGACATCTCAACTATAGTGCTTGCCTTCCTCAATGGAGGTGATATGTCGACGGTGGTGAGTAGTACAGTGTTGGTGGTCATACCTAAGGTGATGAATCCGCAAGAACTAACACATTTCAGGCCCATTTCTTTGTGTAATGTCTTGTATAAGATATGTTCCAAGGTTATAGCTAATAATAGACTGAGGGGGGGGGGTTCTTGATGAAATTATCTCTGAAGAGCAATCCGCTTTTGTCCCAAGTCGGCTTATAACAGATAATGTGTTTGTGACTTATGAGTGTATTCACTATCCGAAGAACAAAAAAGGGAAAGCATGTGTGAAGCACCGATTAGGCGACCAGAGAGCGGGGGGGGGGGGTGGGAGTGAATGGGAGCCGATAAAAATTCTCCGAGAGAAAACCGGCTAAGTCCCAAAATCACACGAAAGGATTCCCACACAAACTTGCCAAGGTCACGTAGTCACAACGGACCTACCAACCCTAGGAACAAGTCCAAACAAGTTGCAAAGCGGAAGCACAACTCAAGGACCAAAGGACTTAAGCAAATCTTCCTGGCCAGGACGGACCGTCCGTGGTGACCAGCAAACCGTTCGTGAATAAGGGACGGACCATCTGTATTAAACCGGAAGAACCTCCAGTAGCACCCCGTGCTATACGGACCGTCCGTATGGGACTCACGGACCGTCCGTCCAGCACAGACCATCCGAGCCTTGCTCACGGACTGTCCGTCAAACCACCTCCGACAAAAACCTAGCGCTCCGACCGATCAAACCAAGAGCTCGCACGAATAGGAGACGAATTGGATGAACACAGATCCACACGGACCGTCCATGCCTACACGACGGACTGTCCGTCAGGCATGAACAGTACCCAGCAGACTTGAAACCGCGAGGTCAACTCCACCTATCCATCCACGGATCTCCCAAACGGCTAAATAGATTGAGACAAGATTTTGGGGAGGTGTGAAGCGTCCCTAGGGGATGCTATGCCCAAAAACTTGAGGCCTCAAACCAACTAAATCGCTGGGAATCGACAACGAACCGAGCTCAACCAAAAAGCTAGGGTTCCAACCGAAATCCTTGAATTGGAGACCAAATCTGGAGTTTGGGGGGTCATGATCCAGCACAAAGATGCACAAGACATCTATCCATGATCCCCACAAAGAATTCCGAACACAAACGCCTCAGAATAGAAGTAACAAGCCACACACGAAAATCCCACAAAATTGCCCGAAAAAGCCACGAAAATCACTCGAGCCAAGAGAAGGAAATCGACGCAACCATGAATGCTTCCATACAACCAAAGGTCAGGTTCTGTACAAAATCATGAAGAAAATCTAGCCTAAAGAGCAGGGAAAATGAGAAGCAGTTCGGATGGATGAGTTGCCTTAGAACCCTAGAGCTATATATATGAAGTCTCTCCGGGTTGGGCAAATGACCAAGCTACCCCTAGAACATAAAAGAAGATACACACCCTTCAGGGGCAAGATGGTCAAGTAGCGATCATTCTTCATCGGGCGGCCATGCCTTCGCCGTAGTCTGCGTCCTCCCGACGCAAGCCCCAGGATCCCGCTGCATGTCCCCCGGCATCGAAGCTTCTCGGCGCGCACGGATCCCGTCTCCGCCCGACGAGCCTCTGGTGTTAGTTTTATGGCTCAACCAACTAACCTGATAGTTTTGTGGTGAACCACCGCAAACACCGCATGAAGACTCCGGTCGTGAGCCGCTACCCTGCACCGGCTCCTATCCATGACTTCGTCTTGCTTTTCTTGCCACCATGCGGCCCGCAATTGATCCCTTTCGGCCACCGGGTCCATTGAGCTGAGCCTACTTGTCAATCCACTCCTCGGAGGCCCGCAAGGCTAAGACCTTTCGCGCCCGCTCTTCACCTGCACCAACGCAAATCAAGCCGCAACCTGCACCTGCAATACTCGGCCAAGAGTCAGTCCACACCACGTTGTCAATCACTCATCACACTAGGGAGCGACCATCCACCGGTCCTCGGACGCTTCGGTCCTCAATCTCCCGCTTGATGAGTGCATTGACAACACACATAGTAACCAATTCAGAGAAAAGAGAAAAAGAAAAGAAACAAACCAAAAACTCAGACAAGTGATCAAAAGCCAAACAAAAGCCAAAACAAGATCACTTGAGAATGAAAAATCTCAGTCCCCTAAGGCAAAGGTAACGGCTCAACACAACCGAGATAAAATGCTCCAGAATTGCCGACTCCTCAAGGTGAGGCAAAAGGGCTCGACACCATCGACAAAAGAGCACAAATCAAATTCAGGCGACACAAAAGAGCTCCCCCTGCATGAGTGCAAGCTCCCCCTGAACAAATGCATTTCTCCCCTTTTCTCCCCCTTGATGCAAAACTCCCCCTTTTGAATGAATTGGGTACTTTTCTCCCCCTTGTTGGTAATGCATGAATCAAGTTTACAAATGCAAGCATGTGCTTCTCAAATAGACAAAGAGCACTACAACATGCTAGAAATGAGACATAGACAAGTAAGATAGCCACATATTCAGTACAAGCATCGTCAACAAGATAGAAAGGAACATATAAGCATGTGACATAGCCATGATCAAAATGAAGCATTTTCAACAAAAACTTCCCTCTCATGAGCATAGGACCTCAACATGGCCAAAATGAGCACAAACAACATACAACTCACAAACTTCATGCTACGTCACAAGTTCTCATCACAAGATCATCACGAACACCTTCAAGCTATCTCATGTTATGTCAAAGCCACCGCGCCTTGTGTCTACTTCTAAACATGAAACTTCTCAATGGTAGACATTATGCAATGATTTAGCACCCAAGATAAGGGATTTAAAGCACATGTGACATAGAAGCATATTTTCAACCATAGGCATCTCATATACCAATTTCATGATTTAAAATTAAGCATGGTACATGAAGTGCCTTTGCGGCAAAAAGAAGCTTATGCTTCTCCACAAGGTAACACGTAGGCTAAACATTCGTGATGACAAATGGGTCTTTGACCCCAAATGAAATGAGCATGATACCCAAGCACAAATTAAGCAAGATATAGCCATTTGAGCACAAAATGAGCATGAAAGGCATTCTAGTCACAAGAGAGGATCACATTTAGCATTTTCACAGAAATAAGCCATTTCACATGCATATATCTCCAAAGCTACCAAGAGCATAGCTACACATCACAATAGCTCACAAGCATGATCATATGCTCACATCCAGCATATCACTGTGAAACAAGCGAGGAACTCAAAAACCGACAAGTACCCGAACTCGATTTCCTATCGACTGGAGACCCCGCAAAGTCAGCATCCGAAAAACCAAGAAGCGAAAGAGAAGAGGACGCCGAGTACCAAAGACCAAGCTCGGGAGTTGTTGGCACATTTTATCTACAAATATTTCCCCTCACATTTACTAGAAAAAGGACTAAAATATAATTAGATCACCTTATTAGGGTTTATATTGACAATTTCCACGAGTTTTGGTGAATCTATGAATTTACAGGGACTATTCAGAAAATATGCAAAGAAACCACTCTAGAAGACTCTAGAAGGCTCCGGAACTCAACGTGACTTAGCACCTAAGAAAGAAGCATCTAGAAGGATCAAGGACCCACCTGGCCGAAGTGGACCCCGAGGGGGGCCCACCCCAGCCCGATCGGCTTGGTGGTGGGGCCGGTCGGCCCCCCCTGGCGCCAAATGGGCCCAGCTTCTGGAATGTTCTTCCACCGCCTATGAGGATCAATCTAAACCACAAGTTAAGGTCGGTTTGATCGTACGGTGCACGTCATCTCCTCCGGGCTATATAAGCAGACCCCCTGACCCCAGGGCAGACAACAATTCATTCTATCAGATCCTCCATGCCTATCTGAGATTAGAGCTCTAGATTAGAATTACAGTTGGAGAGTTAGTATCAAGTTGAGAGATTAGAGCCACGATCTATTTAGATCTAGCTAATCTTGTTCGAGAGGATTAGAGAGCGGTAGAGGCGAAGCTGAAGGAAGGCCCGGACCTGTCGGTGTCTCCTCTTCATCTTCTACCTCTGGGATCAACTCCATTGGAGCCTGATCCTGAGACCTTGTGGAAAGATCGACTTCTTATTCAAGTGAGTAACATTGTTTTTATTGTTCTTACGGTTCATAACTCTTTGAGTACTTTAATTCCTGTCGCTCTTGAGTTAAAGTTGCATATTTAGTGTAAGCGTGGTGCTTAGACTAGCTAGCTTATGAATGCCTTCTATATTTCGGATCGTGTGGTAGAAGCGGGAAGTGACCTTGTTCCCATCTGTCCTTTGCAGTCCACCTCCCGTCTATAGAAACTGTAGGACTGCCCCATAGATTCTCGGGAGGTTCCCTTTCCTAAGTGTGCCTTCAGACAATCACCCCATAAGAACAATATAGACATAGCTTGTGAGAATAAGAACCAGACATCCTTAAGTTTTCCTTATCTCTCTTTCTGTCAAGTCCTTGATAGCTACTCAGTGATTAGTTATATACCTCAGATACTCTCTTTACCATTCTCCTTGTGGATTCGATATTTAAAACCCTCTCCCGGGTGGAATGCTCACTGGTATCCGTGCGCTTGCGGATTATCCATCATAATATTTCTGTAGGCTTAACAAATACCAACAAGCATTTCTAGCGCCGTTGCCGGGGAGAACGGTTAAGAGAAAACTCTTCGAGTATAACTAATCTTGTATCTTTCTTTTTTCTTTTTAGTTTTAGATTATCTACTGTCCTTATGGACACTACCCTCATTAAAGACTTTTCGGCACCCTCAGAGCTCAGCCTTAGGCCTATGCCATCATCGAAACCAATCCTATCTGATGCCTATGAGCTGCGCCCACGGTTAATAGAGATGGTCCAAACCAACACTTTCTTAGGAATAGAAGACGAAGACCCTTATCATCATCTCTAGCAGTTTGAGCAAACTTGTGACTGCCTGCACATTGAGGGTATGTCAGACGAGACTGTCCGTTGGAAGCTTTTTCCATTCACTCTGAAAGGAAAAGCTCGCCAATGGTACGACCAGACCAAAGAGAAGATGAAAGGCGATTGGGGAACTCTCTGTGCAGATTTTTGCATGGATTTTTATCCCTTATCTAAAGTAGTCGACCTCAGAATAAAGATCATATCCTTCAAACAGGGGGATAATGAGTCTATGAGTTCATCCTGGGAATGTTTTGAACTCCTTTGCAAATCCGGACCAGATCTATGCCTTCAAG
Source organism: Cenchrus fungigraminus (assembly GCA_036936925.1). Lineage (NCBI taxonomy): Eukaryota > Viridiplantae > Streptophyta > Magnoliopsida > Poales > Poaceae > Cenchrus > Cenchrus fungigraminus. The sequence continues at coordinate 79,437,479 of CM072772.1, forward strand.
ACCATATTCTCCTTCAACATTTCTATATTGGTCTTAATAAGGAATCTAGAGCCTATTTGAATGTCTCCTCTCATGGATCATTCATACACCTTACATCTAGTGAAGCTAGAACTGTCTTAGATAACATTCTAGCCAGCACTAATGATGGTCCTTTAGAAGAGAAAACTTTAGAAGAAGAGATTCCAGAGATAGCTACACCAGAACCTATGCCAGAAACATCTCAACCTATAGCTATCCAACATATAGAATCACCACAGGAAGAAATTCCTCTACCTGATTTTATAAATGATATCGAGGATGATTTATTTTCCGATTATGGAAACACCTCGAAATATCATAAAGAGAAGAGGTCTCGAAAGCACACATCTTCTTCACATGAGAAGATAGACCCTTTTGAGCAAACCTTCTCAAGAGAACACACTGTGGAGCTTGCATCCATCATGAGTGGGGAATGGTTGGAAGAGTCAGAGCTTTCCTCTGATGTAGTCCATCTGGATTCACCTTCTATACCAATTCAATGTACAATCAATGGAACCCCCTTTGATGCCCTTTATAATCTAGTTGTGGGAATCAATATAATAGCCTTATCCTTTTTCCATCAGTTTATCAAAAACAAGCCATTATCTCCCGCAACGAAATTGTTAAAGTGCTCCTCAGGACAAATTATTCAAAGTTCGGGAATTCTCTATGTCTTACCTATTTCAATTTACGACATGCCAATTCACCTGAGCTTTCACATTTGTGATATTAAGGAGTTCGATCTTTTAATAGGCTATCCTTTAGGAAAACTCCTTAAAGAAGGACACACAGGGAAACTTGATGTTTGCCTAGGCAAAACCATTAAAGTTCCCTTACACTTCTCACATTCGATCCATACTAAGACCGAACCCAGTCCTGAACCTGACCCAATGGAAGAGGTGAATGAAGCATCTCTAGAACATTTCGTAGAATCCAATCAAGAAGATGTCACTGAATTCTTCATCGAGGAGGAAGAAGAAAATCCTACAGAATCTGAGCCCCTCGATGAAACCGAGGAACCCTCGAGACCTCCCATTGAGCTTAAACCTTTACCACCTGGTCTTAGATATGCCTTTTTGCACAATGATTCTGAGTCTCATGTGATCATTAATGACCAACTCACTCAGGAAGAGACTCATAGGCTGATAACCATCTTAGAACAACATCGCTCAGCCTTTGGCTACTCGCTCCAAGACCTTAAGGGCATCAGTCCTGCCCTTTGCACTCATCGCATTCCTACAAACCCTGATGTTCTACCATCTAGAGAGCCACAACGAAGACTCAACAATGTGATGAGAGAGGTAGTGAAGAAAGAAGTTCTGAAACTCTTACACGCCGGGATTATATATCCTGTGCCACATAGTGAGTGGGTGAGCCCCGTGCAAGTTGTGCCTAAAAAGGGAGGCATGACAGTTGTGAAAAATGAGAGGAATGAATTAATTCCTTAGAGAACCGTCACTGGTTGGCGTATGTGCATAGATTATAGAAAACTCAACAAAGCCACAAGGAAAGATCACTTTCCACTGCCCTTCATTGATGAAATGTTAGAGCGGTTGGCAAATCACTCTTTCTTTTGCTTTCTTGATGGATATTCTGGATATCACCAAATTCCAATCCATCCCAGTGACCAGAGCAAAACCACTTTTACATGCCCTTATGGAACTTATGCTTATCGTAGAATGTCTTTTGGGCTATGTAATGCTCCAGCTTCTTTTCAAAGATGTATTATGTCTATATTCTCTGATATGATTGAAGAGATCATGGAAGTTTTCATGGATGATTTTTCTGTTTATGGAAAAACTTTTGATGATTGTCTAGAAAACTTGGATAAGGTTTTGCAAAGATGTGAAGAAAAGCACTTAGTCCTTAATTGGGAAAAATGTCATTTCATGGTTAGAGAAGGAATAGTGCTAGGCCATCTAATTTCTGAAAGAGGAATTGAGGTAGATAGAGCTAAAATAGAAGTAATTGAACAACTACCTCCACCTGTTAATGTCAAGGGAATCAGAAGTTTTCTTGGCCATACTGGTTTCTATAGAAGGTTTATAAAAGATTTTTCTCATATTGCTAGACCTCTTACAAACTTGCTTGCCAAAGATGTTCCCTTTGACTTTGATGGTGCTTGTCTTAAATCTTTTGAAACTCTAAAAAATGCTCTTATTTCTGCACCCATTATACAACCCCCTGATTGGTCTTTACCTTTTGAAATTATGTGTGATGCAAGTGATTATGCTGTGGGGGCTGTTTTGGGGCAAACAAAGGACAAGAAACATCATGCCATTGCTTATGCTAGTAAAACTTTGACAGGACCTCAACTCAATTATGCCACAACTGAAAAAGAACTGCTAGCTGTTGTTTATGCCATTGACAAGTTTAGATCTTACTTAGTAGGAGCAAAAGTTATTATTTACACTGATCATGCTGCTTTAAAATATTTGCTCACTAAGAAAGATGCTAAACCTAAATTAATAAGATGGATTCTGCTTCTCCAAGAATTTGACTTAGAAATAAAAGATAAGAAGGGAGTAGAAAATTCTGTTGCAGATCATTTGTCTAGAATGTATTTGGAGAAACCACAGGAACTACCCATAAATGACGCAATGAGGGACGACATGCTCTATCGGATCGCCCGGTCAGACCCCTGGTACGCAGATATTGTTAATTTTATGGTTGCAGGGTATGTACGACTAGGAGCCGACAAGAAAAAGCTTATTTACGAGAGTCGCCATCACCTGTGGGATGAACCATACCTTTTTCGAGTATGCTCTGATGGGTTACTCAGAAGGTGTGTACCGGCAGAAGAAGGAATGAAGATCATTGAGAAGTGCCACTCATCACCATATGGAGGTCATTATGGAGCTTTCCGCACACATGCAAAGATCTGGCAAAGCGGATTTTTCTGGCCAACCATGTATCAAGACACAAAAGATTTCGTACGAAGGTGCAACTCCTGTCAGAGGCACGGAAACATCAATTCTAGAAATGCCATGCCACTGACAACCAACCTTCAGATCGAGCTCTTTGATGTCTGGGGAATTGACTACATGGGACCATTCCCAAAATCCGGAAAATTCGAGTACATCTTAGTGGCAGTTGACTATGTCTCCAAATGGGTTGAAGCCCTGCCATGCAGATCTGCTGACCACAAAAGCTCAATAAGAATGTTTGAAGAGACAATATTTCCGAGATTCGGTACGCCAAGGTTAGTGATAAGTGATGGAGGATCCCATTTCATCGACAAGCACTTCGAGAAATACCTCATGAACCATGGGATCCAGCACAATGTCGCTACTCCTTACCACCCGCAAACAAGTGGTCAAGCAGAGACGTCTAATAAGCAGATCAAGAAAATTCTACAGAAGACGGTGGACCAAATGGGGATAAAATTGAAAGACAAGCTACCCGAAGCACTTTGGGCTTATCGGACAGCTTATAAAACCCCCATTGGAATGTCTCCCTACCAACTGGTCTACGGGAAGACATGTCACTTGCCGGTTGAGCTAGAATTCAAGGCTCATTGGGCAATAAAGAGATGGAACATGGACTTTGAAGCAGCCGGAACAAAACGGAAAATACAACTGTCCGAGCTAGAAGAATGGAGAGAGAAGGCGTATCACAGTACCAAGATCTACAAGGAAAGAACCAAGAGATGGCACGACAAGAGAATCATAAAGAAAGAATTCAACCCAGGCGATCAGGTATTACTTTTTAACTCCAGGGTACGACTCTTTGGGCACGGGAAGCTACGAAGCAAGTGGGACGGACCATACAAGGTGGTGAATTCATCGTCACATGGAGCCGTCACTCTTCAAGACGACGAAGGTACGTTATTCAAGGTAAATGATCAACGTCTTAAAATATTTTTAGAGCCCAATAAAGAGTCTGAGGATTTAGATGAATTAGATTTCTTTTGTTTTCCCACGAATATTAATTTTAGGCCGTAATGGGCCGTCTTAGGGTTTTTAAGGATCAGCACACGATTAGAGCACCCCACGCCGAAGATCGTCGCGAGATGACGTGGTGGGGGGCCGACCGGCCTCCTCACTGGGCCGATCAGGCCCTGCCCGCCGCCTCGCGCCGCCAGCTTTCGCCCACGCTATCTCTAAGGTGCTCAGTTTTGGAAAAACTTGTTCGGGGATCTTTTACGAGATATCCCGTAGCCTTTCCAAGCTAGGTCAACCCCCTCTGCAAGTCCATGACCGATATATAAGTAGGGGCAGACCTCCACCTTTTTCTCATCCCAAAGCCTCCAAGTAGCAGCAATGGCCGACAAGCAGCTTGTCCCCTTTAGCTTTGAAGCCAAGGCGGTTGTTCCTTTCGAGAAGGAAGCAAAGCCGCTAGCCTCCTTGCCTCCTGATCTCAGCCCTCTCTCGATGTTCCTGCCTAGTTGTCCATGTTCGCCGCCACCGCCTAAAGAAAGCAAGCAGGCGATGTACGCTCAGCCGTACGATCGCCGTCGTGAAGCAGCTCAGAAGAAGTCGATCCGTGTTCCTAGCTACATGGATCTGAAGAAACCAAGGGATGGAGAGCGACTCGCTGACGTGCGCATGGACAAGCATGGCAACACAAGGGTGCATAAGTACACCACCTCCTCAAGCCGTGTCACCATCGACGGAGTTCGTGCCAAAGAACCTCAAATCAAGAGAATTCCGGTCGTCGAAGCCAGCCAGCGGATGCCGCAGAAACAGAAGACCCGGAAGACCGTAGCTGAGCTAGCGCAGGTTGTAGCAAGCCTGGCAGAAACTTGCAAAGAGATCCACCGCGTCAACACTTCCCTCACCAAGACCGTCCTCAAACTGTTAGAATCAAAGAAGCGAAGGGACGATGAGGAAGACCATAGCCGCGACCTTAAGAAGGGCAAGCACCCTTTGTAAACACCTTAGTTAGAGAGCACATTAGTGATAGTTAGTTCGAGTTAGTTAGTTTGCTTTAGTTGTTAGAGTTGTTTAATAAAGTGCTCTCTCCTTTAATAAAGAAGTATTCCACAAGTTGAGCTATTTTTGCCTATATATATATTTTATGGATATGTTTTTGTCTCCACCATACTGTGCATGCAAGATAACAGAAAACAAGTGTGGGGGAGAAGAACAGACGACCAAATGGCATCTTCCACGACCAAAATCAAGAAAAACGGGAAACGCACAGAACAAACGACTCGCACGACGAACCACGGCAGAACCCAGTTCGGCCACGTCTCGTCCACCACTCGGTTTGCTTCCTGAACTTTTAAAATTTTTGTAATTTGCTTTCCGTTTCGAATTTAAATAAAGATGCCCTGCTAAAATGTCCTGATAATCTAAAAGATAAAGTTTCACATGTTTATGCTCTTAGAAATATTTATTGCTTTTGGGATGATCAGAATGAGGTTAGAATAATGAGAACCATCTTTCTTTTATCTTGTCTATGGAGAGTGCTTTAAAAATCATTAGCTAAGTATCTCCTTTGTGATCAATAATATATCTCAACAGAGCTTTCATTCAAAATAAATTTGATTAAATGCTGCTTACTTGTATTGAAGTTTTGTCTAAGTCTATGATCAAGATCACGTACACTGCTTGCACTAAAGTCTCTATGCTCTAAGATTTTTGATCTCTGTCTCCCATATCATGAAAAAAGGTACAGCTAAAAAAAAGAAGAAGAGAGAAAAAGCCAAAGAAAGAAAAGAAAAAAAAATTATTATGAGTGGAGAGAAAAGTGAGAGAGAGGAGAAAATGGATAAGTGTTCTACGGGTCAGAAGAACCCCCCTCTCAGAAAAAAAGGCATAAAAAAAGAGAAGAATAATGGACATGTGTCCGAGGGTGAGTAGGGCCCACTTCTCTAAAATAATAAGTGAGAGAGTAATAATGGACGCGTGTCCGAGGGTGAGTAGAACCCAACTCTCCACAAAATAGCTGAATACCTCTAAAAAAATGGGAAAAGATAGAAGATTCTAAAGTCAGAGCAGTGGTTTTAAAATTTGACACACGCACATATCTTGATCTACGACCTAAGACATGCCTCTTCATGGATACAGATTTTGACCCAGCAATATATGCAAGGTAAGTTTGCTACATCTTTACATTCTAAAAACTTCACATATATTTGAGAGTATCACAAAGGAGTAAGCAAGGCTGCATTTTCTTTTTAAAAACTTATTCAAACTCTCTCCATTGACTTGATTTGAGAAATAAAGGTGATCTGTTTCTAACTATGCTCAGATATCCCCTAATTACAGATATGACTAAGGAGTATAATTATGTTGATTCTTGTCTCTACGGTTGTAAACCATCCTTTTATCGAGGACGAGTAAAAGCCTAAGTGTGGAGGAGTTTGTTGGCACATTTTATCTATAAATATTTCCCCTCACATTTACTGGAAAAAGGACTAAAATATAATTAGATCACCTTATTAGGGTTTATATTGACAATTTCCACGAGTTTTGGTGAATCTATGAATTTACAGGGACTATTCAGAAAATATGCAAAGAAACCACTCTAGAAGACTCCAGAAGGCTCCGGAACTCAACGTGACTTAGCACCTAAGAAAGAAGCATCTAGAAGGATCAAGGACCCACCTGGCCGAAGTGGACCCCGAGGGGGGCCCACCCCAGCCCGATCGGCCTGGTGGTGGGGCCGGTCGGCCCCCTGGCACCAAATGGGCCCAGCTTCCGGAATGTTCTTCCACCGCCTATGAGGATCAATCTAAACCACAAGTTAAGGTCGGTTTGATCGTACGGTGCACGTCATCTCCTCCGGGCTATATAAATAGACCCCCTGACCCCAGGGCAGACAACAATTCATTCTATCAGATCCTCCATGCCTATCTGAGATTAGAGCTCTAGATTAGAATTAGAGTTGGAGAGTTAGTATCAAGTTGAGAGATTAGAGCCACGATCTATTTAGATCTAGCTAATCTTGTTCGAGAGGATTAGAGAGCGGTAGAGGCGAAGCTGAAGGAAGGCCCGGACCTGTCGGTGTCTCCTCTTCATCTTCTACCTCTGGGATCAACTCCATTGGAGCCTGATCCTGAGACCTTGTGGAAAGATCGACTTCTTATTCAAGTGAGTAACATTGTTTTTATTGTTCTTACGGTTCATAACTCTTTGAGTACTTTAATTCCTGTCGCTCTTGAGTTAAAGTTGCATGTTTAGTGTAAGCGTGGTGCTTAGACTAGCTAGCTTATGAATGCCTTCTATATTCCGGATCGTGTGGTAGAAGCGGGAAGTGACCTTGTTCCCGTCTGTCCTTTGCAGTCCACCTCTCGTCTATAGAAACCGTAGGACTCCCCCCCATAGATTCTCGAGAGGTTCCCTTTCCTAAGTGTGCCTTCAGACAATCACCCCATAAGAACAATATAGACATAGCTTGTGAGAATAAGAACCAGACATCCTTAAGTTTTCCTTATCTCTCTTTCTGTCAAGTCCTTGATAGCTACTCAGTGATTAGTTATATACCTCAGATACTCTCTTTACCATTCTCCTTGTGGATTCGATATTTAAAACCCTCTCCCGGGTGGAATGCTCACCGGTATCCGTGCGCTTGCGGATTATCCATCATAATATTTCTGTAGGCTTAACAAATACCAACAGGAGTATATCGAAGATACCTGAAATCCGCTTGACGGCTTGCCGATGCGACGTCCTCGACGATGCCTGAAAGCGAGCGCACAGACACATAGAGAATTGTATGTCCGGCCTCGTCGCCGTCAAGTACAGGAGGGAGCCGATCATGCCCCAGTACTCCTTGTGATCCACGGGCTCTCCGTCCTCGTCCGCGTCCAGCGTTGTAGTTGTACTCATCGGCGTCGATAGGGGCTTGGAGTCGTCCATCTTGAACTTCTTGAGAATGTCCTTCGTGTACTTGGCTTGATGCACAAATGTTCCCTCCTTGGCCTGCTTGATCTGAAGGCCAAGAAAGAACTGCAATTCCCCCATCATTGACATCTCGAATTCTTTGCTCATGTCCTCTGCAAATCTTGCAACCAAAGAGTGAGATGAGCCACCAAAGACAATATCATCCACATACACCTGAACAATTAGGATGTTATCGCCTTGCCCGAGGAGCAATAGAGTCTTATCTACTTTGCCTATCTCAAACCCCTTGTTGAACAAGAACCCCCTCAACCTGCCATACCATGTCCGTGGAGCTTGTTTCAGCCCATACAAGGCCTTCCTCAGCTTATACACTCGGTGTGGGAACTCAACACTCTCAAAGCCAGTTGGTTGCCTCACATAAACCTCTTCCTCCAAAAACCCATTCAAGAAGGCACTATTCACATTCATTTGGTACAATTTGAACCCTTTAGCCACAAAAAAGGCTAGAAGGATCCTAATCGCCTCCAAATGGGCTACAGGAGCAAATGTTCTTCCACACCCATTTTGTCTCGATAGGTTTGCAATGTGGTGGTGGCTCTACCAACTCCTAAACTTGGTTTCTCTCAAAGTTCTTTAACTCCTCATGCATTGCGTGCACCCAATTTGGATCAGAGAGTGCATGTCAAATGTCTTTCGGCTCAAAGGTGGCAACAAAAGCTGAATGAGCAAAGTGAGAAACAATTCTGGACCACGACCGTGTCGTGTGTTCATTGATGTCATTGATGATTCTTGAGGGAGGATGATCAACTTGCACGCGCCTCGGTGCCTCTCTCCTGGAGATGACCTCCCCCTCAATAGTAGCTTCCACTTGATCTTGTTGGTTTGTAGTCAGTGTAGGGGATGGACCATCCTGCACCGTAGTCGTCGTAGTGGAAGTAGAGGGTACAAGCGTGGCTGGAGCTTCACCATCACCACCATCATCCTCTCCAGCTTCATCCTCTTCATCCTCAAAGATCTTGCCAACTTCATCGTCACCTGCACACTCAAAGATAGAAGAGCTGCGTGGCTGGGTCTCGTCGAAGGTTACCTCGCAAGTTTCCATGACTTGGTTAGTTTCAAGGTTGAGCACGCGATATGCTCTAGAATGATTCGCATAACTAAGGAAAATGCCAACGGAGGACCTTGCCTCAAACTTGTCGAGCCTACCCTTCTTGAGAATAAAGCACCGACAACCCAAAGCCCGAAAATTGCATGATCTCATAGCATGTCTTTTTCATAAAATCCCGAAGAAAAATCCGATTTCCAACATGGCACACGGTGTTCACCGCCTCGGCCCAATATCTTCTCGGAGTCCTATGCACATCGAGCATCGTCCGAGCCATCTCACAAAGGGAACGATTTTCCTTCTCAACCACACCATTCTGACAAGCAATGTAGGGAGAAGAAAACTGGTGCTCAAGACCCAAATCACGACAAAAGGTTTCAAATCGAGAGTTTTTAAATTATGTGCTATTGTCGCTACGAATAGCTCGAACAACATCTCCATGCCTCTCATTTTTCAACCTCATGATTAAATCCCGAACAAAGCCAAACGTCTCTCCCTTGTCAGCCAAAACGAAGACCCAAGCATATCGTGAGTAGTCGTCCACTATCACAAGGACGTACCACTTCCCTTCCGCCGAGCACACACGAGCTGGACCAACCAAGTCCATATGGAACAACTAGCATGGACGCTCTGTCATGACATCGGTCAGGGGCGGATGAGAGGTGGCTACCATTTTGCCATGCCTGCACGGAGCACATACCAAATCCTTTTGGTATCTCAACTTAGGCAATCCTCGGACCAAACCTAGCCCACTCAAGCATGACAACAAGTCAAAACTCAAGTGACCTAGTCTCCTATGCCATTTCCAAAACTCCGTCAAAACACCAACAACCAAACAACACAAAGAGTCGACAGACTGAGAAAAATCGGCTCTGAAAATCTGACCCTCGGGGATGATCGTGCATACAAGATAACCTCGAGAATCCAAAATATGAGAAGTGTCCGTCTTGAAACAGACCTCAAAACCCTCATCAAGAATCTGGGACACCGAAAGAAGATTGAACCCCAAAGACTTAACAAGAGCAACACGCCTGAGAGTCACAGTCTCACTCACCTTCATCGTGCCCACTGAAAGCACTCTACCTTTCCCATTGACCCCAAAAGTGATGTATTCCTTGGACATCACCGGGGTGAGGCTGGAGAACCACCTTCGATCTCCGGTCATGTCTCGAGAGCAACCAGAGTAGATCAGCCAAAAGCTCTCCATGCCTCCCACCTGTAAAATAAAAAACGAGAGCGAGAGTGAGCAAATGACTCAGCACTGGAGTTAGTGTAAAAGGAATCAAACCAGTGCCGTGCCATTTTCTCAAAGGTGGGGTTAGCAAAATCCATCCTATCACTCCTAAGTGGAACACCCACACGTCTCCTTGGAGGACTACGCGTACCACGAGGTGGAGACTGTGGCCCGTACCTCCTCTGAGACCTAAAGTTGTGATCATTCCCCTATACTCGTATTGGCCACGAGTGAAGGAACGTCCAACAAACTCACCACGCCCAGACGCAACATGCCTACCACTATCTCTCTAAGGCAGCACACCCCATGTAGGAAACTCACGCGTACCCTGAGGAGGAATGGTATACACCACACCCTCACCCCTAGGCATAACACGAGGCTCAGGCACACCACGAGAAGGGCGGTACCTATCCATGTTTTCCATCTCCCTAGCAAACCTCTCTTCACGCTTCCTCCTGAAGCAAAACTCAGCTAAGTGGCCATCCCTACCACAATGGTCACAATGGAATGGGATTGGCTTTGGCTTTGGGTTCTCTCTGGGCTGCGTCTTCTCCTCACTTGGTTTCTCTCCCTTCTTCCCAAAGCACTCATTACCCATGTCACTCTTGAACTTGATGGGTTTCTGGAAGTTGTTCGTTTGTGGAGGAAACACGGGAGGATTTGGGGTTGTGTCTAGTCGGTTCCTAAGTGGGTTTGGCTTAGGTGCATAGGCATTCTTGTGGAAGGTTTTTGGTGGAGTTGGGATATCATTAATCTTCTCCTCCTTCTTACCACTACTCTCTCCAATCTTATCCGACCCAAGCGCTTGCCCATCATAGTGCTTGTATGACTCAATCATCAGCCTGAGTTGAGGCTCATGACCAGACAACCAACCCATCATTTTTCTCGAATCATCATTCTCATCCTGCAAGCGATCAACATAATGCGCAAGTTCTAGATTCTGAACGGCATGCAACTCACAAGTGGAACAAGAAGTAGCAACAGGAGTTTTCAATGCAGACTCAAGAGATATAGCATAAGCATGTTATTCATCCAACTTCGCATGCAAAACAGGACAAGAAGTACACACACCAAGCAAGGAGGGTCTAGATTTCATCTCCTCAAGCTCAACCCTAAGCACATCTAGTTCCTCAACCTTGGAGGCATACTTTTCCTTAAGCACAGTCAAATCACGAAGGAAAATAGGACATTCAGTGCATTCAGGTTCATCGGTCACAATAGGACCAGACTTCGAGGCATCAATTTGAGATCTAGCATCAACAAGCATAGACTCAAACTCAATCAGCTTCTCCTTAGCCTCTCCTAGCAAAGACCTATACTCCCTCTTCTCCTTGTTGGTCTTTCTCAGCACATCATCACGATTGTCAAGCAAATCATTCAACATAGCATTCTCCGCTATCAAGAAGGTAGGATCATTGTTTACCTAATCCTCGGTGTCGGATTCCAAGTCATCCTTCTGGCTCTTCTTGCTCTCTAAGCTGTGTGCCATGCCGCAGAAGCCTTGGGCGGCAAAGCATAGGTGTTGATGTTCTTGCTCGACCACTTGCTCTTGTGCCGGTCCACCTCTTCTTCACCGCTTGAGCTTGATGAAGTGTAGCAGGAACTCGAGTCGATGTCGCTCGCTCTAGCGACCATCGCACACTCTGTCCTCTTCTTGTGGCCGCCACTCTTCCTTGGCCTCCGCTCGGACTTGTTATTGCCCTTATAGTCGTTCCTCAAGTGGTGCCAGTGGTCGGTCCTTGGACGGTGCTTGTGCTTAGGCTTGATCTCCATGGCCTCCGTGCACTCAATGATAAAGAGCCCGTGCTTCCCGCACTGGTAGCACATGCCCGAGCTTTTCCGAGCGTTCTTCCGGTTCGTGTACAAGCGCTCGAACCACCTGCTCAGCAACGCGAGATCATCCTCGCCCAGCACATCAAACTCCTCATCTGGCATGGACACAAGACAAGACAAAGAGAACTACCAAGAAGACAGATTAGCGTTAGTTCTCGGTCCAGAAACGAGAGACAGGTTATGAGGGTCAGTCGGGTTCTCGATCTTGCCTCTCACACCACGATCCACCTCAGAGGACTTCAGCTTGGAGAACAACTCATCCACGGTGAGCGTCTCATAGTGGTCGGACTCTAGAATGGCCTCGACCTTGGCACCCCACACGGTACGACCCAGAGAATGCAAGAGCTTCACAGCCCTATCATGGTCATCGTATGGGAGCACGGTCACATTTGCCCGCATATTGTTCACAACCACGGTGAAGCGTTGAAACATGGAATCGATGGACTCGCAGATAGATGAGTGAAATTCTCATACTCCATCCGGTAGGTCGCAAACAAGCAAGCCTTCACTTGACTGTTCCCACCATGAGCTACCTTGAGCATCTCCCAAATCTTGCACACCAAATCCTCTGCTTGAACCCGATCAAATTCAGGCTTGCAAAGGGCATGAAAGAGATAATCGACGGCCTTGTTGTTGGCATCATGCATATCTCGAGAGCCTAGGGCAAGGAAGTTGATGGGGTGGACATAGGAGGTGTTCTCCATCACATCCCATATGATCTGTCCTTTGCCGCGAAGAAAAGCAGACATACGACGCTGCCACATCTGGTAATCCTTACCATCAAAGTGTGGAGGACATGAACCCCGTTCTTGGTATGCAATCTTTGGATCTTAGACTGGTTAGAATCACAAAGATCCGTAACTGGCTCTGATACCAATTGAAGGACCGATTAGGCGACCAGAGAGGGGAGGGAGTGAATGGGAGCCGATAAAAATTCTCCGAGAGAAAACCGGCTAAGTCCCAAAATCACACGCAAGGATTCCCACAGGAACTTGCCAAGGTCACATAGTCACAATAGACCTACCAACCCTAGGAACAAGTCCAAACAAGTTGCAAAGCGGAAGCACAACTCAAGGACCAAAGGACTTAGGCAAATCTGCCTGGCCAGGACGGACCGTCCCTATCGAGGTCTCGGACCGTACGTGGTGACCGGCGGACCATCCGTGAATAAGGGATGGACCATCCGTATTAAACCTGTAGAATTTCCAGTAGCACCCCGCACTATACGGACCGTCCGTATGGGACTCACGGACCGTCCGAGCCTTGCTCATGGACCATCTGTCAAACCTGCTCCGACAAAAACCTAGCGCTGCGACCGATCAAACCAAGAGCTCGCACAAATAGGTGACGAACTGGACAAACTCAGATCCGCACGGACCGTCCGTGCCTAAACGTTGGACCGTCCGTCAGGTATGAACAGAACCCAGCGAACTCGTAATCGCAAGGTCAACTCCACCTATCCATCCATGGATCTCCCAAACAGCTGAATGGATTGAGACAAGATTTTGGTGAGATGTGAAGCGTCCCTAGGAGATGCTATGCCCAAAAACTTGAGCCCTCAAACCAACTAAATCATCGGGAATCGACAACGAACCGAGCTCAACCAAAAAGCTAGGGTTCCAACCGAAATCCTTGAATCGGAGACCAAATCTGGAGTTTGAGGGGTCAAGATCAAGCACAAAGATGCACAAGACATCTATCCATGATCTGCACAAAGAATGCTGAACACAAATGCCTCAGAATCGAAGTTACAAGCCACACACGAAAATCCCACAAAATAGCCTGAAAAATTCACGAAAATCACTCGAGCCGAGAGAAGGAAATCGACGCAACCATGAATGCTTCCATACAACCAAAGGTCAGATTCTCTACAAAATCATGTAGAAAATCTAGCCTAAAGAGCAGGGAAAATGAGAAGCAGTCCGGATGGATGAGTTGCCTTAGAGCCCTAGAGCTATATATATGAAGTCTCTCCGAGTTGGGCAAATGACCAAGCTACCCCTAGAACATAAAAGAAGATACACACCCTTCAGGTGTAAGATGGTCAAGTAGTGACCATTCTTCATCGGGCGGCCACGCCTTCGCCGTAGTCTGGGTCCTCCTGATGCAAGACCCGGGATCCCGCTGCATGTCCCCCAACATCGAAGCTTCTCGGCGCGCACGGATCCCATCTCCGCCCGCCGAGCCTCCTGTCTTAGTTTTGTGGCTCAACCAAGTAACCTGATGGTTTTGTGGTGAACCGCCGCAAACCCCACATGAAGACTCTAGTCGTGAGCCGCTACCCTGCACCGGCTCCTATCGATGACTTCGTCTTGCTTTTCTTGCCACCATGCGGCCCGCAATTGATCCCATTCGGCCACCGGGTCCATTGAGCTGAGCCTACTTATCAATCCACTCCTCAGAGGCCCGCAAGGCTAAGACCTTTTGCGCCCGCTCTTCACCTGCACCAACGCAAATCAAGCCGCAACCTGCACCTGCAATACTCAGCTAAGAGTCAGTCCACACCACATTGGCAATCACTCATCACACTAGGTAGCGACCATCCACTAGTCCTCGAATGCTCCAGTCGTCAATGTGCTTGTGCAGTGAAGCTTGATATGGCGAAAGCTTATGATAGGGTGGAGTGGTCTTATTTACGATCAGTGATGATCCAGTTGGGTTTCCATGAAAACTTTGTGCGGTTGATCATGAAATGCGTGGAGACAGTCTCATTTCAGGTGAGGGTGAATGGCAAATGTCTGCCCCTTTCTATCCCTCTCGTGGAATTCGACATGGCAATCCACTATCTCCCTATCTGTTTCTACTCTGTGCCAAGGGCTTTTCTAGCATATTGAAGAATGTCGGTCTCAATTTCTTGGCTAAGGGAGTACATGTGGGGATTCACTCTCTGTGGATCTCCCACCTCCTATTTGCTGATGACTGTTTACTCTTTACAGATGCATCAGAAAGAGGCAGCCGATGGCCCATGGATGTTTTGGATTAGTATCAGAGAGGGTCGGACCAATTGGTCAATATAGCAAAGTCAGCGATCTTCTTCAGTGACAATTGTGAGGAGTCCGATAAAAACGTAGTCAAGCAAACTATGGGGATTCAGAATGAAGCATTAAGTGAGAAATATTTGGGGTTATCCGCTGCGGTTGGAAGAAGTATGAGGACCTGTGTGGTTCGAGGACCGGTGGATGGTCGCTTCCTGTTGTGATCAGTGATTGACAACGTTGTGTGGACTGTCTCTTAGCTAAGTATTGCAGGTGTAGGTTGCGACTTGATTGGTGTTGGTGCAAGTGAAGAACAAGCGTGAAAGGTCTATGCTAGTGGGCCTCTATGTGTGGAGCAGACAAGTAGGCTTGGTTCGAGGGACCCGGTGGCCAGTGGGGTCAAGTGCGGACCACATGGTGGCAAGAATAGCAAGGCGAAGTCATGTACGATTCCTTGGTTGAGCCTCAAAGCCAAGATTGAGCCGGGACGACGTGAGGGCCAAGTCACGAGTGGAGATTGGCGGGAGGCCACACCAAGTCCGCGAGGTTTCCAGTGTTTCACCACAAAACCACTCGGTTACTTGGCTGAGCCACAAAGCCAAAACCGAAGACTCACCGTGGCTGTCAGGCCAAAACCAGTCTGACCAGTTGGTGAAATCAGTTTGACTGATTTGGGGTCGTAGGGCGCTGGGAAGCTTCAAAGCGGAGGACACGTGTCATGATCGCGAGAGTTGCGTTGGTACTATGCAGGCTTGCGGTCCGATGGCGCGACAATAACAAATTCCCAAAGTGCCCTTCGAGGGTGTGTATCTTCTATTATGTAATAGGGGTAGTTTTGTCTTTCGGTTGCCCCCATATAAACCAAGTGGAGAGAGGATGGCAGCCATCTCTTGGAACTCTAGTTCACTTGCTTCTCTAGTTTTTCCTATTTTCCCTTAGGTTTTCCATAGGACTAGCTTGAGAGCTTCATGGTCAGATCTTGAGACAGGGATGGATGATCGGGAGGCAAGCTTGACCTTGTATGAATCTTTCATGGTATGTATAGAAGGTTTGGCATGATTCCTCAAGTGTTCGTGATGTTTCTCCCATTTTCTCTTTTTGGCTATTTTCGGAGTCTTTTCTTGTGATTTTCATGGGAAGGGATTGGAGGAGTTTCTTTGTGGGTTTTGGTGTGGGAATCACACATAAGGACGTGGGCCTCTTTTCTTGGTGATCTTGCCCCTCCAAATCCGTGGAAAGGCCTTCGATTTGGTGGTTTTTGATAGAGATTTTAGAAAGGTGGTTTTGGAGGTTGACTTTCGATTCCTCTTGATTTGGTGAGTTTTGGGGCTTGAACCTTTAGCCAAAGGTAGCCAATGAGGTACCCCTACTATCCCCAAAGTCTCACTTGAATCCGTGGAGCGAATCAGGAGATCGATTGGAGTGAAGGACGAGGTTTTCCCTCGTGTGGAGTTCTTCCCGACTGCCCAGGCAAAACCGGCATGACTAGTTTCAGGAACTGGTCTGACCGATTTGGCCATCTGTCGGCTTTTGAGAAGTGTTTTGGACAAGCGAGTCTTTCTCTGGTTGTGGCTTCCCTTGTCCATGTTCTGGTGGTTTTTGGGGCTCTTTTGTTCAGGGTTAGTCGTGTGGTTCTGTTGGGGATTTCCTGGACAAAGCTGGCCTGACCGGTTTCCTCTGGCTATAGAGGCTAAGTCCGACAGAATCGGTCTGACCGGTTTGTGAAACCCGCCTGACCAGTTTAACTTTGGCAGCAGTGCTCGAGTTGTTTTCCGCTGTGAGTTTTCCTGTGTAGGGTGGGTGTCTTGCTCCTACGTCTAGTAGCACCTCAGTGGCTACGTGAAATTGGTAAGAGAAGCGCAGGAGGTCCCCGAGTGATCTTGGGTTCATAGGCCGAATTCTTGAGTAGAATTTTTATCGGCTCCCATTCACTTCCCAATCTCTAGTTCGCCTTTCCGGTCCTTCAAGTGGTATCAGAGAAGGTTACGAGTCTTGATTGACTCTAACCAATCTTAGATCCAAAGATGGTATACTAGGAAAGGGGATTGGGTCCTCTGCACTTCGATGGAAAGACTTACCAGATTGGTAGAGGCGGATGTCTGCTTTCCTTCACGGCAAGGGTCAGATCCTTTGGGATCTTACGGAGAACACAACTTATGTTCATCCGATTAACTTGCTTGCTCCAGGATGGAGGGATATGCACAACGCCAACAACAAGGTAGTCGACTACTTGTTTCGTGCCCTTTGTCGATTCGAATTTGATCGGGTTCAGGCAGAGGATTTGGCTCACGCTGGGAACAATCAGGTCAAGGCAAGGATGTTTCAACTTATTGGAGAGAGTACGAGAACTTCACTTATCTCCCCGGTGAGTCCATAGATGCCATGTTCCAGCGGTTCACGGTGGTTGTGAACAATATGAGGGCAAATGTGACCGTGCTCCCGTATGATGATTATGACAGGGCCGTGAAGCTCCTACACTCGCTGGATCGTACCGTGTGGGGCAGAAAGGTCGAGGCCATCTTGGATTCGGGCTCATATGAGAATCTTATGATGGATGATCTGTTCTCGAAGCTCAAGTCGGCTGAGGTGGTGAGGACCGGAGCATCCGAGGATCGGTGGATGGTCGCTCCTCAGTGTGATGAGTGATTGACAACGTGGTGTGGACTGACTCTTGGCCGAGTATTGCAGGTGCAGGTTGCGGCTTGATTTGCGTTGGTGCAGGTGAAGAGCAGGCGCGAAAGGTCTATGCCTTGCGGGGCCTCCGAGGAGTGGAGAGACAAGTAGGCTCGGCTCGAGGGGCCCGGTGGCCAGCGGGGTCAAGTGCGGGCCGCATGGTGGCAAGAAAAGGAAGACAAAGTCGTCGATCGGAGCCGGTGCAGGGTAGCGGCTCACAACCGGAGTCTGCACGCGGGGTTTGTGGCGGTTCACCACAAAACTGTCAGGTTACTTGGTTGAGCCACAAAACTAAAACCGGAGGCTCGGTGGGCGGAGACGGGATCCGGGCGCGCCAAGAAGCTTCGATGCCGGCGGACACGTGGCGGGATCACAGAGCTTGCGTTGGGAGGACGCGGACTGCGGCAAAGGCGTGGCCGTGCGATGAAAAGGAGTGCTACTTGACCTATGTGCCCCTGAGGGGTTTGTATCTCAGTTTAAGTGCTAGGGGTAGTGTGGTCATTTGCCCAACCCAGAGGAACTCATATATATTAGCTCTAGGGTTTCTGGGCAAACCATCCTTCCGGACTGCTTCTCATTTCCTTGCTCCATAGGCATAGATTTTCTTCACCGTTTTGTAGAGAATCTGACCTCCGAGTGTATGGAAGCATTCATGGTTGCGTCGATTTCCTTCTTGTGGCTCGTTGACTTTCGTGTCTTTTTCGGGCTATTTTCGTTGGATTTTCGTGCGTGACTTGTTCCTTCGATTCTGAGGTGTTTTGGTTCGGTTTTGCTTGTGGGGATCATGGATAGATGTCTCGTGCATCTTTGTGCTTGATCTTGACCCCTCAAACTCCGAATTTGGCCTCTGATTGAAGGATTTCGGTTGGAACCCTAGCTCTTTGTGTGAGCTCGGTAGAAACTCGATTCCTCTCAAATCAGTGGGTTTGAGGCTACAAATTTGTAGGCATAGCATCTCCTAGAGGCGCTTCTTCTTCACCTATGATTTGTTAACAATCCCTTGGTTGATTCGGGAGATCGGGCAAAGGGTAGGAGGTGTTGACTTTGGGGAACTTGAGCTCGGGCTGCAGAATACTCTCCTGGCGGACAGTTTGCATGTGCTTGGTGGACGGTCCGCGAGGAGCTTGACAGCTAGCTATTCTTCGTGTTCATCGCGAGTTCTTGCAAGTCTTTCGTTCAATCCATTTAGTCCAGTGCTTTTGGTTGCTCGGAGTTTGCCGGACGGTCCGCGAGGAGAGTGCGGACAGTCTCTTCGGCATGGACGGTCCGCGAGTAGGACACGGACAGTCTGTTTTTCGAGGTACAGTACTGATGGTTCGAGAGCTATTTGCGAACGGTCCGACTTGACCGTGCGGACAGTCCGCCCAAGCCCCGCGGACAGTACGGTCTGCCCCAGGCACTGCAGATTGCCTATGTTCTTTGCTTCTTGAGTTGTGCTTCGGTGTTGCTTTGAGTTGAGGTTTGTTCCTAGGGTTGGTAGGTCCGTTGTGACTACGTGACCTTGGCAAGCTCGTGTGGGAATCCTTGGTTGTGAATTTGGGGCATTGGCCGAGTTCATCCTACGGGAAGAATTTTTATCGGCTCCCATTCACTCCCCCCCTCTCTGGTCGCCTAATTGGTCCTTCAATTGGTATCAGAGCCGGTTACGGATCTTCGTGATTCTAACTAGTCTAAGATCCAAAGATGGCGTACTAGGAACGGGGTTCGGGTCCTCCACACTTTGATGGTAAGAACTACAGATGTGGCAGAGGCGGATGGCTGCCTTCCTCCGCGGCAAGGGTCAGATCCTTTGGGATGTCATGGTGAACACAACTTATGTTCATCCTGTGAACTTTCTTGCTCCAGGATCGAGGGATATGCACGATGCCAACAACAAGGCGGTCGACTACTTGTACCATGCTCCGTGTCAATCCGAATTCGATTGGGTTCAGACAAAGGACTTGGCTTGTAGGATTTGGGAGCAGCTGAAGAATGCTCATGCTGGGAACGCTCAGGTTCAGGCTCGGTTGTTTGCGACCTACCAGAGAGAGTACGAGAACTTCACACATCTCCCCGGTGAGTCCATAGATGCCATGTTCCAGCGGTTCACTGTGATTGTGAACAACATGAGGGCTAATGTGGCCACGCTCCCGTACGATGATCATGACAGGGCTATCAAGCTCCTGCACTGTCTGGATCGTACCGTGTGGAGTGAGAAGGTCGAGGCCATTCTTGAGTCAGAGAAGTATGAGACCTTCACGGTGGACGAGCTGTTCTCCAAGCTCAAGTCGTCCGAGGTGGACCGTGGGGTGCGAGCTAAGATCGAGAACCCGACTGACCCTCATAGTCTGGCTCTCGTTTCTGGACCAAGGACTAACGCTAACATGTCTTTGAGACAGTTCTCTTTGTCTTGTCTTGTGTCCATGCCAGATGAGGAGTTCGAGGTGCTGAGCGATGAGGATCTCGCGTTGCTGAGCAGGCGGTTCGAGCGCATGTACACGAACCGGAAGAACGCTCGGAGGAGTTCGGGCATGTGCTACCGATGCGGGAAGCATGGGCACTTTATCGCTGAGTGCTCGGAGGCCATGGAGGTCAAGCCCGAGCACAAGCACCGTCCGAGGACCGACCACAAGCACCGCTCGAGGGACGACCACAAGGGCAAGAACAAGTCCGAGCGGAGGCCGAGGAAGAGTGGCGGTCACAAGAAGAAGGAGCGAGCGATGGTTGCCGGTGCAAGCGACATTGACTCGAGCTCCTGCTATTCTTCATCAAGCTAAAGCGATGAAGAAGAGAACCGGAACAAGGGCAAGCGGTCGAGCAAGAACATCAACGGCTTGTGCTTCGCCGCCCAAGGCTTTTGCGGCATGGCACACAGCTTTGGGAGCAAGAAGAGCAACAAGGACGACTCGGACTCCGACTCCGAGGATGAGGTGGGAGGCATGGAGGGCTTTTGGTTGATCGACTCCGGTTGCTCTCGACACATGACCGGAGATCGACGGTGGTTCTCCAGCCTCACCCCGGTGATGACCAAAGAGCACATCACTTTTGGGGATAATGGGAAAGGTAGAGTGCTTTCAGTGGGCACGGTGAAGGTGAGTGAGTCTGTGACTCTTCGGCATGTTGCTCTTGTCAAGTCTTTGGGGTACAATCTTCTGTCGGTTTCCCAACTTCTTGATGAGGGTTTTGAAGTCCGTTTCAAAACAGGCTGTTCTCGTGTTTTGGATTCTCGAGGTGATCTTGTGTGCACGATCATCCCCGAGGGTCAAATTTTCAGAGCCGATTTTTCTCAGTGTGTCGGTTCTGCTCGTTGTTTGGTTGCTGGTGTTTCGGCAGAGCTTTGGAAATGGCATAGGAGACTAGGTCACTTGAGTTTTGACTTGTTGTCACGCTTGAGTGGGCTAGGTTTGGTCCGAGGATTGCCAAAGTTGAAGTACCAAAAGGATTTGGTATGTGCTCCGTGTCAGCATGGTAAGATGGTCGCTGCCTCTCACCTGCCTCTGACATCCGTTATGACAGAGAGGCCATGCGAGCTGTTCCATATAGACTTGGTTGGTCCTGCTCGTGTGTGCTCGGCGGGTGGGAAATGGTATGTCCTTGTGGTAGTGGACGACTATTCTCGCTATGCTTGGGTATTCTTTTTGGCTGACAAGGGGGAGACATTTGGTTTTGTGCGAGATCTAATCTTGAGGTTGAAGAACGAGAGGCATGGACATGCTGTTCGAGCTATTCCTAGCGACAATGGCACAGAATTTAAAAACTCCAGTTTTGAAACCTTTTGCCGTGATTTGGGTCTCGAACATCAGTTTTCTTCTCCCTATGTGGCTTGTCAGAATGGTGTGGTTGAGAGGAAAAATCGGTCCCTTTGTGAGATGGCTCGGACGATGCTCGATGAGCATAGGACTCCGAGGAAATATTGGGCTGAGGCGGTGAATACCGCTTGCCATGTTGGGAACCGGATTTTTCTCAGGGCCTTCTTGAACAAGACGTGCTATGAGCTCATGCATGGGCGAGCACCTAGAGTGAGCCATTTCAGGGCTTTTGGTTGTCAGTGCTTCATTCTCAAGAAGGGTAGGCTTGATAAGTTTGAGTCGAGGTCCTCCGATGGGATTTTCTTGGGTTATGCTAGTCATTCTCGAGCATTTCGTGTGCTCAACCTTGATACTAACTTAGTCATGGAAACTTGCGAGGTAACCTTTGACGAGACCCAGCCATGCAGTTCGTATGTCTTTGAGTGTGCAGGTGACGACGAAGTTGGCAAGAAGATCTTTGAGGACGAGGAGGATGATGCTGGAGAGGATGATGGTGATGATGGTGAAGCTCCAGCGGCGCATGTACCCTCTACTTCCACTACGACGACTACGGTGTAGGATGGCCCATCCCCTACACCGACTACGATCCAGGGAGATCAAGTGGAAGCTGCAGCTGAGGGGGAGGTTGTCTCCAGGCGAGAGGCACCGAGGCGCATTCAGATTGATCATCCTCCCTCGAGAATCATTGGCGACATCAACGAACGTACAACGCGGCCAAGGTCCAGGAATGTTTCTCACTTTGCTCATTCGGCTTTTGTTGCTACCTTTGAGCCGAAAGACATTGGCATGCCCTATTTGATCCTAATTGGGTGAACGCAATGCATGATGAGTTAGAGAATTTTGAGAGAAACCAAGTTTGGAAGTTGGTAGGGCCACCACCACATTGCAAACCTATCAGGACAAAATGGGTGTGGAAGAACAAAGAGGGTGAGAATGGTGAGGTGGTGAGAAATAAATCGAGGTTGGTTGCTCAGGGTTATAGTCAGAAGGAGGGGATAGACTATGAGGAGACATTTGCTCCTGTAGCCCGTTTGGAGGCGATTAGGATCCTTCTAGCCTTTTCCGTGGCTAAAGGGTTCAAATTGTACCAAATGGATGTGAAGAGTGCCTTCTTAAATGGGTTTTTGGAGGAGGAAGTCCATGTGAAGCAACCACCGGGCTTTGAGAGTGCTGAGTTTCCCCACTAGTGTGTAAGGCTGAGGAAGGTGTTGTATGGGCTGAAACAAGCGTCCCATGCTTGGTATGGCCGTTTGAGGGTGTTCTTGTTCAACAAGGGGTTTGACATGGGCAAAGTAGATAAGACTCTTTTCCTCCTCAGGCAGGGCGATGATATCCTAATTGTTTAGGTGTACGTGGGTGATATTGTCTTTGGCGGCTCGTCTCACTCTTTGGTTGCAAGGTTTGCAGAGGATATGAGCAAAGAATTCGAGATGTCTATGATGGGAGAATTGCAGTTCTTTCTCAGGCTTCAGATCAAGCAGGTGAAGGAAGGAACCTTTGTGCATCAAGCCAAGTACACGAAGGACATCCTCAAGAAGTTCAAGATGGATGACTCGAAGCCCCTGTCGACACCGATGAGTACGACTACAGCGCTGGACGCGGATGAGGACGGAGAGCCCGTGGACCAGAAGGAGTACCGAAGCATGATCGGCTCCCTCTTGTACTTGACGGCGACGAGGCCGGACATCCAGTTTTCTGTGTGTCTGTGCGCTCGTTTTCAGGCATCACCGAGGACTTCACATCGGCAGGCCGTCAAGTGGATCTTTAGGTATCTTCGACACACTCCTGAGCTCGGTCTTTGGTACTCGGCGTCCTCTTCCCTTTCGCTCCTTGGTTTTTCGGATGCCGATTTTGCGGTGTGTCGAGTCGATTGGAAATCGACTTCGGGTACTTGCCAGTTTCAGGGTTCTTCGCTTGTTTCTTGGTCATCTCGCAAGCAGTCAAGTGTAGCTCAGTCTACCACAGAAGCCGAGTATGTCGCTGCCGCTAGTTGTTGCTCCCAGCTGCTTTGGATCACGTACACTTTGAGTAACTTTGGTGAGTTCTGTTCCCATGTACCTCTCATGTGTGACAGCACCAGTGCCATAAGTGTAGCCAAAAATCCTGTGCTCCACTCAAGAACCAAACACATAGAAGTGCGCTACCACTTTCTGAGAGACAATGTTGAGATGGGAAACATAGACCTCATCCATGTCCCAACCGAAAAACAGCTCGCCGATATCCTGACAAAGCCTTTGGACCAAGCTACATTTGCATGTTTGCAGGGTGAGCTTGGTGTGGTCTTTCCTTTTTGAGCTTTGGTTGGGGGATCTCATGTACATATGCATGTTGCATGTTCATTTCTGTATCATATCATGCTTGCTCTTTGTATCATAGATTGCATTTGTATCATATGATTTAGAGATGAGCTTCTCCTATATACTATGTTCACCATGAAGTGCTATACATGGTCTTGTGAGCTAGTTTGGTATGCTATGGTTAGTTTGGCTTAGCTCTTGATGATCTTGGTTTATGCCCATGGTTGCTAGCTATGCTTTTGAAAAATGCCATATGTATGCTCTCTTGTGAGTAAATGCCTTTACATGCTCTTGACATGTTTTTGTGGCTTTGCTATTACTTAATTTGTGGTTGGATAGCTTATTTTGATCATATGGGGCCAAAGGCTCATTTGTCATCATGAATGTTTAGCCTGCTTGCTTTATCTTGTGGAGGGGCATAAGTTCCTTTTTGTCGCAAAGACATTTCATGTACCATTGTAAATCTGAAAATGAAATGTAGATTGTTTGGAAAATGTGCTCCCATGTCATATGTGCTTAATTTTTATAGCTTTGGGTGCTAAACCGTTGCATGATGCCTACCAATGAGAAGTCTCATACATAGAAGTAGGCACATGGCTCAGTGGCTTTGACATGACATGAGATGCTTGAGGGTGTTTATGATGATCTTATGATTAGAATTGTTGTCCTAGCATGATGTTTGTGTGGCTTTGCCATTTTGACATGTTTTACTCATGTTTAGGACTTTGCTCATGAGAGAGTGATTTTTCGCAAAATTGCTTCATTCTTTCTTAGCTTTGCTCAATGGATGTGAAACTTGGTAATCTTGTAGATAAATATGCATACGAACCTATAGAGTATCTCACTTGCTCATTTGGACATGTGTAGCATCTTGTGTTGAATTTTGTCTATTTGAGAAGCTCTAGGTTTCAGTTTGGCTTGATTCATGCATTACCAACAAGGGGGAGGAAAGTACCCAATTCATGCATCCAGGGGGAGTTTTGCATCAAGGGGAAAGAAAAATTTGGGAGAATGCATTTGGTCAGGGGGAGCTTGCATTCTTGCTTTGGAGCTCTTTTTTGCCTGATTTTAGTTGTGCTCGTTTGCCGATGGTGTCGAGCCCTTTTTGCCTCACCTTGAGGAGTTGGCAAATTTTGGAGCATTTTATCTCGGTTGTGTTGAGCCGTTGCCCTTGCCATAGGGGACCGAGATTTTCTCTCTCAAGTGATCGTCTTTGGCTTTGTTTGGCTTTTGATCACTTGTTTGAGTTTTTGGTTTGTTTCTTTTCTTTTTCTTTCTTTCTCTGAATTGGTTACTATGTGTGTTGTCAATGCACTCATCAAGGGGGAGATTGAGGACCGGAGCGTCCGAGGACCGGTGGATGGTCGCTCCTCAGTGTGATGAGTGATTGACAATGTGGTGTGGACTGACTCTTGGTCGAGTATTGCAGGTGCAGGTTGCGGCTTGATTTGCGTTGGTGTAGGTGAAGAGCGGGCGCGAAAGGTCTATGCCTTGCGGGGCCTCCGAGGAGTGGAGAGACAAGTAGGCTCGGCTCGAGGGACCCGGTGGCCAGCGGGGTCAAGTGCGGGCCGCATGGTGGCAAGAAAAGCAAGACAAAGTCGTCGATCGGAGCCGGTGCAGGGTAGCGGCTCACAACTGGAGTCTGCACGCGAGGTTTGCGGCGGTTCACCACAAAACCGTCAGGTTACTTGGTTGAGCCACAAAACCAGGACCGGAGGCTCGGCGGGCGGAGACGGGATCCGGGCACGCCGAGAAGCTTCAATGCCGGCGGACACGTGGCGGGATCGCAGAGCTTGCACCGGGAGGATGTGGACTGCGGCAAAGGCGTGGCCGTGCGATGAAGAGGAGTGCTACTTGACCTATGTGCCCCTGAGGGGTTTGTATCTTAGTTTAAGTGCTAGGGGTAGTGTGGTCATTTACCCAACTCAGAGGAACTCATATATATTAGCTCTAGGGTTTCTAGGCAAACCATCCTTCCGGACTGCTTCTCATTTCCTTGCTCCATGGGCGTAGATTTTCTTCACTGTTTTGTAGAGAATCTGACCTCCGAGCGTATGGAAGCATTCATGGTTACGTCGATTTCCATCTTGTGGCTCGAGTGACTTTCGTGTCCTTTTCGGGCTATTTTCGTTGGATTTTCGTGCGCGGCTTGTTCCTTCGATTCCGAGGTGTTTTGGTTTGGTTTTGCTTGTGGGGATCATGGATAGATGTCTCGTGCATCTTTGTGCTTGATCTTGACCCCTCAAACTCCGAATTTGGCCTCTGATTGAAGGATTTCGGTTGGAACCCTAGCTCTTTGTGTGAGCTCGGTAGAAACTCGATTCCTGTCGATTCAGTGGGTTTGAGGCTACAAATTCGTAGGCATAGCATCTCTTAGAGGTGCTTCATCTTCACCTATGATTTGTTAGCAATCCCTTGGTGAATTCGGGAGATCGGGCAAAGGGTAGGAGGTGTTGACTTTGGGGAACTCGAGCTCGGGCTGCAGAAAACTCTCCTGGCAGACAGTCCGCATGTGCTTGGCGGACGGTCCGCGAGGAGCCTGACAGACAGCTGTTCTTCGTGTTCATCGCGAGTTCTTGCAAGTCTTTCGTTTGATCCGTTTGGTCCAGTGCTTTTGGTTGCTCGGAGTTTGCCGGACGATCCGCGAGGAGAGGGCGGACGGTATCTTCGGCGCGGACAGTCCACGGGTAGGGCACGGACAGTCCATTTTTCGAGGTGCAGTACTGGTGGTTCGGGAGCTATTTGCGGACGGTCCGACTTGACCGTGCGGATAGTCCGCCCCCTCCATGCGGACGGTCCGCCCCAGGCATTGCAGATTGCCTAAGTTCTTTGCTTGTTGAGTTGCGCTTCCGTGTTGCTTTGAGTTGGGGTTTGTTCCTAGGGTTGGTTGGTCCGTTGTGACTACGTGACCTTGGCAAGCTCGTGTGGGAATCCTTGGTTGTGAATTTGGGGCATAGGCTGAGTTCATCCTACAGGAAGAATTTTTATCGGCTCCCATTCAATCCCCCCTCTCTGGTCGCCTAATCGGTCGTTCAGGTGGAGGTACTGGGCTGAGGAGATGATGAACTTGGCGAGGAGATCTTTGAGGATGGAGTGCAGGAACTAGGAGATGATGAAGGTGGTGGTGTGGTGCCCGCGGCTTAGCATGTACCTACTACTTCGACTACGATCGATGATGGCCCTTCTCCTACACCTACGATGACGTGCCGAGATCGAGAGGAAGCTGCTGCTGAGGGGGAGGTGGCTTCCAGGTGAGAAGATCCCCAGAGAGTACAAGTGGATCATCCAGCTTCGAGGATCATCAGGAACATCAATGAACGCACTACATGGTCGAGGTTTCAAAACAACTCTCACTTTGCCCATGCTGCTTTTGGTGCGTCTTTCGAGCCCAAAGACATTGGACACACACTTTCTGATTCTAATTGGGTAAACACAATGCATGAGGAGTTGGAGAACTTTGAGAGAAACCAAGTTTGGGAGTTAGTGGAGCCTCCACAGGGTTGCAAACCTATAGGGACAAAATGGGTGTGGAAGAACAAAGAGGGTGACAATGGAGAAGTGGTGAGAAACAAAGCGAGGTTGGTGGCTCAGGGGTTTAGCCAGAAAGAGGGGATCGACTACGAGGAGACCTTTGCTCCCATAGCCCGTTCGGAGGCGATTAGGATCCTTCTAGCCTCGTCTGTGCCTAAAGGGTTCAAATTGTATCGAATGGATGTGAAGAGTACCTTCTTGAATGGTGTGTTGGAGGAAGAAGTGTTCGTGTGGCAACCACCTGGGTTTGAGAGTGAGAAGTATCCCCACTGGGTGTACAAGTTGAGAAAGGTGATCTATGTGTTGAAGCAGGCCCCTAGGGCTTGGTATGGCAGGTTGAGGGGGTTTCTCTTTGAGAAAAGTTTCGAGATGGGAAAGGTTGATCAGACTTTGTTTCTCCTCACGTAGGGCGTTGATATCCTAATTGCTCACGTGTATGTGGATGATATTACCTTTGGTGGCTCGTCTCACTCTTTTGTTGCTAGGTTTGCAGAAGACATGAGCAGAGAATTCAAGGTGAGCAAGATGGGTGAGTTGCAGTTCTTCCTCGGCCTCCAGATCAAGCAGTCCAAGGAAGGGTGAGAACCTGTGTGGTTCGAGGACCAGTGGATGGTCGCTTCCTGGTGTGATGAGTGATTGACAACATTGTGTGGACTAACTCTTGGCTTAGTATTGTAGGTGCAGGTTGCGGCTTGATTAGTGTTGGTGTAGGTGAAGAACAAGAACGAAAGGACAAGTAGGTGGGACCCGGTGTCGAGCAGACAAGTAGGCTTGGTTTGAGGGACCCGGTGGCCAGCGGAACCATGTGTGGGCCACATGGTGGCAAGAACAGCGTGACTAAGTCATGGACGATTTCTTGGTTGAGCCACAAAAGTCAAAACCAAGGTCGAGCCGGGAAGACGTGGGGGCCAAGTCATGAGTGGAGATTGGCGGGAGGTCACACCAAGTTCGCGGGGATTCTCGTGATTCACCACAAAACCACTGGGTTACTTGGCTGAGCCACATAGCCAAGATCGAAGACTCGGCGTGGATGATAGACCGAAATCGATCTGACCGGTTTGGGGTCGAGGGCGTCGGGAACGAGGACCGGAGAATTCGAGGACCGGTGGATGGTCGCTCCATGGTGTGATGAGTGATTGACAACGTGGTGTGGACTGACTCTTGGCTGATTATTGCAGGTGCAGGTTGCACCTTGATTTGCGTTGGTGCAGGTGAAGAGCGGGCGCGAAAGGTCTTAGCCTTGCGGGGCCTCCGAGGAGTGGAGAGACAAGTAGGCTCGGCTCGATGGACCCGGTGGCCGAACGGGATCAATTGCGGGCCACATGGTGGCAAGAAAAGCAAGATGAAGTCGTCGACCGGAGCCGGTGCAGGGTAGCGGCTCACGTCCGGAGTCTGCACGCGGGGTTTGCGGCTGTTCACCACAAAACCGTCGGGTTACTTGGTTGAGCCAGAAAACCAAGACCGGAGGCTCGGAGGGTGGAGACGGGATCCAGGCGCGCCGAGAAGCTTTGATGCCGGGGGACACGCGGCGAGATCGTAGGGCTTGCGTCGGGAGGACGCGGACTGCGGTGAAGGTGTGACCGCCCGATGAAGGAAGATCACTACTTGACCACCTTGCCCCTGAGGGGTCTGTATCTTCATATATGTTCTATGGGTAGCTTGGTCATTTGCCCAACCCAGAGAGACTGCATATATATAGCTCTAGGGTTTCAGGGCAACTCATCCATCCGGACTGCTTCTCATTTCCCTACTCTTTAGGTGAGATTTTTCTCCAACATTTTGTAGAGAATCTAACCTCCGAGTGTATGGAAGCTTTCATGGTTACGTCGATTTCCTTCTTGTGGCTCGAGTGATTTTCGTGTCTTTTTCAGGCTATTTTCGTTGCATTTTCGTGTGCGGCTTGTTCCTTCGATTCTGAGGCATTTGTGTTCAGATTTCTTTGTGGGGATCATGGATAGATGTCTTGTGCATCTTTGTGCTTGATCTTGACCCCTCAAACTTCGGATTTGGCCTCCGATTGAAGGATTAGTTGGAATCCTAGCTCTTTGTGTGAGCTCGGTAGAATCTCGATTCCTCTCAATTCAGTGGGTTTGAGGGTACAAATTCGTATGTATAGCATCTCCTAGAGGCGCTTCATCTTCACCTATGATTTGGTATCTTTCCCTTGGTTGATTCGGGAAATCGGGCAAAGGGAAGGAAGGGTTGACTTTGAAGAACTCGAGCTCGGGCTGCAGAACTGCTCGTGGAGGACAGTCCGCGGGATCATGGTGGACGGTCCGCGAGGAGCCTGACAGCCTGATGTTCTTCATGTTCGTCGCAAGTTCTTGCGTGTCTTTCGTTCGATCCATTTTGTCGGTGGATTTTTGGTGCACGAAGTTCGCGGACGATCCGCACTAGAGTGGCGGACGGTTCGTGTTGGCGCGGACGGTCCACGGGTCTATCACAGATGGTCCATTTTTTCTCGGTGCATCACTGGTGGTTCGGGTAGCAATTTCGGACGGTCCGTCCCATACCCGCAGACGGTCCGCGCCCTCCTTGCGGACGGTCCGCCCGTACACCACAGACGGTCCTCCAGGTGCACTGTAGATTGCCTAAGTCCCTCGCTTGTTGAGTTGTGCTTCTGCGTTGCTTTGAGTCGGGACTTGTTCCTAGGGTTGGTAGGTCTGTTGTGACTACGTGACCTTGGCAAGCTCATGTGGGAATCCGTGGTTGTGATTTTGGGGCATAGTCTAGTTCAGCTCTTCGGAGAAGAATTTTTATCGGCTCCCATTCACTCCCCCCTCTCTGGTCGCCTAATCGGTCCTTCAGGGAAGCTTCGAGGCGGAGGACACGCGACATGATCGCAAGACTTGTGTAGTGCTTACGCGGGTTTGCTGTGGATGCGCATTCATCCGATGGTGATGTATTGACCAAAACGCCCTTGTATGGGCTTGTGTTGTAACTCCTAGCGTAGGGACACTTTGGTCTTTTGTCCGAAGGGCTCTACATGTAGGAGGAGTGGCTGGTTGGGCAGCCATCTCTTTTGGCTAGGATAGCTGGGTGTGCTCCTTCTTCTTGGAGTGCTCTTGGTGAGAGGAAGAGAGGAAAGAGTGGCTCTTTGTTTGAGCTTTTTGCCTACCAAGATTTGTGATTCTTGTGTATGGCTTGTAACCAGATATGGCTACATGATTCATAGTGATTTCTCCATCTTCATCTTGTGCCATATCATTTATTCCCTATGTTTTTCTTTTTCAGAGCTATTTTCGGGGCCTTTTTGGAGGGATTTTCGTGGGGAGCATTTGGAGGAGTTTCTTTGCGGGATTTATAGTGGGAATCACACATGAGGATGTGGTGCCTCTTTTCTTAGTGATCTTGCCCCTCCAAACCCGTGGAAAGGCCTTCGATTTGGTGGTTTTTGGTTGAGACCGAGTTCTTGAGGTTGAGCCATGAGATTTGCGATTCCCCATGACTGAGAGCGTTTCAGTGTAATTCTTTTGAGGGAGAGGTCGTCCATGAGGTGACCCACGTATCCCCAAAGTTTTGCTGCAATCCGTTGGGTGAATTGGGAGATCGATTGGTCGGAAGTTTGAGTTTGTCCCGTGGTTTGAGTTCTTCTCGTGCTGTCTTGGAAAAACTGGTCTGACCGTTTTGGTCAACGTTTTGGTCAAGGTGTGTTTTTGGGGACATCTTCTAGGAACAAGCTTCCTTTTGGTAGAAGAAGGTTGGTTCGAGTTTCGTCAAGTTTTGAGTTTGGTTGCTCTAGTTTTGGGTCTTGAGTTGGAGCTCCCTGGGCGAAACAGGTATGACCGGTTTTGGTGTGCCGTGTTTTGGCTAAGTCTGGCAAAATCGGTCAGACCTGTTTGGCAAAGAAGTCTGACCGGTTTTGGGGTGACTTAGTTGTTTTCTCCCCTTGCAAAACCGGTCTCACCGGTTTGTGAAACTGGCCTGACCAGTTTTAGCTCCAGCAACTGTGCTCGAGTTGTTTTCCGCTACGTGTTTTTGAGTGTTGTTTGGTGGAGTCTTGTTCCTAGGTCCAGGAGCACTTCAGTGGCTACATGGATTTGGCAAGAGAAGTGTGCGGAGATCTCCGAGTGATCTTGGGTTCATAGGCCGAATTCTTATGTAGAATATTTATTGGCTCCCATTCACTCCCCCCCTCTGGTTCGCCTTTTCGGTCCTTAAAAGGGACATTTGTGCAACAAGCCAAGTACACCAAGGACATTGTGAGGAAGTTTAAGATGGAAGACTCCAAGGCCATGACGATGCCTATGAGCATGATAGGCTCCCTCCTGTACCTGACGGCGACGAGGTCGGACATACAATTCAGTGTGTGTCTGTGCGCTCGTTTTCAAGCGTCTCTGAAGACTTCGCATCGGCAAGAAGTCAAGCGCATTTTCAGGTATTTGCGATACACTCCCGACTTCGGCCTTTAGTACTCTGCGTCTTCCTCTTTGGCGCTTCATCGTTTTTCGGACACGGATTTTACCGGTTGTCAGTTGGATAGGAAGTCCACTTCTGGTTCTTGTCAGTTTTTGAGGTCCTCTTTGGTGTCTTGGTCTTCCCGCAAACAGTCAAGTATTGCTCAGTCTACTACTGAAGCTGAGTATGTAGCTGCTGCTAGTTGTTGCTCTTAGCTCCTTTGTATCACATATACCATGAGTGACTTTGGTGAGGAGTATACCCATGTTCCACTTCTACGTGACAGCACCAATGCCATAAGCGTTGCAAAGAACCCAGTGCTTCATTCCAAAACCAAGCACATAGAGGTGAGGTACCATTTTCTGAGAGACAACGTCGAGAAAGGGAAGATAGCCTTGATCCATGTGCCCATACAAAACTAACTAGCGGATATTTTCACCAAGCCCATTGATCAAGCAACATTCACTCGTTTGCGGGGAGAACTTGGTGTGTGTTTGATTTCTTGAGTTGGTTGTGGGAGCTCCTTTGTAGCATATGTATAGCTTTCCGGTTGTGCAAATTTACATTTTGCATTGCATTTGTATCATGATGTATAGGCATCTATCATATGCATTTTGGTAGGAAAAGCTTCTCTCATATACATTGTTCACTATGACATGCTATGGACGACCTTCTGAGCTAGTTTGGTATGATATGGTTAAGTTTGGCTAAGCTCTTGGTTGTCTTGATTTATATCCATATGAGAATGCTAAGTGTTTTGAAAATGCTAGTTGTAGGCTCTCTTGTGAGTAAATGCCTTTATATGCTCATGACATGTCTTGGTGGCTTTGTTATGCTTAATTCATGGTTGGATGGCTTATTTTGATCATTTGGGGTCAAAGATCTTGTTTCCATCATGGATGTTTAGCCTACTAGCTTATCTTGTGGAGGAGCATAAGTTCCTTTTTGCTGCAAAGGCATTTCATGTACCATGTTTTAAATCTGAAAATGAAATGTCAAATGCTTGAAAAATGTGCCCCCATGTCATTTTGTGCTTAATTTAATTTATTTTGTGTGCTAAACTATTGCATGATGTCTACCAGTGACAAGTCTCATATATAGAAGTAGACACATGGCTCGGTGGCTTTGACATGACATAAGGTGCTTGTGGGTGTTTATGATGGTCTTTTGATTAGAATACCTGTCCTAGCATGAAGTTTGTGTGATATTGTCATTTTGGCATGTTTTGATCATGTTTCGAACTTTGCTCATGAGAGAAATGTTTTTCGCAAAAATGCTCAAGTTGATCTTAGCTTTCTCGGATGGCCACTACTAGAAAAGCCCCCCTTTAGCTACATTATAGTAGTAACGCACACTGAAAGAATTTCTACACCAGTACATAAAGATGTTTTTTGACATGATATTGGTAACATATCAAAGTGTCATGATATTAGACACGCTTACATCGTTAGTAGTCTTATAGAGATATTTTTTATCACGCTATTGAAATCATCTAAAAAACAAGAAGTTAGATACGATTTAATGTGTCATTATTATCTAGACACGCTAAAAAGCGTATCAAATAATGTTTATAGTCATGTAAAGATACTTTTTGACATAATCGTAAAAAATGTTTCTAAATGATACATGGTTAGACATGCTTTGAATCATGACTAGCATGTAGAAACGCCATAAAGCGTATCAAATAAGTGTACTAATGGTTCTTCATAGGCAAACTCAAAAGTAAACCATACTTATGTAAGTCAGATTTGTTATGCAGGTGAGATGGTAAGGAAGCTATGTGTGAGGTAAGAGGTCTTGGGTTCAAATCCTACACAGCGCACATATTACACATAAATAATCATTTGTAGGTGTCCTTCAATCTGAACTAGTTTTGGGTTTTCATAAATTAGTAGACATGTTTTATAAATGTATCTAGAAGTTTGTCTCTATACTTTTTTAACACGCAATAAAGCATTACTATACTACGTAACTACACCACTAAGCATGTTATAATTGTGTCTCTAAAATTGTATCAATGCGGGAAGACATGCATCAAACGTGTCAATGAAAGATTGTTTTCTTTTGTTGACACGCTTAACGGATTCATCTCTATGAAGCTTGACGCGGTCCATGCGAAGACACTTCTAACATGCTTTTTGAAAGCGTATCAACAATGCCATAGAGACGAAATAAAGTGTGTCTAACTCTAAATCTGGCGTATCTAAAGGGGAGTTTTCTAGTTGTGGGCTATGAAACTTGGTGGTTATGATGCTTATGTTCTTATGAAGCTATTGAGTATCTAGCTTGATCATTTGATCATATGTAGAATCTTGTGGTGAATTTTGTCTATTTGAGAAGCTCTAGATTGCGTGTTTTCAAATTTTAGCCTTGATTCATGTATTGGCAACAAGGGGGAGAAAGAAAGGCTGAGAAAAGTTGCATTGCATCCCTAGAACCCGTTCCAATTGTCAAGGGGGGGGTTGTGCATTTCCTTTGCATTTTTGGTTTTCGAGGGGCAGTTCCTGTCTGGAAAAACCAGCCTGACCGGTTTGGGATCTGGCCTGACCGGTTTTGGGAATCCGGTCTGACCGGTTCTGGAAACCTGCCTGACTCGGTATGTGTGCAAAGCAGGCACAAGTCCAAGGGAAGTGTGCATATGTGCAGGGGGAGCTCTTGTGTGAGTTCTTGCTTTGGATGCCTTGGTGGTTTGCTCCTTTGTGGTGAGCTTGCTTTGTCTCGGTTGTGTCGAGCCGTTGCCCTTGCCTAAGGGGATCGAGACTTTCCTCTTTCAAGTGATCTTGCTCTTTGCCTATGTTTCGGCTCTCGATCGCTTGTTTGAGTTTCTTCGTTCGTTTGTTTTCTTTTTCCTTTTCTAGGATGTTACCATATGTGTGTGTGTTGTCAATGCACACATCAAAGGGGAGATTGAGGACCCGTGTGGTTCGAGGACCGGTGGATGGTCGCTTCCTGGTGTGATGAGTGATTGACAACATTTTGTGGACTGACTCTAGGCTAAGTATTGCAGGTGTAGGTTGTGGCTTGATTGGTGTTGGTGTAGGTTAAGAACAAGCGCGAAAGGTCTATGCCAGTGGGCCTCCAGGTGTGGAGCAGACAAGTAGGCTTGGTTCGAGGGACCCGGTGGCCAGCGGGGTCAAGTGCGGGCCACATGGTGGCAAGAACATCAAGATGAAGTCGTGTATGGTTCCTTGGTTGAGCCTCAAAGCCAAAGTCGAGCTGGGACGATGTGGGGGCCAAGTCATGAGTGGAGATTGGCGGGAGGCCACACCAATCCCGCGGGGTTTGTAGTGGTTCACTACAAAACCACTGGGTTACTTGGCTGAGCCACAAAACCAAGACCGAAGACTCGGCGTGGCTGTCAGGCCAAAACCGGTCTGACCGGTTTGGGGTCGCAGGGCGTTGGGAAGCTTCGAAGCGGAGGACACGCGACATGATTGCAAGAGTTGCGTTGGTGCTACGCAGGCTTGCGGTGGATGCGGATCCGTCCGATGGTGCGACGACGACAAATTCCCAAAGTGCCCTTCGGGGGCATGTATCTTCTATTATGTAATAGGGGTAGTTTTGTCTTTCGGTTGCCTCCATATAAGCCATCTCTTGGAACTCTAGTTCATTTGCTTCTCTAGTTTTTCCTATTTTCCTTTTCCATAGGATTAGCTTGAGAGCTTCATGGTGAGATCTTGAGAGAGGGATGGATGATCGGGAGGCAAGCTAGACCTTGCATGAATCTTTCATGGTATGTATAGAAGGTTCGACGTGATTCCTCAAGTGTTCTTAATGTCTCTCCCATTTTCCCTTTTTGGCTACTTTCAGAGCCTTTTCTTATGGTTTTCGTGGGAAGGTTTCATAGGAGTTTCTTTGCGAGTTTTGGTGTGGGAATCTCACATGAGGACGTGGTGCCTCTGAGGACCGGAGCGTCCGAGGACCAGTGGATGGTCGCTCCCTGGTGTGATGAGTGATTGACAACAAGGTGGACTGACTCTTGGCCGAGTATCACAGGTGTAGGTTGCGGCTTGATTTGCGTTGGTGCAGGTGAAGAGCGAGCGCGAAAGGTCTGAGCCTTGCGGAGCCTCCCAGGAGTGGAGAGACAAGTAGGCTCGGCTCGATGGACCCGGTGGCCGAACGGGATCAAGTGCGGGCCGCATGGTGGCAAGAAAAGCAAGACGAAGTCGTCGACCGGAGCCAGTGCAAGGTAGCGGCTCACGACTGGAGTCTACACGCGGGGTTTGCGGCGGTTCACCACAAAACCGTCGGGTTACTTGGTTGAGCCACAAAACCAAGACCGGAGACTCGACGGGCGGAGACGGGATCCGGGCGCGCCGAGAAGCTTCGATGCCGGCGGACACGTGGCGGGATCGCAGGGCTTGCGTCAGGAGGACGCGGACTGCGGCAAAGGCGTGGCCGTCCGATGAAGAGGAGTGCTACTTGACCATCCTCCCCCTGAGGGGTGTGTATCTCATTTTAAGTTCTAGGGGTTGCGTGGTCATTTGCCCATCCCATAGGAACACCATATATATAGCTCTAGGGTTTCTGGGCAAACCATCCATCCGGACTGCTTCCCATTTCTCTGCTCCATAGGCGTAGGTTTTCTTCACCGTTTTGTAGAGAATCTATCCTCCGAGTGTATGGAAGCTTTCATGGTTGCGTCGATTTCCTTCTCGTGGCTCGAGTGATTTTCGTGTCTTTTTAGGGCTATTTTCGTTGGATTTTCATGCGCGGTTTGTTCCTCTGATTCTGAGGTGTTTGGGTTCGGATTTCTTTGTGGGGATCGTGGATAGATGCCTTGTGCATCTTTGTGCTTGATCTTGACCCCTCAAACTGCGAATTTGGCCTTGGATTTGAGGATTTCGGGTGGTTCCCTAGTTCTTTGGTAGAGCTCGGTTCGTGATCGAGTCCCTGCATTTTAGTTGGTTTGAGGTCTCAAGTTTTTGGGCATAGCATCCCCTAGGGACGCTTCACATCTCCCCCAAATCTTGTCTCAATCCATTCAGCCGTTTGGGAGATCCGTGGAAGGGTTTGGAGGGTTGACCTTCGTGCTCGCGGTTCTGCTCGCGTTCTGCGAGTAGGACGGACGGTCCGTCCCTGGGGCACGGATGGTCCGTGCGTGCCTGAGTTCGTCTCGGGTTCGTCATGTTCTTGAACTCGAGGCGTTCGATCGGTTGGAATTCTTGCTTTTGTTTGCAAGCAGTTCACGGTCAGTCCGCCAATTGGGCTCGGACAGTCCGTCGGTGTCGGACGGTCCGAACTACCGTGTCGGATGGTCCGAACTACCGTGTCGGACGGTCTGTATAGCCCGGGTGTGCTACTAGAGGTTCTGTTGCCTTTTACGGATGGTCTGTGCTAGGCTGGCACAGGTGGCTAAGTCCTTTGCCCCTTGAGTTGGGCTTCCGCTTTGAGTTGTGTTGAGACTTGTTCCTAGGGTTGGTAGGTCCGTTGTGACTATGTGACCTTGGCAAGTTCATGTGGGAACTCTTGGTTGTGAGTTTGGGACATATGCCGAGTTTATCCTTCGGGAAGAATTTTTTATCAGCTCCCATTCACTCCCCCCCTCTCTGGTTGCATAATCGGTCCTTCAGCCTCTTTTCTTGGTGATCTTGCCCCTCCAAATCCGTGGAAAGGACTTCGATCTGGTTGTTTTTGGTAGAGATCTTGGAGAGGTGGTTTTGGAGGTTGACTTTCGATTCCTCTTGATTTGGTGAGTTTTCGGGCTTGAGCTTTTGGCCAAAGGTATTCCGTGAGGTACCCCTGCTATCCTGAAAGTCTCACTTAAATCCGTGGAGCGAATCAGGAGATCGATTGGAGTGAAGGTCAAGTTTTTCCCGTGGGTGGAGTTCTTCCCTACTGCCCAGGCAAAACCGGCCTGACCAGTTTCAGGAACTGGTGTGACCGGTTTGGCCATCTGTGGGCTTTCGAGAAGAGTTTTGGACGAGTGAGTCTTTCTCTGCTAGAGGCTTCCCTTGTCCATGTTCTGGTGGTTTTTGGGGCTATTTTGTTCAGGGTTAGTCTTGTGGTTCTGTTGGGGATTTCCTAGACAAAACCGGCCTGACTGGTTAGACAAACCGGTTTGACCGGTTTCCTCTGGCTGTAGAGGCTAAGTCCAACAGAACCGGTCTGTCTGGTTTGTGAAACCGGCCTGATCGGTTTAACTTTGGCAGCAGTGCTCGAGTTGTTTTCCGTTGTGAGTTTTCATGTGTAGGGTGGTTGTTTCTTGCTCCTAGGTCTCGTAGCACCTCAGTGGCTACGTGGATTTGGCAAGAGAAGCGCAGGAGGTCTCCGAGTGATCTTGGGTTCATAGGCCGAATTCTTGCGTAGAATTTTTATCGGCTCACTTTCACTCCCCCCCCTCTGGTTTGCCTTTCTAGTCCTTCAAAGTACAAAGGAAGCCTTTGAATATATACCTTCTAAGAT
This sequence comes from Cenchrus fungigraminus, assembly GCA_036936925.1. Lineage (NCBI taxonomy): Eukaryota > Viridiplantae > Streptophyta > Magnoliopsida > Poales > Poaceae > Cenchrus > Cenchrus fungigraminus. The sequence goes on from CM072772.1 coordinate 79,475,529, forward strand.
CAGTGGACTAATGCAAGGGTGGGGTGAGAAGCAACTTAGCTGTGGTGCTACCGAAACTCTGATAAAATCGGTGGCACAAGCAATACCAACATAATCAATGAGTTGTTTCATTCTTGCTCCGTCCACTTGCTAGAAGATCGCGTCAGCGATGTCAAATTGTTGGTGGAGCAGTGGGGTTGACAAGAGAGGGATGCATTGGAGGAATTGGCCGAATATATTCTTACCGAAGTGTCAAGGAGGTTTGAGGTTTCGGGACATCAAACAATTTAATTTGGCAATGTTAGGCAAACAAGGCTGGCGCCTAATGTCTACCCCGGATTCTCTCTGTGATTGGGTGTTGAAGGGCAAGTACTTCCCCAATTGGGACTTCATATTAGCCTCTAAGAAGAAGAATGCATCACATACTTGGTGTGCAATCTTGGCAGGGAGGAAGGTTCTTCAGTTGGGTTGTATTATACGCATTGGTGATGGATCATCTACTAACATATGGCGTGACCAGTGGCTTCCGGGGGGCTCGGAATGAAACCTATCTATCGCATAGAAGAAGTTGTTGCAGAACTGGTCAGTGATCTACTGAGCCCGGATGGGAGGTCTTGGGATGAGGATGCTCTCAATCTGAACCTGGTGCCCCTTGATGCTGCAGCGGCAAAAAGAATTCCCCTTGGCCGGCTATCAACAGATACTTGGGCATGGTCGGGTGAGCGCCATGGAAACTACTCGGTCAAGTTCGGATACTGTTTACTAGCGAAGAAAGAAGATCAGCACAGAGATTATCTGAAGCAAAAGGCCGCAAACTCGAGCAATTCAGGGGATCCTATATGGAAATCCATTTGGAGATGTAAGGTACCTCCCAAGGTAAGGGCGTTTTGGTGGCGCCTCATTCATGATTATATACCTAGCAAGGCTAATCTCCAACATCAGCACATCGACCCTATAAGTACTTGTGATACTTGTGGTGCTTGTGATGAACCAACCTTTCATGCCATGTTGGAGTGTACCTATGCGAGGAGGTTTTGGGAAAGACTTCGTGAGCTTACTAGTGTCAAGCTCCCAATCTTGAACCCGCAGACATGGGCAAGAACGCTGTTGGATGGTACAACCTGTGGAGAGAGTGACAGGACAATCATCATGTGTGGTTGCTGGTCAGTTTGGCGCTCCAGAAATGATAGGCAACATGGCAAAGCCCCAATCAAAATGGAAGCGACAATTGACTGGGTGATCGATGTTTGTTTTAACGCTCCTGCTACTCCCAGGGCTGTCCAGCAATGGCGACGCCCCGCGGCAAATGTACTCAAGGTGAATGTTGATGTAGCACTCTCAGCAACAACTGGAACAAGTGTGATTGGAGCAGTGGCAAGAAATGACCAGGGGGAGTTTCTGATGGGTATCAACCGGTCGCTACCAGCTGTGTCAGGGCCTTTGGCGGCAGAAGCGGTGGCCCTGCGTGCAGGTGTGCAGCTCATACACACAATCACAAATGGGCCGGTGATTATGGAGACTGATTCTCTGGAATTGCTAGGGTTGTGGAGGAACAGAGCGTCTCAACGATCGCCTTTTATGTCTATCTCCAGTGACATCCAAGACTTAGCTTCTTCCTTTTCTTCTTTCTGTGTAATGCATGTACCTCGCACGGCAAACATGGCTGCCCACAGATGTGCTTAGTCTGCTAGTGCTAGCGCTGCACAATTCTGGGCATATGTTGCTCCTGGCTTCCTATTGCCAGTCTTGCAGGATGATTGTAACATTGCGAGTGAATGAATGAAGCAGCAGTTCTCAAAAAAAAAAATCTTTCGACTCTGGAAATTGATTTCTTTGGCTGCCTCGCTAAACTGGACCTAACTGAATATATACCAGAGCGTTTCCTCCAGCCCACCAGCTTGGTAATGGATCCATCTATTTTATCACCTCATCCGCCCGGGCAACCAAACAAACTTGTTGGTGAGTAGAATTGGGCCATGCATGTGTATCTAGTTCGGCCATGATTTCGGATATCTATATTTACATATTACTCCCTCCCATCCATCCATATCACAAGTCTAACTTCTCAAACTTTGTGAGGTTGTGTGGTCTCAATACGAAGCTGAAGCTTCAATTCGTCAGTTTTCTCGATGGATCCAGGACGCAAAAAGTTCGTCTGAATTGGAGAAAAAAGTCTAGGAAAAATGTAATGGTATACGACTCAGGAAAATATGGTTGTTTCAATTACTATCCTGAATAGGTTTGGGATATATATATATATATATATATATATATATATATATGTGAAGAACTCGGAGGAAACAGAGGGAGAGTGGCAAACAGTTTCAGTGACAGGGTTCAGATATCTGTTATTGGTTACGGAACACTTCTATGTTTGCATCTAATAACTCATACGCCCACGCACTACTACAGACTTGGCTATCACAACCGGTTTTAAAGTCCATCACTGCTAGTTTTCGAAACCGTTGTGGACCAATTGGCGGTGACAGGGGCTTACATCACCAACAGTTTTAAATGGGCGGTGATGAGTGGCCTCATTACAACCGTTTGGTATAAAAAAACCATCGGTGACGAGTCCATCATCACAAATGTTTTGTGAACCAAGCCGTTGGTGATAATGAAATCAACACCACCGGTTTTACACAGAAACCATTTGTGATAAAGGATTATTACCACCGGTTTAAACTGTTTGTGATGACCATTTTCAAAGAAATATTTTTTTTGAAAATTAGAGAAATATCTTTTGAAAAATCCAATTAATAGCATCAATTTGACAAGAATATATATACAACCACAAAACCACAAGTAGAATCACTACAAGGAATGTGCCGACCAGTGATGCAAAAAAGGGTGTTTCTCGTCATAAATCGCGATTAATGACGCATGTTGTTACGAAAACCCTCCATTATTAATCGAGTATCATAAACCATGATTAATGACGAGACCTTATTTCGCAGCGTCATGAGGTTAATGACGCGTGCAAAGTCCTCATTACAAAATGTCATAACTTTGTTCTTGCAGCTTTGCTACACTGGACATAATCTGATGTGGCATCCGATGTGGCATGCCAATTGTGATGAACCGTTTGCTTCATAAACGAATTTGGCCCGTTTAATCCTGAGTTGAGCCCAACACTGTTAATGTGGGTCGGCGTTGTGCAAATAGCCCAAAAAAGATTTTGTTGGGCCCATTTGTTGTTTTTTCGACCACAATTTTGATTAGGTTGCACCCGTTTTTATTGGGTCGAGTCCAACAATTGCGCACCTTGTTTGCGGCCTTATATGTCACGTTAATTCTAATGAAATTGACTTTTGACCCAATAAATAGTGGGCTAAGCCCACTGAAGGCCAACATAAAATTAACTGATCGTGCATCAATAATTGATTTCATTTCAATTCTGATCTTCTTTTTAAGTAATTCTGATCTAGTTAGCAAAATAGTAATCAACACATTTTTTTGAGCGAACACCGTGGGGCAACGCCCCCCAGCAACAGAGAAAATATAATGCAAAAAGATGGACTTACATAGGGGAGCCAACCAGGGGTAGGCCACAAGGAGGAGAAAGAAAACTACAAGGCACAGAGTACCGAAAGAAACAGAAACACTGAAAAACTACCACAGAGAAGAAAAGCAGCCACCAAAGTGGCAAACAACTACAGCGACTCCAACCAGGACACAATTGTGTGATGAAATTCACCCTTGATTCGAACCAGGTGCTCCAAGACTTCAGCATTGAAAGATGCCAACCAGGTAGCAAGACTTGGTGGCGTGAGATTGAAGATGAGATCATTTCTTTCCTTCCAAATTCTCCAGGAAGCTATCAGAAAAAGGTCCATGAAGTAGGGCTTGCTGAATTAATTCTTGGCAATGTAAATCTTGTGGTAGACATTAGAGTTTCTATCCCAGAAAATACCAAGAGAGGACCATCTAAGCTCAGCCGAGGGACAGTCAAAAAATAGGTGCTCCATGGTTTCTTCAACCCCCAGATTGAATAAAGCACAATTATATCCCTCCTCAAGGACTTTATTCCTCCTTTTCAAGACATTTCTTGTATTGAGCATGTCATTAAGAATCAACCATGCAAAAAATTTGATTTTTGGGATACACTTGGTGTCCCAAATCCATACAATTGCTTTCTCAGGACATAACTCCCTGTAGTGATGTTGATAGAATTTGCTCAAGGAATAAACTGAGCTGCCCCAAATAAAAAATCAGGAATCTTTTTCATCAAGGTTAGAATGAGGAAGAGCATTAAATTGCTCCTGAAGGGCCAGGAAATCATTATATGCAGCTCTGGTCATGGGGATTCTGAAACATCCCAAAAGATCCTGGGCCTGTCGAAGTCTATATAATAAAATGCAGGGATCTTTGGCAAAGTCCAACAGGTTTGGGTACGTAACAGAATGGATGTTGCCATCGATGAGGTCGTCCCAGAAACCAACAATGTCTCCTTTAACTGAATCACATATAGCAACCCCTCTGTAGAAAATGTTTAGCCTGAGGATATCCTTCCACCAGAAGAAGCCTTTTTCTCTTGACAAGTGTGGCACCACATTGGCATAGTACTTTTCCCAAATCAATTTGACCCACTGAATATTGTCTTTTTTATAAAATTTATCCAAATGTTTCAAGAGCAAGGCGTCATTCTGCACACTGAGATTTATAACGCCAAGACCACCTTTGTCTTTTGGTTTTCTCACCAGGTCCCAGGCAGCAAGGTGATAACCTTTATGAAAGAACTCCTTGCCTCTCCACAAGCAATTCTTCCTATGCTTATCAATGATCTCAATAATAGTAGCTGGCAGCTTAAGAGTGCACATGTAGTATGTTGGAAGAGAAGAGATCACAGAATTCACCAACTGCAATCTGCCAGCATAAGACAAAAATTGAGAGGGGCATAATCCTTAACCTGGGGCTTTGTAAGGCCCGTAGGAAGGCCAAGATAGGTGAAGGGGAAAGATCCCACCAAGCAGCCAAAGGCATTTGCCAAAGAAAGGGCCTGACCTTGATCAATATTAATAGGAACCAAGCAAGACTTGTGAAAATTAACCCTCAGACCACTGGATAAGGTAATTCTGTGTAGGATGTCCTTGAGAAGAAGAAGTTGAGATTCACTCACTTGCATCACTAGAATGGTGTCATCAGCATATTGAACTATAGGGAAAGGAGTGCCAGGGTTCTAAGGTTATGGAGGGAGAAGAGATCCATGGTTGAACTCATGGTTGATGACACATTGTAGCAGGTCAGCAGCAATGGCAAACAAAAGTGGGGAAAGTGGATCTCCCTGCCTAACACCTCTCTAACGCTTAAAATCCTTTCCAGTAGTTCCATTAAGGAGGACAGAGGAGGTAGCTGTATTGAATAAATCACTGACCCAGTTAATCCATTGATCAGGAAAGCCTTTTGCCCTGAGCATAGCAGTAACCATGGAATGCTCCACCAGATCAAAGGCTTTTTCAAAGTCTAGCTTGAGAATAACAATACCCCTTCTGGAGTGGTGACACTGATGGAGATATTCAAAAGCCCAACCCAAACAATCTTGAATGGTCTTGCCTTTGATGAACCCATATTGGTTTTCATGCACCACATTAAGAGCAACCTTCTGAAGTCTGTTGGCAAGCAACTTAGAGACAAGTTTGGGGGTGGAGTTGACTAGAGAAATTGGTCGAAAATCATTCACACTCTCTGGATTATCCTTCTTGGGAATGAGAGTAATGTAGGAGTAGTTGACACTTTTGAGATCAGCCTGATGGTGATAGAAATCATCACAAAATTTGTACATATCATTCCTTATAATATGCCAAGCTTTCTTAAGGAATGCATTGGAAAATCCATCAGGCCCAGGGGCCTTATCATTGGGAAGATTCAGAATGACATTGCCAATTTCTTCATGAGAGAAGGGCAAGCATAGGTGCTCGAGATCCGAAACAGGCTGAATGAGAGTCTGCAAATCAAATTGCATACAGGTGTCAACAGAGGTGCCAAGCCTGCTCTTAAATTCTTGATAGAAGAGCGCACTTTTTTCCTCATGATCAGTGACCATTCTACCAGTGCCATCCAGAATTTGAGTGATGACATTGTGCATGTATCTTTCAGTAGCCATAGCATGGAAGAACTTAGTGTTTTCATCTCCAAACTGGACCAAACGCTATGTGTATCTTTGTTTCCAATACTCCCTTTGCATGCCAAGAAGGTTATTGATATGACCTTTGATAATTTTCCTGAAAGCAAACTCATGAGGATACAAGCACCTAAATTCCTCAAGCCTATCAAGGAAGGCAATAGTCATGTTGCAGTTGGCAATTAACAGCTTAAGATTCGAAAGGCTCTTAGCCCAGATCTTCAAGACTCTCCTTAGAAGCTTATATTTGGCACTGAGAACATGAGCACTATTAACATCATGGACAGGAGTCAGCCAAGCATTCTTAATTTGATCCATGCAACTAGGATGCTTAAGCCAAAAAATTTCAAATCTAAAAATGTTGGCCTTGGGAATATTTGTGCCAATTTCAATTTTGCAAGGCAGATGATCTGAGGTGATTCTTGCCAAGGGCAACACGAAAGAGGAAGGGAAATGTGTGGTCCAAGCCACAGAAGTGAAAAACCAGTCAATCTGCTCCAGCAAGGGACATTCTTGCATGTTGCTCCAGGTGTAGCTTCTTCCTTTAATGGAGAGCTCAATCAAACCAAGGGGACTGATGATATTATTAAAGATGAGAGAGTCATTAAAGTTTCCTCCCGGCCTGTTTCTATTATCAAATGTTCTATAAAAATTAAAATCTCTAGCAAGAAGACAAAGCTCATCATCATCAATGTGAAGGTTGAACAACCAGTTGACAAAGGAATCTCGGGCAGGCTGTCTCCAAGGGCCTTATACAACAAAACAAACTATTGTTTAGTATCAAGCTGGACCGTATTGTTCATCACATATCACAAACTATTACAAGATAGCAGTCTCACAAGGAACATAGATTAACATAACTAAATCCAGGTCATAATCACAAGAGATATTGGAGATTTGATCTAAGGATCTTAACCTCTTCATCTTTTACTGCTAAGCAGTAGACTAAGGAGGTCTTCACCGACTGCATTTTCAGAGTTGATTCTGATTCTTCGGTCTTCTTCTTCAAGCTACATAACTATTTTCTGCAACCTCTTAATATCAGCCGACTGCATTTTCAGAGTTGATTCTGATTTTTCGGTCTTCTTCTTCAAGCTACATAACTATTTTTGGTGAGCAACAAACCGTTGTCGAAGTTCTACCCCATCCTGATTGGGAGCGTCAACTCACTCTTCATCAACACTACAACATAATGATTGGGTACCCATTGTTGAGTACCCCTTCTATTTTAATTTGTTCGGGAAGAAGCACTATTGACTTGGTAGCTTCCATCTAGCAAAAGTGGATCCCAAGTCAGACTAGGATCTTGTAATTGATTCGAACTAAGGAAACAAAGGTGCTAACTTTATTACCTTGGAGCAGGTCTGAACAAGAGCGACTGCAGATGTTGACCCTTTGGCCCACTGAAACAAGTACAAGAATATGAGGTAAGGGTTGAGATCATTCGCAATCGGAAACAAAGAAGGTGTTACATTGGAGTAGGTCTGAACAGGAGAGACTACAGATGTTGACCCTTTGGCCCGCTGAAACAAGTACGAGAACAAGAGATAAGGGTTGAGATCATTGGCAATCGGAAGTAATTTCATCTATTAAGTTCAATGTGGTACATGAACGATCACATTCAATCCATAATCACCCAAGCATGCAACAAAAATATGGAAAGCCAAAGAGCATGGGTAAGCAATATAATAATTTCATCCTTTAATTTCTACAAGGGAGATTGGTGATCTTGCCCCTGTTTTGAAGTCTAATGGTGATTTTGCCCTCACTTTTTGAACTTTGTGATTTTACCCCTTCTTTTTCTAGATGAAGCCTCCATTTACCCCTAGAAGTAACTATGTTAGTTGATGATCCTTTAAAAAAATAAAAGAAATAGGAAAAAATCACAAAGATCATGGGAAAAGACATACCTACCCTTACCTTATCCATCTCATTCTCCTCTTTCTTCCCAACACCCGGCTCCTATCTCCTCTCCCATGAACCCTAAGGGCAGCGGCGGTGGACTGCGGGAGATCGGGTGGGAAGCGGCCCCGCGCACCTTCGCAGCCCCGTCTGACCCCGACGATTGTGGGAGGAGGCTGCAGCGGGCAAGCACATGCAGCCCCGACAGCGGCGAGGGCCCGTGCGTCTCCTACGCGAGGCGCAGGCAGGCGCGTGCGGCCTCTGGCGCGAGCAGACGCGGCCATGCGAGCAGCTCCCCCGACGCTTGGCGTGTGCGTGTGCCCGACCCCGACACCTCTGCTCGAGCGCAACACGAAGGTCACCAGGGAAGGGGATAGATAATCCCTGATCTTGAATCTCCCTTTTGGGCCGTAGATTTCAATTGAAATGTGTCCGTAGGACGAATCAGATGCGTTCTTTAGAGCCTGATTTAGCTAACTTCATTTGGTGCTTTGATTTGTAGGCCAAATCATAGGGACATGAACTGGAAGGTGGAGAGGAAGGGAGTAGGTTCAGGTTCAGATGTAGGTGGAGGAGGTGAAAGGGGAAGGGGAAGACGAAGACGAAGAGGAGAAAACTCAAAAAGCTTGGCCTCATTCCTAGGCATAAATGCTCTAGATTAGTATGTTCTGTACTTTGTACTAGTTGGGATGACTTGTGAATTGTGATATAAATGATGGGATGATGTGAACATCTAGTGCTTTTGGTGTCCAGTATATGTGATCTGGACATCTGGTATCTGGACATCTGGTGCTTTATGTTGGACTCGGGTACTCATGATCTTGTGTTGTTATCTGGTCTAATATATGTGATCTTGTGCCGTGATGCTGTCAATATTTTGATCCAATTATCTGTCACATTTTTCCATGTCAAATACATGTGTCAGATTGGTGACAATATGTCAAAATGCTATTTTTTATTTTGTCAAAACAGGGGTAAAATCACAAAGAATTCATAATAGTAAGGTAAATTTGCAAGGGCAAATTTGTCATTTTGTACCAGTTTTAACACCGTCAAATGTACTTCACAGAATAGGGGCAAAGCCTCTCTTTGATTTCAAAAAGGAAGGGCAAAATCGCAAAGTTGAAAAAACAAGGGCAAAATCACCATTGTTATTCAAAACTGGGGCAAGATCACCAATCCCCCTTTCTACAAACCTCAAATAAGTTGACTTGGAACAATCTCTTGCAATAGGGAACAGAAGATCCACAATCACCCAAGCATGCAACAACAATATATAAAGGCAAAGAGCATGGGGAAGTAGTCTAATAATTTCACCTACAAATTTCTACAACCCTAAAATAAATTGACTTCAAACAAACTCCTGCGATAGGGTACAATAGATCCACAATCACCCAAACATGAAATATATTATAGAATACCAAAGGCATGGGGAAGCAATAATCTAATTGAATCAATCAATATAGGGAGGAGACAACAGACTTGACGAATAGGAAGGGAAGAAGGTGCTGAATGCTGTCTCGATTTAGCAGGCCAAACTTGCACCTTGAACGCGATGTTCTTCGCAACTGTTGCAGATCTGCGGCCACCAGGGTGAGCTTCGGGGGAGCTGACGGAGCAACAGGTTTGAACCATCTTGCAGCTTGAAGGATGTTGCCGAAGAAGGCTGCCGCTCGTAGGAGAGGAAGGCCGCCGCTTGTAGGAGAGGAAGCCAACCGATCATAGCAGAAGGCGTTGTTGGTAGCTGGGTCACCATTGCTGCTTCTACCGCAGATCTACTAGGTCTCTTCGGCGGTAGAGGAGAAGATCCGCTGATTTTGGAAAATTGCCAGGAGGGAATTGGGAGGCCAAGTTTCTCTCTTTGTTTTATATATAACGGGGAGGACCAGGAGGAGGAGTGGGGAATTCAAAATTTCAAGTCCTGCCTTTCTCCTCCAGAGCGGGAAACGAAAGACTTTGGATCATGGACCCAAATGTCAGTGACCATATGCAGAGAGGCAAGTTGTTGACTAGGTTGTCCGTGTCACCATGGACCATGGAATTGACAAACACACATAGGACTATACTCTACTTCATATTCACGCTCGACGGATGATCCTATTATTGCATTACAAATGTACTCACTGCAGCAAATTAACATATCGTTTCAACTATTTATTACATGACTAAACACACCTAAATAAAACATTAAAACTACAGGGGACCCTGGTACAACCCTTCAGGTAATCTTCTACGGAGATGGTGCATAAATTCAGGATGATCAGTGCATACGACCACCCAATCATATGTGAGTATTCTGTGAGGAAAGATTCGCTCTAAGAGAGACATGCACTTGTCCTACAATTGTGTGCAGTTAGCCTGAATTGCCCATCATAGAAATGAGGTCACAGTTTCCTTGCTTGCCATGTCCCACATCTTTGATGCACAGTGTAACTTCAACCTTTCGACTTGGTACATGTCGGAGACCGAGAGTAAATAAGGCCAAGTATTGGCACGAGTGTCCCATAAATGAGCCTCCTCCGGGAGTGATCCTTCCCTAGCATATTTGATCAGGAGAGAGAAGCCATCAGGGTTTGTGTCTGTAATTGTAACAGTTTCAGAGCTAGACTCCACTCTTGAGGCGTAGAGCATTGCCTCCATCACACAAGATACTTTCGCCACATCGGCATGTATCGCTCGTATCACCCGGCTTTCGCATATGCTTGTTTGTAATGTTGGAGGAGGAACTTCAATACAGTCATCCTCCAGTACCCTAACAACACACGATATGTGTATGTGATCTTTATTGGAAGTCACGCGCTCAATGTCATGATGCTCCACGAGACATTCAAAGCCTCTTTCTTGTAGATCCCGATTCATGAAACAAACTTCTTTTGTAGCTTGAACTCAAAATATATCATCTTCATCATTTGGGTCTCCAGCCATTGCACACAACAATACTTGCACCTACGTGGAAGGAAGCAGTCACATGCTTGACAACAATAATATAATGCAACCTTGTCGCCATGTGTGAGTGTGTGTATTCATAGCAGGAACGAGACATGTACCATTTGGAATTTGTACACAGGAATGTGGACGACGGCAATGCCGTCTAGAACATCAATCTGTTGATGATCATTCATACCTATAGGATAGCAATGTAGCCTCCATTGATGGCCTCCCGCCATGAACGTACCAAATTCCTTGTACTGGCCCACGATTCCTTTCGCTTTCGCTTCCTGGCTTGAGACTGAGAAGTTGACTTCCATGAACGCAAATGCCCTGCAATGATCGTCTCATGCATAAATTGTCTCTTATTATAGTGCGAGTGAACGTGTTGTTCCGAAACATCCATTCGTGGACATCAGTTACCACCCAGAATGCACGCGTCCCTTCAGTGCGGGTGTGGCCACGTTCGGGTCATGAACTTCTCGGTTCTAGTACCTTAAGGGCAATTCACAATGATCGACACTTCCGTTCAGAGCGGGTGTGCACAAAAGTTCTTCGATTAACGCCCGGTGCCAGTCCTTAACTGCAATTCTCAATGATTGACATCTGGATCAGCTTGTGAGAGCGTGTCGTCCCCATACACCCATTCGAGATGCCCTTCTGTGCTTATATGCATGTTAATATCACACACACACACACAAACATATATTACTTTTCCAATTCCAGCTTATTATGTTTTGGCCTTGTCGCATCAACAAGTTCATCCCGTGACACCCATCGTCCACACATGTAATCGATGCACGCCACTGAAGATTCTGACCTTGAAAGGATCTTGTGATGCCTAGAGGGGGGTGAATAGGATCATTTTAAAATTCTGCAAAAACTGAGCAGCGGATCAGGGGCCAGATGACCCGGCACTTTGGGCCGGATGACCCGGAGGGGTCTGGGTCACGCTGACAGTTTGGCTGGATCAACCAGCACGCGAAGATAGAGTACAATAAGCTATAGAAAACTCGAATTAGCAGAGAGTATAAGAATCAAACTTTGAGGATATGACATAGTCACCACCTGCAACCAAAGATTTGACAAGCAACAACACAAATAGAGAGATCGATCCAAAAGTAGCTTCTAGGGTTAGAGAAAGGGGATGAACTCAAACAAGATAGACAAGCGAATTAATCTGAAGTTCACTTCCACAAAGGAAGCTACGTCTCCGTTGAAGTACCCACTAAGGGTGGGCTATCACAAAGAGCCACTTGCCTCACCCAATCCCCACAAAGGAACATTGGTGCTCACTAATATAAATCCACAAAGGATGGGTAATACAAACGTTCCCGGGTGCTCCACACGGAGAGGGCACTCAACGGGTGACGCCTAACCGTCTAGAAGCAAGCTTCGAGAGTAACAAACACGAATTGACGAACCAAAGCTGCCACAAGTGCTTCTTGAGATGAACGAGTGAAGAGCTCTCACAAAGGGGCTTAATCTCACACCTCAAAAGTTTCTCACACTCAAACCGTAGGAGGAATTCTTGCAAGGAGTGCTTGGAAGGGAGTTGGGAGAGAGGGAAGCAAGCTTGGGAGGTGTTTCAATGGAGGAGAAGGCAGAACTCTAGAAAGGAGGGAGAAGGGGTATAAATACCACTTGCCCCGTAAGAGCCGTTATGGTTGGCTACGGGCAGGGCCGGGTCAACCGGCCAAAAGTGGTCGGGTCACCCGGCTCTCACCAGAGCTGTCCCGGGTCACCTAGTCACTTGGGCCGGTTGATCCGGTAGGCCTGAGACAGCTAGGGTTAGGCCTTTTACGAGGTTCTAAGGTTTTTCTAATTGTTTTTGAGTCTAGGTAGAGGTGAAGGGTTCTCCAGATAAGCACTTGTAGTAAGCTTTGATTAACTGATCACATCCCTCTTTATAGTGCGGTGTTTCCTAAACTCAAATTCAAACTGAAAAAATAAATTTAAAGCACCATTTGAGCTTCAACACCTTTTATATGAAATTGAGGGCCTTCCTTTGAATATGCTCATTTACCACTTTTATTCCTGCACACACCTTAGTTGAACCATCAAATACCCAAATTATAATTGTCATTATCACTAAAATAATTAGGGGCCTAGATGCTCTTTCAATCTCCCCCTTTTTGGTGATTGATGACAACTATAATTTGAGCTCACAAGAAAGGAATAAAATACAAGAGTTGTGTCCAATTATTTAGATGAAAGCTCCCCCTAAATATGTGCTTCTTCAAATAGCATGGTCTCTAATGCCAATAGCACAAATTTAAAGTGTGCTCCCCCTAAATCATTGCATACAACACATGGTGCAAAGATGTGATAAGCAGTAAGCCGTGATGCATATGACATGATATATCACAACAATAAAGTGAGAAATAACAAGTCATCAACCAACACATGCATCACACACAATAATTAAGGTTCTTACATCACACTAGCACAAATAAAGTACCACAAATAAGTCTTACAAATAAAAGTTCTCACTTGGCACACAACCATCCATCACACCAACAATTAGTTCATTACATGTCCACTAGACTATTACATGAATAGCGAGATAAAAGATAGATAATTTTGACGGGCTTCCATCCTTCAAATTTCACTCCCCCTTTGGCAACAAGCACCAAAAAGGGAGCTACTCATAATCGTCGTCCTCATCCTCATCATCATCATGCTCACCACCACCATAATCTTCTTCTTCTTCATCATCAGTCGGGACCCAAGAGCCAAGGTCCTCCCAAGGGTTAGGAATGGGAGAAGGAGGATCAAAGACTCGAAGTTCATGAACTGGAGAGTGTGGGAGATTGAGCCTAGCAGCCATGTCCTTTTCGTTCTTCTCTTGCCTATGAAGCTCTTGTGCCAACCATTGCCTATCGGCTTCACGCTCTCTAGCGTTTTGGCGATGCATGTTGAAGCAAGCAAAGATCCCTTTTGCAATAAAATTCAGTTTTCCTTTCTTGCTCTGAGGAACCCCATCAGAGTGAGATGTACCTTCCATTGGAAGGGGATCAAAGGAGCGCCTCGGTGGTTGAGCATGGACTTGAGAGGATGAGGCACTCTCATCACTGGGTCCCTGAATGGGATAAAAGCCCGAATAAGCTCCCTTAGGATCAAAACCAGTCTTATGACTGCCAAGTCTGAAGGTTTGAATGAGCTTGCCTTTACTAGTTTTGTACTTCTCATGAGGGGTGTCTGTCTTGAGATCAAGTTGGGTTGCATGCTTGACCAACATAAAGATGTAAGGTGCATAGTGACAACCACTAGAAGAGGTGTGGGAGCAAATGATGATCTCATTCCAAAGGAAATGACAAGCATTGAATTGAGGTTGACCGGGAGCCATTTGATATAGCAAGTTTCTAGCTCTATGTGAGATGTTATCAGAATCACCACCTCTAGGAGTGAGAGTGTACCTAAAGAGGAGGTTGACCATCTTGTAGTAAGGAGTGAGTCCACTTGTATGACCATATTTGATGTTGCCATAAGCTCTATCATACATAAACTTCATCTTTGTGACCTCTAACTCATCTCCACTATGAAGGCCGACAAGATCATTTGAGAATTGATTTGTAGTGGTAGCACCTCTAAGCTTCAAAAGCATGGCAAATTCACTTAGAGTGACTGAGAATCTCTTACCCCCAAGAGTGAAATGCATGGTGTTCTCATCATTGTCAACATAGAGAGTGGCACAGGAGACACCCATGAGGTAGGAGACACCCATAACCTGCAGTGATCATGCACAGCTTGCATAACCTCTAGAAGATGAGGAGGTAGATCAAACAAGAACTCCCAGTCAACCCACTTCATCTCAGTAGTGATGCGTCCCTTTGGTAGGATGGTGGACTCATACTAATCCGCTTGATGAGCAAGCCAAAAATGATCATCACTGAAAAAAGACCTTTGGAGCACCCTTGGATCTTGAAAACAAAGTGGTCTCACATCGGTTCCACTCTTCATCTAGTTCACCAAGGGAGGATCACGCCTAGTGTGCTCCGGAGGATGAACAGGAATTGCCATTTGCACATAGGGAGATAAGTCAATGTCCGCATCATAGCGATCCCCGACATCACCGATACTCGCCCTTTTTGTTCTTGCACCAATGGAGGTAGTTCTCTTCTTAAGGATGGGGTTGCCTTCTTGTCCACGACTACGGCCTTGTGCACGAGCGGGAGGAGCTTGAGGCTTGGACCTCTTGGAATGAACATGAATACCATACTCCTCATCCGAGGCGCGGTCTTCCTCTTCCTCACTTGAGGAATCTGAGCGAATCTCCTTGCCTCGAGAGCTTCCTTTCTCTCAACCCATCTGTAGATAGATAAAATACGATAGGAATTAAGATATGTAAAGATAACTAAGTGAAACAGGGCTCATTGGGCCACCCATACTATGGTCGGGTCAACCGGCCACAAGTGGCCGGGTGACCCGGCGGGTCGGATGAACCCTAGAATCGACGCATGATGGATTAGGCCATGGGAACAAGACAAGATCATAGGGGCTTGCTCTAGAGCCTAGATGGATGCTTTTGACCAAAGGAAATCATCTAGAATGACCCACATTGAGAAATCAAAAATTCGGAGATTTGAATGGATTTTACCGTTGTATTACCGTGAAGTTTCCAGATGACCTGAAGAGGAAGGATCACTTGAGGAAGAGGCCAATCCAATGCCCCCAACCACGGTAAAATCCCATGGAGGAGCTTGAAAATCGCCTTAGGGCGAAAGGGGGCGGCGGCGGTGGTTTGGTGTGGAAGGAAAGAGGAGATTAGGGTTCATGAGCCCCGGCCGCGGCCCTTTTATATGCCCAGCGCCAGGGCTGATTGACCCGGTTGGAAGTGGCCGGGCGACCCGGCGCCCTCCAGAGCCGCTCTGGGTGAACCGGGAGGTTGTGCCGGTGGATCTCGCCAGTTCAGACTAAGCCCAAGGAGATAGAGTGAGAAATGAGAGATTTTAAGATTTGAGATATATAAGAATATAGCTAGTGGACATATAACAAACTCTTAACCTCAAGTGACAAGTCACAATCATCAATCCATAACAATAGTCACTTGGGCTTAGGATCGATCCAAGGATGTCAAAATCCAAATTTTTGAAAAACTCACACAAGAATAGAAAATAAAATGTTTTCTCTCCTATCTAGCCACAATCAAGTATGTGCAACAAGTCAAGCCAAGTTACAAGAATCCAAGATATTTAGCTCACTTCTCAAAGCACAAAACCTTTGCTCATCTAGAGGCTTAGTGAAGATATCGGCAAGTTGCCTCTCGGTGCTCACATGACGTAGAGCAATATCTCCCTTAGCCTCATGATCCCTTGAGAAATGATGTCAAATATCTATGTGCTTTGTTCTAGAGTGTTGCACCAGATTGTTTTCTAGCTTGATGGCACTCTCATTGTTACACAACCGTAATCACTCAACGTTTGCTTCATCCACAAGAGTTGTGCACAACAAGCACCGACCGCCACATACTCGGCTTCGGCCGTGGATAAAGCAACCGAATTTTGCTTCTTTGAGCTCCACGACACGGGTACCCCTGGGTCCCCACCGACCAGGCTCACGGCCATCCCCGACAAGTGGGTCCGGCCTACCAGAAGACCCACCGACCTGACAGTGGGCCCAACCGACCTAGTTGGTGACCCACACAACCTCCCAAAGACCTTCTAGAAGATTCCCAGACGACCTTATCCAGAACGACTTCAAGACTTGACGTGCAAGACAAGATGGCGGTGGATTCCGACAAAGCAGTCCGACATATATGGCAATGGTTGTAATCAACTAGACTTAGGTTTCCTGGTCGTAACTGACCAGGAGTTTGGGTGCCGACCTTGTCCGCTGGCCAAAATAAGGCAGGCAGGGCGACCCCTTGTATCATCACGCAATCCTCGAGCAATCTACATCGACAACTGGACGTAGGGTTTTACTCTCCGGAGGCCTGAACCAGTATAAACTCACTGTGTTCTCTGTGTTCCATGCACTCGTGCGCAACCTTCGAGTTCTTAGCCCTAGATTTCACCCTGCCGAACAAATAAACCACCAAGGTTAACCCCCCTGTGGGCTGTCCAGATCTAAACCTCTGACCCACGGTAGTTAGGGCAAGGAAGCTTCCGGTGAGGATGGCGAGAGGAAGAAGACGATGGCAAGGGAGGGACAACGCCCGTCCCCGCGGCTGTATTTATATGGGCCCCACTGCAGACGCCCGTTGCGGATCTATCGTCACAACGGATCTCCCGTAACGGCTCTATGCCGCTAATTTCGCGAGACGATCTCGCCGGATTTTACTCCAACGGTTATATACGCAAACAGATCGATTGGCAACCTGATACTCTGAGTTTAGGTCGTGAAAACAACAATGCTACCAGGTCGTCCTGATGGAAAATTCAATCTCCATGAGGTCGACAAGCCCCCAAATCACATCAGGTATTTGATGAATAACTTCTTCAAAATGACCATTACATGACAGAAGAGAGCGAACATTACACGGGAACTTCGAAGGTACACAAGTCGCCTGTGACCTCATTGGATCCAGAACCCGTTACAAGATACAAACGTATTTGAAGACCTGATCTACCTAGAGCAATATTTGCCATGTTCTCTGCTATAGCAGAGCACATCGCAAGGATTCTTCTAGCTTCAGATCCCCAATGGTGGCCTAGCGGTGAACGCCTGCACGACGCTGCGCATAGCAGGTCACACTTTGTGCTTGACTATGGAATGCAGGCACGAGCTTGCTCTTCGGCGCGGACTGCGAGCCCTCGACAAGCATCTCATGCTTACCAAGAACTTGCAGCATCACCTCGGGCCTCTACAGCATCACCTCCAAACTCTCCATGACTCTTCACTGAAGCACGATACAAAGAGTAGGGGTGACACCTACAGTTCGCAAGTATTCTTCTAGCTCCAAGCTTCTACAAACTTTGCATCCTATGCTCTGGTGGACGGACACATGCCCATAGCATGGCCAAATTTCTACTCTGCAGCTTCATAGCTCAGCAATGCTCGGTGCTTGCCTCCTTCGGCCCTATGGTGCTATTTATAGCCAGAGCCAGGCCTTGAGTGGACGGTGAAGTGGTGACACTGTTACTGCGTGACTCAGAGGACCTGTAGGCATGTGGATGACTCAAAGCGATGTCCTTTTTCCCTGCTTTATGGCACCTTTGTTGTTTATGCATCATTGATGCCCGAGGCCGCTGCGGCGCCACATGGCTATAGTACACCTCTTCGTCAGTGGACGGTTTGTCATTTTCTGGGTGGCAAGAGAATCTCCGACCACTATTGACCCGTGACCCTGTAGTCTACAGAGAAAGATAAGCTTGACTCTGCGTCAGAGGGCCTTGCGCTTCATTACATCTACGGACGACGACGACGATGAAATGCACCCGCTAGGCTCTGCGTCCTGGTGCACCCGCTATGACTCTGCACGTAAACGGACCTATTCCAATCAGCCTATATTTCTGTTTCCTAAGTAGAATGGTCGTAGGTTCGATTGAGGACCTTCCGGGGTAGGCGTGCCTCGCTGCTCTGCAAGATCCGTCTGGGCGCCTGGAGTCCAGATCCATCAAGTGTACGATTTCGTCAGGCCCCCGAGGTCGGTGTGCCCATTACTGAGGTCGCCAATACCTTAGTACTTTGGCTCTGCTGGATGGCTGGCAGCCATGTTGGTCGTCTGGGCACCAAACGGCCATGTCGGCTCTTGTAGCCCTGCCAGCCTGCTCTGGACACCCGGGATTTTACATCGGGAATGAAGGCCTCCCTGTGGGGTGCGTGCCTAATGGCCCTGCCAAGTATCTCCGGGTGCTTGGGCGCTTTTGATTTGAGACCTTCTTGAGGTCGGCATGCCTTGGGTGGCTCTACCAGACTCTTTGCAGCTATGCAAGACATCTGGATGTCTCTACACTCCATACGTTAAAGACTAACATTTTTCTATAGCTTCGAACATTACAACTTCAGCTACGGCACTACAGAAGACCTCTTCATGCGACGCGCCTTTCAAGATCCTGCTGGGTATCCTCGGATATTGGACATCATTGACTTGAGGCCTCTTTGAGGTCGGCATGCCTACAAAAGCCTCCTTGAGGTCGGCCCTGCCAGACTCCTTGCAGCTATGGTCGGAGATCTGGGTGTCTCTACACTTCATTTTATCAAAACCATGACTCAGTTTTCTTCTCTTTTTTGAGCATCAAACCAGCCATGCTGCCTGCTTTAATGCTCGGGGACTACTCTACGAGTGCTCTTCAACGCCCTCTTGTTTTCTTTGTCGTACCGACCTGTTGAGAAACATGTTTCTCATCACGTCGTTACTCGACCTCATTTTTTCTTCTTTTCTTTTGGACCATCATACCGGCCATCCTGCCCACCACGATGCTCAGATACTACTCTATGAGTGTGTCCTTGATACCCTCTGAGTTTTTTCATCATCATTTCGATCTATTGGAAGTCTGCTTCCTATATGTCATCACTCGACCTCTCTTCGTTCGGCAAGACTATAAACAGGTCGGCTGCCAAACTGGCTAGTTCTTTTTTCTTTTGGACCGATGTGCACGCTATTCGACCTGTCAATAGCTCTATGACTTCGTCATGACCTCTCGAGGTCGCTGCGCCTACACATCGCTCGGGGCTTCTTAGACATGGGTACCACTAGGTCCCCACCGACCAGGCTCACGGCCATCCCCGACAAGTGGGTCCGGCCTACCAGAAGACCCGCCGACCTGACAGTCGGCCCAACCGACCTAGTTGGTGGCCCACACGGCCTCCCAAAGACCTTCCAGAACATTCCCAGATGACCTTATCTAGAATGACTTCAAGACTTGACGTGCAAGACAAGATAGCGGTGGATTCCGACAAAGCAGTCCGACGTATATGGCAATGGTTGTAATCAACTAGACATAGGTTTCCTGGTCGTAACCGACCAGGAGTTTGGGTGCCGACCTTGTCCGCTGGCCAATATAAGGCGGGCAGGGCAACCCCTTGTATCATCACGCAATCCTCGAGCAATCTACACTGACAACTGGACGTACGGTTTTACTCTCCGGAGGCCTGAACCAGTATAAAATCGTTGTGTTCTCTGTGTTCTGTGCGCTCGTGCGCAACCTTCGAGTTCTTAGCCCTAGATTTCGCCCCGCCAAACAAATAAATCACCGGGGTTACCCCCTGTGGGCTGTCCAGGTCTAAACCTCTTACAAAGACCCACCAAGAAATTGGCCAGTCCCGGTAGTGCTCTTTCGATCTACGTTGCAACCGGCATAGTCCAAACCAGAGTAGCCAAATAAATCAAAAGTGGAGCCCTTGGGATACCATATGCCTAGGTTAGGAGTGTGTACCAAATATCTAAAGATTCTCTTAACGGCCATTAGATGACACTCGTTATGATTGGCTTGAAATCTTGCACACATGCACACACTAAGCATTATATCGGGCCTAGATGCACAAAGGTAAAGGAGGGAGCCAATCATCGAACGAAATACCTTTTGGTCGACCGACTTCCCTTCTTCATTGAGATCAAGATGTCCATTCAATGCCATGGGAGTCTTGATGGGCTTGGAATCGGCCATGTCAAACCTCTTGAGCATATCCTTCACATACTTGGTTTGACACAAGAAAGTCCCTTCCTTCAATTGCTTGATTTGGAAACCAAGGAAGAACTTCAATTCACCCATCATGGACATCTCAAACCTCTTGGTCATGATCCTACTAAACTCTTCACAAAATTTATCATTAGTAGACCCAAAGATAATATCATAACATAAATTTGACAAACAAAGATATCTTTTCCATTTCTTTGAATGAAGAGAGTAGAATCGGCTTTTCCTATCTCAAAATCATTCTTGAGAAGAAAATCCTTAAGGCATTCATACAATGCTCTAGGAGCTTGCTTAAGCCCATAGAGTGCCTTATGGAGCTTGTACACATGGTTTGGGAATTTTGGATCTTCAAAGCCCGGTGGTTGCTCAACATAAACTTCTTCTTGGAGAGGTCCATTCAAGAATGCACTCTTCACATCCATTTGATGAAGCTTGAAATCATGATGAGTAGCATAGGCCAAAAGGATACGAATAGACTCAAGCCTTGCCATCGGAGCATAAGTCTCTCCAAAGTCCAAGCCTTCAACTTGAGTGTAGCCTTTGCCCATGAGCCTTGCCTTGTTCTTTGTGACAACACCAAATTCATCTTTCTTGTTCGTATAATCCCATTTGGTACTGATCACATTTTGTTTGCGTCTTGTCACGAACTCCCAAACTTCATTTCTCTTGAAGTTGTTCAACTCTTCCTCCATGGCAATAATCCAATCCGGGTCCTCAAGAGCTTGTTCCACACTAAGAGGTTCCAAAGAGGAAACAAACGAGTAAAATGCATAAAAATTTGACAATCTTGAGCGAGTGGTTACCCCTCTTTGGATACTCCCAAAGATGTTGTCAATGAGATGGTCCCGTTGAACCATTTGATGTACTCTTGGGTGTGGTGCTTGAGATTGACGTTGAATGGGTCCATATCATCATCTTCAACTTGTGGAGCTTCTTCTTGAGCTTCACCACCTTGTTCTCCCCCTTGATCAAAGCCCCGTCCATGATCGTCACCATGAACTTGACTTTCTTCTTGATGAACTTGAGAACTAGGTGGTTCCACTCTTGTTGGTGATGATGGTTCTTGATTGCTTGTGTCAACCGGAGCTTGAACTTGAACTTCACGAGGCATCACTTCACTGGTGCCCATTCTAAAGATGGATACACTTGGAGGCTCTTCATCATCTAGAAGGTTTTCACTAACTTGCTCTCCTTTAGAGCCGTTGGACTCATCAAATTTCACATCTACCACAGTCTCAACACAACCGGTGGTTTTGTTGAAAACACGATAGGCATGTTCATTAGTTCCATAACCAATGAGAAAACCTTCATGAACCTTGGATGCGAACTTTGAGGCTTTGGGTTTCTTGTTAAGTATGAAACACTTACACCCAAAGACCCTAAAGTAATGCACACTAGGCTTCTTATCGGTGATGATCTCGTAGGGAGTCATGTTCAAGTACTTGTGGAGGTAGAGGCGGTTGGCGGCATGGCACGCGGTGTTGATGGCTTCCGCCCAAAATGAGTGTGGAGTCTTGTACTCATCAAGCATTGTTCTTGCAGCTTCAATCAATGTACGGTTCTTCCTCTCAACAATGCCATTTTGTTGAGGAGTGTATGGAGCGGATAGTACATGCTTGATGCCTTCTTCATCAAGGTATTCTTCAACTTGAGTCTTCCTAAACTCCAAGGCATTGTCACTTGTTATGTTCTTAACCTTGAGCTCGAACTCATTTTGAACTCTTCTTATGAACTTCTTGATCACTCCCTTTGCTTCACTTTTATCTTGCAAAAAGAATACCTAAGTGAAACGGGAAAAGTCATCAACAATTACTAGACCATATTTGTTACCACCGATGCTTATGTAGGTGATTGGTCCAAACAAGTCCATGTGTAGTAGCTTCAATGGTCTTGATGAGGATAGGATGTTCTTGGCGGGATGATGCGCTCCAACTTGCTTTCCGGCTTGACAATCACTACATAACCTATATTTCTCAAAAACAATATTTGTTAGTCCTAGGATGTGCTCGTCCTTTTGAAGTTTGGCCAAGTTCCTCATGCCAACATGGGCTAGTCGGCGATGCCATAGCCAACCCAAGTCGGATTTTGCCACTAAGCAAGCCTTAGGGTCCACTTTTACTTTTGTGAAATCCACATAGTAAAGCTTTCCCCTTAAATGACCAGTAATGACAATAGAGGAATCCTCCCTTCTAGAGACGGTCACACCCTCATGGGTAAAGAGACAATTGTAGCCTTTCTCACAAAGTTGTGAAACCGACAACATGTTGTACCCCAAACCTTGAACATGATAAACATCTTCAATTGAATTTGTTGTTGAGATAGCAATTTTACCTAGACCAACAACATCTCCTTGACCATTATCTCCATAAATGCTAGTTTCCGTAGGGTTGTCATAATGTTCAAGGGATGCAAATAAGCCTTCATCTCCGGTCATATGATTAGTGGCTCCACTATCAATCAACCATGAGCTTCCACTGGAGGTGTAGGCCTACAAAACAAGTTTAAGCTTTGGGTTTAGGTACCCAAAAAGATTTGGGTCCTTAGAGGTTAGAAGCATAAACTTTTGGAACCCACACACTCTTCCTCATAGCCTTCTTGGTGTAGGCTCCAACATACTTGACCACCATTTTACCATTGTGGTCCAAGGTCACAACGTAGTCACAAGTGTAGTTGGGAGAGGGCTTGTGTTCCACCACATTCTTTGATGCCTTTGATGGAGAATTAACCCCATCATTTCTTTTTGTGGTGTTCACAACCTTTGGCTTGTCCTTTGTTGTTGTAGAGGTGGTTACTCCACGGGCTATATCCATAATTGTGTTGAGGTAGCCTCCCTTGTTCCACAAGGGGATCTCTTGCCCCTTCACCACCTTTCTACCATTTACCTTGTTGTCCTTGTAGTGCCTAAGTCCTTGCTTGTCTAATACCTTA
The DNA here is from genome assembly GCA_036936925.1 of Cenchrus fungigraminus. Taxonomy (NCBI): domain Eukaryota; kingdom Viridiplantae; phylum Streptophyta; class Magnoliopsida; order Poales; family Poaceae; genus Cenchrus; species Cenchrus fungigraminus. The sequence goes on from CM072772.1 coordinate 79,498,968, forward strand.
GGTGTGGACTTGGCACCAAACTTACCTTGATTGACTAACATGTTCAATCCGGTAATCTCCTTGTCTTTGCTCTTGATAGTCTCTTCTAGCCTTGCAAGGTTAGTCTTAAGAGCATTTACATCAACATTAGAGCATTTAGAACAACCTTTGCTAGTGGAGGCATTAGAGTCAAATTTTGCCTTAGGATTAGTTTTGGTGCTTTCCCAAAGGGTACTATAGTTTGCTTCAAGATTTTCATGTTTATCCTTCAAGCATGAGAAGCTTGTTTGAAGCTCACCATGAGTAACCTTTAGGGAAGCTAGAGATTCATTTGCCAAAGTGTAATCCTTGACATCCTCTTGTTGGTGTTATTGGCCAGGGACAAGTTCGTGGTCAAATTCTCCACCATAGCCATTTCCTCGGCAAGACATTTCTCTAGAGCAAGGTTTCTTTCCTTTTAGAGTATAAGCAAGTCCTCTTGCTCATGGAGAGACACTTTCTTTTTTTCTAATTTCTCCAAAAGTCTCTTGATTTGTTTATAGCCCTTTTTACTAAATTGTTTTATCATGTTGGCTTCAATTTATTCTTCATCATCTAGATCATCTATATCACTAGGTGTGGATGAAGAGGAGGTTAGAGAGGATGAGGTGGTTGATTCTTGTACCTTGCTTCCCCTTGCCATGATGCAAAAGTGAGAGTTGTCCTCATCATCGGAGAAGTTGTTGAAGAGCCGTGGTGAAGATGTTCCTTGTGCCATGGCTATCATTACCATGCCCTGCTTCTTCGATTCTTCATCTTCATCGCTTGAGTCCCATTGTTGACCCACGTGAGCACACCCTTGGTACTTGTTCTTATACTCTTTGCTCTTCTCCTTGTACTTTTTCTCTTCCTCATTCTTGTTCATGTTCTTGGGACACTCGGCAATGAAGTGTCCATACTCTCCACACTCATAGCACTTCCTTTGTGACTGCTTCTTTATTTCATCACCACCCTTCCTTGATGCCTTGGACTTCAAGAACTTCTTGTACTTTCTTATGGTAAAGGCGGTGTCTTCATCGGTGCTTCACTCTTCACTTGATTCTTCGTGTTTGGTCTTGGAAGTCTTGTGCTTCACTTCCACTGCTTCACTTGAGCTAGCATTGAGGGCTAGGCTCTTTTTCACCTTCAAGCTTAGTGACTTCTCCACATCTTGATCAACTAGCTCTTGATGCAAGATTTCACCAAGAGCTGATTGGGGGTCATGTTGTAGTAGTTGGGATCCCTTCTTATCATGGTTGCCAAGTTTGGGTTTTTTGGGGTGAAAGCTCTTAGCAACTTCTTTGTGACCTTGGAGTCATCCCAATCATTGCTTCCAAGTGATCTAATGTCCGAGACAAGGAGCATTAGTCGATCATACATTTGTCTCACGGTTTCTCCATCCTTCATGACAAATAGCTCAAGCTCTTCGTGGATCTAGTCAATCTTGCCTTGCCTCACATGATCGGTCCCTTCATGTGCTTCCTTGAGTGTATCCCAAATTACCATGGCAATTTGGATGTTCCGAACTTTGTTGAACTCTTGAGCACACAAGGATCCCATGATGACTCTTGTTGCTTGCACGTTGCGGTAGATGTCTTGCTCATGCTCGATTGTTGGACTTCACCTTCGGCGGGGATTGTCACACCTAGACACACAATTTTCCAAAGAGAAGGGTGAAGCCCATAAAGGTGCATTTGCATATCATAAGCCCATTTGGGATAGTCTTTCCCATCGAAGTGGGGAGGCTTCCCCAAATGTACAGAATAGAATTTATTGTTAGGATTGTTGCCCGGAAATTGTGTGTAGTTGAGGGGCACTTCGTAGTAGCCGGAAGGAGAATGCTTTGCTTGCTCCTTCTTAATCAACTTCTTGAGGAGCTTCTTGGCCATCTTCTTGGCCTTCCTTCTCTTCTTTGCCACTTTCATTGCTGCGTCATCATCACCATCCTTGATGTCTTCATCACTCAAGTCGGAGTCAAAGTCAGAGGAAGAATCGTCGGAGCACTCGACGTTGGATGGGGTACGACTTGGGGCCTTCCCCATGGGGTCGACTCCTTGGGCAGCAAGTCGATCTTGAGCGGCCTTAAGCTCTTTTTCTTGAGCTTCTTTAGCGGCGATCTCTTGAGTGGATAGACCACCTCCACTCCCCGACAATTTGATCCCTTAGCGGTTAAGCCTAAATCATGGGATTAGGCTCTGATACCAAGTAAAAGGATCTTGTGATGCCTAGAGGGGGGGTGAATAGGATCACTTTAAAATTCTGCAAAAACTTAGCAGTGGATCAGGGGCGGATGACCCGGAGGGGTCCGGGTCACCCTGACAGTTAGGCCGGATCAACCAGCACGCGAAGATAGAGTACAATAAGCGATAGAAAACTTGAATTAGCAGAGAGTATAAGAATCAAACTTTGAGGATATGAATTAGTCACCACCTTTAACCAAAGATTTGACAAGCAACAACACAAATAGAGAGATCGATCTAAAAGTAGCTTCTAGGGATAGAGAAAGGGGATGAACTCAAACAAGCAAGAGACAAGCGAATTAATCCGAAGTTCACTTCCACAAAGGAAGCTACATCTCTGTTGAGGTACCCACTAAGGGTGGGCTATCACAAAGAGCCACTTGCCTCACCCAATCCCCACAAAGGAAGATTGGTGCTCACTAAGGGAAATCCACAAAGGATGGGTAATATAAACGTTCTTGGGTGCTCCACATGAAAAGGGCACTCAACGGGCGACGCCTAACTGTCTAGAAGCAAGCTTCAAGAGTAACAAATGTGAATCGACGAACCAAAGCCGCTACAAGTGCTTCTTGCGATGAATGAGTGAAGATCTCTCACAAAGGGGCTTAATCTCACACCACAAAAGTCTCTCACACCTCAAAAGTCTCTCACACCCAAACCCTAGGAGGAATTCTTGCTAGGAGTGCTTGGAATGGAGTTGGGAGAGAGGGAAGCAAGCTTGGGAGATGTTTCAATGGAGGAGAAGGCGGAACCCTAGAAAGGAGGGAGAAGGGGTATAAATACCACTTGCCCTGAAAGAGCCGTTAGGGTTGGCTGCGGGCAGGGCTGGGTCAACCGGCCAAAAGTGGCCGGGTCACCCGGCTCTCACCAGAGCCGTCCCGGGTCACCCGGTCACTTGGGTCGGTTCACCCGGTAGGCCTGAGACAGCTAGGGTTTGGCCTTTTAAGAGGTTCTAAGTTTTTTCTAATTATTTTTGAGTCTAGGTAAAGGTGAAGGGTTCTCAGGATAAGCACTTGTAGCAAGCTTCGATTAACCGATCACGTCACTCTTTATAGTGCGATGTTTCCTAAACTCAAATTCAAACCGAAAAAATTAATTTAAAGCGCAATTTGAGCTTCAACACCTTTTATATGAAATTGAGGGCCTTCCTTTGAATATGCTCATTTATCTCTTTTATTCCTGCACACACCTTAGTTGAACCATCAAATACCCGAATTATAATTGTCATTATCACCAAAATAATTAGGGGCCTAGACGCTCTTTCAGACCTAGATAGATTGGTATCACGCGTAGGCCTAACTATATTCCGAGCATCTCACATTTTCCATAGTAACTTTAGCAATGCTACACCGAGCTCACGTGCTCGCCGTAGTCCTCGATAAAGAGCCAAGTGCGGCACAGCGTTCTTGAAAGGCAAGGCCAACACTCATCAGTTCCCCGTCTTGCATTTCTCAACTTCAGTGGGATAGAAGGGTGAGATCATTTTCCTGGATAATCTTGTTTACTTTATGTATGCATGGTATTGGGATGGTCACATTGTTAGCTTTTGTAGGGTTTTTTTCTTTGTTTGTTTATGCAGTACGTGGAGAATGGTCGGGCAAGGAAGGGATGGAGCATGGAACTTGGAGGAGTTGAGGAAGCGGGAGCAGTCGGGCACAATGGCACCTCACCAGCACCCGGTTCAGCCACTGCCATCGGCACCGCAGTAGCACCCGGCCCAAATGGCACCTCTACTTCCGCTGGCATTGGCACCACAGCAACACCCGGGGGTGATGCCACCTCCAGTTCAGCCGCTGGCAACGGCAGCTCAGGATCAGCTGAACCTCATGGCACCACCTTTTCGCCCGCGGCCCAGGCCGCCATCTTTGTTGTTTCCCATTGAAATGCCACCCCACAGCCAATGCTCATTGAACAAGATGAATCGCATGACCTGAATGGTCTGTGTTGCTTTGACTTCTTGAGACCGGTCCCGCCTGTGGGTGTGCCCTTTTTGCCAGAGGGGTCATAGGCAATGGACCATTCGTGACCTGCTTTTACAGACGCATAACATCGCCATTTCGCCTGCCTGGCTGTGGGATACAAGGGCGAGGCATCACACTTTGGAGGAGTATCTACTCCAGGATACATGTTTTGCTGCACTCCGTGCAGCAGTGGGATTACCATGACCCTGTGATGGTACTAGTATGTTGTGATGGTAGTAGTATGAGCCGTAATAGTAGATTGCTAGTAGTATGTCGTTCAGAGTATGTCGCTGTACTTCCACCGATAGTGGATTGATCCATCCTCATGAGTAATCAATGCGTATGCATGCATTTGTGTCATTTGTATTTGGATTGTGTTGTTTCTAATAAAAATGATAATGTGAAAATGGAAAGTTCGTTCCCTTGATTTCTTAAATACCAGCGAAAGTCCATTTTGTAGTTTTCAGTTGGACCAGATTAAACTGTCACTACTACGCAATGAAAAAACCAACATCTTACAAGGAAAAAACAGTAGTAGTAGTAGTATTGAATCAGACCAGATGAATAAAAGGCAAAAGTTCGTTCTGCTAATCAAGTATGTTCCCTTGATTTCTACCACTATTCCACTAACCCACTAATACACTAGTAGCAGTTACCACTAATCCACTAACCAAGGTGCCGCTTCTTTGTCAATGGTGAACCCGACACCTTGTTGCAGCTGGTCACTAACGAGGATGCCGCTTTGTTGCCGCTGCCCGTGGATGACGGTGGCGGACCTCCCTGAGCGCTGACTGCGGATGAGGCCGTCCCTCTAATGCCGCCGCCAGAGGATGATGGCAACGCTCCATGGCGGCCAGTTGAGCATGGCTATTTCGCCGCTCCATGGCGGATGATGACGGCCGGTTGATGATGGCCTCTGCTCGACGAGGATGGTAGAGATCGACTGCCGCCGACCAATGAGGATGAAGGTGCTTGGAGATGACAGTTCCCCAGCGAGTGGTGGTGCTTCCGCACCCCTAACCCCAGGCACCTCTTGCTGACTTGGGAGGGCTGCGATGCTTCAGAGGCACATGATCTTGGATTTTAATTTGTTCCACAAACTCCGAATCATCAGAGGATGTGTCAACTAGCACCCAAATGGGCCTCCGCTCTGCCTCCTCTTCACCAGACAACTGGGGATGCTCCCTTTCATCAGAAGAGGAAGAGGATGTTGCTTGCACCGCACCTCTAGGAGATAATGGCTGCATGGGGAGAGGAACAGGGCACTGTGCGATAATGGGGTTTTTTGTTAGTTGCAGGAGTGGCAAGAGGAAGAGGGTGCTGGGCAAGAAGGGGGCTTTTGTTGCTTGCAAGACTAGAATATTTATGCCAAGAGGAACCCTTTCAGGCATTATTGAAAAAACTGCTCCCGAAAAGATTAGAGTAGTTTTCTATTGGGAAGTGAGAATTGCATTCTTTGTGGACGGAGGGAGTACGTTCTGAGGAAGGGGGAAAGACCGTTCAGCGGAATGTTAACGGACCAGAAGAAATAATAGTAGTCCAGAAAGTCCTTTTAGCAATACATCAGTTTACCGAACCTTTGTAACCTTTTCCACTCATTTGTCTTTGTTAGAGCTATAACTCCTCCAATGTTCTCCCACACTTTGTCAATGATTCCTCGTCCCTGGGCAAATCTTATTTCTGACATTGTTGTGAGCATCGCCACTAAGATCACTGATGTAAGAGATTTCATCATGTTCAAAGCTGTCTACAAGGGTTGGAACTGCACTCGTTCAGGTGAGGCACACCCGTTTGACCCTTGGATTCTAAAATCTGAATTTATTGGTGAATCTCGAGTAGTGACACTCGCATCCGTCATGGATATGGGGCTTTTTGAGGTCTCATTTCCTGCATTAGTTGAGAAAAGGACTAGATTGATTGATTGTGTCGGATCTGGAAGCCTAGTCGCCTTAGATTGCAGAGATTGGTGTAATGCACTCATGTGGAATCCTTTGTCTCCTCAGGATCACATTCAGCTTCCTCGACTTCCAAAATGGAGCTAAATGGCTACTGTCCAAGCTTGTGTCTTGTGCCTTGAAACAGCAGCTGGTGCAAAGTCATTTGTCGTGAATACTTTCTTTTGGCCAGAGAAATCTTTTGCAGCGCTAGGGTCATTGCTCGTTTGCATGTGGCATTTGGGTAGCCAATCCAACTAGACTACACTACCTTCAGAAGATTTCTGTTGCAGTTCTTCTCAACATAAGCGGATCTACTTGGTGCAAGATTTTCCAGCACCTCCCCATCCTATTGGACTTCGGTTCTCATGGGTTATTGGGATGGGCAACTCATCTCTACTCGAAGGTGAAGACCGATTGTTCTTTGTTGTTCTTGAGTAGAAAGAAGCTGAGGTGGTGGAATTAACTCTGCATTTATTCGTCGGGGACATTTGGCAGCCTATTCCCTAGGAGAGAGCTCCTGAGTTCCGAAATAAGATCATCTTGTTTGGTCCTGGCAAGTGCATTGTTACAGAAGAGCATGTCATTTCTAGTTTGCCTAACCTGTGGGCAAATCACATTTACTTCCTATGAACTTATCATCATGATGAAAAGAATGAGTACGAGATCTACCAGTAGGGAATAGGTATTGTTCCAGGCATCAACACTACTCCTGCGATCCGCATTAAGCAGGTTCGTGGGGACTAGATTTGGTCGCGAGGACCATGGCTGTTGCCTAGCTTTCCGTAATGCAAAACATTGATTGTGTACCACCTGTAACACATTTCAATGTACAAATATCTATATTATTGGCCTTCCTCAATTATTCAGCACATATGTATGAGTTTCTACCACAATCACAGTAGGGAACAAGCAGTTACGCATTCGATAATCAGGAAAGTTCTTCCAGCAAAACATCAACAGACCGGACAAGTAGCAAACATCATAAGATAGCATCTCACGACTACTCATCACCACAAAGTTCACACCACCAATAAGTAGCAAACATCATAAGGTAGAAAACACCAAAATACAAGCATGATTAGCACGTCTAAACTATCTACCTAGCAATAACTGCCTCATTGTTGTCCTTGAGTGACCTCTTATATGAGGCCTATCTTAGAAATTCCTTCACCTTCTTCACCACAATGGCGGTAGAATCCAGGAGCTGCTTCATCGTCTGCAGCTCAGAGACAGTTTCTTCAATCTCCCTGTTAGTCTTTGCACATTCTTCCTTCCACATCCTTGCCTCGCTTTCAGCTTTTAGGTACCTGTTGGCTTCACCCTTTTCTATAGGAGACAAAAGAGCATCGGTTCTCATTTTCTTTCTCATCTCAAACAGGTTATGGGTTACCTCTCCGTAGTATCGCGTCATCATCTTCAGCTCAAATGCTTTGACATTGGCCTCCTCCTTAGTTGTTGTACATAGTTCTTTCCACGACCTTGCTTCCTCTTCCGCTTTTCCCTTCATTTCCATCAGTTTCTCTAGAACTTTTGGAGTCCTAATATCCCATTCAGGATCTATCCACCTAAACAACGCGCACTTCATGTCATCAATCTGCAGTCACCGATTTTGTTCATATAATTAGCGATTGACCATACTAACATCGAACGCAGAAGCAACATTTATTAGAAATGAAACAAGTTATTGTTTACCTGTAGCAGCATACATACTGACGCCCAGGGTTGGCGCCTGTCTAGTCATAGCTCAGATGGACAGGCAACCCGTCCTTGCACTCATTTTCATTAGGATCTAGAATGATAACTTCACGAGGACCAGGCATCGGCGATCTAGGGCTATCAGAGTCTACTCCAAACACCTTTAAAATACATAAATATAGTCTATTAACCCAGATACCAAAATCTAGAATTCCCCTTACCTAGCATGACAGGTCAAAGTAGCATGGCAAAACAGAGGACTGACCTGACCGAAGCGAGTCCTGCTCCTCCGTTCACCGCTAGGGCCGCTACGATTCGCCATTCCCACCACGGGCAAGAGCAGATCTAAGCACCGACGCTACCTCTAGTCTTTGCCACAAGGAATAGGAGCGTGGTGTTCGTTCCTGCAGCTTTGTATTGACAATTTTACACGTGTCATTAAACTCATGGCGCCGCAAAATAAGGTCTCATCATTAATTGCGGTTTATGACGCTTGATTAATGACAGAGGCTTTTCGTAACAACCGGCGTCATTAATCGCGGTTTATGACAAGAAACGCCATTTTTTGCGTCACAAGTCGGCACATTCCTTATAGTGTTTCATCATATCCCCCAAGATTCCTGAATCATTCTTCCTCTCCAAAGTTAATTTTCCCTGAAACAACAACGAAAGCAGCAAAAACACATGTTACTCATGGATTTTTCCCCTTCGAGGGTCAGTAAGTAGCTTAGAGACCCATTTCTCTTCCATTGCTGGCTTCGAATGTTTCGAGTCCTTGAAGACCCTTCGGAAATTGAAGAACTCGCTTCATGTTCCCCCGATCTTGCTGAGTGTTTCGCGAACTTCTGAACTCTCTTGGATTCTTCGGAGCTTCGAGGGCGACTAGATTTTAACTGATTCCCCAACACCGGGGCGCACACACGCCGGCTTGGAAGACGTGTCGACGACGACGTTCATGGAGAAGGAGGCGGTAACCGGCACGGTGTTGCTGGCGGGCCAGGGCAAAGGAGGAAGGCATCGCCCTCGCGTCGGGGTGGGGGAGGGCGACGAGGTATGGAGGGTGGCGCCATCGTGTCGCGGTGCATGTGGTGGAGGAGGTAACGGTGTTGTGGATTGGGCAGTGCGACCAGCGTTGACCGCTAGGAATAGCAGCAGATCTAGCCGGCCGTGACCTACCTCTCTCCTCCCCAGCCCCAGATCTGGCGAGTGGCGGCCCCTTCCTCGTGGATTCCAGTGGCAACACGAGACACCCTCCTCTCTTTCCGCCGGCGCCTTCTATTCTCATGGTGAGAGGCGTCGTCCCTCGGCGACGAGGATTTCGACAGGCGAAAGGCGGCGGGCCTCGGCACGATCATGGTGAACTCCGTGGCATGGCTCCTGGCGGCGCATTCGGGAGGCTTGACGGGAACGACAGCGGCGGCTTGACTCATGATGAGGACATCTTCCTCCACTATTACCCATTGGCAGACGCAATAAGAAGGGCTAAGATTGTGGTGGGGGAATCCGGAATGATGTGTTTGGCTGTTCATCCAACCTCACCTGGGCCAGACCCATCAGCTGGGCTGCCTCTCTTCCCTAGGTACTCGCCCCGAGGCCTCCTATATGGCTTCCGAAAGATAGATAAGCATGCGAACTTCCAACCCACCAAAGCCCATCTAAATGATGTTTTTTATTTTTCCACCAGCCCACTTCATGACTATTAAATTAACAATGTTTTAGCATTTTTAAAAAATGTTACAATATTTTTTCTTCAACATTTCTAGGAATTTTTGGTCAACATTTTTTGGACCAACATTTTTGTAATCAACATTTTTCAGAAATGTTCCAACATTTTTAAGAAATGTTAGTTTCGTCAACTATTTTTTGTCAACATTTTGTAAAATGTTGCAACATTTTTTAGAAATGTTGAACAACATTTTTCACTATCTTTAGCTTCTTCCAACATTTTTCAGAAATGTTACAACATTTTTAAAAAATGTTGGTTTCTTTAACTATTTTTCGTCAACATTTTGCAAAATCTTGCAACATTTTTTAGAAATGTTGGAACAATATTTTTCTGGTTCTTCCACCTCCAGGCGATGGTGGGCGTGGCTCGCGAGGCCGGCGGAGCTCACGGCCCGCGGCCCTGGAGCGCGGGCGCAGCGCAGCGGCGCGCGGGGGCGAGACGTCGCTCGGGCGGCGGTGTGTGGGGCCGCGCGGGCCGGCCGCGGCGGCGCGCACGACGGCGGGGGCGGGGTGGCCACGGTGGGACGCGCGGAGGCCACGGGCGCGCGGAACTAGGCGGCGGCGCCGGCACTAGGCGGCGGCGGGGCTGGAGGCGGAAGAAGGTGGAGTTAGGGTTTGATGTTGTTGGGCTAGTTGGACTGTTATTTGAGCTTCTGGTGGGTTATAGATGGTTAAGAAAAAATCTTCTTGAAGGTATATAGGATTTCTCACTCGCCCCCGTCTGTCCTCCACCGGAAACACGAGAGCCAACTGCCGCCCCATGTGATGGAAGGATGTGCGACCGGATCCGCTACACTGCTGCAAAGTTATCTCTTTTTGCGAGACACACTTCTTCTCTTACCCCTGCGCATAATATGGTTTGTTTGCGATTGCACATGTGCTACACTGCTGCGGATAGTCTAATAGAGCTCTCTATAGCAGTCGCCTTCTTGCACTTATCGGATATGATCATATATTGGTCTACGATATTCCTTACTTGTACCAAGGAGGACAAGCAATTATGATTTTTAGCATTAGAAAAGAGTTTGAAAGACTGTTTTACTATGTACATGGTTGTACGCAGCATATTCTGCGCTGCTGACTGACGAAATTATATAAGGCGGCCCACATATTAAATTTATGGGTTACGCGATGGTGCGGCGGATAACGATCTGATGTTGCTTGAGTATCGGTACTTGTACGAGTTCTTAAGTCACCGTCGACATTGGAGTGCCACGATTCAAAGTCAAAGACGGCTCCGGCACCTCGCTATGGCATAATTTGCATTGTTGGCAAAACAGCCACACTTCCATGTGCTGTGCATACCAATTTAATACTGTCTTCCATCACATGACTAGGGCGTCAACAATGTATGGGACTGACCCTAGTTCTATAGATGGGTCCTACATTGATTTGATTTGGGCTGTTGTAAATCATCCAATGTTTGGAACAGGGGTGACTCCATCTGTGGGACCCATGAGAGAAAAATAATTACTCCCTCCGTCCTATAAAACATGCAATTCTCACATCCCGAGCAGTCAAACGATCATGATCTTTGACTAAATTATATGAAAAACTACTAATAATTACAAAATAAACACATGCAATTCTCACATCCTGAGGAGTATATTTTTATAAAAAAATTATTTCAAGACATAAATGGTAATACTTTTGGTTATAAACTTGGTCAAAGTTGAAATAGTTTGATTGGCACGTTTTTCATAATTACATGTTTTTTAGGACGGAGTGAATACCATCTATCATCCAGAGTCCTATACTTCTCCGTCAATTCTTGGGCGAGAGAAAGTAGAGTGTGGGAGAGAGGAATCATTTTTTTTTTAATTTCTTGGAACCAGGTCCTTGGAATGGAGCCGGTCCCTGAAATTTTTTTATATAACCAACCTTGCAATTTTTGGGACCAACTCCTGACTGTTATAAGACCGGGATTCTGACAACGTTGCAGAGGCTCTAAATTTTTTCTGTGGCGGTAGACGATATGTTCTACTCTTTCAAAATTTGTTTAGGTATTTCAATTTGAACTTCAATTCACTATTCATCTGTCACATCAAGTTGCATTGTCTCTCACAACACACGTTCCAACGCGTATTTTTTCACAAATTTTCACCTCAATACACTATTTTAACACTATTCATTCATGTAAATTTGACAGACTAAACACCACCTTCAGATCTGTCCTATAGCTAGCCAAGGGCAGAAGGTTGAGCGCTAGAAAAAACATTTAATTGGATTCAATAAATTAATTCTCATTTTGTATGTGCCTAGAATTGTAGCTACGAGGCCTTGTATAGTTGTGATAGATTTCACAAATTTTCACTATTCACTCGTCACATCGAATCTACAGATAATAATTATGAGTATTAAATGTGGATTAATGATAAAACTCATTTAATAACTTGGGTGAAATTGCGAGGCGAAGCTAAGTTTATAAGGGCACTACCAACCCAGAAACTACCCCATAGTTTCTATACCACAAGACTCTATTCATGGAAACTACTGAAAAAGACACTTTACTCCCGCTAGCTGCAGCTCGATCAATCTGAAGCATCCCTTGCGCGTGAGGATCTGTGCATTTCTAGCGTCAGCGAGTGTATTAGAGCTATATTTTTATTTTTGTTCTAAACGGTGCACCCGGAGGAGGCAGGGGTCTTTCATGTAAAGGCATCTTTTCTTGTGAAAAGCCTGCCACCCGCTTGACCAGTTCCACACACCCCACAGTAGCATCCCCGCAGCAGAGGAATAAAAAATTGAGTAGCTATGTGCCAATGCCAATCTGATAAGCCACCCACGTGTGCAACATTGTTTTTTTCTCTAATGGAGTACGTGGCCACTTCCGAGCCTAGTATTTCACCGCCTCTTGGATTTTTTTACCCTTCAAAATTCCATGTACCTTCCTCCTGTTAGCGTTTATCTAGGTATACACACGGGTGCATTCGCTCATACACATGTGGTACATATGCCATGTCAAAATCCAGTATCATCCAGGTACCATGTCAAAATCCGGTACCATGACGATAAAAATAACATAATTTAGTAACAAATCCTCTAATATATTATTCAAAATATCATATATATAACTCGGTACGACCTAAGTACCACAAACTCAATTTATATCACCAAAGGCATCAACAAACTCTTTTGTTATTCGTGAATTATTATAGTTGATTTATCTTACAGATGTACCAATGAGATGCCTTAAGTACCATAAAAAAGTATCGCGAAGAAATAAGGTAACTCAAGTACCATAATAAAGTATTGCAAAGAAGCTTTAGTAGTAGATTATCTACATCAGATATGCAAAAGAAAATCCTGATAAATGTTCACAAATTGCATGTTACATCCATATACTTCACCAAAATTGCTATTGTATCAACAAATAATTTGGCCTAGTACACACCTCCAAAATTGTGCTGGCACAGTCATAGATCAAACACATTATCCCAGTAATGCACCTATATACTTAATAGACCCAATACCTGCAGCATCAGGGATGATATCAGCCGTGAGAATGTGCTCAATGATGTAACCATAAGCTATCATTATCTGAACAACAAGAATTATTGATCTACCTGGAATCAGTATAATATTTGATTATTGTACAGTGAACAAATGTGTATGAAAATACAGATCTTAAAATGTTTTTTTGCTTGTAACATGGAAGGCACTCAATTTGATAAGCCTAAAAAATAAGTTTCATCTACCAGAAAATTAAAAAATTAAAAGACATTCAAATTGATCAGCCTACAAAACAAGTTTAATCGACCAGTTAAATAGCACATAGGCAATTACCCCTTCATCACAGGCAACAAAAACCATTCAGAAGAGCCAAAGACAAAATTCTCTTTTGAATTTCTAGCATCAGAAATCTAGCACATATTTCAGACTGGGCCATTCAATGCAAATGTGCTTTGGCAAAGAACCCAATATTGAACTAGAAATCTGAAGCTTAACAAGTTTCAAGACATGCAACAATAGCTAAGCAAATAAAATTCACTCCAATGTCACATCACCAAAGGTACTTTGTTGCTAAAAAATGTACTTTTTTTTATAACTGATGTACAAATGTACTTTGCAGCATCAGCAAAGCCATGCTTGAGGTGGAGGCTCCTGCAAAAAAAGTAACATCTTTTTAATAAAAAAATAATACAAGGGTAAAGATTTTTAGGAGCAGCTGTTATACAAGTGCATGAAAAAATTTCCACTTCCTCAAAATTTGAAAAGATGTCCAAATGTATGCATAGGGTAATACTTATATCTAAATATTTCATGCTAGAGATGCAATAAATAAGATTAAATGTTTTTATATTAACTTTTTTTAAAGACCACATGTATACTCGTACCACTCAAAAGCTTGGTACCACAATCTGCTCATTTTAGTGATAGAAATGCAACAAATATTTCCAAAATGACACCTGCATGACTCATGTACCTCAAAAAATCTTAAACAACATGAAAGCATCATTCTATTGGCCTCACAATTTTTTTCAGAACATCAGAACCATTGCATTCTATACTCACTTCTAGTGAGAGAGCAGAGATAGAGTACATACATCTAAAGAAATGTTGAGAGCCGATGCCCAGCTTGGAGATGACATGTAACAAGAATCTACCCTAAAAGATTATGGTAATTCTCAACCTGTCATAGTAAGCTCTTAGAAAATGTATTCCATGGGCGTCTTCTATAGATCATCATACAATACTTAATTCTGGAAGGTTGATCGAATTTTGAGGCTGCCCATCTAATCGCATTCAATGGCCTTTAAGAAAAAAAATGCAACCATAAGTTTTCCTTAGGTATTGTTTACATCAAAGTGTTCTCCTTCGCACTTTGTCGCATCTAACGTTCATCAGTTGTACATATTGCTCATTAATCAAAATATATATGGCGCTCAGTTTAAACATTCAATTTATGAAACAATGTCATACCATACAAAATTCATTTTGTGCATTGAGCAAAATTATTTCCATAGCTAGAGGCATATGCTTTCAGAAAGATGAGATTAATAAAATTAGATGGCTAGTAGGATACATCTTAGTGCTAAAACAAGACAAGTGGTACTTCTTTTTTTGCTGCTAGATAATTTTCCTCAAATCTGATATAGATTGTGCACTATGGAAGTCTAAAAAGATTTAAAAGCTAAGAACATGTATGGTGGAGCTATTATCTTGGCTCATGCCAAGCACTAGAGAATCACAATGTTCAGAAATCCAAGACGCTCGACCAGGGTAGCAAAACTATGAAAAAGGTTCAACCGGAGTTACTCGTGGATGTACCTTGTGAGTCCTGCTTGAGGGAGCTCCTACTGGAAGCAGGGTTTGTTCTGGATATGCTTGCTCCATGCTCCTCAAACTCCTCCATTGTGTGGCAATACTGCACGAGAGAAAGGGAAACCACTTAGGTTGCATTTGTATCAATGAATTCGTGTGGAATGTTTGTATTCAGAATCCAGTTACAAGATGAACTAATGAGTTGCAATTTGATCGCATTTAGTTGTCATATATCAGCACATTTAGCAGGAAAAAAAGATCGCTTCATTCAGCTAATAAATCACACAATAGGCACTTGACATCTTGATGAACCTTTTCATTCACTAAGATGCATTTTTAACAAAACCACAGCCACAACATAGGAAATATTCAATGTGAGTTTTAACTAGATTGATTTCTACAAGTTTCACTAGAAACATATCGCGAGACATTTACTAGGCAGATTTGCATTATCTGTTATCCCTGGACTGAAGAAAAATGTATCGAATTATAGATGTACCCCCTTTGACCCCCTATGCAGCATGGATACGAATACGTGTATCGGTATCGGAAGGATACGGATACGCGGATACGACAATTTCTCAAACAACCCGATACGTGGATACATTTTAACAAAATTTAAATAAATAAACAATGATGCATATTAGATTGCAAAATAGATGTTCAAGTTCAACAAGAGCCATTAAGGTCTATTACACTCAAATAAAATGGATAGCAACATGTTCTAGCAATATAGTACTATAGTAGGATACTAGGATAGGATAACATCAAGCCATCAACATCAAGCTTCTTCCTCGATTGTCTCATTGTCCCCGATGTGTAGTTCACCCAACCCAAATGATATAGCCAGCAACTCAGGCTCATCAATGGAGAGATCAGCATTTTCAAGAAGACCTACACCACTAAGAGAATCAAAAGAATCTCCTCCAACATCCCAGAACCTTGTCTCCCTGTCTTGTATGCATTAGTTTTTCTTGACAAATGCCTCAAATTTGAGTGCACAAATACCAAGTCTTCAGCCCGCTCAGGAGCTAATGCATTTCGCTTGACACTATCGATGAAATTGTATGTGCTCCAATGTCTTTCACAGCAAGAAGAGGAGGCTGGTTGGCTCAGCAATTTAATGGCCAAACTCATCAATAGAGGGGCAGATTGTCCATGATTTGACCACCAAGTCATTGGGGAAACATCCCATCTATCATGTATAGAGTCATGATCATTGAATTCATCTGAACAACTAGAAAACCTTGGATATTCTTCCTTCACTTTAGCCAAATCTTCTGAGTTGCGAAAGTACTTCTTGAAGCAAGTCATTCTCATTTGTGATACCTCCTTATCCTTATGAGGGGGTTGTCGGCTAGCATCTTCTTGAAGCCACTAGTTGCTGTAAAATCTATAATTTACCATTACAATTTAGAACTTGAGCAACTTAAAAAAAGAGCAAATAATTCAGCAACAAAGAATCTGAACTCTGAACTGTATAGACTATAGTGGTACCTTGGATTGAGTGAATGAGCCAAACAATGCAGTGGATTATTGCCTTTTGTCCATCTAGAGGTCAATATATCATAAATGACAGAGTATAGGGCTGACTCCTCATTTAGTTCCTTCCCTTCATGCACATATATCACTTTCCTCACATTCTCAATCATTGAATCCCACATCTCATAGATTAAGTGAAGACACGGGGTGTCTGTGTCCGCAAAGCGTATCATATCATAGATAGGAGTAGTGATCCTAAGAATGTAATCTACTTTGCCCCACCAAGGATCACTTAGTATTAATTCCTTTACACATTGGGCAGCTGATGCATCATCTTTGTAATTGCTCCATTTGTCACTAATCACCATGTGTTGGAGAGCTACTTTGACCTCAACAAACCGGTTCAGCATACACACAAGCGAGGCAAATCTTGCTTCAGCAATAGAAAGTAACTTCAAATGGCTCAACTCATAGAATATGGAAAGACGCATGCCATGATTCATTATGAAATTCTTGATCATACTAGCCTCAACTCTAACATTGTCTATAAATCCAAGTTGTTTCCAAACATGTATATCCTTAGGAGTAGGTGTTTTGCCAAGTTTAGGTTCAAATATATTTTTCATAGCAAGGTAGAGAGTATGCACTACACAAGGTGTCCAAAATATGTGATCATTTTCAGCTTCAATTAAAAGACCCGCACCTTTGCAGTTTGCAGCATTATCTGTGATGATTTGCACCACATTTTTTCGACCTACATCATCAAGAACAGCCCTCAACTTGTCAGCAATATATTCTTTTGACTTGTACTCTCCCTCACAATTGTCAGCCCTCAAAAACATTGGAGCTCTCTTAGAAATAGCAACAAAGTTGATGATTGGCCTCCTCTGCGGATCTGACCAACCATCAGAGTAGATTGTGACTCCTTTCTCTGGCCATGTGCTCTTTGAACTCTCCAATAGATTCTCTATGTGCCTTCTTTCACAGGCGAATAAACATCATTGTTACAGATGGAAGACAAAAAACTCTTTCACTATAACAACATACGTGAAACCAGCCAAGATTTACACACGCGAAGCACTTGCGAGGCGCACATGCGAATAGTACCAGAACAGGGAGAGAGAGAGAGATAGAGAGAGAGAGAGAGAGGTGGAATATGGCATGCTTGTACCTGCCGACGCTTCTCCAGCAATCAAATCTTAGTGCTAGAGCCTGCGAAGCCACCCTCTCCGACTCAACTACCCAAGTTGGCCAAAACCACGTAGCCACTGGAGTGCTACTAATCCTAGGAACCAACAACCACCGAAACCTACTCGAGAATGCAGCGGAACAAGCAACTCGAGCAGCACACTGACCACACCGGTCAGACCGGTCCTGGCCGGATCACCCAGACCAAGTTGTCAGATCATCCGACACTCACCAGAGACACACCGGGTCACCCTGGACCTCAAGCCGGATCACCCGAGCAGGACTTGACAATTTCCACAGAAAAGCTCCTACACCAATCAGGCCGGTACAGCACACTGGTCAGACCGCTCCGAGCCAGGAAACCTCAAATCCAAGAAACCAACTTCTCGAGGTCCAAAACACTCCAAACTCAAAACAGTAGCAAGCCTAGAGACTAGGGAACACACCAGGACGTTCACCCGAGCCAAAACCCAACAGGGGGCTGCACCGGTCAGACTGGTGTAGGGCACCGGTCAGACCGGTCGGACCTGGGCTCTCGGGATGAACAGCAACCCGCGGGTCAACTCCTCCAAATCCAAATCACGATCTCCTGATCCGCTCCACGGATTTGCACAAGACTTTGGGGATAGTATGAGTACCTCATGGGCATCCCATATCTAATATTTGGTCCACCAAAACTTGCTAAATCAAGAGGAATCGAAGGATTTCAACCAAGAACGCTTCTAACCCTAAACCGAAGAAAACTCCCAAATCGAGCACCTTTACTCACGGATTTGATAGGGGATCACAAGGAAAAGAATCACGAAGGGTTCATGCATACACCCCCCACCAAATCCCAAAGAGAAAGGCCTCAAAACCACCACAAGAAAATCACCAAGAAAAGGCTCCGAAAATCACTAAAAAGGGAAAACGGGGAAGATAACAAAACACCTTGAGGAACCACGCTGAATCATCTATACATACCAAGAAGGTTCATACAAGGTCTAGCTTACCTCTTGATCATCCATCCCTCTCTCATGATCTCACCATGAAGCCCTCAAGCTAGTCCTAGAAAATCCTAAGGAAAATAGGAAGGGAAAATAGCGGTTTGTGGATCAACCAAGGAACCCAGTGGTTTTCTAGTAAACCACTGGAAACCCCGCGAACTTGGTGTGGCTCCGCCAATCTCCACTCATGACTTGGCCCCCACGAAGTCCCGGCTCGATCTTGGCTTTGAGGCTCAACCAAGGAACTGTCCACGACTTCGTCTTGCTATTCTTGCCACCATGCAGCCTGCACTTGACCCCACTGGCCACCGGGTCCCTCGAACCAAGCCTACTTGTCTTCTCCACACCTGGAGACCTCACCGACAATGACCTTTCGCACTTGTTCTTCACCTGCACCAGCACCAATCATGCCGCAACCTGCACCTGCAATAATTAGCCAAGAGTCAGTCCCCACAACGTTGTCAATCACTCATCACACCAGGAAGCGACCATCCATGGGTCCTCGAACCACACAAGTCCTCAATCTTCCCCTTGATGAGTGCATTGACAACACACACATTTGGTAACCATAAGAGAAAAGGAAAAGAAAAGAAACGAACAAAGAAACTTCAACAAGCGATCGAAAGCGAAAGAGAAGGCAAAGAGCAAGATCACTTGAAGAACACAAGTCTCGGTCCCCTTAGGCAAGGGCAACGGCTCGACACAACTAAGACAAAAGCAAGCTCAAGCAAAGAGCAAACACCACCAAACCAAAGCTCGAAAAACCACAAAGAGCTGCCCCTGCACACATGCAAGCTCCCCCTGAACCAATGCAACTCCCCCTGGACGAATGCATGCAAACCACTTCACAAAATAGAGCAGCTGCACCAGCTCAGCTCTGACCGGTCAAACCGGTCCACAGCACCGATCAGACTGGTGCACCACATCGCACAGGTCCTGACACCCACACCGGTCAGACCGGTGACCTCCACCGGTCAGGCCGATGACCAGCTGGGAACTGCAAGAGCCCAAAAATGGCTCGGAACCACTCGGAAACCTTCTAAATGCATTCAGAAGCACTTTTCCTTCACAACCATCTCCCCCTTGTTGCCAATGCATGAATCAAGGCAAAAAACGAAAAAAATGCAACCTATTGCTTCTCAAATAGACAAAATTCAACACAAGATGCTACACATGTCCAAATGAGTAAGTTAGACACTCTATAGCTTCTTATGAACATCAGCTACAAGATCACCAAGTTTCACAACCATTGGGCAAAGCTACGATAGAATTGAGCAATTTTGCGAAAAGTCACCCTCTCATGAGCAAAGTCCTAAACATGAGCAAAACATGTCAAAATGGCAAAGCCACACAAACTTCATGTTAGGACAACCATTCTAATCATAAGATCATCATAAACACCCTCAAGCACCTCATGTCATGTCAAAGCCACCGAGCCATGTGCCTACTTCTATGTATGAGACTTCTCATTGGTAGGCATCATGCAACGGTTTAGCACCCAAAAGCAATTTAATTAAGCACATATGACATGGGAGCACATTTTCCAAGCAATTTACATTTCATTTTCAGATTCATATTGGTACATGAAATGTCTTTGCGACAAAAAGGAACTTATGCCCCTCCACAAGATAAAGCAAGTGGGCTAAACATTCATGATGACAAATGAGCCTTTGGCCCCATATGATCAAAATAAGCTATCCAACCACAAATTAAGCATAGCCATGCCACAAAAACATGTCAAGATCATATAAAGACATTTACTCACAAGAGAGCATACATGTAGCATTTTTCAAAAACATAGCTATCAACCATGGGCATAAACCAAGATCATCAAGAGCTAAGACAAACTAACCATAGCGTACCAAACTAGCTCACAAGATCATATATAGCACATCATGGTGAACAATGTATAAGAGAGAAGCTTTTCCTACCATAATGCATATGATACAAATGCATGCAATCTAAGATACAAAGATGCCTATACATCATGATACAAAATGCAATGCAAATGCAAACATGCACAAAGGAAAGCTGTACATATGCTAGAAAGGAGCTCCCACACCCAACTCAAGAGATCAAACACACACCAAGTTCCCCCCGCAAATGAGTGAAAGTTGCTTGGTCTAGGGGCTTGGTGAAAATATCGGCTAGCTGGTCATGTGTGGGTACATAGATCAAAGCGATTTTCCCTTTCTCAACATTGTCTCTCAGAAAATGATACCTCACTTCTATGTGCTTTGTTTTGGAATGGAGCACTGGGTTCTTTGCAATGCTTATGGCACTAGTGCTGTCACATAGGAGTGGGACATGGGTATACTTCTCACCAAAGTCACTCATGGTGTATGTGATCCAAAGGAGTTGAGAGCAACAACTAGCAGTGGCTACATACTCTGCCTCGGTAGTGGATTGAGCAACACTCGACCGTTTGCGGGAAGACCAAGACACCAAAGAGGAACCCAAGAACTGGTAAGTCCCAGAAGTGGACTTCCTATCCAACTGACACCCGGCAAAATCCGCGTCTGAAAATCCATGAAGCGCCAAAGAAGAAGACGTAGAGTACCAAAGGCCAAAGTCGGGAGTGCATCACAGATAACTGAAAATGCGCTTGACTGCTTGCCGATGCGAAGTCCTAGGAGACGCCTGAAAACGAGCGCACAGACATACCGAAAATTGGATGTCCGGGCTCGTCACCGTCAAGTACAGGAGTGACACAATCATGCTTCAGTAATCCTTCTGGTCCACGTGTTCACCTTCCTCGTCCGCATCAAGAGCTATAGTCGTACTCCTAGGCATCGCCACGGCCTTGGAGTCCTCCATCTTGAACTTTCTCACAATGTCTTTGGTGTACTTAGCTTGGTGCACAAATGTTCCTTCCTTCGACTGCTTGATTTGGAGGCCGAGGGAGAACTGCAACTCGCCCATCATGCTCATCTCGAATTCCCTGTTCATGTCTTCTGCAAACCGTGCAACCAAAGAGTGAGACGAGCCACCAAAGATAATATCATCCAAGTACACCTAAACAATCAGAATATCAACGCCATGCCAGAGAAGAAATAAGGTCTGATCTACCTTCCCCATCTCAAAGCCCTTAGCAAAAAGAAACCCCCTCAACCTGCCATACCAAGCCCTAGGCGCCTGTTTCAACCCATAGAGCGCCTTTCTCAACTTGTACACCCGGTGGGGGTACTTCTCACTCTCAAACCCCGGTGGTTTCTTCACATACACCTCTTCCTCCAACACACCGTTCAGGAAGGCACTCTTCACATCCATTTGGTACATTTTGATCCCTTTAGCCACGGAAAAGGCTAGAAGGATCCTAATCGCCTCCAAACGGGCTACGGGAGCAAAGGTCTCCTCATAGTCGATCCCCTCCTTCTGACTGTACCCTTGCGCCACCAACCTCGACTTGTTTCTCACTACTTCTACATTCTCACCCTCTTTATTTTTCCACACCCATTTTGTCCTGATAGGCTTACAACCCGGTGGAGGATCTACCAGCTCCCGAACTTGGTTCCTCTCAAAGTTCTCCAACTCCTCATGCATTGCGTTGACCCAATTAGAATCAAATAGTGCGTGTCCAATATCTTTGGGCTCAAAGGTGGCAACAAAAGCAGCATGAGCAAAGTGAGAATTGTTTCGAACCCTCGACCGAGTAGTGCGTTCGTTGATGTCCCCGATGATCCTCGAAGCTGGGTGATCCACTTGAACTGGCCGGGGAGGTTCTCGCCTTGAAGCTACCTCCCCCTCAGCAACATCTTCTCCTTGATCTCGGCATGTCGTTGTAGGTGTAGGGGAGGGTCCGTCCTCGATCGTAGTCAAAGTAGTAGGTACCTGCTCAGCCGCGGGTGCCACACCACCATCTTCATCATCTCTATGTTCAAGCTCATCCTTGAAGGACCGATTAGGCGAACCAGAGAGGGGGGAGTGAATGGGAGCCGATAAAAATTCTTCTCGAAGGAGATGAGAACTCCAACAAGACGAACACGGCTTCCAACTCACGTCTCCGACCCAACTACCCAAGTTGGTCAAGACCACGCAGCCACTGGAGTGCTACTGGTCCTAGGAACCAACACTCAACCTTCCTAGCCAAAACTCACCAAAACACACAGCGGAAACTTGCACGGCTTGCTGCCTGTGCTACACCGGTCAGACCGATGGCCTGCTCCGGTCAGACCGGTGACACCGGTCAGACCGGTGGACAGAGCCGGTCAGGCCGGTGGCTACAGCAGCCGCACAGCAAACGTTCCAGGAAGCCTCAGTGAATCCTCTAGGCCCTGGAATAAAAACCACCACGATACACAACCTGTGAGGAAGAAGAACCCCTCACAAACCCTAGCAAAACAACTCCAAACACTCCAAGAACTGATCAGCAGGACCACGGGACAAAACCACACGGACAAGGTTGTTCCCCGAGACAAAAACCCACCAAGGGCTAGCACCGGTCAGACCGGTCAAGAGCACCGGTCAGACCGGTCGTGCCTGGGCAGCTCGGGATGAACAGCGCCCGCGAGTCAACTCCTCCAAATCCAACTCCCGATCTCCCGATCCGCTCCACGGTTTTGCACAAGACTTTGGGGATAGTAGGAACACCTCATGGGTACTCCATAGCCAAGATTTGGTCCACCAAAACTTGTCAAATCAAGAGGAATCGAAGAAATCCCACCAAGAACGCCTCTAACCCTAGAGCCACGAAAACCCCAAAATCGAGCCCCTTTGCTCACGGATTTGGAAGGGGAATCAAAGGGAAAAGAACCACGAAGGGTTCATGCATACATCCCCCACCAAATCCCAAAGAGAAAGACCTCGAAATCGCTCCAAGAAAATCGCCAAGAAAAGGCTCCGAAAATCACCAAAAAGGAGAAACGGGAAAGACACATCCAAGCCTTGAGGAACCACGCCGAATCATCTATACATACCAAAGAGGTTCATACAAGGTCTAGCTTGCCGCCCGATCATCCTTCCCTCTCACAAGATCTCACCATGAAGCTCTCAAGCTAGTCCTACGAAAATCCTAAGAAAATAGGAAGGAAAATAGGAAAACCAAATGAGCTAGGGTTCCAAGAGATGGCTGCCATCCTCTCACCACTTGGGTTATATGGAGGCAACCGAAAGACTAAAATACCCTTACTAGCTAACTAGGGATACATGCCCCTCGAGGGCGAAATTGGAAGTCTTTGTCTTCGCACCATCGGACGGATGCCCAGCGACCGCAAACTTGCTTAGCCTCGACGCAAGCCTTGCGATCCCGACGCGTGTCCTCCGCTTCGAAGATTCCGGACTGCGTCGTCGCACACCGGTCAGACCGGTGCTCCTCACCGGTCAGACCGGTACCCACCGGTCAGACCGGTCTGGAGCTGCTGCACCTCCGTCTTCGGTTCTTCGGTCTTGGCTTTGTGGATCAACCAAGGAACCCAATGGTTTTCTGGTGAACCACCGGAAACCCCGCGAACTCGGTGTAGCCTCCGCCAATCACCACTCATGACTCGGCTCCCACGTAGTCCCGGCTCGACCTTGGTTTTGAGGCTCAACCAAGAAACCGTCCATGACTTCATCTTGCCGTTCTTGCCACCATGCGGCCCGCACTTGACCCCGCTGGCCACCGGGTCCCTCGAACCAAGCCTACTTGTCTTCTCCACACCTGGAGGCCTCACCGGCAACGACCTTTCACGCTTGTTCTTCACCTGCACCTGCACCAGTCAAGCCGCAACCTGCACCTGCAATACTTAGCCAAGAATCAGTCCACACCACGTTGTCAATCACTCATCACACCAGGAAGCGACCATCCACCGGTCCTCGAACCACACCTGGCTCTCAATCTCCCCCTTGATGAGTGCATTGACAACACACACGTTTTGGTAACCAAGAGAAAAGGAAAAGAAAAGAAACGACCAAAAGAAACTCCAACAAGCGATCGAAAGCCAAAGAAAAGGCAAAGAGCAAGATCACTTGAAGAAGACAAGTCTCGGACCCCTTAGGCAAGGGCAACGACTCGACACATCCGAGACAAAACATGCTCAAGCAAAGAGCACAAACCATCAAACCAAAGCTCGAAAACCACAAAGAGCTCCCCCTGCACACATGCAAGCTCCCCCTGAACCGATGCAACTCCCCCTGGACAAATGCATGCGAACCACTTCACAAAACAGAGCAGCTGCAACAGCTCAGCTCTGACCGGTCAGACCGGTCGACACCACCGGTCAGACCGGTCGACACCACCGGTCAGACCGGTGGGCAACATGTGAACAGGACCAGCACTCTGACCGGTCAGACCGGTGACCTCAACCGGTCAGACCGGTGCACAACAGAGCCCAAAAATAACTCGAAACCACCTGAAAACCTTCCAAATGCATTCAGTAGGCCAAAACATGCTCAAACTTCTCCCCCTTGTTGACAATGCATGAATCAAGCCAAAAATGCAAAAAATGCAACCTAGAGCTTCTCAAATAGACAAAATTCAACATAGGATGCTACACATGTCCAAACGAGCAAGTTAGATACTCTATAGCTTCGTAAAGACATAAACTTCATGATCACCAAGTTTCACAACCATTGGGCGAAGCTAAGATAGAATTTAGCAATTTTGCGAAAAATCACCCTCTCATGAGCAAAGTCCTAAACATGAGCAAAACATGTCAAAATGGCAAAGCCACACAAACTTCATGCTAGGACAACCATTCTAAGCATAAGACCATCATAAACACCCACAAGCACCTCATGTCATGTCAAAGCCACCGAGCCATGTGCCTACTTCTATATATGAGACTTCTCATTGGTAGGCATCATGCAACGATTTAGCACCCAAAGCAAATTAAAATTAGCACATATGACATGGGAGCACATTTTTCAAGCAATTTACATTTCATTTTCAGATTTATAATTGGTACATGAAATGTCTTTGCGACAAAAAGGAACTTATGCCCCTCCACAAGATGAAGCATGGGGGCTAAACATTCATGATGGCAAATGAGCCTTTGGCCCCATATGATCAAAATAAGCTATCCAACCACAAATTAAGCATAGCCAAGCCACTAAAACATGTCAAGATCATGTAAAGGCATTTACTCACAAGAGAGCATATATATGAAATTTTTCAAAAACATAGCCATCAACCATGGATACAAACCAAGATTATCAAGAGCTAAGCCAAACTAACCATAGCTTACCAAATTAGCTCACAAAGACATATATGTCATTCCATGGTGAACAATGTGTATAGGAGAAGCCTTTCCTAAACAATGCATATGATACAAAATGCATGCAACCTAAGATACAAAGATGCCTATACATCATGCTACATAGGAGCTCGCACACACAAAGCTCACAAACGACCGGCTCCTCGAGGGGAAGCAAAAAGGGCTCGACACCACCGGCAAAAGAGCAAAGGAGAACAAAACTCACAAGCTCCGTCTAAACACATGCACTAGGGCCAAAGAGCATACAAAGCTCACCCTTAGCACACATGATAGAGCAAAGAGCACACTAAGCACACAGGCTCCCCCTAAACTCATGCATTAAGGTCAAAGAGCATACAAAGCTCACCTTACATACATGAGATAGGGCAAGGAGCAAAACGAACCAAGTGGCTTGACCAAGGCCACACATTTGAAGATCACAAAAATACTTACCTTGATCATTTCTTCAGAAGTCACCCATCCTTGTCCACCGTCCCCGAAAGTGATGTACCTCCATATCATCACCGGGGTATGAGGCCGGAGAACCACCCCCGATATCAACCAAATGTTCTCCGGGTCTCCCACCTGCAACTCAAAACCAAGAGCGAGAGCGAGCAAACGACTCAACACTGGGGTTAGTACCAAAGGTGTCAAACCAGTGCCGGGCCATTTCCTCAAAAGTAGGGTTAGCAACATCCATCCTACTGCGCCTATCAAAACTGCGATCCATCCCGTCTAACCTATCAAACCTGGAACCACCATGGGAAAACCACTCCCGTCTCACTGGAGGAGTACGAGTACCACGAAAGGGAAACCGTGATCCGTAGCCCCTCTGAGACTCAAAGCTGCGACCTCTCCCAAACTCGTATTGATCACGAGGTGGTGAACGTCCAGCAAACTCAACACCACCAGACTCAAAGCGCCTACCACCTGTTCCACGACCAAACAGGCTGAACCCTCTAGCTTCACAATCCCGGAAACCAAACTGTCCAGCACTCTGCCTAGCACCGGTCTGACCGGTCACTCTGACCGGTCTGGCCGGTGGTCCTCGGCCAGCAAACCTGCCTCCACCTGAAGCTCTCCTATCTCTCCATGCTGGAACCATATGCACAACACCCTTTCCCTTAGGTAGTGGCATACGAGGCTCAGGCACACCATGAGAAGGGTGGTACCTGTCCTTGTTCGCCCACTCCTTAGCCAATCTCGCCTCTCTTCTTTTCTTAAAGCAAAACTCTCTCTTATGACCATCCTTTCCACAAAACTCACAATGGAAACGAATTGGTCTTGGCTTAGGTTTCGGGTGTGGCTCTTCACAAGGCTTCTCACTAGGTTTCTCACTAGGCTTCTCACTTGGTTTTTCTCTCGATTTAAGCAACTGGTTTGGCTTGGGTGCAAACTTGTCTTTGGGTGTTGGTTGTGGTGGAACTGGAGTATTCCCAAATTTCCCTTCTCTCACACCACTGCTCTCACCAAACTTATCAGATCCCAAAGCCCAACCATCAAAGCGCTTACAACTGCCAATTAACACACCCAGCTGAGGCTCATGACTGGACACCCAACTCAACACCTCACGCACCTTACTGTTCTCATCCTGCAAATGATCAACACATTTTGCAAGTTCCAAATTCTTCACAGCATGTAATTCACAGGTAGAGCAAGCAGTAGGAATAGGCACTTTCAAATCAGCCTCAAGCGAAACAATGCGAGAACGAAGCTCAACAATTTTTTCATGCAAACCAGGGCAAGAAGTACATGCACCAAGCAAAGTGGGTCTAGATTGCAGCTCAGCCAACTCAACCCTAAGCACATCTAGTTCCTCACACTTGGAGGCATGCTTTTCCCTAAGAGCAGTCAAATCAGCTAGGAAAACAGAGCAATCAGCACAATCAATCTCATCAGAAACCACAGGGCTAGCCTTAAGCGAATCAATTTCAAGCTTGCCATCAAGAACTTGTGTTTCTAGCTCAGCCACTCTAGTCCTAGCATCTTCAAGCAAAGCTCTAAGCTCCTTCCTAAGCTTCTTAGCCTCTCTAAGCATGTGATCGCGATTATCAAGCAAGTCAACCAACTCCTCATTCTCCTTGCGTAAAGAAGAGAGCTCATCACATACCTCATCCTCGGAGTCGGAGTCTGATTCCGAGGCGTTCTTCTGGCTTCTCTTGCTGCCGGAGCTGCGTGCCATGCCGCATAGCCCATCCTTCTTGTTGCAGCCTCTCGAAGTCTTGCTTGCGGTACAGCAAAGGCCGTTCAAGTACTTGCCGAAGTCCTTCTTCTTCTTTCTGTGCTTCCTCTTGCTGTCCTCTTCTTCTTCTTCTTCACTCGAGCTTGATGACACATCCTCAGAGTCGGAGTCGATGTCGCTCGATCTCTTGATCTTTTCTCGGGTCCGTGTCTTCCTCCCATGTTCATGTTCCTTCTTCTTGGATCTTCTTCCTTTGTCCTTGGACTTGTGCTTGTCGTGGTTGTTCACCTTCGGACACTCGGCGAAAAAGTGTCCGGTCTTGCCGCACTTGAAACACGCTCTCGAGTTCCTCCTTGAGTTCACCCGGTTCTCGTGCAGCCTCTCGAACCGCCTGGTCAGCAAC
Organism: Cenchrus fungigraminus; assembly: GCA_036936925.1. Classification (NCBI taxonomy): domain Eukaryota; kingdom Viridiplantae; phylum Streptophyta; class Magnoliopsida; order Poales; family Poaceae; genus Cenchrus; species Cenchrus fungigraminus. The sequence continues at coordinate 79,527,201 of CM072772.1, forward strand.
GCCAGCTCGTCCTCTCCAAGCACGTCGAACTCCTCGTCTGGCAAAGACATCAAAGAAGACAAAGAGTACATCCTGGAGGATGCGTTAGCATTAGACTTGGCTCCTTTGCCACTAACGAGAGCGAGACTATGAGAATCAGTCGGGCTCTCGATCTTGGCTGTCATACCACGGTCCAACTCAGCCGACTTGAGCTTCGAGAACAGCTCGTTCACCGTCAAGGTGTCATACTTCTCGGACTCAACAATAGCCTCAAACTTCCCGTCCCATACGGTACGATCCAACGAGTGCAAGAGCTTCACGGCTCTATCATGATCATTGTATGGGAGGACGTCCACATTGGCTCTCATGTTGTTCACAACAACCGTAAATCGCTGGAAAAGGGCATCGACGGACTCGCCGGGGAGATGAGTGAAGTTCTCGTACTCTCTCCGGTAAGTCGCGTACATCCGAGCCTGAACCTGAGCATTCCCAGCATGAGCATCCTTCAACTGCTCCCAAATCCTACAAGCTAAGTCCTCTGTCTGAACCCAATCGAATTCAGGCTGACACAGAGCACGAAACAAGTAGTCGACAGCCTTGTTGTTGGCTTCGAACATATCCCTCGATCCTGGAGCAAGGAAGTTCATCGGATGAACATAAGCTGTGTTCACCGTGACATCCCAAAGGATCTGACCCTTTCCGCGGAGGAACGCCGCCATCCGCCTTTGCCACATCTGGTAGTTCTTCCCATCGAAGTGCGGAGGACCCGAACCCCGTTCCTGGTACGCCATCTTTGGATCTTAGACTGGTAAGAGTCAATAAAGTCCCGAACCTGCTCTGATACCAATTGAAGGACCGATTAGGCGAACCAGAGAGGGGGGAGTGAATGGGAGCCGATAAAAATTCTTCTCGAAGGAGATGAGAACTCCAACAAGACGAACACGGCTTCCAACTCACGTCTCCGACCCAACTACCCAAGTTGGTCAAGACCACGCAGCCACTGGAGTGCTACTGGTCCTAGGAACCAACACTCAACCTTCCTAGCCAAAACTCACCAAAACACACAGCGGAAACTTGCACGGCTTGCTGCCTGTGCTACACCGGTCAGACCGATGGCCTGCTCCGGTCAGACCGGTGACACCGGTCAGACCGGTGGACAGAGCCGGTCAGGCCGGTGGCTACAGCAGCCGCACAGCAAACGTTCCAGGAAGCCTCAGTGAATCCTCTAGGCCCTGGAATAAAAACCACCACGATACACAACCTGTGAGGAAGAAGAACCCCTCACAAACCCTAGCAAAACAACTCCAAACACTCCAAGAACTGATCAGCAGGACCACGGGACAAAACCACACGGACAAGGTTGTTCCCCGAGACAAAAACCCACCAAGGGCTAGCACCGGTCAGACCGGTCAAGAGCACCGGTCAGACCGGTCGTGCCTGGGCAGCTCGGGATGAACAGCGCCCGCGAGTCAACTCCTCCAAATCCAACTCCCGATCTCCCGATCCGCTCCACGGTTTTGCACAAGACTTTGGGGATAGTAGGAACACCTCATGGGTACTCCATAGCCAAGATTTGGTCCACCAAAACTTGTCAAATCAAGAGGAATCGAAGAAATCCCACCAAGAACGCCTCTAACCCTAGAGCCACGAAAACCCCAAAATCGAGCCCCTTTGCTCACGGATTTGGAAGGGGAATCAAAGGGAAAAGAACCACGAAGGGTTCATGCATACATCCCCCACCAAATCCCAAAGAGAAAGACCTCGAAATCGCTCCAAGAAAATCGCCAAGAAAAGGCTCCGAAAATCACCAAAAAGGAGAAACGGGAAAGACACATCCAAGCCTTGAGGAACCACGCCGAATCATCTATACATACCAAAGAGGTTCATACAAGGTCTAGCTTGCCGCCCGATCATCCTTCCCTCTCACAAGATCTCACCATGAAGCTCTCAAGCTAGTCCTACGAAAATCCTAAGAAAATAGGAAGGAAAATAGGAAAACCAAATGAGCTAGGGTTCCAAGAGATGGCTGCCATCCTCTCACCACTTGGGTTATATGGAGGCAACCGAAAGACTAAAATACCCTTACTAGCTAACTAGGGATACATGCCCCTCGAGGGCGAAATTGGAAGTCTTTGTCTTCGCACCATCGGACGGATGCCCAGCGACCGCAAACTTGCTTAGCCTCGACGCAAGCCTTGCGATCCCGACGCGTGTCCTCCGCTTCGAAGATTCCGGACTGCGTCGTCGCACACCGGTCAGACCGGTGCTCCTCACCGGTCAGACCGGTACCCACCGGTCAGACCGGTCTGGAGCTGCTGCACCTCCGTCTTCGGTTCTTCGGTCTTGGCTTTGTGGATCAACCAAGGAACCCAATGGTTTTCTGGTGAACCACCGGAAACCCCGCGAACTCGGTGTAGCCTCCGCCAATCACAACTCATGACTCGGCTCCCACGTAGTCCCGGCTCGACCTTGGTTTTGAGGCTCAACCAAGAAACCGTCCATGACTTCATCTTGCCGTTCTTGCCACCATGCGGCCCGCACTTGACCCCGCTGGCCACCGGGTCCCTCGAACCAAGCCTACTTGTCTTCTCCACACCTGGAGGCCTCACCGGCAACGACCTTTCACGCTTGTTCTTCACCTGCACCTGCACCAGTCAAGCCGCAACCTGCACCTGCAATACTTAGCCAAGAATCAGTCCACACCACGTTGTCAATCACTCATCACACCAGGAAGCGACCATCCACCGGTCCTCGAACCACACCTGGCTCTCAATCCTCCTGAAAGATCTCCTCACCAAGCTCATCATCACCTGCACAATCAAAGACAAGAGAGCTACGTGGCTGTGTCTCGTCGTAGGTAACCTCGCAAGTCTCCACGATTTGGTTAGTTTCCAAGTTGAGCACACGAAATGCTCTAGAGTGAGTAGCATAACCAAAGAAAATATCATCGACCGACCTAGTCTCAAACTTATCCAGATTCTTGCCCTTTTTCAGAATGAAGCATTTGCATCCAAACACATGGAAATGACTCACCTTGGGAGTGATCGTGGATCATCTCATAGCACGTCTTCTTCTTGAAAGCTCGAAGGAAAATCCTGTTCGACACATAGCACGCGGTATTGACCGCCTCAACCCAGAACCTCCTCGGAGTCCTATGCTCATCGAGCATCGTCCGGGCCATCTCACACAATGTTCTGTTTTTCCTTTCCACCACGCCATTCTGGGGGAGCGTATACGGACTCGAAAACTGGTGTTCAAGACCCAAGTCATGGCAAAAGGTTTCGAAACGAGAGTTTTTAAATTCCGAGCCATTGTCATTGCGAATTGCTCGTATGGCATCTCTGTGCCTCTCGTTCTTCAACCTCAAGACAAGATCTCGAACAAAACCAAACGTCTCCCCCTTCTCCTCCAAAAAGAAGACCCAAGCATACCGAGAGTAGTCGTCCACCACAACTAGGACGTACGACTTCCCACCCACAGATCGCACACGAGCTGGGCCAACAAGGTCCATATGGAGCAGCTCGCATGGACGCTCCGTCATCACATCGGTGAGGGGTGGACGGGAAGAGGCTGCCATCTTGGCATGCCTACATGGCGCACAAACTAACTCTTTCTCAAACTTCAAGCGTGGCAATCCTCGGACCAAATTGAGTTTACTCAAGCGAGACAAAAGGTCAAAGCTTAAGTAACCCAACTTCCTATGCCACTTCCACAACTCACTCAAAGAACCAGCCAAAAATCAACGAGCCACACTAGAAGACTGAGAGAAATCCGCTCGGAAGATTTGACTTTCGGGAACGACCATGCAAACGAGGTCCCCTCAAGAATCCAAAATCCGAGAACCACCAGGCCGAAACAACACCTCAAAACCCTCATCCAAAAGCTGGGACACGGAAAGCAAATTGAAGCCGAGCGATTGAACAAGAGCAACACGCCTGAGAGTGACCTTGTCACTTACCTTAATCTCACCTTCTGAAAGCACACGTCCTCGCCTATTGTCCCAAAAGGTGATGTATGTCTTGGACACCACTGGGACGAGACTTGAGAACCACCGCTTGTCTCCGGTCATATGCCTCGAGCAACCGGAGTCAATCAACCAAACATTTCTCAAGTCTCCCACCTGAAATTCAAAAACGAGCACGTGAGCGAACAAACGACTCAGCACTATGGTTAGTACCAAAAGAGTAAAACCAGTGCCGAGCCATTTGCTCCAAAGTGGGGTTAGCACAATCCAAAGCATCACGCCTACCAAAACTACCACCACGAGAACCACCACGAAGGAACCATCCCTGTCTCGCTGGAGGAGAACGAAAGCCACGAAAGGAAGATCGTGGATCGTTGCTCCTCTGAGACTCAAAACTCCGACTCCTCCCACCCTCGTATTGAGCACGAGGTGGAGAACGTCTAGCAAACTCAACACCACCAGACTCACCATGCCAACCACTTGTACCACGACCAAAGGAACTGAACTGAGCATTACCACGACCACGAAAGCCAAACTGGCCAGCACCCAAACCTGCACCGGTCTGACCCGCCCCCCTGACCGATGGTGCTCGGCTAGCAGCACCACTTGACACTCTTCGATCTCCCCAAGCTGGAACCATATGCGCAATGGCCTTGGCTTTGGGCATTTGCATACGAGGCTCAGGTACACCATTTGAGGGGTGGTACTTGTCCTTGTTAGCCCACTCCTTAGCCAACCTCTCCTCACACTTCCTCTTGAAGCAAAACTCAACTTTGTGACCATCTCTACCACAATACCCACAATGGAACCGAATGAGTTTTGGTTTAGGCTTGGGTTGTGGCTGGTTACTTGGTTTCTCTCCCTTCCTCTGTCCAACCACTTCTCCTTTTGGGCTCACAAATCTCAACGGTTTTTGGAAATCGTTGGTTGGGTGAGGAAACACGGGTGGATCTGGAGTTGTGTCAAGTTTGTTTCTGAGATGGTTGGGTTTGGGCTCAAACTTGTTCTTGTGTGTGTTTTGTGGTGGGATAGGGATCTCTCCAACTTTCTCATCTCTCTCACCACTGCTCTCTCCAATTTTGTCAGCCCCAAGTGCTTGACCATCATAGCATTTGAAAGCCGCTATCATGATACCAAGCTGAGGCTCCTGACCCGACAGCCAACTCATACACTTCCTCAACTCATCATTTTCATCCTGCAAGCGATCAACATAATGTGCAAGTTCCAAATTCTTTACAGCATGCAGTTCACAAGTAGAGCCGAAAGTAGGAGCAGGTGCTTTCAAATTAGCTTCAAGCGAAACAATGTAAGCACGAGATTCAGCAAGCTTTCCATGCAAAACAGGGCAAGAAGTGCAAGCACCTAGCAAAGCAGGTCTAGACTTAAGCTCAGCCACTTCAACCCTAAGCACATCTAGTTCCTGACACTTAGAGGCATGCTTTTCCCTAAGAGCAGTAAGGTTAGCTAGGAAAACAGAGCAATCAGCACATTCAACCTCATCAGAAACAACAGGTGAAGCCTTAAGCGAATCTATCTCAAGCTTAGCATCAAGGTTCTGTGTTTCTAGCTCAGCTACTCTGTTCCTAGCATCTTCAAGCGAGGCCCTAAGCTCTTTCCTCATCTTCTTAGCCTCTCTAAGCATGTCATCATGATTATCAAGCAACTTGCTAAGCTCCTCATTTTCCTCGCGCAAGAAGGAAAGCTCATCACGTACCTCATCCTCGGAGTCAGAGTACGAGTCATCCTTCTGACTCTTCTTGCTGCCGGAGCTGTGTGCCATGCCGCAGAAGCCGTCACGCATGAAGTAGCTCAGCCCGCTCAAGTTCTTGGATGCCTCCTTGCTCTTGCGCCGATCACCTTCATCTTCGCTGCTACTGGAGCTCGAGGTAGAGTAGGCAGAGCTGGAGTCGACGTCGCTTGCTCCGACCATCGCTCGGGCCTTCTTGCCGTGGCCGTCCTTCTTCCTCGATCTCCGCTCGTCCTTGTTCCGGTGCTTATTCTTGTGGTCGCGCCTCGATTGCTGCTTGTTCTCCGTCCTTGACCGGTACTTGTAGCCATCCTTGTTCTCCATCTTCTCCGGACAGTCAGCGATGAAGTGTCCTGGCTTGCCGCACTGAAAGCATGTCCGTGTTGTCCTCCTTGTGTTCACCCGGTTCTCGTGCAACCTCTCGAACCGCCTGGTTAACAGCGCCAGCTCGTCCTCTCCAAGCACATCAAACTCCTCATCTGGCAAAGACATCAAAGAAGACAGAGAATACATCAAGGAGGATGGGTTAGCGTTAGACTTAGCACTTGAGCCACCGACGAGAGCAAGACTATGAGAGTCAGTCAGGCTCTCAAGACGGGCTGTCACACCATGATCCACCTCAGCTGACTTGAGCTTAGAGAACAGCTCGTCCACCGTAATGGTGTCATACTTCTCAGACTCAAGAATGGCCTCGACCTTTCCGCCCCAAATGGTACAATCCAGTGAGTGCAAGAGCTTAATAGCTCTGTCATGATCATCGTATGGGAGCAAGGTCACATTGGCCCTCATGTTGTTCACAATCACCGTGAACCGCTGGAACATTGCATCTATTGACTCACCGGGGAGATGAGTGAAGTTCTCGTACTCTCTCCGGTAAGTAGCAAACATGCGAGCCTGAACCTGAGCGTTTCCAGCATGAGCATTCTTCAGCTGCTCCCAAATCCTACAAGCCAAGTCCTCTGTCTGAACCCGATCGAATTCTGATTGACACAGAGCACGAAACAAGTAGTCGACCGTCTTGTTGTTGGCGTCATGCATGTCCCTCGATCCTGGAGCAAGGAAGTTAATCGGATGAACATAAGTTGTGTTCACCGTAACATCCCAAAGGATCTGACCCTTACCGCTGAGGAAAGCTGCCATCCGCCTCTGCCACATCTGGTATTTTTTCCCCATCAAAGTGCAGAGGACCCGATCCCTGTTCCTGATACGCCATCTTTGGATCTTAGACTGGTTAGAGTCAATAAAGACCTGTAACTGGCTCTGATACCACTTGAAGGACCGAACTGGCGACCAAAGAGGGGGGAGTGAATGGGAGCCAATAAAAATTCTTCTCGAGGTAGATGTCTTCTCCAACAAGATGAACACGGCTTGGCCAAATCACCACTCCGACTCAACTACCCAAGAACAGCCCTCAACTTGTCAGCCCTCAACTTGTCAGCAATATATTCTTTTGACTTGTACTCTCCCTAACAATTGTCAGCCCTCAAAAACATTGGAGCTCTCTCGGAAATAGCAACAAAGTTGATGATTGGCCTCCTCTGAGGATCTGACCAACCATCAGAGCAGATTGTGACCCATTTCTCTGGCCATGTGCTCTTTGAACTCTCCAATAGATTCTCTATGTGCCTTCTTTCACAGGCGAATAAACATCATTGTTACAGATGGAAGACAAAAAAAATCTTTCACTATAACAACATACGTGAAACCAGCCAAGATTTACACACGCGAAGCACTTGCGAGGCGCACAGGTGAATAGTACCAGAACAGATAGATAGATAGATAGATAGATAGATAGATAGATAGAGAGAGAGAGAGAGATAGAGAGAGAGAGAGAAAGAGAGGTGGAATATGGCATGCTTGTACCTGCCGACGCTTCTCAGCAATCAAATCTTAGTGCTAGAGCCTGCGAAGCCACCCTCGTCACTACTCTTTGAAGGACCGAACTGGCGACTAGAGATGGGGGGTGAATGGGAGCCAATAAAAAGTCTTCTCCAACAAGATGAACACGGGTTAGCCAAATCACCACTCCGACTCAACTACCCAAGTTGGCCAAAACCACGTAGCCACTGGAGTGCTACTGGTCCTAGGAAGCAACAACCACTGTAACTACTCGAGAATGCAGCGGAACAAGCAACTCGAGTAGCACACTGACCACACCGGTCAGACCGGTCACCACCACCGATCAGACCGGTCTTGGCCGGATCACCCGGACCAAGCAGCCGGATCACCCGACACACCGGGTCACCAGAGACACACCGGGTCACCCTGGACCTCAAGCCGGATCACCCGAGCAAGACTTGACAATTTCCACGGAAAAGCTCCTACACCGGTGAGCCCAGTATAGCACACCGGTCAGACCGGTCTGAGCCAGGAAACCTCAAATCCAAGAAACCAACTTCCCGAGCTCCAAAACACTCCAAACTCAAAACAGCAGCAAGCCTAGAGACTAGGGAACAGACCAGGATGTTCACCTGAGCCAAAACCCAATAGGGGGCTGCACCGGTCAGACCGGTCGGGCCTGGGCTCTCGGCATGAACAGCAACCCGCGGGTTAACTCCTCCAAATCAAAATCCTAATCTCCCGATTTGCTCCACGGATTTGCACAAGACTCTGGGGATAGTTGGAGTACCTCATGGGCATCCCATATCTACGATTTGGTGCACCAAAACTTGCTAAATAAAGACGAATCGAAGGATTTCCACCAAGAACGCCTCTAACACTAAACCGAAGAAAACTCCCAAATCGAGCACTTTTACTCACTGATTTGAGAGTGGAATCACAAGGAAAAGAACCACGTAGGGTTCATGCATACATCTCCCACCAAATCCCAAAGAGAAAGACCTCAAAACCACCACAAGAAAATCGCCAAGAAAAGGCTCCGAAAATCACCAAAAAGGAAAACGGGGAAGACAACAAAACACCTTGAGGAACCACGCTGAATCATCTATACATACCAAGAAGGTTCATATAAGGTCTAGCTTACCTCCCGATCATCCATCCCTCTCTCAAGATCTCACCATGAAGCTCTCAAGCTAGTCCTAGAAAATCCTAAGGAAAATAGGAAGGGATAATAGCAAAACAAAATGAGCTAGGGTTCCAAGAGATGGCTGCCATCCTCTCACCACTTGGGTTATATGGAGGCAACCGAAAGACGAAATTACCCCTAATGCCTAAAACTAAGAGACACGCCCCCGAGGGGCACTTTGGGAATCTTCGTCGTCGCACCATCGGACGGATGCCCGGCGACCGCACCTCGCGTAGCCTCGACGCAAGCCTTGTGATCCTGACGCGTGTCCTCCGCTTCGAAGTCTCCGAAACGCATCGTCGCACACCAGTCAGACCGGTGCTCCCCACTGGTCAGACCGGTCAGACCCACCGATCAGACTGGTCCAGTGCTACTGCCTCTGATCTTCGGTCTTGGCTTTGTGGATCAACCATGGAACCTAGTGGTTTACTTGTGAACCACTGGAAACCCTGCGAACTTGGTGTGGCCTCCGCCAATCTCCACTCATGACTTGGCCCCACGAAGGCCCGGCTCGATCTTGGCTTTGAGGCTCAACCAAGGAACCGTCCAGGACTTCACCTTGCTGTTCTTGGCACCATGCGGCCCGCACTTGACCCCGCTGGCCACTGGGTCCCTTGAACCAAGCCTACTTGTCTTCTCCACACCTGGAGGCCTCACCGGCAACGACCTTTCGTACTTGTTCTTCACCTACACCAGCACCAATCAAGCCGCAACCTGCACCTGCAATACTTAGCTAAGAGTCAGTCCACACAACGTTGTCAATCACTCATCACACCAGGAAGCGACCATCCACCGGTCCTCAAACCACACAAGTCCTCATTCTTGTGCTTCACAATCTTCAGGGCATAGAAGATGCGGACAAAGTGAGGCAGCAAGGCAAGACGACGCAGAAGATTCCACATCGCACGATCTGCTTCTACGCTCAAGGAGCCGGTGGCAGAGAGGACCACATCTGTGTGGCTGACGCTGGCATCTGATGCCACTTTCATTGGATCTAAGTCCACCGAGCACAGATCGGTGTTCGGTCAGCGCTCTTCCCTCCGGCACAGGTCTCCACCAAGCTAGAAGGCCCGTGTCTCCAGTGCCGCACAGCTTGGATCCGGCATTGCTTCCCCACACTGCGCTGCGTCATGCAGGAGGCGACACTAGCCGATCTCCACACAGGGTAGTCGCGGCCCACTGCCCCACGTGGCACTCAATGCTCGATTCGAAGGGCTGGCGATAGGAGGGTACCTTGGTATCGCCGCCCATTGCCGAATGTGCTGCCGCCCCTCTGCTCAATTAACCTGCACCCGAGAGCCAAGGTGTGCTGTACCGCTGCTACCTTCTAGGACCACGTCGTCTTCGCTGGTGCATCGCCAGATCTGGTGGACGAACCACTGGATCTGGCCCGTACACCTGCCGTCATCGCTGGATCTTGTTGGAGAGAGTTAGGGAGAGAGGGCCGTGAAGAGAAATAGTGGGGCCCGAAACTCTACCAGCGTCTTGGAGCCGCTCGAGCACGCCGTCGCGATTAGCTTCGCTGCCGCCGGCGCCACGTTGACCTGGATCTCCATCGTCGACAGCGACTAGGTCTCTTCGGTGATGTAAAGGAGAGGACAGAATGAGGGGTGGGTGAAATGTTTTTTGAATGGCGACGGACGGAATGGCGACATGTATAGAAATCGCTACTCCATAGTAGTACATGATATACGTACGCGACGGGACATAAATTCAGTCATTCTGACCTGGCTCAAATCTCGAAATGCATAAGGGTAGGATCTTGATGGCCAAGATAACTCCTGTTGGAACTCAACAAAGTCCTAAATCTTCATCTAGAAACTGTCCTCCCCAACATTCTAATTCGACAAGACCCAAGTAAAAAAATCAAACCAATCATTTGGATATTGTCTCCTCCATTCTTTTGGATCTCGTGTGGGCGGATGACCATATGTACTGCTTCACTAGTGTGTGTGCGTGCATGCACCAGTGCCACAGCTATGTGGCCGCTCAATAGCTCCGTGATGAGGCTGCACGTGAGCACCACGGTGGCCTGTGTAAGCTCTACGGTGTCGAGGCGGCACACAAGCGCCACTGCAGCCTTCGCGAGCTCCATGGCAACAAGGTGGCACGCAAGCCCCACAACAGCCTGCGTGAGCTCCATGGTAACGAGTCCGCCCAGGATCTTGAGGCTCGCGTGAGGTCCTTGCTCTAGTAGTGGGCCAGCATACTAGTGGGCTTAGTTGTACCGGGCCTGTGTGCCATCTCCAGTTGGCCTTCGAGCTCGTCACATGTTGGCCTATGTGTCAAGTTGTCGAGTACATATATTAGATCGAAGAGTGCGTGAGGCATCAAGCATTGTATCAATGAACATTGTTCATCTTCCTCTTCAAGCAACCGGCTACTCTGCCGTGGTTCCTCTGTTCTTCACCTTCATGCTTGCTCCCTGCTCTTCGATTCCTGCCTCAGATTCCCTTATCTAATCCTTACTCCAACAAGCCTGCTACTAACAATTGGTACTCAGAGCTATTTGGTTCCTGGAAAAAATTTCTCTCCCCCACTGGATCCGTGTCTGACAGTCAATTCCATTTGTTCAATGATTCAGTTTTTCGGGTGGGACTGGTGAGCGCGATTCGTCGTGACCAATTCGGTCCCCTGAGCCTCAATTTGAACCACTTAATGTCGGATTCCTGGAGTTTCTCGATTTGAACCACTTAATGTCGGATTCCTGGAGTTTGAGCAAGGAGAACAACCAACGGATGAGTGCAGACTAACTGTTCAACGAAATGTCCATCCGCGATTTCAAAGAGTGGAGGTCGCCAAATCGCATCCTGGAGGTCACCATTCACATGATTTGCTATCCTATCGCCGAATCTGTCCTTCATCAAGTGTTTGGTTCATTTGGAGTAGTGGAGCCCATCCTTGGGTTTGAAGGAATAGATGTTGTCCTGCCTTGTGTGGCGTTCGAGTCTGTGGAGGCTGTAGCAGATACCTATGTAGAATTGCATGGCCGCAACATCTACGATGGTTGTTGTCAGATGGAGATCAAGTGGGGGGATTCATGGTTCTCCATGTCGTCCTCCGCCGCCGCCTCGCTCACAACCGTGCCTTCCACCACCGCCTCGGTCGCACCAGCGGCCGCACCAGTGCCTTCGACCTTGACCCCGATGGCGCCCATTCCTTCTGCCTCCTCCGACCTCGATGTAGCCAACCACAACACCGTCTCCGCCGAATCCAATGGCCCTCTCTGTGACGTCAATGACCGGGCGCCGTTGAGGAGGAGAACAGGCGCTGAAGCAGGCACTCTCCAGAGGAAAGGTGAGCTGCAGCTCGTGTAGATGCAGTACGACGACGAGGCTTGCAAGCTGACGGTGGTGTAGAGGCAGCTCAAGGAGCTGATGGAGGGTGCGGTTTCCAGTACTTTGCTTGACAGGCATTGGATGAATTGCCTCACTAGCATACCATGCTGTTTTTAACTTCCATTCAGTTGTAGTCTGGATGCAGTGTTATGCTGGCAGCACAGGCTGTGGCCTCCACCATCAGGACCCCATTTGGTGAGTTACGAGGCTGGCCTTCGCCCTCTGCCGTGGCCGTCGTTCGACATGGTTGAGAGGTACTCGGTCACAAATGTCTTTAGACAACTCTAGAAACCCCCATGGTACAGATCATCTCAACTTCCTGAGCCTTTTGTGCTATGGAGATGTTTGATGACACTGGGAAGATTAGATGTGCTCCCTGTACTGGTTGGTATAGGCTTGCTTGATTCTCAGATCAAAATTGTAGCCAGCGTCATATTATGGAATCATGCACATATCATAAGGTGCCATTGGCTGGAGTTTACTGTCAAGGGTTGTTGGAGGCATTGGCTTGACTCACTATCAATGGGGTTTGTGGATGCTGTCACAGAAGCTCTAAATTTGTTTAGTCGAATGAACTTACAGTTAACAGCACCTTGGCCTACTCCTTTGCCGTGCTATCAAAATTTGTCCTCTCAGACTGCTAGACCTTGTTTCAGAGCATGGCAATACTTTATTTATGGCTGGTTCAATTGGCAACTGAGACAAACATGGCCGCCACCCATACAGTTTGAGGTGCAGAGTTACAGTGTTCACCTTCGGCCGATACCTTGGCCATTCTTCGGTTACCATACGGTTGCTGTGCACTCAACTGAGAATTCCTTTGCTGTGCTATCAAAATTTGTCCTAGGTTGCAGCTGCTAATATTTAGTGAGTTTGCCTTGAGACAGAGCATAGGCCAGGTGTTGTTTTCTGTTGGAACAGGCAACATGTGTTGGAAGAACTTCAGGCTCCTCTCTGAAGCTGGGGCAGAAATTCTGGTTGCTTCACATTGGGTTGCCATGTGCAATGTTTGTCAGTTATATCTGATGACTGCACTGAACATCACTAATTCAACATCAATTGTGTTATATGGTTCAGTGAGAAATTGCAGGCTGGTTATTTCATTTGGCTTGTTGAGGATCTTTTGGAAGACAGTGCAGGGACTCTTCCTAGGAGGTGATTCTTTAATAGTATTTAAGATGGATGATGGCAAGCCTTTTGTCTTGGCAACAGATGGTTACTGCAAGAACATCCATATTTTTGCGCTGAATAATGTACTGATGCGGCAAGAACATCATTTCTTTTCTCATGGTCAAGCCAGTGATGGGGGGACGTCTAGCTTGCTAAGATGATATGGTCATAAATATGACTATATTATTCTATCAACAAATTGGACTTTCCTGAAGTTTTGAACATGGATGAGTGCTGCAAACATTAAATGATCATTTCTGGGATGGCTATATCTCTTTGGTCTCCACATACAAGAGCCAACCAACAAGTGGTCCGCATTAACTCTTCAGTTTCAGCAGTACTAGCCACTCTGTATGGTGTCATGGGATATCCCTTCTTGATCTGGTATGGCGTGGGTTTCTGGAAGCCCCAGTTGAAGGGATACGAGGAGGCTACGCTAGCACAAACAAAATTTTCCCCACAAAACAGGAACCGCTGCTGTCAGAGATCACGGGATTACCACTAGACGCGCAGATGCAGCAGAACCGTCTCGATGTAGACGAACGCGTCGAGTGTAGCAGTGTTGTGCAGTTCCTCACATCCTCCTTGTACTTCATGGCTCGTCCAAGTGCTCCAAATGTAGCACCTCCAAGGTAACCACACGTGCGGGAAGGAAGCGTCGCACACCGGACTGCTAGGTCCGCGGGCGTGACAAGGAGTGAGCGTGGGCGGTGCAGCGGCGCGGCTGTTGCTTGAATAAGTCATCCGAGTCGGGGCGGGGTATGGTCCATATTTATGAGGGGAAAATCCCCCACACCATCGTCCATTACCAATACGGGTCTAATAGATGGTGTACCCCCTTCCAACGCTAATGGGCTTTACAACAATTGTGGCCATTATGACTTTTACAACCCAATAGATCCAATCCATCTGAACCCCCTAATGGATCTAATCCAGTTGGCTCTAGGGCATATTCCAACAGTATCCCACTTGCACTAGAGTCAAGTATACAAGTACATCCTTATTGGACTTCCAATCCCTTAAGTGTGTGACCCTACGGGTTCACGTACACACAGACATGGCTCGAGTACTCCTACTCGACCAATAGTTGACAACGGGCTCTAGTAAGACGTGTCAACTCCTATGCATACGTAAAGATCATATCAGACGAACCATCACATCATTTCATACATGCTATTCCCTTTGCCTCACGATATTTGATCTAGCTCTAAGCTGACCTCTCTTTCTCGATAATGTGATTCGGATCCTTCAAAAGGGGTTAACTCTTAACCTAGCACGTCCATGCATTTCTTGATCCGATCACTCGAGGGGCCTAGAGATATCTCTCTCAAGTAGCTAGAGAGGGGCAAATTCCATCTTGATTGACCATGCCTCACACCATGCTTCCCGACAAACCCGAAAGCCAGCTTTATAACTACCCAATTACGGAGTAGAGGTTGATAGCCCCTAAGTAGGTCAATTCACATCTTAAGTACATGTGATAATCTCAAGTCTAAGGACATAGCGTATACGTTGTGTAAACATAGAACTACATAACAAGTCTCAAATTGTGTCAGTCTAGCCCCATGTCATACATGTGCCCACATTATTAGTTATACATCTCCATGTTCATGACTTGTGAAACATAGTCATCAACTAATACATTTGCTAGTCATTAACTCATACTAGGGACAACTTTTGAATAACCATACAAGTAAAAGAGTTTCACAAACAATTCACATAATTGGCAATCAAATACAAGTCGCCTTTCATGGATATTAAATAAAAGAACAAAGTGTCATGGATACAATGAAATATAATCATCACTATGATTCCTTCTAAGACATATTTCTAACATTCTTCCACTTGCACTTGAGATAATCTAGAATGTATCTAATACCCATAGCTCTCATGTGTGCCTCATGCTTAGGTTGTGGAAGGGGTTTTGTCAAAGGATCTACAACGTTCAAATCCGTGTGTACTTTGCATATCTTGATATCACCTCGTTTAACGATCTCTCATATCAGATGAAATTTCTGTAATACATGTTTATTCTTTTGGTGGTTCCTTGGCTCCTTTGCTTGCGCAATAGCCTCATTGTTGTCACGGTAAAGATCCAATGGGCTAGAAACACTCGAAAACACACCAAGTTCAGAAAGGAACTTCCTTATTCAAACACCCTCCTTTGCAGCTTCCGAAGCCGCGATGTACTCAGCTTCTGTTGTAGAATCAGCCATTGTCTCCTACTTGGAACTTTTCCAGCTCACAGAACCACCATTTGTCGTAAATACGTATCTTGATTGCAACTTTGAATCGTCTTGGTCAGTTTGGAAACTAGCATCAGTGTAACCCGTTACAATGAGCTCCTCCTCACCACCATAGACTAGGAACATATCTTTAGTCCTTCTTAAGTACTTAAAAATATTTTTAACTGCTGTCCAGTGACCCTTACCTGGATCGGATTGGTATCTGCTTGTAACATTATGCGCATACGAAATATTTGGACGTGTACATATCACTACATACATAATATATCTGATATCCGAAGCATACGATATTCTACTCATGTGTTCTCGCTCATCAGTAGTCGAAGGACATTAAGTCTTGCTAAGATGTATGCCATGTGACATAGGCAAGAACCCTTTCTTCGCCTCTTCCATGTTGAACCGTTTCAACATTTTGTCAGTGTAAGTGTCTTGGCTTAATCCTATAAGCTTTTTGATCTATCTCTATAGATTTTGATGCCCAAAATGTATGCCTCCTCACATAAGTCCTTCATCGAAAAACTATTTTTCAATAAGGTCTTAGCGGCCTCAAGCATAGGAATGTCATTTCCAATCAGCAATATGTCATCCACATATAAGATTAGAAATACCACAGAGCTCCCACTTGCCTTCTTGTAAACACAAGGTTTTTCTTCACTTTGAATGAAGCCAAACCCTTTGACCACTTCATCAAAACGAAGGTTCCAACTCCTAGATGCTTGCTTCAATCCATAAATGGACTTCTAAAGTTTGCATACCTTTCTAGCATTGGTCAGATCTACAAATCCCTCAGGTTGTGTCATATACACATCCTCGGTCAAATTCCCATTTAGGAAAGTTGTATTGACATCCATCTGCCATATCTCATAATCGAAATATGCGGCTATAGCTAGAATAATCCGTATAGATTTAAGCATTGCTATGGGTAAGACAGTCTCGTCGTAGTCAACTCCTTGAACTTGTCGATAACCTTTAGCAACAAGTCGTGCTTTATGGATGTGAACATTTCCATCCATATCTCTATTGTTCTTATAAATTCATTTGCACTCTATGGGTTAATACCATCAGGCAGGTCAACCAAGTTCCAAACTTGATTATCTCCCATGGACTCTATTTCGGATTGCATGGCACTTTGCCATTTTTGGAGTCTAGGTCCATCATTGCTTCTGCATATGTCATAGGTTCATCATTGTCTAACAACAATATGTCGCGCTCTCCCGTAATCATGAAATTGAGCTTATCAGTTGCGCGACGTGCCCTTTTAGACCTTCGTGGTTGCAGTGGTGCTTCTCTTGCCATGAGCATCTCAACTCATTTAGCTACATTAGCATCACTTGTGAAATCTTGCCCAAGCGGCTCATCTTGAACTTCTTCAAGATACACCTTCTGTATGCATTTCTCTCTTTTAAGAAACTCTTCCTCTAAGAAAACACCGTTCCGGGTGACAAACACTTTGCTTTCCAACCGGTTGTAGAAATAATATCCCAAGGTTTCCTTTGGGTATCCCACGAATATGCACTTATCTGATTTGGGTGTTAATTTATCTGATTGAAGTTTCTTCACATAAACCTCACAACCCCAGATTTTTAGAAAAGACAAACTAGGAGTCTTACCAGTCCACATCTCATTGGTGTCTTAACTATGGACTTAGACGGTACCCTATTTAAAGTGAAAGTTGCGGTTTCTAGAGCATAACCACAAAATGATAACGGTAGGTCCGACTGGCTCATCATTGATCGGACCATGTCCAACAAGGTATGATTACGTCACTTAGATACGCCATTCGTCTGAGGCGTTCCAGGTGGCGTAAGCTGTGGAACAATTCTGCAACTCATTAGACGACTGCTAAACTCGTGGCTCAAATACTCACATCCACAATCAGATCGCAAGGCCTTAATTTTCTTGCCACATTGATTTTCTACATCACTCTGAAATTCTTTGAACTTTTCAAAAGTTTCCGACTTGTGCTTCAATAAATAGACATAGCCATATCTACTTAAATCATTAGTGAACGTTATGAAGTATTGGTATCCACCTCTAGCTGTCGTACTCATTGGTCCGCACACATCTGTATGTATGATTTCCAGCAAATCTGAAGCTCTCTCAGGAAGTCCTGTGAAAGGCACCTTGGTCATCTTGCCTAGCAAACAAGCTTCACATGTCTCGTAGAATTCGAAATCAAACGAAGTTAAAAGTCCATATGTGTGGAGCTTCTTCATGCGATTCTCACTTATATGACCCAAACGACAATGCCACATGTAGGTTGGACATAAATCATTAGGCCGAGGCCTTTTAGCACTTATATTACAGATAGGTGCATCATCAAGACTTAAAATAAACAACCCATTCACAATGGATGCAAAAGCCACAAACATTCCATTCTTAGATATCATACAACCATTGTTTTCACTCGCAAATGAATAACCATCCTTCATCAAGCATGAAGGAGATAACAATTATTCAATTCCAAAATAAATCTTGACGGGCGGTGTAGTTGCACCATTCCGATGCTCAATGCAGCAAGTCTTGCATTATTACCAACGCGAAATTCAACTTCTCCTCGTTCCACGCTTCTACTTCTTATCATTCCTTGCATCGAGTTGCAAGTATGAGCAACCGATCCAGTATCAAATACCCAAGAATTAATATAAGAATCAGTGAGGAAAATCTCTGTAACATAAACATTAAGTGTACCTGAAGTGGTAGTACCCTTACTTCCCTTGCTTTTCATAGAAGTTAAGTACAACTTGCAGTTTCTTTTCCAGTGGCCCAGTTCATGACAGTGAAAGCACTCATTATCAGTAGCTGATCTAGCTTTAGCCTTGAGCGTTGGCTCAGATATCACATATTTAGCCTTGCCCTTTGTTGACGGTCCGTACAACGAAATTTCGACCGTCATTATCTTGGGAAAGAGAGGAGTATATGACAAGTTTCATGCACATTTTTAGGTGCTAATAAAGTTCCACGAGTTTTGTGTGAATTCCATATGCAGGTACACCATTAGGGGACATGCACGGACCACCTGGCCACACATGGTAGGTGCGCCCGCACCTGTAAGTGCGCTCGCACCTGCCAAGTGCCATGTTTCGGATCTTGGACATCAACAATGGCACAGGCACATCATGGATGAATGAGAAGTGCGGTTTTATGTCAGTTTTATCAAAGGGACAAGGTTGGAAGCACTAACATAACCTCCACCTATCCATGCAACCAACCAACATAACCTCCACAACCGCCATCAAGGAGCCATCCTGGACGTCCTTGCACACTGTCGGTGCATCACACGGCGATTGGTGAGGTGCACCCGCACCTCTAGGTGCGCCCGCACCTGTGACCGGTGGAGTTTCGCACCACCGACTTGGGAACCGACTTGCAACCGACCAATGACCAAGGATCAGGGCCGTCCACGGCGAGGGGTGGTTGATCATAGGTGCGCCTGCACCTACAACGGTCCTCCACGCTGCTCCACTAACCTTCCAAGGCTATAAAAGGCACCCCTCACCTGCTGGAACAACACACACGAAGCAGGAGCATCACTTGAAGCCTCAATTCTACCTTAGAGTAGGATTAGTGTAGTTTGGGAGTTAGAGTCGAGTCGAGCTAGTCTCGGGGTTCTGGAGGAGTCTTCTTCAGAGTTCCGGTACTACTCTTGTATCCTTTTCTTTGTAAAACTCAAGCTCAATATCAAGTTATCTTTCTATCTTACTTTTCGAGTCAATTATATTTAGCTTCTACTTAGCTCTAGTAGCTTTATTCTTGGTTTAGATTAAAGTGAGTGTAGTCTTGGTGAGTTTAAGATCTCTTGAACCCTATAGTGTTGTGGTCGTTCTTTGCTTGACCTCCTACCGAGTGCTTTAGTGCTGAGTAGTAGGGAGATATCTTCCTTTGTCACGTGCGGGGGAAGGTACTTTGATTCGTTGTGAGCGCGGTGCTCAGAGCTTATCTTAGTCTTAGATTGGTGTCCCGTTCAACGGAATAGTTGTGGTACCCTAGGGAGGTGATAGCTCCGAACGGGCTTTGTAGTCCACCACGTTAGTCCGGGTCGGTAGGATTCAGCGCGTCGTAGTTCTCCCTTCTCATCCCAGTCTGAGAGCACGGCTTTGCATGCCCCTGCAGCACTATAAGAGCTTGACGAACTACTCTTACCTTGACTCTATCTTACCTTAATTCTCTTCCCGGAGTTGACAAGAATAGATATATTGTACTAGGATCCTTTCTCGTCTTGTTGTCCTCCCAACTCACTAGGTCCTCTCTATCCTTTTATCAAGATATCCTTGCGTGTCAATTTACTCATTGAATATCTTTATCGTTACCCCTGCCATAGCTTTCTACCGAGTTTCGATACTCTACACTCATTTATTATCTGACTATCTATGCCATAGTGCTTCCCTTGGGAAAAAATAAATACGATAACCCGAATACCACTGGGTGAAGTGCTACAATGGTAATCCGTGCGCTTGCGGACCTTTTCTGTGACGTGTGTTTTACCGGGCATTTCTGGCGCCATTGCTATCTTAGTAACGACGCTAAGAAATACCAACAAGCATTTCTGGCATCGTTGTCGGGGAAGCAATAGGCATTAGATATTGTTTAATAAATTGATAGAAGTATCTTGGTTCGGGGGGACCGCTATTAAGCGGGTTTACCCTTGCTCTATTCTCGTGGGTGCAGAGTAGTGCATGACCTGTTTCGACCTTTCGTCAAACTTTCAAGACAACCTAGAGTCACTTGTGAGGAGAGTTCGACCTCATGTCCTTATCCCTCGGAAGTATCTCTCGGACACCATGATGAACCCCGTCGATCTCGTAGATAGCATCTCATCCTCATCAGCACCTATGGCCGAGGAGACCATTCGCGAGTTGTCCGCTCCCTCCTCCACCAACGTCCCCACTGGGCCAAATGTGGTGGTTGGAGATGGGAATTTTGAGCTCAAGCCGACATTAATCAACATGGTGCAAGAAAGTCCGTTCAGTGGCAAGCCTAACAAAGATGCCAATGCACATCTCCAGCACTTCCTGGAGGTGTGGAGCACTTATACCATCCACGGAGCAACAATTGATGCAATCCGTCTTCGCCTATTCCCATTCTCATTGCTCGGGAAGGCGAAGCAATGGCTTTATGCTAAATGCGACGCCATCAACATATGGGAGAAGTGCTCCAACACATTTCTTGCCAAATTCTTCCCGGTGGCAAAACCAATGATCTCCGTGCTAGAATCTCAGGCTTCCAACAAAACAATGATGAGAGTATCTCGGAGGCTTAGGAGCAACTCCAGGAATACAGTGTTGTGTGCCGACACCATGTCATGCAGGGGTGGTTCTTAATTCAAACCTTCTATCACGGGCTCAAGCGTGCCGCCCGTGAGCATCTAGATGTGGCTGCTGGAGGAGCTTTCTTCTCGCTACAAGTTCTCGCTGCTAAAGCATTAATCGAGAAGATGGTGGCAAACCAAGGATGGGATGGAGATCGTCTCCAACCCCACACCCGCGGCGTACATCAAATTGATGGAATCGACATGCTCACCGCTAAGATGGATCTCCTAATGAAGAAAATGGAGGCACCAAGCAACATGGAGACCGCCAAGATCATGGACGCTCGCATGACTTGCGAGATTTGTGGAATCACGGGCCACTCGTGGAATGATTGCCCCGAAACATGGGAAGAAGCTAGTTTCGTCAACAACAATAACAATGGGTTCCGTAACAACAATTATAACAATCAAGGATGGAACTCAAGGCCCAACTTCCCATTCAACAACCAAAATGGAGGTAACTATTCTAACAATTTCAATAATCAACCTTCCATTAGAGATCTCGTCTTAGGCCAAATTAAAATCAATGAAAACTTGAACAAGAAATTGGCCTCTAATGATAAAGTCCTTGAAAATCTGAACTCAAGCATAGAATCCTTGACAACTGCTATGAAGAATCAACTAAACTTTAACAAAATGATCGAAACTCAACTTGCTCAGCTTGCTGCTTCTTTACCCTCCTCTGAATCGGGTAGAATCCCGGGGCAACCCGAGTCTACCCGAGAAAATGTAAATGCGGTGACCACGAGGGGAGGTAAGTCCACTCGGGATCCACCATATCCTAACCATGCAGAGAGGAAGCAGAAGGAAGCTATCATCGAGTCAGACGACGAGGAAGAGGACACCGAGAAGGTAGCCCCCAAGGAGGAGAATTTAAGAAAGACAGCACCCCATGAGTTCTTCGACACCACACTACTTCCATTCCCGTGCCGACATAAGAGACCAACCATGGACGAGCAATTCGCAAAGTTTGTGGAGCTAATCAAGAAACTCAATGTCAATATCCCATTCCTTGAAGCCATGCAGGTGCCGACCTACGCTAAGTACCTCAAGGATATCCTCAACAACAAAAGACCTCTACCGACCATGGACATGGTCAAGCTTATGGAGGAATGTCGTGCAGGCATCCTAAAGAAGAAGGACCCCGGATGCCCCACTATAGGCTGCTCGATCGGGTCCCAATACTTTGAGAACGCACTATGCGACCTTGGAGCCAGCGTTAGCGTCATGCCCAAGGTAGTGTTTGACAAGCTCAACTATACTTCCTTGTCCCCTACAACAATGTGTTTGCAGCTAGTAGACCAATCGGTCCGCTACCCGGCTGGGATCGTAGAAGACATTCCGGTGAGAGTCCGAGAATTCTTTGTACCAGTGGACTTTGTGGTCCTTGACATGGATGTCGACACAAGGACACCCCTGATCCTCAGAAGACCTTTCTTGAGCACCGCCAACACTAACATCGATGTAGGTGATGGAGATATTAGCCTTAACATCAATGGCAAGGAAGAAAAGTTCGCTTTCAAGCCGAAGGTGGAGCAGTGCTCACATGTATGAATATTCTATAGCGAAAATCCAAACTCTGTGCAGAAAATTGAGGTGGCCCCAACCAAGCCCAAGATGGATAGCCTCATCATCACGATGAGAGAACGTGGGTCACAAAACAAAGCATCCACATGGCGCTACCAAGCGAAGAAAATCGAAGGCAACGAACAAGGCTAAGGGGGAAAAGAAGACGGAAACTAAATACACCCCTGCTAAAGCTTCACCAACTTCAACGCCACCAAAGAAAACAAAGAAGGTGTGGCGTGTGAAGGAATCATCGTCCGAGTCATCCACTCCGGGACCCGACAAATCCAAGATGAATTGAACTACGGAGGAGTCCCGCTCATGGACTCCAAACCACGAGCCCTCGCCGTGAGGTAAACCGGTAGTTATCCCATATTTCCCTTTCCAAATTTTATTTCTTGCATCAAGCATATTTAGTTTTTGAATTTGATTTCACCACTGCATTGGTCAGTAAACAAGAGTTAGGAAAATGGTTTTGAAGATTTTTGGTGGTGCGGCCGGGCCTATCCCGGTGCGGCCACACCTCCCCTCGACAATTTTTTTGTGCAGGATGCAGGAGGGGACGTGAGCACCTTCTGGTGCGCCCGCACTTGTGAAACTACATGAACTTTTTCAAGCTAAGGTACCTCAAGCCTCCAAGTGCCCACTAATCACCAAATTGAAGGACGTACCAACAAGGTAGCTAAAAATTAGCTTGGGTGAGACCCCATTCCGTCACGAGAGGTATGTCCGTCCAAACTAATCTCAACATCTTGTTTACCATCTTTGAATAAAAGAAAACAACAAAAAGATTTGCTTAGCTTACTCACACCATGTGCTTTTGAAATCTTGTCTATACATCCTCATTTTGGAAATGATGAATGGTTGTTATGTTAAGCTTTGCAAGAACTTAGTATCCAACTTTGTACTCCATGAGCATTTGAATTTGTTGGTATGTTTACATGAGCCTGAAATAAAACCTTGTGGGAGTATATGCTTATGACCAAGCCTAGGTTGTTGTCTAGTATGATATGGTGCGACAATGTTAATCTTGCTCTATCTCATATTATGGTGAAAATCTCGGATGATTTCTTTTGAGAAAACAAAACATGACATGTTCCTCAATGGTTGAATCACCTACCAAAGCCATATGTTGCTATCAAAGTACAAACTTGCTACATATGCTTACTTGTGACCCATTGAGTTTTGCCAAATTGTTATGACCCCTGGTAGAATCTTTTCATGCTCCCATGATTGAGATCATGTACACACCACATATATATGCTAACTCTCACACTGAGTGTTACGCAAAACATGCCATCCATCCACCAAAATAAATACTCCAAAGTTCCAAGAGATTTCTCTTATATTCTTGCAAAAGGAGAAAGGGGTCATCGAAAAAAAGAAAAAAAATGTGTGCTCAAAAGAGCATAGAAAAAAAAATGATGAGCATGACCCCTCTCAAAAAATAAAAGCAAGAAGGGAATCTCAAGCAAGGAGTACATAGAAAATCAAAGAAAAATATTCCACACACTTGCACATCTCGATCAAGTTGCATGACTAGTTTATTCTTGGATCCGGTCTTTGGCTCACCAACATTATGTGGCACAAGTAAAGTCTCATGCTTACCCTACCCAAAGCTCCACATACAGGCCATAGAGTAGGAAGTTGAGGTTCAATCAAAAGCCTTTGGTGAGGTAACAAATACTACTTGAGCGACCGAGTGAACCATCCGAGGAACATTATCTCTTCTTTGCTAAAATTTAAAAACTCCGAGATAGGATCCAGAAAAGAGAAGAGTGAATGATACAAAGTCAAATCTGTTCTACTTTACAACCTCCAAAGGCAAGGTGAAAAGTAACAAGCCCCACAAGCACTACAAGGTTTTCTCCCTATTGCAACACAACTCTTAGGCAACAACACAAATTTGGTTGCATTAGGGGGGTACTATGGCACCGAAACAGTGATTTGGTTGTAATATGCGTGTCTATTGCTACACAAAATTTGAGTTGCAATATTTATTTTTTGTGTTGCAACAGGTTGACGATAATGCACCCATTATGAGGATTTGTGTTGCATTTGGTTGGAAATACTGCTACCCCATTTCTGCGTTGCAGTAGCATTTCGTGTGTTGCAATAGAAAGTTGCTATGGCCACCATACTAGGGTTGGTTGTGTTTGAACAGCTATATCACAATCGAGGGTTTGCAGCCGAGCGGCGGCGGCGTACGGAGGGGCCACAGCACCGCCACGCAGAAGTGCGATGCACGCGGGCGGTTCAAGTCGACCACAACACCGACCTCGTCGTCCTCCGGTACGGTCGGCGGCACCCCAACCCCGTCGTCCTCCGGTATGCACGGCTCCGCCACCTCCTCCTCGTCCTTCGACGGCCCGCATCGCCAAGTCGATCCATCCGGTAAGGGTAAGCAGGCCCTAGTCGGATGCAAGCGGTCTAGAAGTGAAGTGAGGTACACTGCCCTGCACTCTTTGACTTTCCAGGAAACGGGTGACTCCTTTTGCATTTAGAAAAACGTTAGTGGTTCATAGTAATCAAATTTTCATACTAAATAATGATAATTGGGTTTTTGTGTGGATCCATCCCACCTCATACTAGATAATGATAATGATAATTGGCTTGATTTCTTGCCATCTTTTGCTGTGAATCTGACCTGTGTACATTTGATCACATTGCTCAAAACAAAGCCAGCCAAATGAAGTTAGTTTGCGCATGCTGTCCCAATTAGTAGGTTAGGCCTTTTCTGGCACCTAGTAGGGGGATCAACCTCTCTTCCTTCTTTCTTGTTTATAAGCGAAGTAGTATCAGCCTAGAGGTCATATGATGCAAATGAGGTGAGATGGAACCTGTGTACCATATCTCCATAGTTTTGTGATGATGAACCTGTGTATTACCAGGAGAGAGTTGTGAACTTATATGCTCAAATATTAAATAGTTAGACCTTCAATTGCTTTTACTCTTTTTCACAAGGCTGATTGTTGTATGTGATTTGCGCACACTAGTTTTTTTTATTTGTATGCTTTGATTCATCACGGGTAAATTGGTATACAATATCAGTCAGGAGATTGAATAGGCTGTTTTAAACAAATCTGAAAAACAGCAAATTGTTTTGTTTGGTCAGGCTAGTGAACACTTCTAATCAGGTGAGGATCATCATTCCGGACTCGGATGATGAGCAGGACAACAGCAAGAAACCGTCGCCATCGAAAGCTTCGGGATCATTGAAAAGAAAGGTGCATTTTTTTGATTATATGGCTGCATTGGTCACTGCTGTTCTAACAAATTTCACGTTAGTAACTTGTGTTTGTTGCCTGCTGTAGGAAATGCCCTTGCGCCAAATGGTTCAGCAGCTGAAGGATCATTATGATGATTTGCGGGAGCAGATTGAGAATCTAAGCGTGGACATTGCTGGAACGTAGGAAGACATGGAGATGACCCTGAAGGAATTCATGGAGACTGTTGCTGACAAGTTAGAAGGGATGGAGAAGAAGATCCGCAAGGTTCAGGATAAAGTCAATCACAAGTAGTAATCTAGCTTAGTACGTAGCATAACCAGGTCCTAGGTGGATGTTATGCAGATGCTGGTGAATGGTCTAAGAATGGTTGTGTATGTGGCAACATCTAAGTATGCCAACATCTAAGTAATAACTTCGAACCTCTATATTGTAATTGTAGTACTTCGTCTAAGTATGGTTATGTGCTAAAACTTGTATATATGGTTGTTCGTATGTCTATATGTGTTTGGATCTGGATGATCCCTTGCAAAATATTTTAACTTATGAGTGACACAAATTGAAATCTACTGGGTCCTGTCATGCATTTTTGGAGTAACCATCTGTCTGTTTTCAGAATTGCGACATGCTATTGTTTATGCTAGACTAGTGTATGTTCACAGATCTTTGTGATCAACAATCTGGAGTAATTTTGTGAACAACAATCTGGTACATACTTAAATTTGTGATCAACAATCTGGAAACCCTTCACTAGAACTCCTGAATTTTGTGTATTATAGTTAGCCTATATAGTAGCCGATCAGAAAAAAAAATCATGAATTACGCATCTGTTGAAAACCTGAGGCACATAATGTGGACCCTGTGAAAGGTCATAATACGTACAGCCTCAGAAATATTGCAATGAGGTATTCCTTGGTTGCACTATAATTTGTCTATCACGACGATCAGATAGGGACTCATCGGGACCATTCCAAAATTCCAAGTCTTCAACGACGTCGGTCTCCATCAAGATCTCCACGACAGCGTCTAGGTCTCCATCTAGATCGATCTCCACGACGTACGTATAGATCTCCACGGTGATAAATCAACATCTGTGCGGTGCCACGGCCGGTACTGTTGTCTTGATCTCGTATATATCTTCATTCCCTGCATATATATGCATATTGCTATATCATGATCTAGGTTGTTTGAAACATGAATGCAGATTAATGGCATCACACAAAGATCGGAGTTGGATGCGCTTGCCTCGACAATTTCCGAACTTTTTTTCAAACCTTTACCGCCGCATCAGCGCGAGGTCGATCTATTGCGTGCCCATGTACTATATGTCAATGCGTGATCAGACATGACACCTTGTTTCCCATTCAAATTCATTTATTGACTAGAGGGTTTGCTGATTGTTTCATCGATGATGGTATCATTCGAGGCCAAACTAATACTTCATCAGCTGAGGGTCATGTGAATCATGATGTCACTCCTGATCTCAATAATCATGATGCACAACCTACAGCTGATGATACAACACCTTATTTTGGAGAAGACGATGAAGAAGACGGTTGTGATGATAACCCTACTGCCACTAATACTCTGATTAGAAACATTATCAGTGGCACTATACTTCATGGACAAACCAAAGATGATGAGGCAGATAAGCAGGCAGAGATTTTTTTAAAACTATTAGACTAGGCAAAGAAGGAATTGTATCCAGGATGCAAAAATGCTACTAAGGTCTCTTTTATCGTGGAGCTTTTTCAGATAAAGTGCATGTATGGCTTAAGTAACGCAGCGTTGGAGGCCATACTTAAGCTCTTTGGAAAGGTTCTCCCTGAAGGGCATTGTATTCCTGACTCCTTGGATAAAGTGCAAAGGGTGGTTCAAGACCTGGGCTTGGACTATGTCAAGATACACGCATGTGAAAATGATTTTGTGTTATTTTTTGAGCAATACGCAAATCTGGAGACATGTCCCATTTAGTCAAGGTGGAAAGTTGTAGAAAAAACCTGTGGTAATAATGATAGTGCAGTTGGTGCTACTACTGTTAAGAAGCGGTTACCAGTTAAGATCCTACGCTACTTTACTCTTATTCCTCGGCTGCAAAGAATGTATATGTCAAAGAAAATGTCAGAGGATATGCAGTGGCACAAGAAAGAATTGGTGAACGATGGGAAAATGCGTCACCCTGCTGACTCAAAGGCATGGAAGCACGTGGATTCAAAGTTTAAATGGTTTTCAGAAAAAGGAGGTCACAATGTTAGGCTGGGTCTTGCTTCTGATGGGTTCAATCCATTTGGCACGCAAAGTCTTACATACTCCATATGGCCTGTCATCCTGATACCTTACAATTTGCCTCCATGGTTGTGTTAGAAACAATCTAACTGGATCTTGTCAATGTTGATACCTGGTCCAAAATCTCCTGGAATGGATATTGATGTATATTTGAGGCCCCTTATACTGGAGCTCAAGGAGCTTTGGAATAATGGTGTTAAAACAAGAGATGCAGGGACTAAGAATAATTTTATATTGCGTGCTATCCTTCTTTGGACAATTAATGACTTCCCAGCTTATGCTATGCTATCTGGTTGGAGTACTAAAGGAAAGTTTGCATGTCCATACTGCCACAAACATACTGACTATTTGTGGTTGAAACATGGGAAGAAGCACTGCTACATCGCACATCGACGTTTCTTGCCCCCCGACCATCCATGGCGCAACAACGTGGTCAGCTTCAACAACAAGGTCGAAACCAGGGAGGCACCAGAACCACTATCTGGTGCACAGGTACTTGAGCAGTATGATAGTTTTGAACAAGTAGAATTTGGAATGACCTTGTTATCAAAAAAAGGAAGCGTGACGAAGACAACAGGTGGCACAATTGGAGGAAGAAGAGTATATTTTTTGAGCTCCCTTACTGGTCTTCTTTGCTCATCAGGCATAAGTTGGACGTCATGGACATTGAGAAAAATATATGCGAGAGCATACTAGGCACTCTGCTTAAATTGGACGGCAAATGTAAGGACGGGGAGAATGCCCGTCTTGACATGGAGCATCTACGGATATGACCAGATCAGCACCCTGTGATTAAAGATGATAAGTATACCTTGCCATCAGCCTTGTACGAGTTAGATAAGGATGCCAGGGAAAGTTTGTGTGAATTTCTATATGGAGTGAAGATGCCTGATGGGGTTTCCTCAAATATAAGAAGATGTGTTGACGTAAAGTCACGTAAGGTGTCTGGCTTGAAAACTCATGATTACCATCTAATTCTACAGAAACTTTTACCCTTAGTGGTGCATTGGATTTTGCCAGAAGCTGTTGTCATCAGATTGATTCAGCTTAGTAATTTCTTCGATGCACTATGTTCAAAGGAGCTGGTGGAAGCAGAATTGGACAGGCTAAGCTGTTCAATTAGGGAGGCTATTTGTCGACTTGAGATGATATTCCCACCTGCATTTTTTGATATCATGATCCATTTGCCTGTTCATCTAGCTGAAGAAGCTAAACTTAGGGGGCCAGTGTGTTACAGATGGATGTACCCAGTGGAGCGGTACCTACGCACTGTGAAAGGATATGTGAGGAACAAGGCTCACCCTAAAGGTTCAATTGCTGAGGGATACATACTCGAGGAGTGCCTTACATTCTGCTCAAGATTCTTGGATGTTGACACCAAAGAGAATCGTGTTGATCGACATGAAACAGTTACTGTGAATGAGCCACCATCTGGTTTGAGCATTTTTTCTGAAATGGATTACAAGAGGAGAGGACAGACGGTCGACGAAATTCCACCAGATGAGTTTCGGAAGATGAGGCACTACATAATTTGCAATTGTGATGAAGCTAGACCATATGTCGAGTAAGATACACTACTCAACAACATTTATTGCTTGTAATTTTGAATTTCAAACTAACGGTAACATTCATTTGTATGCAGTGTGCATTTGGAAGAACTGAAGGAATATGGAACCAGAAATCTTGATAAGCGACATGAGGATCAACTCGTAAGATGGTTTGAAGGCAAGATCAGAGGTCTACATGCGAGAGGGGAAGTAAGTTCAGAGTTGTTTGCACTTGCTCAAGGACCAGATCCCCGACCTCGTACATTGAATAGATGTCATATCAATAATTGGCTGTTTCGAACCGTTAACATTGAGAAAACCCTCGTGACACAAAACAGTGGTGTGCTTGTCAAGGGTGAGAAAGGAGGCACGAAGTGGTATGGAGTGATTAAAAGAATGATCTCACTGGAATTTCCTGGACAAAAAGAAGTTATTATGTTCCAGTGTGACTGGTTTGATGTGCCTACTGCCACAAGTACCAACAGAGGCAAAGGATACAGTAAAGATAAATTTGGGGTGATTGACATTGATACTACTCGACACAGGTATAAGAATGAACCCTATATTCTGGCAACACAGGCAGACTGGTGTTTTATGTGAATCTGGTGAACAAACCTGGTTGGAGTAGTGTTATTTGATGGAAACCAAGGAACTTGTTTGCCATGCCTGAATTAGATCTTGAGGACTCAATTGCTGTGGGTATCGAAGGTATTAATTTGCTCGGTGAACACCAGGATTTGACAAATTGGTCAAGATCTGACAAAGAAGGCACAACCGGGGATGTCTTAGTTATTAATCAGGTGCGGGCCGAGGCAGTTAATGAACCAGACGATGATGTATTTGATGATGATGATGAACATGATGCAGATGACACGTACATTGATGATGGAGTTGTTGCACCAATTGTTCAAGATGCCCAAGATGATGAATTTTTCGATTGATACTTAGTCGATTTTGTTTGGCGTGTTAAGAGACAATTTAATCTTGCCATGACAATTGTTTTCAACATTTTTTACATTATTATATCGTGCCCCAAAACTAAAGCATGAGGTGTATTTGTGGTCACTTTTTCGAAGTTATTACATTCTCACTGCATTTGAATAATTAGTACTGTAATTTTGGCAAAGGAAGGTTCCTACCAGTGTAGAAGAATCTGTAGAAAAACAAGTACTGTATGCACATAACTTGTTATTTCTTTATTCTGGTTGGGACACATCATGAGCATGAAGCTTAATAGGAAGTTCTAGCAGATGATACACTTTACACCATTTTAGCCTCTGTAAACATGATTAACACTAAAAAACAAGGCATCACATTCGAAACGAAGCCTACATTCATCACTACAGAAATAAAAGGCAAACCCCCTCTGGCTCGGCTCCCTACCGCAGAAGGTTCGGCCTACGCAGTGTTGAATGTTGCCTCGCGCCACCGGCGATGGCAGTGTCGGCCAGCGGTAGCCCTAGCGGAGGGCGATACTCCTCATTTGCTTTGCAAGATTAACCCCACGAGTCCGGAAATATTTAGATTGCAAGTTGATGATCATCCGCGGATGCCACTTCCCTTGAGCCTCGCCCTCAACCTGATTCATGTACGCAAATGCAGTGGCGTCAGCGTCGGCCCCGCTGTAGAACCTGTAGAGGAGGACGGCCGCCACATAGGCCGCCCCTCTATTCCTGGCCTGTCCAGCATGGTGTAGCTCGTCTAGGGGAGGATGCCGTCCGCAGTTCCTGCTAAAGATGTCGTCCATCCCGGCGAGGAAGCCGGCCACCGGGTTGCCGGCTGCAGCCAGGCTACGAACGAAGATGTCGTAGCTGTCGGGGTCGGCGTTCTGCATCTGCTTGACTGGAACCCGACCTAGTGCCAGGTTCCTACTGACGTCTTTGTCGCGGTAGGGGCCGAGCATGCTCTTGCCGGTGGCACGTAGGCTCCGGAGGTCCTCCATTGGCTGATTCGATGTCGCACCGACTCGGCCAGCGATGATTGCCCGTAACTCAATCGGGAGTTCTGCGAGTGACCGGGGGTGCTCCCTAGATGCCATGGAAGGGAAGTCGCGCGGCGCGGAGCGTGAGATGTGGGCGGAGAGGACTTTCCAAGAACCGATGGCGTCTTTCGAGATTCCAATAACCGGCGGCAGCCTCTCAAGTTATTTCCAAAGATATTAACAACTGAACATCAGAACTGGCGTGTCGTGGTGTGGGTTCGAATTGGCATGTCGTGGCGTGGACGGCCGTTGCGTGGCTGGGCGTGGCCGCTGCGGGGCTGTGGCCGGCCGTGCCTTGGCCGCGGCCGGCCGTGGCTCGGGTGTGGCCGGCTGCGGCTGGGGGACGTGGCTGGGCACGGCCAGGTGTGGCTGGGCATCATTTCATGTGGTGTGGTGGCAACATATGATACCAAAGCTTCCATTTGACATCATAAAAAAGACATGCACATATTTACCAAAGTAGTAGCAGTGTACTAGCATTGACTACATCACTGCATTAGTAGATATAGATACACAGATACTTGTTCTCTAAACCCAGAAATGCTACTTGGTACTATGGATTATTACATTACTAGATAATTCTAGCTATATATCATCTGGCACAAATCGGTAACCATGCTTGATCTCAAGCTGATTTGCAATCTCAAAAGACAGAAATGCATCCTTTGTGGCGTATTGCACCTGCCAGTCTTCCAAACACCTCGAACCCCACAGCCTGTGGTTCACTCTTCTGTTCTTGAATAGAGGTAGGTCTAGTACCACATTTCCAATCTTCTCCAGTGATGACCTGCAACCATTTTGGTACAGATTGCTGTACTTGTCATCAACCTCTGAAACAATCAGTTGAAGGTCTCTCCAATTAGAAATCGTGATGCCACGGTCCTGCTCTAGGCGTTCAACATCATTCGAGATATGCGCTCCGACAAAGATGTGGCCTTCCTCGCTGAGAAACTTGCTCAGGACATCAGGTAGCTTGTAGCCGGCATGGAGCACCTGGTAAATAAGGCAACGCGGCCTGATGCACAATTGCAACAATGCGACCTTGTGCTCGCCACTGCGAAGCTCAATGCACTCGGAGTCCAATCCGATGAGCAAACGATCTGGAGGAGGGTTACCTTTGATTTCTTTGATGTACTCCGCCACTACTTCCGCGTCGCAAGTGATTGTGGTCTTGATGCTCGGGTACTGCTCCTTGAAGAATTTGACCTCGTGGACCGAAGTTGGGGCCGGTCCCCGAATCGGCGAACGCTGTGGACGGACGACGGCGGGGTGCCATTCAGCCCAGCCACAGCCTACACGAACGTCGACACCATCGGCAGCGGCGTCCCACACATCCACGGCGCGACGCTTGCGACCCTACAGTACAAATCCAAGAAAACAAAGTTTGGAATCTTAATCAGACAGTTCAATCTTGCTACAAATCCACGACTACGTACACAATGTACATGCTGGCCGTGAAGGGCAGACCTAGAAATTGACGCGCTCTGCTGACGCGGCGGCGCTTGCTCCGCCTGCAGCACCTTGGTTGGTGTGGGAGCCGGCAGCGGCAGTTGCCCCGACTGCATCCCCCTTCATTTCAGGGGCGGCGCTGCCTTCCGCTGCCTCGCATCGGGTCATCGCGGGTGCCAATCTTGCTTCAGAGCTAGGTGGCGTGGTAATGGCGTCCGAGATTGGAAGCTTGGTGGTCGCCGGCGATGGCGGAAGGCAAGAAAACCCCAGTTTTGATGAGACGGTTTGGGGGAACAGGGATGAAGCAATATTCTCTGCTGTCTGTTCAGCTTCGTCTATAAGCTAAAAGGAAGTGGAGACACAACTTCGTCAACACCACAAGCGCTCGTGCAGTCGTGCAGGGTCCCACGCGTGGGGAAGCTGACGCAAATTGCTTCTGTTATCAAAAACCTTCAAAAATTGACAGAGTTTGAATATAGTTGTCAAATGAAAATTTCTTGAATACCAAACCTGTACAACTCGTCAAGGCCTACAATCTTTTTTTAAGTCATTAATCCATTTGACAGAGTTTGAATAGGACAAATTTCGAAATTCAAAAAATGATATCTACAATCGATATTTTTGAACACCAGATGATGTCAAATGGAAAAGTGGTGAATACCAAAGTTTGATGTCTCAACAAGATCTACGAACTTTATTTAGGTCGGATTTTCATTTGAGAAAGTGGTACTACACATTGTTCATTAACCTAGGTTCACTCACATAGTTTAAGAAACTTGGTTGGGGACATGTCAATTTTGTACTACATGATAGTACCACTTCGTCAAATGAAAAACCGCCCAAAATAAACATTGTTCATCTCGATGAGCTATGAAACTTTGGTGTTCATCACATTTCCATTTGACATCATCTAGTGTTTGAAAAAATCAATTCTAGATATCAATCTTTGAATTTCAAAAATTTGATGGTTCAAACTTTGTAATTTCGAATTGGAGTGGACTCATGAGATAGATAAAAGTTCTCTAAGAATGTAGGGGAAAAAACCACCTGAGTTGGACATCATACGTGTAATATAAACATGTTTTAAGTTTTGATTATGAATCAAAATACAAAAAAAAATTAATCACTTGCTGACAGGCGGGACCCGCAAGTCAAACGCAAGGATGAAAAGGCACACGCGAGGTAGTCGTCTCCTCGATCGGTGGCACGCTCGTGGGTCGCATCCCTTTGGTGTGGGGTTTTTGTCTGGGCCCTTCGTGGTGGGCTCCATTTGTCAGCCGCTTGGGTTGGAAAACAACTGGTGTCAACCACTCCCTGTGTGTGCTTAGACGCCCCCGCCTTCCCCGACGTTTCGCTTCTTGTCTCGCCTCTTCCTCGGCGCCTCGCTACAGTAGAAACCACCCAACCGCCGCCCAACTCTGATTACTTTCCAAATCTCCCCCACCGCCACCCAACTCCGATTACTTTCCAAACCTCTCCACCGTCGGACCCGCACGCCAAGATGGAGCCGGAATCGCCCGCGGCGTCGAGGGTTTCTCGTCGCCGTTCCTCACTGAAGGCAGCATTGGTGGCATCCTCGACGAGCAGGGAGACGGGTTCCTCGATGGGGACAGTGGCGGAGGCGGTGAGGCTGGGGTGGTTTCCTTGCCCCGATGTTCGCCGGGCATCCGAGGAAGCCGATGCTGAATCCGCTAGGATGCCTCGGAAGCGGAAGGCCGACGATGAGGGTTTTCAACACCCCAACGCTAAGAAGTCGAAGCCGGCGGAGGAGTCCAGCGAGGAGTTGTACCCCCGCAGATGGCAGGACTTCGGATGGGAGCGTCCGGTAACCAAATTTTAGTTCCCCCTTTATTATTCGAGAACTCAGTCTTTAATTCCTCTGGTTGCTTAGTACATTGAAGTGATTATTTTTATGTGATTGCAAAATTGTTTCTGAGCCATAATCAATTCTGGGACTTGCAATTTAGGATTTCTTGACTAGGGTACATATGGAAATTTTTTCTTGGACAGTTTGAAACAATTTTTTGATCACCTCTGATTGCAACATGAGTAATCTTAAGTTCAAAAATGGAATATTGTTGTTCATGTCTTGATTTCTTAATTCAGGATCTTGGACCGAAGGTGACTTATGAGTTCAACTTCGCAAGAGTTCGGCTATTCGTGGAATGCAATGACAACAACGACGATGAGGTCTGCCTCCGGGGCCCCTACCGAACACGTCCTACTGATGCCGAGGTATTACCTTCATTCCCTTTGTTGACTATGCTCAGTTTCATTCAAATTTTGATGTACTTATCATACTGATAATGCATTGTAAAACCATTTCAGATTGAGGCTAAGGTGGAGGACATCCGGCGAGCGTTTAAGCGCTGGGCACTCCCGTAGGCACGCCTGCAAGGAATGATGGATAGCTTTTGTGTAGTGAACTACTCCCTCATGAACATCTAGATTTGATGAATCAGGCTTTTGTGTAATGACCTTGTATAATGGTTTTACTTTAGTGGAAATATATGGTAGCAAGTGAATGCTAGTATTATTATTACCCTTGATCATCCTTGTGATTGCAGATGTGTTATCCATTTGCTCGCAAGAAATTAATTTAATTTAATTAAAAACAGCAAAACATGACAACAAGAAGCACATGGTTGACCATATTCACCTTGACAAAATAGATTCATCATACTCTTCCTTTTAAAGAATATTATGAAGTGCTTTATTATTTATTCTTCTCTTTATAGTGATTGTGTACATCACTTCTGGATCCAATTTTTCTCCTACATCACCTCTGACATAAAGCAAGGCTAGGAAACCAACAAATACACCAAGAGCAATTTTAGATCTTGAACTAGGCATTTATGATTAAAACCAAGCATAAATCAGAACCAAATATTTCTATCAGTCCTAAAATCATGATCAAATCAGTAAAGGTGCATCTAGGCATTTCAAGACTATACTCAGAAGTGGAGCTCAAAAAACTATTTAATTTTTGCTACAAAAATCATTAAGGCAGAAAATAGCATAAATACTAGATAAATCATAATAAAAGATTTACTAAGTAACTTTGTGCAAATTTTGGTGAAGAGCCTACACATGGTATCTACAACAACATATCCAAAGTTCAGCTTGAGATCACAAGTAGATTTTGAACTTCAGCAAAAGTAGGCCAAACTGATTTCAATTTTTTCATGCAAAAACTATTAGTCAAAAGTAGGGTCATGCTTTGCAAAAAATGTAGGTATGCTCACAGGGAAACCAACAAAATTGGTTTTACATTTGTCCGATGTTTCTGTGATTTTATATGAATTTTCCAAGATCTGGACCTATGGGTGAAAAGGTTAAGAATCTACTTGCAACTCAGCCCTTAGAAAGATTAAACATTTCACAGATATGCCCTCAACGTTTCTACAGGGGTCCCTACAAATCTGTGACCTTCACAACTTTGCCCTCGGCGGTGGGGGCGAGCTCGCCGCCGGCGAGGTAGGGCCGGAGCAGGCAAACAAGCGACGGGGAGGTACGATTGGGCTCACCCTAAGTCGATTGGTGTAGGTGGCTCGGCCGGAGGGGGCTCCGACGAGCGGCGGCCGCGTTCTCGGCTCGGTTTCATTTCGAGGTGCCCCTGTTTGACTGGCAAAAACTCGACTTTTTGTAACACAAGTGATTTAAGAGCTCTATACCAAAGTTGTATATCTACAATACCTCTACAACTTTTACAAAGGTTAGTGTGTGTTTTGATCAACGATTTTTGCATGAACTGCTAGCCAAGTTGGGGATTTTCTCGGCGCCCGGGAACAGGAACTGATGGTGTTGACCAGGCTTTTAAAGCTCTTTCTTATAATATTTTTTGTACCCGGGGTGGAGCCAACCATCACTGGCGTTGGAGGCAGCCGGCGGCAAGAGCGAGGCAGCCGGCGGCGTGAGCGAGGCGGAGATTGCGAAATAGCTGTAACCCTGGAACAGAGATTGGGGAGAAATCAGGAGGAAAGGGGCGACAGATATCCCCATTCGACCGAGTTGTGGGTCCCACCTGTCAGCAGAGTTGTGGGTCCCACCTGTCGGTGCCCAGATTGTGATGTGTTCTTGAGTTCTTCATGAACCTAATTAACTTGATTCTTTGATTCGTATAATCATAGGTACAAACTTGTTTAGATTTCACAAATGACATCCAAATCAAGAAATTTTTTTCCTACATTCTTATGAAACAATAATCTAGCTCATGGTGTCCACTGCATCTCATGTTAGTACGTTTCAACAATCATAATTAAGAAATAAAACAATTCAAAACTAGAATCAAGATTTTCAAACAGTAGATGATGTCAAATGGAAAAGTGATGAATACCAAAGTTTCATAGCTCATCGAGATGAACAATCTTTATTTTGGTCGGTCTTGCATTTGACGAATTGGTACTATCATGTAAAACAAAATTGACATGTCTCCAACCAAGTTTCTTAAACTATGTGAGTGAACCTAGGATTAATGCACAATGTGTAGTACCACTTCATCAAATGAAAATCCGACAAAAATAAAGATTGTTCATCTCGATGAGCATTGAAACTTTGGTATTCATCACTTTTCCATTTGACATCATCTACTGTTTGAAAATCTTGATTCTAGTTTTGAATTGTTCTATTTCTTAATTATGATTGTTGAAACATACTAACATGAGATGCAGTGGACACCATGAGCGACATTATTGCTTCATAAGAATGTAGGAATTTTTTTTTTTCTGATTTGGACGTCATTTGAGAAATCTAAACAAGTTTGTATCTATGATTATACGAATCAAAGAATCAAGTTAATTAGGTCCATGAAGAACTCAAGAACACATCACAATCTGGGCGCCGACAGGTGGGACCCACAACTCTGTGATTATGTGTCCTCCCTAAGAAAGCGCAATTTTCTTAAACCCAATATAACCTGGGACCCCCTAATTCAATCAGCAACCTGATCTGGCGGCGGCGGTTCTTCTCCATCTCCCCTGATATCTCGCCTTAATCTTCTACCTCATCCTCACCGGGGAGCACAGCCTCGCACATCCAATCAGCCCCCGCGCATGACGAACTGCAATCACTCCATGGAAAAGGTCGTCGCGGCACGCTACGAGGTGTCGAGGCTGGTGGAACTGCCGAAGGAGCTGACGATTGACATCGTCTCCGGAGTCGCTGCTCAGTCAAAGGACGCCATGGAGGATCTCTGCAACCTGCGCGCAACATGCAAGGCAATGTACGTGGTGTGCAGCGCTGCCACAGTCGGACGATGACTAGCCCTGAAATGTGTCCTGCGGCGTCGATTCAACCTCGGCCCGGATTTTCGCGCGGTGCTCATCACCACACTGGCCACCGTCGGCAACCCGGAGGCCTTGTTCCGCAGCGGGTTGTGCCTCGCATTATTGGGGAACAAGCACGGCGTAATCATGCTATGCCTCGACCAGCTAAGGCACGCTGCGGAGGCGGGCCACAAGGTATAGATGTACGCCCTCACCCTCTTCCTCTGCAGGCCCAACAGCGGCGATGCCGACGACGACGAGGCCCGGCGGCTCCTGCGCTTGGTCGAGGGACCCGAAGAGGGGGCGACGGCGCTTCCTTGGAAAAACTTGACTTGTACGAAACGCTGCTCCAGGATCATTTCGGCGACGTGGCACTTACAGCCGTGGGCGGCGGTTGCCGTGCCGCCGGTGCCGGCACCCGTACCTTGCCAGGACAATTTTCAGTGTGCAGGTCGCGGGTGTGGCAACCACACAGGATGGCATGCTTCGTACTCGTGGCGTAGGTTCTACAACGAGGAGTGTAGGATCCGGAACGAGTGTGATTGGTTCTTCTTCACAATCAAGGAAGCGCTTAATGTGATCTGATGCAAGGTAAAAAGTTTGTGATTGCTGATACGTTTTGATTAATTAGTTCCAGACATGATGCACCATAAAATACATTCAGGATTTCAGTTCACATGTTTGCTTTATTTCTTGTTTGCTACTCATCAGGAATCCACTTTACATCTGGAATTCTTATGTTCTAAAACTTCAGCTGACAATTAACATTCTTTAAATTCACAGGATTTCAGTTATCAGGACTTCAATTGTTCTGACAGTTCGGTGAATGCTTTTTTTCAGGAAATTTATCCGGCACTGAGGAGGGACCTTGCGGAGAGGCTTTGGCGTCATTTTAGGCCGAACTTTGAAGAAATCCAGCAAATAAACTCGAAGAATGTTTATGAAGTTGTGTCTTTGGTCGATGTGTCTCTCTACTTGTGTCGAAGTGGAGCATGTTTTTGATGATCCTTAGTTGTTGTGGTGTCATCGTGCCTCGGGAAGCCTATGTGTAAACTCAGTCCTCATATATCGTACGCACTGACTGTCGATCTTAATGTTGGTTACTTAATTTGTGTGATGCATGTTACTGTGGTACGGAATTGATGTGAGGAACGTTATTCTGCTAAAGTTGGTGGAAAGATGATATTCAAAATTTACTTTGACCACAAAAAATTTTCAATAAGCAATATACAATAACATGTGTCATCTTGTGCAGTTACATAGTAAACAAGAAGTAAACTAGTATAACTTATATAAAACTATATTTATAAAACTTGATTATGTTCAACGCATCATCTTTACAAATATATATGAAACTGAGTGGAACACACTCGTCAGCGGGACACACGAAAACGCACCCCTCAAATACGGCAAGCGTTCAGAAAATTTGGTAGCCAACGATTTGGAATGTGGCGCCAGTTTTTCCATCCGAAATAATTTACAAAGGCCCAAACTACCACGCTACCATGCACGACTGGGGCCACCACGTTGTTGCGAAACTCCAGGTTATTAGAGTAGTAAGTTGTGCGTCTTTAGTTTCCCTCCCTAATCCACTCGCAAAACCAATCTACATCTCGGTCAGTTAGGAGCCAGGTAGTCGACGACGACCGGTGCCGCCGCCAAGCTGCTTCTCGCCTTACATGAGGATGCCGACGTCCAGCGAGGCGGCAAGTGTGACCCCTTCGTCGTCTGAAGCGCTGCGCACACCTTCGTCGGTGATGCTACCTCCAATGTTCACACCAACCTCTGGTACGGTGACTGCTGAACCTCCCCGCAGCATGTCCACCAGGGCTAGGGCGACGACTGCACTCTTTGGGTCATCACCTTCGTCCCAAAGAGCATAACAAGGTTTGGGTGACGCAGAAGCGATCGTCGACGGCCTAGATGCAGACCAAGATGTGGTACCTTCGTCTCAGGACGAGACGACCGAGGCCAGGTACGCTGTTTCCGCGTTCGATCTTTCCGCACGTACTGCCACCTATATTTCATGCATTTGTGCACACACTGGTACCCTACATTTCATGCATTTGTTCACGCGATTTGCACACCAAATTTCTTCAAATTATTGAAATGCCATCGATGAATGCGCAGATCAAAAGATGAGCAGATTTGGACCATGTATATGATTGAAAAGGGTAGAGATGGGGAGGGAGATGAAAAACATACATGTAAACCTCTTGGGAAACAAATCACCCTGGAAACCATAAACAAGTTGAAACAAAAATTGGGGTATCGGAACAGGGACTTGGTTTACTACAAGACTAGAATTCCTGAATCTCCTGCGGAAGCAACACTCACTGAGATCGACTACGATGTCGATGTAGCAAAAATGAAAAAGATTCACGAGGAGGAGATGGTGATCAGCTTCATTGTATCCAGAGAGCCAATACCTAAAAACCATACCATGCCCATAACACCATTGAAATCCAAAAGTGTTTCCACACATGATGATGATGATGAAGAAGTAGAAGAATCTGAATTAGATGAATACAAAGTTTGGCTAGCTGCACTGCATAAAGTGAAGAAAGCCTTGGGTAAGATATGCTACACCCCAATATTTGTATATATATACTCATGATTTTCCAATTCACTCACATGATTGAAATTAATTATGGATCCTTTTTCAAAATTAAAAGACATATTCAGGGAGGACACAATCGACACAAACCAAGAATACCTGAATGTTGCAGGACTACTTGATGGCATCGGTAATATCCCTCTCCTAATTGGCAAGCAAATTACCATTCTTTGTCAGACTACAAATTATGCTAGCTCATCATGCCACAAAATTGTCTGCAGAACGGTATGTGGACCCCACCTTTATTTGCAACACAGGCATGACATGAACCCAACACCTCCAGTGCAGCCTCCATCTCATGCTCGGCATTAGAAACAGCAGGAGCAAGGAGATGGTAACTTGTGTTTATTAGAAATTACCTGTCTATGCATAGTATTTTTTTGTGGGTATTGTTACATTTTGTTCCCATGGAATAGGCTCACAAAATGTGAAGAAAAGAGGACGCGGTCCCGTAAGAGCCTTGAAGGTAATCGCCAAGAGAATCAAGGCGGGCAAACAGCAGTTGGACATTCAATTCTCAAAACATGGAGGACCGGTAGGTAATAACTACCGCTCATTCATTGATGAAGTAGTCATGTATACAAGGAAAAGGACGCCAGTCATTGGAGTGAAATCGTGGAAACATGTCAAGAAAGAAGTCAAAGACGCAATAGCAACTGATGTATTGGTAATCATAAACTTTGCTTTTGAGTACAATTCAATTATAAACTAACGTAACAACTCACATAGTATTTGCATGCTATTGTGATTATATAATAGGCAAAGTGGGACATGGAGGATAATGCCGATTCAAGGGAAAAGATATGGAACATTGCTAAGGAGTGTTACAAAGGATGGCGTTCAACTTTCAGTGCTACGGCCAGGACATACGACAGCTACCACCAGAGAATGTTACATAAGCCTAAAGAATTAGATATTGTTGAATGGCACTATCTGTTAAAGTATTTCAGTACTGCTAAATTCAAGGTTTGTTCCACATTGTTACTATTACTGAGCAATACATTTTTCATACAAATGGCAATGTATGAGTCTTTAAGATTATTGTTGAAATCTTGACATTCTATAGGAAAGGGGCGCACAAAATTCTGCGATCCGAGGCCAACAAATGACAAGACATTTGTCAGGCTGTAAGCCTTATTCTCAGCGCAGCTATGAGAAGGTAATAACTGGAGAAGCACATCTCCAATATGTCTTGTAGGATGAATAACTAATTTGTTATGTTCTTGGCTTAACAGAGAGACCCAGAACTGGTGAAGAGCCCGATGATATGGAACTTTGGTGGTTAACTCACACTAAGCATGGGGAATGGACAGACAAACAATCTAAAAATGTCTATGTGAGTTCTCAATGAATGTGTACATACATTACTATACATAATCCATGCAATTATAGAATGCAAGCAATTTCTTGTTCAACTAACTCCTCCATCTGTGCCTTGTAAATGTTAGGACAAAGCAAGCAGCGTTATTGTTGAGGCGGAATCAAATGCAGAGAACAATTTTGTTTCCCAAAAGGAAAAAAACGAGATGTTCCAGAAGGCATACAAGGAAGTCACAAAGTGCAAATCAACCAAGTTGCATGGTAATGGGTACCTGGCAAAAAACCCAACTAGAAGGCAGCTGCTAAATGCGGAGCGCTAAGAACAAATTCGTAGGGAAGAGCTACAGCATCAGGAACATGTCGAGCTCATGGACGCATTTGGGCTGCTACAAGAAAAAATGTCAACATGGGAAGATGAAAGGGAAGCAGAAAGAAGAGAACATGCACGACAACTTGAAGAAAGTAACAAGAAAAGGGAGGCTGATCTGCAACAGCTTAGGCAAGAGTTCCTATCAATGCTGCAAGCAGCAAATGGACATGCACAATTTCCGTAGGTACTGGTCAAGCTAGTTGCATGAATGACTTTCTTTCCTTAGGTTCTATATCTGAATGTCTGTATCCTTTCATAGATTGTCCCGCCAACATCTGTCCAACCAAACAACAATGACCCTGAATCTGCCGACGTGGCGGCGGCTGCATCAATCACCCAGCAAAACAACAATGTCACTGAATCTGCAGACGTGGCGGTGGCTCCATCAATCACTACAACTGGAAATGTACAAACAAACTCCAGGAATGTGCTCTCTTCTACTCAGGTTGTTCCTGAATTCACAACGTTTTACTACTACATATCATCAGTTACTGATAAAATGACGCCTAATCTTTTCCTTCAAAATGATTGGTTCATAGGAGAACGAATCTGAAGTCGTTGCTAAACAAGTCATTCGCAAAACCAGAAGTACTAAAGCTGTTAACAATCCTGAAGCACAATCCGCCGTCCCCCCCGTTAAACAAATTTCATCTCAATAGCTACAGGTACAAGCTGCACAAAGGAGATGACAAAGCACCAAAAGGACATGAGGTGAAATTTTTGCAACTCCTCTTCCTGCTGTGAATGTAATTCATGTTTCAGCTGTCAAAGTGTGTTTATAGTTGTGATAATTATTTGATGTCATTCTGATAATTTTATGAATCGCAATCAAACTTTGGTTTGCTACATGCTGTTGTTGCACAAATTCCAATATTAGAGATTATTTGATGCTAGCTTAAAAATGTTGTTGATTCTTTTCAGGAGACTAAGCCATGTCGAATGGAGCAAACAGGTGATGCGAGCTCCTTGCATTGAAGTCACCCTTTGCTGATCAAGTGTTGGGATCCTCTCGAAGTCACCATTTGCTTACTAAGATCTTCATTTCCTATCAAATTAGCCTACTATGTGTTGAAACAATGTCCCGTCCGAAACTTTTCAGTATTTCAGTACTTCGTGTGTCATGTAATAACTTAGTGGAT
This sequence comes from Cenchrus fungigraminus, assembly GCA_036936925.1. Taxonomy (NCBI): domain Eukaryota; kingdom Viridiplantae; phylum Streptophyta; class Magnoliopsida; order Poales; family Poaceae; genus Cenchrus; species Cenchrus fungigraminus. Next base: position 79,570,744 of record CM072772.1, read on the forward strand.
GGTTGAATGTTATTTCATGAACTATAAATGCATAATTATATATACCTGATGATGTTATTTAATGTTTCAAATTATTGCTGCTATATAAATGAGCGTAGCAGAATACACCTTTCGTTGCAAAGGATAAATCATCCTATCACAACCCATGTTTTTCATTGTGAAAAATGAACGTGGCAATAGTAAGGTGCACTTGTAGCAACCCTGTATCATGGTGGTAACAGATACATGAACTTTTGGCAACCAAACCATTTTTGACGTTGCAAATGATAAGTCATCCTTTCACAACCCTTATTTTTCGTTGCCAAAATGAAACATGGCAATAGTAAGTTCAACTTGTAGCACCCCTGTATCATGGTGGTAACAGAGACTTGAACTTTTGGCAACCAAACCATTTTCGAAGCAATGATAGAGGACACATCTTACAACCAAGCAAACTATGTGGCAATAGAGTGCCAAACCTATTGCCTCCATCCTATATATTTTGGTTGTAATAGAATGTTACACCTGTAACAACCATCCATATGCTGCGTGGCAATAGAGGATACCACCTATAGCAACATAACCAATTTCGTGGCATCAGACAATACTACCTATAGCATCGAAATCAAAATTTTGTGGTAATACATGAAATCACATATTGCACCAAAATACTTATCATGGTAATAGATGTGGTTCCCCCTATAGCAACCAGAAACAGAGCGTAGCAATATAATAATTTGCAACGAAAGATTTTAGAAATGGTAACGCGTTGTGTACGATGCAATTGCACCTATGGCAACACCAGATGCGTCGCAATAGAATAATTTGCAACCAACACGAGCATGGTCTAAAATGCTAGTTGCAACGCCGCATTGCGTTGCAATAGAAAAACTTTTGCAACCACAAAAGACCACAGTTGCTACAAGCTAATGCAACGCGGCCTTTCACATCACATGGTTGACGAAAAAAATTGGTTGCAATTGCGGCTATTGCAACCAAATATGGCATATTGCAACACATTTCGTGTGTTGCATTAGGGAGAAAATCTAGTAGTGAGGTAACACAAGGCTAAGTTTCCCTACCAACACTTTCAAATATCAAGTGGAGTATGGAGTAGGTAGTATCATCAATGCAACCCCTGATCCACCGAGACCAAGTCTAGGCTTTGCTCGAGGACGAGCAAATGTTTAGCTTGGGGGAGTTTGTTCACGGTCCTTACAACGAAAATTCAACCATCATTATCTCAATAAAGAGAGGAATATATGACAAGTTTCATGCACATTTTTAGGTGTTAATAAAGTTCCACGATTTGTGTGTGAATTTCATATGCAGGTACACCATTAGGGGACATGCACGGACCACCTGGCCACACATGGCAGGTGCGTCTGCACCTGCCAAGTGCCACGTTTCGGATCCTGGACATCAACAATGGCACATGCACATCTTGGATGAATGAGAAGCGTCGGTTTTATGTCGGTTGGATGAAAGGGACAAGGTTGGAAGCACTTGGATCCATGGGTCCACCTATCCATGCAACAAACCAACATAACCTCCACAAGCTCCATCAAGGAGCTATCCTGGACGTCCCTGCACACCGTCGGTGCATCACACGACGATTGGTGAGGTGTGCCCACACCTCTAGGTGCGCACGCACTTGTGAACGCTGGAGTTTCGCGCCACCGACTTGGGAACCGACTTGCAACCGACCAAGGACCAAGGATCATTAGGGCCGTCCATGGCGAGAGGCGGTTGATCATAGGTGCACCCGCACCTACAACCGTCCTACACACTGCTCCACTGACCTTCCAAGGCTATAAAAGGCACCCCTCACCTGCTGGAACAACACACACGAAGCAGGAGCATCACTTGAAGCATCAATTCTACCTTAGAGTAGGATTAGTGTAGTTTGGGAGTTAGAGTCGACTCGAGCTAGTCTCGGGGTTCCAGAGGAGTCTTCTTCAGAGTTCTGGTACTACTATTGTATCCTTTTCTTTGTAAGACTCAAGCTCAATATCAAGTTATCTTTCTATCTTACTTTTCAAGTCAATTATATTTAGCTTCTACTTAGCTCTAGTAGCTTTATTCTTGGTTTAGATTAAAGTGAGTTTAGTCTTGGTGAGTTTAAGCTCTCTTGAACCCTATAGTGTTGTGGTCGTTCTTCGCTTGACCTCCTACCGAGTGCTTTTGTGCTTAGTAGTAGGGAGAGATCTTCCTTTGTCACATGCGGGGAAGGTACTTTGATTCATTGTGAGCGTGATGCTCAGAGCTTATCTTAGTCTTAGATTGGTGTCCTGTTCAACAGAATAGTTGTGGTACCCTAGGGAGGTGACAGCTCCGAACGGGCTTTGTAGTCCACCACATTAGTCCGGGTCAGTAGGATTCAGCGCGTCGTAGTTCTCCCTTCTCACCCCAGTCTGAGAGCACGGCTTCGCATGCCCCTGCAGCACTAGAAGAGCTTGACGAACTACTCTTACCTTGACTCTATCTTACCTTAATTCTCTTCCCGGAGTTGACAAGAATAGATAGATTGTACTAGGATCCTTTCTCGTCTCGTTGTCCTCCCAACTCACTAGGACCTCTCCATCCTTTTATCAAGATCTCCTTGTGTGTCAATTTACCTATTGAATATCTTTATCATTACCCCCACCATAGCTTTCTACCGAGTTTCGATACTCTCCACTCATTTATTATTCGACTATCTATGCCGTAGTGCTTCGTTTGGGAAAATATAAATACGATAACCCGAATACCACCGGGTGAAGTGCTACAATGGTAATCCGTGCGCTTGCAGACCTTTTCTGTGAGGTGTCTTTTACCGGGCATTTCTGGCGCCGTTGCTATCTTAGTAATGACGCTAAGAAATACCAACACCGTTCTTCTTCCAAGAATTACCTTTCCTTTTTAAAGGTAGGTTTGTTCTGGATTGCCATCACATGGCTACTGCCCGAACTTTTCTTAACGTCACCCTCTACTGGTAATGGGGTGCCTAGAACTCCTTCCCTTTTCTCAGTCCTCAGAACAATTCTCAGGTTACAGATCCAATCCGTAAAGTTTCTTCTAGTCTTGCCCTTCTCAAGGACCGAACGCAAAGTAAATGATGTGGTGTTGCTGGGTGCCATTAATCTACAACAAAATAATGCAAAATAGTAAGACAACATATCCATGACAGAGTAAATTACATTAAGCATTTAACATAATCTACTCCCACTAAAATCAATATCCCTTAATTGATACTTAGTAATTCTGGACCCATAACTAACAAGTCGACTAGTGAGCTTTAGCATCACCGCTAGAAGACATGTAGATCGATAAGCAACTCTTTGCCAATCATATCACATATGACTCCTGTTGTTGGGTGACATCTCTATGTCTCGGCACCCAACCGTTATGCCCCAAAAGCCTTAACCGTTAAGATGGCTTTGATTATGTAACCAAACCTTATGCTATAAGTATCTGATATGAACCCATCTAGTCGAGAAAAACTGGTGGCACTTGAGGACCGGAACGTCCGAGGACCGGTGGATGGTCGCTCCCTGGTGTGATGAGTGATTGACAACGTGGTGTGGACTGACTCTTGGACGAGTATTGCAGGTGCAGGTTGTAGCTTGATTTGAGTTGGTGCAGGTGAAGAACAAGCGCGAAAGGTCTATGCCTGTGTGGCCTTCGAGGAGTGGAGAGACAAGTAGGCTTGGTTCGAGGGACCCGGCGGCCGACAGGATCAAGTGCGGGCCGCACGGTGGCAAGAAAAGCAAGATGAAATCGTGAACATGAGTTGGTGCAGGGTAGCAGCTCACAACCGGAGTCTGTATGCGGGGTTTGGTTGGTTTACTCCACAAAACCAACACCGAGCTGAGACAACTGTGGCGGCCGAGTCATGAGTGGAATTGGTGTGGAGGCTGCACCTAGTCCGCGGGGTTTGCGGCGGTTCACCACAAAACCGTCGGGTTCCTTGGTTGAGCCACAAAACCAAGACCAGAGGCTCAGCAGGCGGAGACGGGATCCGGGTGTGCTGAGAGACTTCGAAGCAGAGGACACACATTGGGATTGCAAGGCTTGCGTTGAGGCTAAGCGAGGTGCGGTCGCCGGGCATCCGTCCGATGGTGCTACGACGAGAATTCCCAAAGTGCCCTTCGGTGGTGTGTATCCTAGTATTATGTAATAGGGGTAGTTTCATCTTTCGGTTGCCTCATATAAACTTAGAGGAGAGAGGATCGTAGCCATCTCTTGGAACCCTAGCTCATTTGCTTTCTTATTTTCCCTTCCTATTTTCCATAGGATTTTCTATAGGAATAGCTTGAGAGCTTCATGGTTAGATCTTGAGAGAGGGATGGATGTTGCGGAGGCAAGCTAGACCTTGTATGAATCTTTCATGGTATGTATAGAAGGTTCGGTGTGATTCCTCAAGTGTTCTTGTTGCTCCTCCCGTTTCTCTTTTTCGGTGATTTCTGGAGCCTTTTCTTGGGATTTTCGTAGGAAGGACTTGGAGGTGTTTCTTTGCGGGATTTGTTTTAGGAATTAGACATGAGGTTGGTGTACCTCTTTTCTTTGTGATCTTACCCTTCAAATCCCGTGGAAAGATCTCCAATTTTGTTGTTTTTGGTGGAACCCGAGTTCTTTTGGTTGAGCTCGGTAGAATCCCGATTCCTCTCGTCTCATTGGATTTGAGGCTCCAAATTCGTAGGTATAGTATCTCCAAAAATTCCCCTATTATTTGGTAGCTTTCCCTTGGTTGATTCGAGAGATCGGGTAAAAGGAAGGAAGAGTTGACCTTCAAAGAGTCGAGCTCGGGCTGCTGTCCGCGCTCCTGGCGGACGGTCCACGAGCACCATGCGGATGGTCCGCGAGGAGGCTTTCAGCCATCTGTTCTTCGTGTTCGTCGCGAGTTCTTTCGTGTATTCCGTTTGATCATTTTTGTCGGTGGATTTTTGGTGCATGAGGTTTGGCGGATGGTCCGTGGGTTGAGTATGGACGGTCCGTGTGTGACAGACGGTTCGCGGGTAGGCGGCGGAAGGTCTGTTGTTCGCGGTGTGTTTCTGGAGGTTCGGGCAGCTATTACGGACGGTCCGCAGTGACCTCGCGGATAGTCTGCATCCTCCTCGTGGACAGTCCGCCACACCCCCACGGACGGTCCGCCCCAAGCACCACAGATTGTCTAAGTCCCTCGCTTGTTGAGTTGTGCTTCCGCTGAGGACCGGAGCATCCGAGGACCGGTGGATGGTCGCTCCTTTGTGTGATGAGTGATTGACAATGTGGTGTGGACTGACTCTTGGCTGCGTATTGCAGGTGCAGGTTGCGGCTTGATTTGCGTTGGTGCAGGTGAAGAGCGGGCGCCAAAGGTCTTAGCCTGTGTGGCCTCCGAGAAGTGGAGAGACAAGTAGGCTCGGCTCGATGGACCCAGTGGCCGAACGGGATCAAGTGCGGGCCACATGGTGGCAAGAAAAGGAAGACGAAGTCGTGTACGGTTTCTTGGTTGAGGCTCAAAACCAAGGACGAGCCAGTGCAAGGTAGCAGGTCACAACTGAAGTCTGCACGCGGGGTTTGGTTGGTTTACTCCACAAAACCAACACTGAGCCGGGATGACGTGGCAGCCAAGTCATGAGTAGGATTGGTATGGAGGCTGCACTGAGTCCGCGGGGTTTGTGGCGGTTCACCACAAAACTGCCGGGGTTACTTGGTTGAGCCACAAAACCAAGACCGGAGGCTCGACGGGCGGAGACGGGATCCGAGCGCACCGAGAGACTTCGAAGCAGAGGACACGCGTCGGGATCGCAAGGCTTGCGTCGAGGTGAAGCGAGGTGCGGTCGCCGGGCATCCGTCCGATGGTGCTACGACGAGAATTCCCAAAGTGCCCTTCGGGGGCGTGTATCCTAGTATTATGTAATAGGGGTAGTTTCGTCTTTCGGTTGCCTCCATATAAACTCAAAGGAGAGGGGATGGCAGCCACCACTTGAAACCCTAATTTATTTGCTCCCTAGTTTCCATTTCCCTTAGGTTTTCCCTAGGCTAGCTTGAGAGCTTCATGATTCATCTTGAGAGAGGGTTGGATGTTCGAGCGGCTTGCTAGACCTTGTATGAACCATTCATGGTATGTATAGAAGATTCGGCGTGGTTCATCTAGTGTCTCTTTGTTTCCCGGCGTTTCTCCTTTTAGGTGATTTTCGGAGCTTTTTCTTGGGATTTTCGTGGGAAGCTTTTGGAGGCGTTTCTTTGCGGGATTTGTTTTGGGAATCACACATGAGGTTGGTGTGCCTCTTTTCTTGGTGATCTTGCCCCTCAAATCCCGTGGAAAGCTCTCCGATTTGTTGGTTTTTGGTGGAGCCCGAGTTCTTGTGGTTGAGCTCGGTTGTGATTCGATTCCCGGGGTTTTGGTTGGTTTGGTGCCCTAAGACTTTGGGTATAGCATCTCCTTGAGACGCTTCACTTGTCCCTAAAGTCTTGGTTCAATCCATTCAGTGGTTTGGGAGATCCGTGGAAAGGAAGGAGGAGTTGACCTCGCGACCAGCTCGTTTTTGGATCTGCCCGACCCGCACGGACGGACCATCCCGTGCGCGCGGATGGTCCGCCGGTGCTAGGGTTCGTCTAGTTCGTGTCGTGTTCTTGCGAGCTCGTGTTTCGATCTGTCGGGGTTCGGTCCTTTTCTCGGAAGGTGTTTGACGGACGGTCCGTCAGCAAGTCACGGACGGTCCGAACCTCAGTGTCGGACGGTCCGTACAGAGCGGGGTGGTTCTGGTGTTTCTATCTGCTTTCATGGACTGTCCATCCTCTGCTCACGGACGGTCCGTCATCTGCTCACGGATGGTCCGCCAGTGTGCCACGGACGGTCCGCGACCTCATCACAGACGGTCCATCCTGGCCTGGCAGATTTGCCTAAGTCCTTTGCCTCTTGAGTTGTGGTTCCGCTTTGGGTTGTGTTGGGAGTTGTTCCTAGGGTTGGTAGGTCCGTTGTGACTACGTGACCTTGGCAAGTTCGTGTGAGAATCCTTGGTTGTGATTTTGGGGCATAGTCTAGTTCAGCTCTTCGGAGAAGAATTTTTTATTGGCTCCCATTCACTCCACCTCTCTCTGGTTGCCAATCCTGTCCTTCAATTGGTATCAGAGCCGGTTACCGATCTTCATGATTCTAACCAGTCTAAGATCCAAAGATAGCGTACCAAGAACGGGGTTCGGGTCCTCCACACTTTGATGGTAAGAACTACCAGATGTGGCAGAGGCGAATGGTTGCTTTCCTCCGCGGCAAGGGTCAGATCCTTTTGGATGTTACGGTTAACACAGCTTACATTCATCTGATTAACTTCCTGGCTCTTGGATCGAGGGATATACACGACGCCAACAACAAGGCGGTCGACTACTTGTTTTGTTCTCTGTGTCAATCTGAATTCGATCAGGTTCTGACAGTGGACTTGGCTTGTAGGATTTGGGAGCAGTTGAAGAATGCTCAGCTGGGAATGCTCAAGTTCAGGCTCGGATCTTTGCGACCTACCGAAGAGAGTACGAGAACTTCACTCATCTCCCCGGTGAGTCCATAGACTGAGAGCCATGTGTGGTTCGAGGACCGGTGGATGGTCGCTTCCTGGTATGTTGAGTGATTGACAATGTGGTGTGGACTGATGAAGGACCGATTAGGCGAACCAGAGAGGGGGGGAGTGAATGGGAGCCGATAAAAATTCTTCTCGAAGGAGATGAGAACTCCAACAAGACGAACACAGCTTCCAACTCACGTCTCCGACCCAACTACCCAAGTTGGTCAAGACCACGCAGCCACTGGAGTGCTACTGGTCCTAGGAACCAACACTCAACCTTCCTAGCCAAAACTCACCAAAACACACAGCGGAAACTTGCACGGCTTGCTGCCTGTGCTACACCGGTCAGACCGATGGCCTGCTCCGGTCAGACCGGTGACACCGGTCAGACCGGTGGACAGAGCCGGTCAGGCCGGTGGCTACAGCAGCCGCACAGCAAACGTTCCAGGAAGCCTCAGTGAATCCTCTAGGCCCTGGAACAAAAACCACCACGATACACAACCTGTGAGGAAGAAGAACCCCTCACAAACCCTAGCAAAACAACTCCAAACACTCCAAGAACTGATCAGCAGGACCACGGGACAAAACCACACGGACAAGGTTGTTCCCCGAGACAAAAACCCACCAAGGGCTAGCACCGGTCAGACCGGTCAAGAGCACCGGTCAGACCGGTCGTGCCTGGGCAGCTCGGGATGAACAGCGCCCGCGAGTCAACTCCTCCAAATCCAACTCCCGATCTCCCGATCCGCTCCACGGTTTTGCACAAGACTTTGGGGATAGTAGGAACACCTCATGGGTACTCCATAGCCAAGATTTGGTCCACCAAAACTTGTCAAATCAAGAGGAATCGAAGAAATCCCACCAAGAACGCCTCTAACCCTAGAGCCACGAAAACCCCAAAATCGAGCCCCTTTGCTCACGGATTTGGAAGGGGAATCAAAGGGAAAAGAACCACGAAGGGTTCATGCATACATCCCCCACCAAATCCCAAAGAGAAAGGCCTCGAAATCGCTCCAAGAAAATCGCCAAGAAAAGGCTCCGAAAATCACCAAAAAGGAGAAACGGGAAAGACACATCCAAGCCTTGAGGAACCACGCCGAATCATCTATACATACCAAAGAGGTTCATACAAGGTCTAGCTTGCCGCCCGATCATCCTTCCCTCTCACAAGATCTCACCATGAAGCTCTCAAGCTAGTCCTACGAAAATCCTAAGAAAATAGGAAGGAAAATAGGAAAACCAAATGAGCTAGGGTTCCAAGAGATGGCTGCCATCCTCTCACCACTTGGGTTATATGGAGGCAACCGAAAGACTAAAATACCCTTACTAGCTAACTAGGGATACATGCCCCTCGAGGGCGAAATTGGAAGTCTTTGTCTTCGCACCATCGGACGGATGCCCAGCGACCGCAAACTTGCTTAGCCTCGACGCAAGCCTTGCGATCCCGACGCGTGTCCTCCGCTTCGAAGATTCCGGACTGCGTCGTCGCACACCGGTCAGACCGGTTCTCCTCACCGGTCAGACCGGTACCCACCGGTCAGACCGGTCAGACCCACCGGTCAGACCGGTCTGGAGCTGCTGCACCTCCGTCTTCGGTTCTTCGGTCTTGGCTTTGTGGATCAACCAAGGAACCCAGTGGTTTTCTGGTGAACCACCGGAAACCCCGCGAACTCGGTGTAGCCTCCGCCAATCACCACTCATGACTCGGCTCCCACGTAGTCCCGGCTCGACCTTGGTTTTGAGGCTCAACCAAGAAACCGTCCATGACTTCATCTTGCCGTTCTTGCCACCATGCGGCCCGCACTTGACCCCGCTGGCCACCGGGTCCCTCGAACCAAGCCTACTTGTCTTCTCCACACCTGGAGGCCTCACCGGCAACGACCTTTCACGCTTGTTCTTCACCTGCACCTGCACCAGTCAAGCCGCAACCTGCACCTGCAATACTTAGCCAAGAATCAGTCCACACCACGTTGTCAATCACTCATCACACCAGGAAGCGACCATCCACCGGTCCTCGAACCACACCTGGCTCTCAATCTCCCCCTTGATGAGTGCATTGACAACACACACGTTTTGGTAACCAAGAGAAAAGGAAAAGAAAAGAAACGACTAAAAGAAACTCCAACAAGCGATCGAAAGCCAAAGAAAAGGCAAAGAGCAAGATCACTTGAAGAAGACAAGTCTCGGACCCCTTAGGCAAGGGCAACGGCTCGACACATCCGAGACAAAACATGCTCAAGCAAAGAGCACAAACCATCAAACCAAAGCTCGAAAACCACAAAGAGCTCCCCCTGCACACATGCAAGCTCCCCCTGAACCGATGCAACTCCCCCTGGACAAATGCATGCGAACCACTTCACAAAACAGAGCAGCTGCAACAGCTCAGCTCTGACCGGTCAGACCGGTCGACACCACCGGTCAGACCGGTGGGCAACATGTGAACAGGGCCAGCACTCTGACCGGTCAGACCGGTGACCTCAACCGGTCAGACCGGTGCACAACAGAGCCCAAAAATAGCTCGAAACCACCTGAAAACCTTCCAAATGCATTCAGTAGGCCAAAACATGCTCAAACTTCTCCCCCTTGTTGACAATGCATGAATCAAGCCAAAAATGCAAAAAATGCAACCTAGAGCTTCTCAAATAGACAAAATTCAACATAGGATGCTACACATGTCCAAACGAGCAAGTTAGATACTCTATAGCTTCGTAAAGACATAAACTTCATGATCACCAAGTTTCACAACCATTGGGCGAAGCTAAGATAGAATTTAGCAATTTTGCGAAAAATCACCCTCTCATGAGCAAAGTCCTAAACATGAGCAAAACATGTCAAAATGGCAAAGCCACACAAACTTCATGCTAGGACAACCATTCTAAGCATAAGACCATCATAAACACCCACAAGCACCTCATGTCATGTCAAAGCCACCGAGCCATGTGCCTACTTCTATATATGAGACTTCTCATTGGTAGGCATCATGCAACGATTTAGCACCCAAAGCAAATTAAAATTAGCACATATGACATGGGAGCACATTTTTCAAGCAATTTACATTTCATTTTCAGATTTATAATTGGTACATGAAATGTCTTTGCGACAAAAAGGAACTTATGCCCCTCCACAAGATGAAGCATGGGGGCTAAACATTCATGATGGCAAATGAGCCTTTGGCCCCATATGATCAAAATAAGCTATCCAACCACAAATTAAGCATAGCCAAGCCACTAAAACATGTCAAGATCATGTAAAGGCATGTACTCACAAGAGAGCATATATATGAAATTTTTCAAAAACATAGCCATCAACCATGGATACAAACCAAGATTATCAAGAGCTAAGCCAAACTAACCATAGCTTACCAAATTAGCTCACAAAGACATATATGTCATTCCATGGTGAACAATGTGTATAGGAGAAGCCTTTCCTAAACAATGCATATGATACAAAATGCATGCAACCTAAGATACAAAGATGCCTATACATCATGCTACATATGCTATGCCAAATGCAAGAAATGCACAAAGGAAAGCTATACATATGCTACAAAGAAGCTCCCACACACAAAGCTCACAAACGACCGGCTCCTCGAGGGGAGGCAAAAAGGGCTCGACACCACCGGCAAAAAACAAAGGAGAACAAAACTCACAAGCTCCGTCTAAACACATGCATTAGGACCAAAGAGCATACAAAGCTCACCCTTAGTACACATGATAGAGCAAAGAGCACACTAAGCACACAGGCTCCCCCTAAACTCATGCATTAAGGTCAAAGAGCATACAAAGCTCACCTTACATACATGAGATAGGGCAAGGAGCAAAACGAACCAAGTGGCTTGACCAAGGCCACACACTTGAAGATCACAAAAATACTTACCTTGATCATTTCTTCAGAAGTCACCCATCCTTGTCCACCGTCCCCGAAAGTGATGTACCTCCATATCATCACCGGGGTATGAGGCCGGAGAACCACCCCCGATATCAACCAAATGTTCTCCGGGTCTCCCACCTGCAACTCAAAACCAAGAGCGAGAGCGAGCAAACGACTCAACACTGGGGTTAGTACCAAAGGTGTCAAACCAGTGCCGGGCCATTTCCTCAAAAGTAGGGTTAGCAACATCCATCCTACCGGGCCTATCAAACCTGGAACCACCATGGGAACACCACTCCCGTCTCACTGGAGGAGTACGAGTACCACGAAAGGGAAACCGTGGTCCGTAGCCCCTCTGAGACTCAAAGTTGCGACCTCTCCCAAACTCGTATTGATCACGAGGTGGAGAACGTCCAGCAAACTCAACACCACCAGACCCAAAGCGCCTACCACCTGTTCCACGACCAAACAGGCTGAACCCTCTAGCTTCACAATCCCGGAAACCAAATTGTCCAGCACTCTGCCTAGCACCGGTCTGACCGGTCACTCTGACCGGTCTGGCCGGTGGTCCTCGGCCAGCAAACCTGCCTCCACCTGAAGCTCTCCTATCTCTCCATGCTGGAACCATATGCACAACACCCTTTCCCTTAGGTAGTGGCATACGAGGCTCAGGCACACCATGAGAAGGGTGGTACCTGTCCTTGTTCGCCCACTCCTTAGCCAATCTCGCCTCTCTTCTTTTCTTAAAGCAAAACTCTCTCTTATGACCATCCTTTCCACAAAACTCACAATGGAAACGAATTGGTCTTGGCTTAGGTTTTGGGTGTGGCTCTTCACAAGGCTTCTCACTAGGTTTCTCACTAGGCTTCTCACTTGGTTTTTCTCTCGATTTAAGCAACTGGTTTGGCTTGGGTGCAAACTTGTCTTTGGGTGTTGGTTGTGGTGGAACTGGAGTATTCCCAAATTTCCCTTCTCTCACACCACTGCTCTCACCAAACTTATCAGATCCCAAAGCCCAACCATCAAAGCGCTTACAACTGCCAATTAACACACCCAGCTGAGGCTCATGACTGGACACCCAACTCAACACCTCACGCACCTTACTGTTCTCATCCTGCAAATGATCAACACATTTTGCAAGTTCCAAATTCTTCACAGCATGTAATTCACAGGTAGAGCAAGCAGTAGGAATAGGCACTTTCAAATCAGCCTCAAGCGAAACAATGCGAGAACGAAGCTCAGCAATTTTTTCATGCAAACCAGGGCAAGAAGTACATGCACCAAGCAAAGTGGGTCTAGATTGCAGCTCAGCCAACTCAACCCTAAGCACATCTAGTTCCTCACACTTGGAGGCATGCTTTTCCCTAAGAGCAGTCAAATCAGCTAGGAAAACAGAGCAATCAGCACAATCAATCTCATCAGAAACCACAGGGCTAGCCTTAAGCGAATCAATTTCAAGCTTGCCATCAAGAACCTGTGTTTCTAGCTCAGCCACTCTAGTCCTAGCATCTTCAAGCAAAGCTCTAAGCTCCTTCCTAAGCTTCTTAGCCTCTCTAAGCATGTGATCGCGATTATCAAGCAAGTCAACCAACTCCTCATTCTCCTTGCGTAAAGAAGAGAGCTCATCACATACCTCATCCTCGGAGTCGGAGTCTGATTCCGAGGCGTTCTTCTGGCTTCTCTTGCTGCCGGAGCTGCGTGCCATGCCGCATAGCCCATCCTTCTTGTTGCAGCCTCTCGAAGTCTTGCTTGCGGTACAGCAAAGGCCGTTCAAGTACTTGCCGAAGTCCTTCTTCTTCTTTCTGTGCTTCCTCTTGCTGTCCTCTTCTTCTTCTTCTTCACTCGAGCTTGATGACACATCTTCAGAGTCGGAGTCGATGTCGCTCGATCTCTTGATCTTTTCTCGGGTCCGTGTCTTCCTCCCATGTTCATGTTCCTTCTTCTTGGATCTTCTTCCTTTGTCCTTGGACTTGTGCTTGTCGTGGTTGTTCACCTTCGGACACTCGACGAAAAAGTGTCCGGTCTTGCCGCACTTGAAACACGCTCTCGAGTTCCTCCTTGAGTTCACCCGGTTCTCGTGCAGCCTCTCGAACCGCCTGGTCAGCAACGCCAGCTCGTCCTCTCCAAGCACGTCGAACTCCTCGTCTGGCAAAGACATCAAAGAAGACAAAGAGTACATCCTGGAGGATGCGTTAGCATTAGACTTGGCTCCTTTGCCACTAACGAGAGCGAGACTATGAGAATCAGTCGGGCTCTCGATCTTGGCTGTCATACCACGGTCCAACTCAGCCGACTTGAGCTTCGAGAACAGCTCGTTCACCGTCAAGGTGTCATACTTCTCGGACTCAACAATAGCCTCAAACTTCCCGTCCCATACGGTACGATCCAACGAGTGCAAGAGCTTCACGGCTCTATCATGATCATTGTATGGGAGGACGTCCACATTGGCTCTCATGTTGTTCACAACGACCGTAAATCGCTGGAAAAGGGCATCGACGGACTCGCCGGGGAGATGAGTGAAGTTCTCGTACTCTCTCCGGTAAGTCGCGTACATCCGAGCCTGAACCTGAGCATTCCCAGCATGAGCATCCTTCAACTGCTCCCAAATCCTACAAGCTAAGTCCTCTGTCTGAACCCGATCGAATTCAGGTGGACACAGGGCACGAAACAAGTAGTCGACAGCCTTGTTGTTGGCTTCGAACATATCCCTCGATCCTGGAGCAAGGAAGTTCATCGGATGAACATAAGCTGTGTTCACCGTGACATCCCAAAGGATCTGACCCTTTCCGCGGAGGAACGCCGCCATCCGCCTTTGCCACATCTGGTAGTTCTTCCCATCGAAGTGCGGAGGACCCGAACCCCGTTCCTGGTACGCCATCTTTGGATCTTAGACTGGTAAGAGTCAATAAAGACCCGAACCGGCTCTGATACCAATTGAAGGACCGATTAGGCGAACCAGAGAGGGGGGGAGTGAATGGGAGCCGATAAAAATTCTTCTCGAAGGAGATGAGAACTCCAACAAGACGAACACAGCTTCCAACTCACGTCTCCGACCCAACTACCCAAGTTGGTCAAGACCACGCAGCCACTGGAGTGCTACTGGTCCTAGGAACCAACACTCAACCTTCCTAGCCAAAACTCACCAAAACACACAGCGGAAACTTGCACGGCTTGCTGCCTGTGCTACACCGGTCAGACCGATGGCCTGCTCCGGTCAGACCGGTGACACCGGTCAGACCGGTGGACAGAGCCGGTCAGGCCGGTGGCTACAGCAGCCGCACAGCAAACGTTCCAGGAAGCCTCAGTGAATCCTCTAGGCCCTGGAACAAAAACCACCACGATACACAACCTGTGAGGAAGAAGAACCCCTCACAAACCCTAGCAAAACAACTCCAAACACTCCAAGAACTGATCAGCAGGACCACGGGACAAAACCACACGGACAAGGTTGTTCCCCGAGACAAAAACCCACCAAGGGCTAGCACCGGTCAGACCGGTCAAGAGCACCGGTCAGACCGGTCGTGCCTGGGCAGCTCGGGATGAACAGCGCCCGCGAGTCAACTCCTCCAAATCCAACTCCCGATCTCCCGATCCGCTCCACGGTTTTGCACAAGACTTTGGGGATAGTAGGAACACCTCATGGGTACTCCATAGCCAAGATTTGGTCCACCAAAACTTGTCAAATCAAGAGGAATCGAAGAAATCCCACCAAGAACGCCTCTAACCCTAGAGCCACGAAAACCCCAAAATCGAGCCCCTTTGCTCACGGATTTGGAAGGGGAATCAAAGGGAAAAGAACCACGAAGGGTTCATGCATACATCCCCCACCAAATCCCAAAGAGAAAGGCCTCGAAATCGCTCCAAGAAAATCGCCAAGAAAAGGCTCCGAAAATCACCAAAAAGGAGAAACGGGAAAGACACATCCAAGCCTTGAGGAACCACGCCGAATCATCTATACATACCAAAGAGGTTCATACAAGGTCTAGCTTGCCGCCCGATCATCCTTCCCTCTCACAAGATCTCACCATGAAGCTCTCAAGCTAGTCCTACGAAAATCCTAAGAAAATAGGAAGGAAAATAGGAAAACCAAATGAGCTAGGGTTCCAAGAGATGGCTGCCATCCTCTCACCACTTGGGTTATATGGAGGCAACCGAAAGACTAAAATACCCTTACTAGCTAACTAGGGATACATGCCCCTCGAGGGCGAAATTGGAAGTCTTTGTCTTCGCACCATCGGACGGATGCCCAGCGACCGCAAACTTGCTTAGCCTCGACGCAAGCCTTGCGATCCCGACGCGTGTCCTCCGCTTCGAAGATTCCGGACTGCGTCGTCGCACACCGGTCAGACCGGTTCTCCTCACCGGTCAGACCGGTACCCACCGGTCAGACCGGTCAGACCCACCGGTCAGACCGGTCTGGAGCTGCTGCACCTCCGTCTTCGGTTCTTCGGTCTTGGCTTTGTGGATCAACCAAGGAACCCAGTGGTTTTCTGGTGAACCACCGGAAACCCCGCGAACTCGGTGTAGCCTCCGCCAATCACCACTCATGACTCGGCTCCCACGTAGTCCCGGCTCGACCTTGGTTTTGAGGCTCAACCAAGAAACCGTCCATGACTTCATCTTGCCGTTCTTGCCACCATGCGGCCCGCACTTGACCCCGCTGGCCACCGGGTCCCTCGAACCAAGCCTACTTGTCTTCTCCACACCTGGAGGCCTCACCGGCAACGACCTTTCACGCTTGTTCTTCACCTGCACCTGCACCAGTCAAGCCGCAACCTGCACCTGCAATACTTAGCCAAGAATCAGTCCACACCACGTTGTCAATCACTCATCACACCAGGAAGCGACCATCCACCGGTCCTCGAACCACACCTGGCTCTCAACTGATTCTTGGCTAAGTATTGCAGGTGCAGGTTGCGGCTTGACTGGTGTTGGTGCAGGTGAAGAACAAGCGCGAAAGGTCGTTGCCGGTGAGGCCTCCAGGTGTGGAGAAGACAAGTAGGCTTGGTTCGAGGGACCCGGTGGGCAGCGGGGTCAAGTGCGGGCCGCATGGTGGAAAGAACGGCAAGATGAAGTCATGGACGGTTTCTTGGTTGAGCCTCAAAACCAAGGTCGAGCAGGGACTACATGGGAGCCGAGTCATGAGTGGTGATTGTCGGATGCTACACCGAGTTCGCGGGGTTTCCGGTGGTTCACCAGAAAACCACTAGGTTCCTTGGTTGATCCACAAAGCCAAGATCGAAGAACCGAAGACGGAGGTGCAGCAACATCGGACCAGTCTGACCGGTGGGTACCGGTCTGACCGGTGAGGTGCACCGGTCTGACCGGTGTGCGACGACGCAGTCCGGAATCTTCGAAGCGCAGGACACGCGTCGGGATCGCAAGGCTTGCGTCGAGGCTAAGCAAGTTTGCGGTCGCTGGGCATCCGTCCGATGGAGCAAAGACAAAGACTTCCAAATTCGCCCTTGAGGGGCATGTATCCCTAGTTAGCTAGTAAGGGTATTTTAGTCTTTCGGTTGCCTCCATATAACCCAAGTGGTGAGAGGATGGCAGCCATCTCTTGGAACCCTAGCTCATTTGTTTTCCTATTTTCCCTTCCTATTTTCCCTAGGATTTTCATAGGACTAGCTTGAGAGCTTCATGGTGAGATCTTGTGAGAGGGAAGGATGATCGAGCGGCAAGCTAGACCTTGTATGAACCTATTTGGTATGTATAGATGATTCGGCGTGGTTCCTCAAGGCTTGGATGTGTCTTTCCCGTTTCTCCTTTTTGGTGATTTTCGGAGCCCTTTCTTGGCGATTTTCTTGGAGCAATTTCGAGGCCTTTCTCTTTGGGATTTGGTGGGCGATGTATGCTTGAACCCTTCGTGGTTCTTTTCCCTTTGTTTCCCCTCCCAAATCCGTGAGTAAAGGGGCTCGATTTTGGGTTTTTCTTGGCTCTAGGGTTAGTGGCGTTCTTGGTGAGATTTCTTCGATTCCTCTCAGTTTAGCAAGTTTTGGTGGACCAAATCTTGGCTATGGAGTGCCCATGAGGTGTTCCTACTATCCCCAAAGTCTTGTGCAAAACCGTGGAGTGATTTGGGAGATTGGGAGTTGGATTTGGGGGAGTTGACCCGTGGGTGCTATTCATCCCTAGAGCTCAGGTCACACCGGCTTGACCGGTGCCTCACACTGGTCTGACCGGTGCAGACTCTTGGTTGAGTTTTGCTCGAGTGAACGTCTTGGTGAGTTCCCTGTTGTCCCGTGTTACCGCTGTTTCGAGTTTGGTTCAGTTTGGAGCTCGATAGGTCTGTTTGGTGGATTTGGGATTTTCTGGCTTGGACCGGTCTGACCGGTGTAGAGGCCTTCTGTGGAAGTTCTCAGACTTTGCCAGCATGGACCGGTCTGACCGGTGCTGCTCACCGGCCTGACCGGTGTAGTCCAGTGGTGCTCGAGTTGCTTGTTCCGCTGCGTTCTCGAGTCGGTGTAGGTGGTTGTTGGTTCCTAGGACCAGTAGCACTGCGGTGGCTGTGTGGTCTTGGCCAACTTGGGTAGTTGAGTCGGAGAAGTGTTTCGGAAGCCGTGCTCGTCTTGTTGGAGTTCCCATCTCCTTCGAGAAGAATTTTTATCGGCTCCCATTCACTCCCCCCCCTCTCTGGTTCGCCTAATCGGTCCTTCAATTGGTATCAGAGCTGGTTTGGGTCTTCATTGACTCTAGCCAGTCTAAGATCCAAAGATGGCGTACCAGGAATGGGGTTCGGGTCCTCCGCACTTCGATGGGAAGAACTACCAGATGTGGCAGAGGCGGATGGCAGCGTTCCTCCGCAGAAAGGGTTAGATCCTTTGGGACGTTACGGTGAACACAACTTATGTTCATCCGATTAATTTCCTTGCTCCAGGATTGAGGGATATGTTCGACGCCAACAACAAGGCGGTCGACTACTTGTTTCGTGCTCTGTGTTAGTCCGAATTCGATCGGGTTCAGACAGAGGACTTAGCTTGTAGGATTTGGTTGGAGCTGAAGAATGCTCATGCTGGGAATGCTGAGGTTCAGGCACGGTTGTATGCGACTTACCGGAGAGAGTACGAGAACTTCACTCACCTCCCCGGTGAGTCTATTGATGCCTTGTTCCAGCGGTTCACGGTGGTTGTGAACAACTTGAGGGCCAACGTCGACGTCCTCCCGTACGATGACCATGATAGAGCTGTGAAGCTCTTACACGCGCTGGATCGTACCGTGTGGGATGGAAAGGTCGAGGCCATTCTTGAGTCCGAGAAGTACACCACTTTGATGGTGAACGAGCTGTTCTCTAAGCTTAAGTCTGCTGAGGTTGATCGTGGTTTGACAGCCCGTCTTGAGAGCCCGACTGGCTCCCATAGTCTTGCTCTCGTCGGTGGCAAAGTGGCTAAGTCTAACGCTAATGCATCGTCCAGGATGTACTCTCTGTCTTCTTTGATGTCTTTGCCAGACGAGGAGTTCGACGTGCTTGGAGAGGACGAGCTGGCGTTGCTGACCAGGCGGTTCGAGAGGCTGCACGAGAACCGGGTGAACACGAGGAGGACAGCATGGACGTGCTTTCAGTGCGGCAAGCCAGGACACTTCGTCGCCGACTGCCCAGAGAAGACGGAGAACAAGGACGGCTACAAGGACGGCTACAAGCACCGGTCGAGCAAGGACGGCAAGTACTGATCGAGGCACGATCACAAGCATAAGAACAAGCACAAGGACGAGCGACGGTCGAGGAAGAAGGATGGCTACGGCAGGAAGGCCCGAGCGATGGTCGGAGCGAGCGACGTCGACTCCAGCTCCGCCTACTCTTCCTCGAGCTCGAGTAGCAGCGAAGATGAAGATGATCGGCGCAAGAACAAGAAGGCGTCCAAGAACTTGAGCGGATTGAGCTGCTTCGCGGGAGATGGCTTCTGCGGCATGGCTCGTAGCTCCGGCAGCAAGAAGTGTCACCAGAGCGACTCGGACTCCGACTCCGAGGATGAGGTACGTGACGAGCTTCCCTTCTTGCGTGAGGAGAACGAGCGTCTTGGCAAGTTGCTTGATAACCGCGATGACATGCTTAGAGAGGCCAAGAAGATGAGGAAAGAGCTTAGGGCCTCACTAGAAGATGCTAGGAACCGAGTAGCTGAGCTAGAAACCCAGAACCTTTATGCTAAGCTTGAGATAGATTCGCTTAAGGCTTCTCCTATGGTTTCTGATGAGATTGATTGTGATGATTGCTCTGTGTACCTAGCTGATCTTACTGCTCTTAAGGATAAGCATGCCTCTACTTGTGATGAACTAGATGTGCTTAGGGTTGAAGTGGCTGAGCTCAAGTCTAGACCTGCTTTGCTAGGTGCTTGCACTTCTTGCCCTGTTTTGCATGGAAAGATTGATGAGATGCATGCTTACACTGTTTCGCTTGAGGCTAAGTTGAAAGAGCCTATTCCTACTTCTTGCTCTACTTGTGAAGTGCATGCTTTGAAAAATCTGGAACTTGCACACTATGTGAATTGCTTGCAGGATGAGAATGATGATTTGAGGAAAATGATGGGTTGGTTGTCGGGGCATGAACCTCAGCTTAAGATGATGATAGAGGCATACAAGCGCTATGATAGGCAAGCGCTTGGTTCGGAGAAGGTTGGAGAGTGTAGTGGTGAGGGAGGAGAGAAGATTGGTGATATCCAAGCTCCACCAAAAACCTTCCACAAAAATACCTATGATCCTAAGCCCAACCCACTGAAAAACAAACTCGACACAACCCCAGATCCTCCCATATTCCCTCACTCCACAAATGATTTCCAAAAACCCATCAAGTTCAAGTGTGACTTGGGGAATGTGTTCTTTTGGAAAGAGGGTGTGAAGCCTAGTGAGGAGAAACCGGTTGAGAAGCCGAGTGGAGAGAAACCAAGTGAGCAGCCGCATCCGAAGCCTAAACCTAAGCCCGTGCGGTTTCATTGTGACTATTGTGGGAGAGATGGTCACAAGGGCGAGTTTTGCTTCAAGAGGAAGCATGAGGAGAGAATGGCAAATGAGTGGGCTAACAAGGACAAGTACCACCCTTCCAATGGTGTACTTGAGCCTCGTATGCAGATGCCCAGGGCCAAGGCGATTGTGAGGACGGTTCCGGCTTGGGGAGATCGGAAGGTTGCAGGTGGTGCTGCTGGCTGAGCTACACCAGTCAGACCGGTACACTACACCGGTCAGACCGGTGCAGGTCTGGACAAACAGCGGTCTGGTTTTCGTGCTCGTGAGGATGCTCGGTTTGGTTCAGGTGGTCGTGGTTCTGGTGGTTGGTATGGAAAGTCTGTAGGTGGTCAGTTTGCTAGACGGTCTCCACCTCGTGCTCAATACGAGGGTGGGAGGAGTCGTAGCTTTGAGATGGAGAGGAGGAACGGTCCACGGTCTTCCTTTCGTAGCTTTCGTCCTCCTCCAGCTAGAGAGGGTTGGTTCCCTCATAGTGGTTACCGTGGTGGTGTTCGTGGGGGTAGCTTTGATAGGCGTGATGATATGGTTTGTGCTAACCCCACTTTGGAGCAAATGGCTCGGCACTGGTTTTACTCTTTTGGTACTAACCCCAGTGCTGAGTCGTTTGTTCACTCACGTGCTCGCTTTTGAATTTCAGGTGGGAGACTTGAGGAACGTTTGGTTGATTGACTCCGGTTGCTCGAGGCATATGACCGGAGACAAGGGGTGGTTCTCAAGTCTCGTCCCGGTGGTGTCCAGGACATACATCACCTTTGGGGACAATGGGCGAGGGCGTGTGCTTTCAGAAGGTGAGATCAAGGTAAGTGATAAGGTCACTCTCAGGCGTGTTGCTCTTGTTCAATCGCTGGGGTTCAATTTGCTTTCTGTGTCCCAGTTGTTGGATGAGGGCTTTGAGGTGTTGTTTCGGCCTGGTGGTTCTCGGATTTTAGATTCTTGAGGGGACTTAGTCTGCATGGTCGTTCCTGAGGGTCAAGTGTTCCGAGCTGATTTCTCTCAGTCTTCTAGTGTGGAGCGTTGCTTTTTGGCTGGTTCTTCGAGTGAGTTGTGGAAGTGGCATAGGAAGTTGGGTCACTTGAGCTTTGATCTTTTGTCTCGCTTGAGTAAACTCAATTTGGTCCGAGGATTACCACGGTTGAGGTTTGAGAAAGAGTTGGTTTGTGCGCCGTGTAGGCATGCCAAGATGGTAGCCTCTTCTCACCCGCCTCTCACCGATGTGATGACTGAGTGTCCATGCGAGCTGCTCCATATGGACCTTGTTGGCCCAGCTCGTGTGCGATCTGCGGGTGGGAAGTGGTATGTCCTTGTTGTGGTGGACGACTACTCTCGGTATGTGTGGGTGTTCTTTCTTGAAGAGAAAGGGGAGACGTTTGGTTTTGTTCGAGATCTTGTCTTGAGGTTAAGGAACGAGAGGCACGGAGATGCCATACGAGCGATCCGCGGTGACAATGGCTCGGAATTCAAAAACTCTCACTTCGAAACCTTTTGCCATGACTTGGGTCTTGGACACCAGTTTTCGAGTCCGTATACGCCTCCCCAGAATGGCATGCTGGAAAGGAAAAACAGGACCTTGTGCGAGATGGCTCGGATGATGCTCGATGAGCATAGGACTCCGAGAAGGTTCTGGGCGGAGGCGGTCAATACCGTGTTATACGTGTCCAACAGGATCTACCTCAGGGTCCACAAGAAGAAAACCTGCTATGAGTTGATGCACCGTCGCACACCAAAGGTGAGTCACTTCGATGTCTTTGGCTGTAAATGCTTCATTCTTAAGAAAGGGAAGAAGTTGGACAAGTTCGAGGCTAGGTTTGTCGATGGCATTTTCTTTCGTTACGCATCTCATTCTAGAGCATATCGTGTGCTCAATCTTGAAACTAACCAAATCGTGGAGACTTGCGAGGTAACCTTCGACGAGACACAGCCATGTAGTCAGCTTGTTTTTGAGTGTGCAGGTGACGATGAGCTTGGCGAGGAGATTTTCCAGGAGGAGGAGCATGACCATGGAGATGATGAAGATGGCGGTGTGGTGCCCGTAGTTGAGCATATACCTACTACTTCGACTACGTTCGAGAACAGGCCCTCTCCCACACCTACAACGACAAACCCAGATCAAGGTGAAGCTGCTGTTGAGGGGGAGGTAGCATCAAGGCGAGAACCTCCCCGGCGAGTGCAAGTGCCACCCAGCTTCGAGGATCATCGGCGACCTCAATGAACGTACTACACAGTCGAGGGTTCGAAACAATTATCACTTTGCTCATGCTGCTTTTGTTGCCACCTTTGAGCCCAAGGACATTGGACACGCGCTATCTGATCATAATTGGGTGAATTCGATGCATGAGGAGTTGGAGAATTTTGAGAGGAACCAAGTTTGGGAATTGGTTGACCCTCCCCCAGGGTGTAAGCCGATTGGGACAAAATGGGTGTGGAAGAACAAAGAGGGAGAGAAAGGAGAAGTGGTGAGAAACAAGTCAAGGCTTGTAGCTCAAGGGTATAGTCAGAAAGAGGGGATTGACTACGAGGAGACCTTTGCTCCTGTAGCTCGTTTGGAGGCGATTAGGATCCTTCTAGCCTTTTCCGTGGCTAAAGGGTTCAAGTTGCACCAAATGGACGTGAAGAGTGCTTTCCTGAACGGTGTGTTGGAGGAAGAAGTGTATGTGAGGCAACCACCGGGGTTTGAGAGTGAGAAGTACCCCCACCGGATGTACAAGTTGAGGAAGGCGTTGTATGGGTTGAAGCAGGCGCCTAGAGCTTGGTATGGTAGGTTGAGGGGGTTCCTGTTTGAGGGAGGGTTTGAGATGGGGAAGGTCGATCAGACCTTGTTTCTCCTCAGGCAGGGCAGAGATATCCTGATTGTGCAGGTGTACGTGGATGATATTGTCTTTGGTGGCTTGTCTAACTCTCTTGTTGCAAGGTTTGCAGAAGAGATGAGCAGGGAATTTGAGATGAGCATGATGGGTGAGTTGCAGTTCTTCCTTGGGCTTCAAATCAAGCAATCAAAGGAAGGAACATTTGTGCACCAAGCAAAGTACACCAAGGACATTGTGAGGAAGTTCAAGATGGAGGACTCCAAGGCCATGGCGACGCCTATGAGTACGACTACAGCTCTTGATGCGGACGAGGAAGGTGAGCATGTGGACCAGAAGGAGTACCGGAGCATGATCGGGTCACTCCTCTACTTGACGGCGACGAGGCCGGACATCCAATTCTCGGTATGTCTGTGCACTTGTTTTCAAGCGTCTCCAAGGACTACGCATCGGCAAGTGGTCAAACGCATTTTCAGGTATTTGCGTCATACTCCCGACTTCGGCCTTTGGTACTCCGCGTCTTCTTCTTTGGCTCTTCATGGTTTTTCAGACGCGGATTTTGCCGGGTGTCGGTTGGATAGGAAGTCCACTTCTGGTACTTGCCAGTTCTTGGGTTCTTCTTTGGTGTCTTGGTCTTCCCGCAAACAGTCGAGTGTTGCTCAATCCACTACCGAGGCAGAGTATGTGGCCGCAGCTAGTTGTTGCTCTCAGCTCCTTTGGATCACATACACCATGAGTGACTTTGGTGAGGAGTATACCCATGTCCCACTTCAATGTGACAGCACAAGTGCCATAAGTGTTGCAAAGAACCTAGTGCTTCACTCCAAAACCAAGCACATAGAAGTGAGGTATCATTTTCTGAGAGACAACGTAGAGAAAGGAAAAATCTCTTTGATCCATGTACCCACACATGATCAGCTAGCCGATATTTTCACCAAATGCCTAGATCAAGCAACTTTCACTCGTTTGCCGGGCGAGCTTGGTGTTTGTTTGATTTCTTAAGTTGGTTTTTGGGAGCTCTCTTGTAGCATATGTATAGCTTTCCTTTGTGCATTTCTTGCATTTGGCTTGGCATATGTAACATGATGTATATGCATCTTTGTATCTTAGGTTGCATGCATTTTGTATCATATGCATTTTGTAGGAAAGCTTCTCCTATATACATTGTTCACCATGGTATGATATGTATGTCCTTGTGAACTAGTTTGGTAAGCTATGGTTAGTTTGGCTTAGCTCTTGATGATCTTGATTTATATCCATGGTTGATAGCTATGTTTTTGAAAAATGTCACATGTATGCTCTCTTGTGAGTAAATGCCTTTATATGATCTTGACATGTTTTAGTGGCTTGGCTATGCTTAATTTGTGGTTGGATAGCTTATTTTGATCATATGGGGCCAAAGGCTCATTTGCCATCATGAATGTTTAGCCCCATGCTTAATCTTGTGGAGGGGCATAAGTTCCTTTTTGTCGCAAAGACATTTCATGTACCAATTTCAAATCTGAAAATGAAATGTAAATTGCTTGGAAAATGTGCTCCCATGTCATATGTGCTAATTTTAATTTGCTTTGGGTGCTAAACCGTTGCATGATGCCTACCAATGAGAAGTCTCATATATAGAAGTAGGCACATGGCTCGGTGGCTTTGACATGACATGAGGTGCTTGTGGGTGTTTATGATGGTCTTATGATTAGAGTGGTTGTCCTAGCATGAAGTTTGTGTGGCTTTGCCATTTTGATATGTTTTGCTCATGTTTAGGACTTTGCTCATGAGAGGGTAAATTTTCGCAAAATTGCTCAATTCTATCTTAGCTTCGCCAAATGCTTGTGAAACTTGGTGATCTTGTAGTTGATGTCATTACGAAGCTATAGAGTATCTAAATTGCTCATTTGGACATGTATAGCATCCTATGTTGAATTTTGTCTATTTGAAAAGCTCTAGGTTGCATTTTTTTGCATTTTTGGCTTGATTCATGCATTGTCAACAAGGGGGAGAAGTTTGAGAATGTTTTGGCTTGCTGCATGCATTTAGAAGATTTCCAAGTGGTTTCGAGCATGTTTTGAGCTTGGGCAGTTCCCAGTTTTTCCCAGGTGGTCATCGGCCAGACCGGTGAGGTACATCGGTATGACCGGTGTGAGGATCAGGTATTGGGCGATCTAGCACACCGGTCTGACCAGTGTGGTTGACCGGTCTGACCGGTCCGAGCAAAGCTGAAGCAGCTGCTCTGTTTTGCGAGGTGGTTTGCATGCATTCGTCCAGGGGGAGTTGCATGTGTGCAGGGGGAGCTCTTTGTGGTTTTTCGAGCTTTGGATTGATGGTTTGTGCTCTTTGCTTGAGCATGTTTTTGTCTCGGATGTGTCGAGCTGTTGCCCTTGCCTAAGGGGTCCGAGACTTGTCTTCTTCAAGTGATCTTGCTCTTTGCCTTTCTTTGGCTTTCGATCGCTTGTTGGAGTTTCTTTTAGTCGTTTCTTTTCTTTTCCTTTTCTCTTGGTTACCAAAACATGTGTGTTGTCAATGCACTTATCAAGGGGGAGATTGAGAGCCATGTGTGGTTCGAGGACCGGTGGATGGTCGCTTCCTGGTGTGATGAGTGATTGACAACGTGGTGTGGACTGATTCTTGGCTAAGTATTGCAGGTGCAGGTTGCGGCTTGACTGGTGTTGGTGCAGGTGAAGAACAAGCGCGAAAGGTCGTTGCCGGTGAGGCCTCCAGGTGTGGAGAAGACAAGTAGGCTTGGTTCGAGGGACCCGGTGGGCAGCGGGGTCAAGTGCGGGCCGCATGGTGGCAAGAACGGCAAGATGAAGTCATGGACGGTTTCTTGGTTGAGCCTCAAAACCAAGGTCGAGCCGGGACTACGTGGGAGCCGAGTCATGAGTGGTGATTGGCGGAGGCTACACCGAGTTCGCGGGCTTTCCAGTGGTTCACCAGAAAACCACTGGGTTCCTTGGTTGATCCACAAAGCCAAGACCGAAGAACCGAAGACGGAGGTGCAGCAGCATCGGACCGGTTGCGACAAAAAGGAACTTATGCCCCTCCACAAGATAAAGCAAGTGGGCTAAACATTCATGATGACAAATGAGCCTTTGGCCCCATATGATCAAAATAAGCTATCCAACCACAAATTAAGCATAGCCATGCCACAAAAACATGTCAAGATCATATAAAGACATTTACTCACAAGAGAGCATACATGTAGCATTTTTCAAAAACATAGCTATCAACCATGGGCATAAACCAAGATCATCAAGAGCTAAGACAAACTAACCATAGCGTACCAAACTAGCTCACAAGATCATATATAGCACATCATGGTGAACAATGTATAAGAGAGAAGCTTTTCCTACCATAATGCATATGATACAAATGCATGCAATCTAAGATACAAAGATGCCTATACATCATGATACAAAATGCAATGCAAATGCAAACATGCACAAAGGAAAGCTGTACATATGCTAGAAAGGAGCTCCCACACCCAACTCAAGAGATCAAACACACACCAAGTTCCCCCCGCAAATGAGTGAAAGTTGCTTGGTCTAGGGGCTTGGTGAAAATATCGGCTAGCTGGTCATGTGTGGGTACATAGATCAAAGCGATTTTCCCTTTCTCAACATTGTCTCTCAGAAAATGATACCTCACTTCTATGTGCTTTGTTTTGGAATGGAGCACTGGGTTCTTTGCAATGCTTATGGCACTAGTGCTGTCACATAGGAGTGGGACATGGGTATACTTCTCACCAAAGTCACTCATGGTGTATGTGATCCAAAGGAGTTGAGAGCAACAACTAGCAGTGGCTACATACTCTGCCTCGGTAGTGGATTGAGCAACACTCGACCGTTTGCGGGAAGACCAAGACACCAAAGAGGAACCCAAGAACTGGTAAGTCCCAGAAGTGGACTTCCTATCCAACTGACACCCGGCAAAATCCGCGTCTGAAAATCCATGAAGCGCCAAAGAAGAAGACGTAGAGTACCAAAGGCCAAAGTCGGGAGTGCATCACAGATAACTGAAAATGCGCTTGACTGCTTGCCGATGCGAAGTCCTAGGAGACGCCTGAAAACGAGCGCACAGACATACCGAAAATTGGATGTCCGGGCTCGTCACCGTCAAGTACAGGAGTGACACAATCATGCTTCAGTAATCCTTCTGGTCCACGTGTTCACCTTCCTCGTCCGCATCAAGAGCTATAGTCGTACTCCTAGGCATCGCCACGGCCTTGGAGTCCTCCATCTTGAACTTTCTCACAATGTCTTTGGTGTACTTAGCTTGGTGCACAAATGTTCCTTCCTTCGACTGCTTGATTTGGAGGCCGAGGGAGAACTGCAACTCGCCCATCATGCTCATCTCGAATTCCCTGCTCATGTCTTCTGCAAACCGTGCAACCAAAGAGTGAGACGAGCCACCAAAGATAATATCATCCAAGTACACCTAAACAATCAGAATATCAACGCCATGCCAGAGAAGAAATAAGGTCTGATCTACCTTCCCCATCTCAAAGCCCTTAGCAAAAAGAAACCCCCTCAACCTGCCATACCAAGCCCTAGGCGCCTGTTTCAACCCATAGAGCGCCTTTCTCAACTTGTACACCCGGTGGGGGTACTTCTCACTCTCAAACCCCGGTGGTTTCTTCACATACACCTCTTCCTCCAACACACCGTTCAGGAAGGCACTCTTCACATCCATTTGGTACATTTTGATCCCTTTAGCCACGGAAAAGGCTAGAAGGATCCTAATCGCCTCCAAACGGGCTACGGGAGCAAAGGTCTCCTCATAGTCGATCCCCTCCTTCTGACTATACCCTTGCGCCACCAACCTCGACTTGTTTCTCACTACTTCTACATTCTCACCCTCTTTATTTTTCCACACCCATTTTGTCCTGATAGGCTTACAACCCGGTGGAGGATCTACCAGCTCCCGAACTTGGTTCCTCTCAAAGTTCTCCAACTCCTCATGCATTGCGTTGACCCAATTAGAATCAAATAGTGCGTGTCCAATATCTTTGGGCTCAAAGGTGGCAACAAAAGCAGCATGAGCAAAGTGAGAATTGTTTCGAACCCTCGACCGAGTAGTGCGTTCGTTGATGTCCCCGATGATCCTCGAAGCTGGGTGATCCACTTGAACTGGCCGGGGAGGTTCTCGCCTTGAAGCTACCTCCCCCTCAGCAACAGCTTCTCCTTGATCTCGGCATGTCGTTGTAGGTGTAGGGGAGGGTCCGTCCTCGATCGTAGTCAAAGTAGTAGGTACCTGCTCAGCCGCGGGTGCCACACCACCATCTTCATCATCTCTATGTTCAAGCTCATCCTTGAAGGACCGATTAGGCGAACCAGAGAGGGGGGAGTGAATGGGAGCCGATAAAAATTCTTCTCGAAGGAGATGAGAACTCCAACAAGACGAACACGGCTTCCAACTCACGTCTCCGACCCAACTACCCAAGTTGGTCAAGACCACGCAGCCACTGGAGTGCTACTGGTCCTAGGAACCAACACTCAACCTTCCTAGCCAAAACTCACCAAAACACACAGCGGAAACTTGCACGGCTTGCTGCCTGTGCTACACCGGTCAGACCGATGGCCTGCTCCGGTCAGACCGGTGACACCGGTCAGACCGGTGGACAGAGCCGGTCAGGCCGGTGGCTACAGCAGCCGCACAGCAAACGTTCCAGGAAGCCTCAGTGAATCCTCTAGGCCCTGGAATAAAAACCACCACGATACACAACCTGTGAGGAAGAAGAACCCCTCACAAACCCTAGCAAAACAACTCCAAACACTCCAAGAACTGATCAGCAGGACCACGGGACAAAACCACACGGACAAGGTTGTTCCCCGAGACAAAAACCCACCAAGGGCTAGCACCGGTCAGACCGGTCAAGAGCACCGGTCAGACCGGTCGTGCCTGGGCAGCTCGGGATGAACAGCGCCCGCGAGTCAACTCCTCCAAATCCAACTCCCGATCTCCCGATCCGCTCCACGGTTTTGCACAAGACTTTGGGGATAGTAGGAACACCTCATGGGTACTCCATAGCCAAGATTTGGTCCACCAAAACTTGTCAAATCAAGAGGAATCGAAGAAATCCCACCAAGAACGCCTCTAACCCTAGAGCCACGAAAACCCCAAAATCGAGCCCCTTTGCTCACGGATTTGGAAGGGGAATCAAAGGGAAAAGAACCACGAAGGGTTCATGCATACATCCCCCACCAAATCCCAAAGAGAAAGACCTCGAAATCGCTCCAAGAAAATCGCCAAGAAAAGGCTCCGAAAATCACCAAAAAGGAGAAACGGGAAAGACACATCCAAGCCTTGAGGAACCACGCCGAATCATCTATACATACCAAAGAGGTTCATACAAGGTCTAGCTTGCCGCCCGATCATCCTTCCCTCTCACAAGATCTCACCATGAAGCTCTCAAGCTAGTCCTACGAAAATCCTAAGAAAATAGGAAGGAAAATAGGAAAACCAAATGAGCTAGGGTTCCAAGAGATGGCTGCCATCCTCTCACCACTTGGGTTATATGGAGGCAACCGAAAGACTAAAATACCCTTACTAGCTAACTAGGGATACATGCCCCTCGAGGGCGAAATTGGAAGTCTTTGCCTTCGCACCATCGGACGGATGCCCAGCGACCGCAAACTTGCTTAGCCTCGACGCAAGCCTTGCGATCCCGACGCGTGTCCTCCGCTTCGAAGATTCCGGACTGCGTCGTCGCACACCGGTCAGACCGGTGCTCCTCACCGGTCAGACCGGTACCCACCGGTCAGACCGGTCTGGAGCTGCTGCACCTCCGTCTTCGGTTCTTCGGTCTTGGCTTTGTGGATCAACCAAGGAACCCAATGGTTTTCTGGTGAACCACCGGAAACCCCGCGAACTCGGTGTAGCCTCCGCCAATCACAACTCATGACTCGGCTCCCACGTAGTCCCGGCTCGACTTGGTTTTGAGGCTCAACCAAGAAACCGTCCATGACTTCATCTTGCCGTTCTTGCCACCATGCGGCCCGCACTTGACCCCGCTGGCCACCGGGTCCCTCGAACCAAGCCTACTTGTCTTCTCCACACCTGGAGGCCTCACCGGCAACGACCTTTCACGCTTGTTCTTCACCTGCACCTGCACCAGTCAAGCCGCAACCTGCACCTGCAATACTTAGCCAAGAATCAGTCCACACCACGTTGTCAATCACTCATCACACCAGGAAGCGACCATCCACCGGTCCTCAAACCACACCTGGCTCTCAGATGTGCTTAGGGTTGAATTTGCTGAGCTGCAATCTAGACCTACTTTGCTTGGTGCATGCACTTCTTGCCCTGCTTTGCATGGAAAGATTGCTTAGTTTCGCTCTCGCATTGTTTCGCTTGAGGCTGATTTGAAAGTTCATGCTCCTACTTCCTGCTCTACTTGTGGATTGCATGCTGTGAAGAATTTGGAGCTTGGACAATGTGTTGATCGCTTGCAAACTGGGAATGATGATTTGCGAAACTTGTTGAGTTGGTTGT
Organism: Cenchrus fungigraminus; assembly: GCA_036936925.1. Lineage (NCBI taxonomy): Eukaryota > Viridiplantae > Streptophyta > Magnoliopsida > Poales > Poaceae > Cenchrus > Cenchrus fungigraminus. The sequence continues at coordinate 79,601,354 of CM072772.1, forward strand.
CTAGTCAAGAGCCTCAGCTTGGTATGATGATTGCGGCATTTAAGCACTTTGATGGTCAAGCGCTTGGGTCGGATAAGATTGGAGAGTGTAGTGGTGAGAGAGAAGGGAAATTTGGGAAAACTCCAGTTCCACCACACACTACACCCAAGAACCAATTTGCCCGCAAGCCAAACCAGACGCATAAACCGAGAGAAAAACCAAGTGAGAAGCTGAGTGAGCAAGGGAAAAAGCCTGAGAAGAAATCACAACCAACACCCAAAGCAAAACCAGTCCGCTTCCATTGTGAGCATTGTGGGAGGGATGGTCACAAGAGAGAGTTTTGCTTCAGGAGGAAGCGTGAGCACAGGTCTACTAGGGAGATGGCAAATAAGGACAGGTACCGCCCTCCTCGTGGTGTGCCTGAGCCACGTGGTGTGCCTTGGAGTAAGGGTGTTGTGCATACGGTCCCATCTTGGAGAGATCGAGGCTTTCCTACTCGAGGTGCTGAGAGTTTCAGCTTTCGGGGTCATGGTGTTGATCGGTTTGGTTCCTTTGGTCGTGGTGCAGGTGATGGGTATGTTGAGTCTGGGGGTGGTATGTTTGCTGGACGTTCTCCACCTCGTGATCAATACGAGTTTGGGAGAGGTCGCAGCTTTGAGTCTCAGATGAGCTATGGACCACGTTTTCCCTTTCATGGTGCTCGTACTCCTCCAGCGAGACATGAGGTGATCCCCCGTGGTGGTCATAGCTTTGATAGGATGAATTTTGCTAACCCCACTTTTGAGCAAATGGCTCAGCACTAGTTTGACTCTTTTTGTGCTAACCCCAGTGTTAAGTCGGTTGCTCATTCTCGCTCTTGGTTTTGAGTGTGCAGGCGGGAGGCTTGGAGGACTTTCGGTGGATCGACTCCGGAGGATGGCGAACGGAGATCGAAGGTGGTCCTCAAGCCTCACCCCGGTGGTGTCAAAGGAGAACATCATTTTCGGGCATGATGGACGAGAGTGAGTGATCAAGGTAAGTAGTTTGGAGACTCTGAGTTGTAGCTCTTGTTAAGCCACTTGGTCTCTTTTGCTCTTCGCCCTATCGCGCATACTTAGGATGAGCTTTGTATGCTCTTTGGCCCTAGTGCATGTGTTTAGGGGGAGCTTGTGAGTTTTGTGCTCCTTTGCCTTTTTGAGTTTGGGTTGGGCATCTCATGTGCATATGCATTTTGCATCCTTCATTCTTGTATCATATGCTTTAGAGGTGTGATTCTCCTATATACATTGATCACCATGATGTGCTGGATGTGAGCTTATGACCTCGCTAGTGAAGCTCTTGTGATGTATAGCTATGCTCTTGGTAGCTTTGGGATGTATATGCACGTGGATGGCTTTCTTTTGTGAAAATGCTTTACACGATGCTCTCCTGTGAGTTGAATGCCTTTCATGCTCAAATTGTGCTCATATGGATATATCTTGCTTAATTTGTGCTTGGGTATCATGCTCTTTTCAATTGGGGTCAATGACCCATTTGTCATCATGAATGTTTAGCCTACATTCTACCTTGTGGAGAAGCCTAAGCTTCTTTTTGCCGCAAAGGCACTTCATGTACCATGTTTAATTTATAAACCATAAGATTGGTATGTTGAAATGTCTATGCTTGATGAATTTGCCCTCAATTGGTATCATGTCACATGTGCTTTAAATTTCTTATCTTGGGTGCTAAACCGTTGCATGATGTCTACCATTGAGATGTCTCATGTTTAGAAGTAGACACATGGCTCGGTGGCTTTGACATGACATGAGATAGCTTGTAGGTGTTTGTGATGATCTTGTGATGAGAACTTGTGACCTTGCATGAGGTTTGTGAGCTATATGTTGTTTGTGCTCATTTTGATCATGCTTAGGTCCTATGCTCATGAGAGGGCAATTTTATTGAACTTTGCTTCATTTTGATCATGGCTATGTCACATGTTTATATGTCCCCTTATATCTTGTTGGCGATGCTTATACTTAATATGTGGCTATCTTGCTTGTCTATGTCTCTTTTCTCGCATGTTGTAGTGCTCTTTGTCTATTTGAGAATCACATGCTTGAATTTGTAGCTTGATTCATGCATTACCAACAAGGGGGGGGATTGTGTCCCCAATTCATAACATGGGGAGAGATGCACTGTATATAACAAGGGGGAGAGTTTTGCATCATGAGGGAGAAAAAGAGAGATACTCAGTTCAGGGGGAGAACTTGAGTTTTGCATGCATTTGTTCAGGGGGAGCTTGCATTCATGCTTTTGGAGCTCTTTGTGTCGCTGTTGGTATTTCTTAACCTCGATGCTAAGTTATGAGTTCCTAGCAACGATGCCAGATATAACCAAATGGTAATCCTAACGATTACAAGGGTCCGCAAGCGCACGAAAGTACCATTGTAGCATTTCCCCAAAGGAGTATTCCAAAAGGTATCGAATCCAAGGAAGGCTGGGCGGATTAACAAGTTCAACACTATTGCAATGAGTATAAATCATAGACGGAAACAAACCAGACACTCAAGTACAGGGGTAAGGTATGATAGATAGGATGGTAGTGCGAACACATAAACACACTCTCTCTAAAGGTCCTAGGCTTAGGAGGAAACATACGAGTTAGTTCTAGGTTCTAAGGTACTAAACACACAAAGTTAGTTAGACGAGTTAGATAAAAACTAGCATTGCATGACTGCTGGCTCAAGCACCCAGGTACAAACAGGGAGCTAACCTCCCGCGTCGCTTACGCACAACTCCGGTTGTTAGACTTTAGACTCCTACAGCGTATCCGAAGGTGGGGGATTCCAGAAGGGTCCAACGGCTGTCACCACCGCGGCCTACCCCAAGACAAACCGTGGGATACACTCATAAATAATGTAGCTACACAACCCAAGCACCACGCTTACATTGTTAGTAGGACCCTGACCGGCCCGGGCTATTGTGATCCAGGTCAGAGCCACCAGATAAACCGGCCAATTACACCGAGTACTGTAGCTTGAGCACGAACTTCATACAACACAAACATGGGATCTAACTAGATCAAACTAGGCTAGGTACACAAACGGATGTGTGCTTTCCTATGTCTATTCAACAGATCAAAGGGTCGTGTTCATGAAGAACACGAGCCTCTAACTTATGAACAAACACCGAAAACATGTGAAAGTCACTCGTCAACTGGATCGAAAGGCCTTGTTCATCAAGAACAGGAGCCTCTAAATGATGAACAAGCGAAGAACACATGAACAAATCACCCATGTATACAAGCACACCTTTATATGAAATAGCTGAATAACTGAAGTAGATCAAAGTCACACAATAAAATAAAGATACAAGAGAACTCATACCTAGATCCCAAAGTAGACTTGGAACCTGAAGTAGAACTACTCTAGCCTACATCCTAGCCTTAGAAACCAAAAGTGAGAGAGGAGGAGTAAGATGTGCTGGTAAGAAATGCACCCCCTCCCATTCTATTTATAGGCCCGAGCACCGGCGCAAAGAGGAGTGAAACACCCCGGGGATGGCCTCTAGGACCAATGGACAAGCACCACGTGGAGGCCTTGGATCAGCTGACCCAAGGTCGGTTCGGCTGATACAATGTCGGCCAACCCCAGGTGGGCCCCCCTCGGGGTGTGCTTCCTCGGGGTGGCTGTCCTGTGGGCCCTTAGGTCGGTCCCCGGTGTACACGTGCTCTTGAGGCGGTCTAGGCGCTCTGGTGGGCCCATGGATCCATGTGAAGTCCACGTGTCACACTCTGATTCGTCGGGGCTTCCCTCCCTTGGATTGGTGACATGGCTTGAATGCATGGCACCTGAGGTGGCATGGTTTGCATGCATGGCACCTGAGGTGGCAGCCACTCCTTGGTTGAGGTGACGTGGCATGAATCATAGAAGGTGAGTTTGCCACTTCTTTATGCTCATTTTCCTGCAATCACATAATCTCCAAGGACAAGTGGAACTACATTATTCTTAACTAAAATGAGTGTAAGAAATGCCTCTTGCTCCTTTATTCATGAGTAAATTGACGGATAAAGTAAGCACTTAACAGCCGTCAACAACTCCCCCAAGCTAGCCTCTTGCTCGTCCCGAGAAAGACACTTAGGACTTAGGTTGGTTGATCAGGAGTTGCTACGATGTTGTATTCCTAATTTATGACAAGCATACAACTAGGTACTCTATCAAGGATTGAATGAGTTGGCATTAATCTTACCATACGCTTGATTGATATGGGGCTTGTAGCTTCACCTGCCTTGGGCGGTTGAAAGATAGAACGGTTGTATAGAAATTACTAATCACAAGTGCCTTGATAAGTTGTCAATCCGGAGGTTTTGCAAATTTTTCACAAAGAAATCAAAGTTCCTCGAATGATACTCTCGGATCGCTCATTGTGTATGATTCCTCACCAAGGCATTGATTTGCCTTCTTTCACCACCTACCTCTAATGGGCTGTTATGTGGAGCTGTAGGTAGGGAAAACATGTGGCATACCTAGTTCTCATATCTTGTCAAGTCGAAAACCGGATCCTTGGGAGCAACAGGTCATACAACCTGATCAAGATGTGCATGTGTGTGTATATGGTTGATGGATGGTGAACTCCTTTTTGCATATGATTCTCTCTTCTCCTTTTGAAAATTTTGAGACTTAGGCTATGTCTTTTTATTCTTTCTTTTTCTATTTTTTTTCTTTTCTTTTCTCTTTTTTTTATATGAATAGCCCATAGTCTTTGCTGCATATTTTTGGAGAGAGTGTAATCATGGAACGATGCGCGGAGCTTTATTTGTGGAATGGATGGGGGATGGATGAAATGATGGATGCCAACTTCCGGTGTAGAAGTTTAGCATATAGTGGCTGTGTACATGATCTTGATCATGGGAGCATGACAAGTTTCTCATCGAGGGTCATAACAGTTCGACAAGACTCAATGAAGATATCAAGTAGCACATGTGGAGGCTAACAAAAGCTAGGATCTACATATGGCTTTGGATAGGAATTTCTTATCATTGAGGAACTTATCATTTTATCATTTTTTTCAAAAGGAAACTTCGGATATCAAACATCTGTTGACACCGGATTTTGACCAAATCCAGAGTCAAATAATCTTGGCTTGGTAATCGGCAGAGAAGGACCAGGAGAAGAGATGGGCAAGGGAATATTAGCCGATGAAGTCAGCACATATGCATGAGACAAGTACACGCAGGCGTATACGTGTATGCATTGGAGAGTTATCAGCACTAAAGGAGAGAAAAGAGGCTAGCATAGCCAAGACACGTATAAGTACAAGGCTTCTATTGTTTGTGACAATCGCGAGGATGATCGGCCACCAATATATTGGCAGGAATCGGCAGGATGCCTTCAATAGACAAGGACAATCGGCCAAAGCAATCGGTAGTGGTGGAATCGGCAGGCACATGTGGCATCGACCAAGGCTTCACATACGTGAAGAGAGAAAGAGAGGATTAAATATGGGAATAGCACATATGTATTAAAGAGGAATCACATGACCACGTGATGGATCCAGGATTGACTATGCATGTGTGCTGATTTCCTCCCGAACAAGTCAAAGGAGAAGCTTAATTGAGAAGGATTCTATAAAAGGGAAAATAGAGTCCATGTATCTTAGTATTTCCTTTAATTTAGACATCTAATTAGGGGAGTTCGTGTCGGATAGTAATGTAACTCGTCAGGAGTCTTTAATTAGGAAGTTTTGAGCCCTTCCAGCTGCAGGAATCTAGAGGAGCCCCGGGTATAAATATAAGCCCCGGCTATTGTAATAGAATTATCACACGATCAATATCAAAACCGCCTCCGGGCACCCCTTTACCAATTATTGCATCTACTTTACTGCATCTACTTTTCGGCGACTTCGCCATTGTGATTTTCTCTTTTCTACAACGTCGTGCTTCGAGTTCGTCAGGATGCATCAACTGACCTCCGGCAAGCTTGTGAGTACCGTTTTATCAAATAATCCTAGGCTTTAACCTTCGGGCGCATCACTGAGGTTTCATCTAGTTCTTTATTCACAATTTATCGATATCAGCTAGATTGGCAAGTTTTATCTTAATTCTTATTATTTTAGCTTTTATCACCCATCTATCCAGCTCGATCTAGATCTCGTCAGCTTTTATTGTCTTAAAATATCATCTGTTCTCATAGCCAGCTTAGATTTATTCGAGTGCTGACGTCACGATCTGCTGTCTTGGCTGATCTTTCTACACATACTTACACTTCGGCTGCTTTCAAGCCTACCGATCCCGTTTTACTGTATCGGCCGATCGGCAGATACACACACTACTGAAGATCCATCGGCTCTCCAGCCGATTTTCCATTGTCAATCAACAGGTCAGATTGGCTGGCACGCCTCGCTACAGACCGGGGAGTCACGTGTGTTGCGCGCAAGGGTGACATCCTATTTTTGCGTCAACACACTTTTGGCACGCCCGGTGGGACCGAATATTAAATCCATATTATATCGTCTGGTGAGACCCAAAGACAATATCTACAACGAATCTAGAGTGGCTCGAGGAGTACATCGCCATGGACACTCAATCTGGGATATTGGTGGACATTATAAGCAATGCCATAAAGAGCGCGTTCTCTGAGTTTGCTCGTCAACAAAGTTATGAGCAATCATATTATCAACAGCCGATGACATCGGCTAATACTGTGTTTTCTTACAGTCCAATTCAGCAGCAAAGTTACGAAGAACCATCATATATATATCTTGGGTCATCAAGCACAAGTACCGTCCCTGGATCGGCTTATGATGATTGTTTAATACCCTCATTCTTGCATCAACACAATTCTTATCAGCCGATGGAGACTCCTCAGACTGTACCGGTTCTCTCTACATCTTTGCCGCTGGCACAGGGGGATTTTTTCAGCGCACTTGGATACACACCACAGCCGTTGGCACAGGAGGATTTGTTCATCGCTCTTGGATATACACCTACAGATACTACTCAAATTCAAGGATCAACGTGTGTTCAAGGTACTGCCCAAGGATTGCAATTTATTCCCCACAATTCACCGTAGACTGCTCCATGTGCTCAACTATCTTGGCCCGAGGGGCTGCAGTCTGTCCAGCCATCAATTCGATCACAACAAACAGAAGGTTATCAATTGCCAATATCGGCTGTACAGCCGATGGCATATCAGCCACAAGTATCGGTTCAGCAGCCGATAACTTACCAGCCACAACCGAAGGCTCAACAATCTTGGCCTGGGGGGCTGCAATCTTTTCAACTATCAACTCAACCACAAAAAAACAGAAGATTATTGGTCGCAAGAATCGGCTTCACGGCAGGAAGTACATCAGCCAGAAGCTTTTTCACAACCGATTCAACCAATAATTCCTCAATTAATGACCAATCAGTTTGTTTTAGCAAAATCACAAGGACTTGCAGATTCAACGGAGACTGATGGAAATGAGTGTCCAACTGGTTTGGTCACAGAGAGCAACCAAGATAAAGAGGCTGGTTCAAAATTATCAAGCTCATGGGTGACTAATGGATCGGAAGTCACAGATCACATCCCATTTGACGAAATCAAGGGTGGAGATCAATATGGAGGAGAATATTATTCTGAGATGCCTCACAAAGAAAAGGTGCTTGCTGATGATAAAAAAGAAGAAGCGTTCGAAGCTAAAGGATGGACCTCTCAAACATCGGCTCAAAATCAAGGAAGCTGTCAGCTACAATTTTCTCCTCAGGGATCACCGCCAACGGCTCAACAGTCTGATGTAATACCTTCGCAACTGGTCTCAATTGATGAGTTCAAGAGTAAAAGCCAGTATGGAGAGGAGTTTAGCTCTGAAGGCATTCATGAGGAAGAAGTCCCAGCCAGTTATAAAGATAGAGAAAAACAAGTTGGTGAGCCATTAAAGAAAGATGAAGTGGCAGATGGAAGGATAACAGAAGCTGGGCAAAGGATGACTTCTCAAAATATTTATTGCTCACTACCCAAAAATATTACCCCGGAGTATCGACCGCTAGGAGTATATTTTCCATGGGAGCCAGGTGATCAAGAGCCGAAAATCACTATGCAAAAGCATCGGCTGATTGGAGTTCATGTTGCATGGGAGCCGGGCAATCCAAAGCACATATATATTGCCCCGAAGCATTGGCCACTTGGAACTTATTTTCCATGGGATCCAGGAGGACAAGAGTTGTGTACGAAACTCTAAAACTAATATTTTCAATCGGCTAGATGATGGGACACATGTCATCTGATCCTATCATTATGTTGCCTCGTGATGGAAAAGCCAAAAAGATATATATTTTGGCTACATGTTGTTCCATCATATTATCTCAGATTACTTTTTGATAAAAACCGGCACTGCAAAAGAAGAGATATATCGGCTGCTTTATTTAAAATATGGCTGATGGAAACAAAGGTTAGCTGATAGAAGAGCCACAGAGTCAGCCAATGGAGCACGACCGCCCTTCGTTGACCTCGCCATCAAGCTCGACGCCGATGATCTCACCGACAACTTCATCAATGACTACTTCGACAACGACGACTATATCAAAGTTGTTAAGCGAACGAATCTGCATCGACTCGTCATCAAGCAGGCATGTCTACGACAATGCCTAACACCCTATGCGCCAAGAGGGACATATCACGTAAAGCTGATGAGAAATATATCGGCTACATGTTATTCAAGATGCCACCACAAGGACTACTGGCAAGCAGCAGGAGTTTACCTCATGGTTCATCTGCATAATTAAAAGACCAAAGTCGAGCACGTATGTAAGCGGAAGGAATCATAGGCGTCAGGAAGTCCAGATGATTTTGGTACAATTCAAGAAAGCTCCAGAGAAAGAGAAAACCAATCGGCCAAGTATCTTTTTATGTCTTCTGGCCGATGGTAAGAGAGAGCTGATGAAATGTGTCCATCAATCGGCTACTCGCTATTAAAATGGATTGGATGCCAAAATTGACCCGCAATGATGAAAAGAGACATACTTAGAAGATTTGCACAAGCGGGAGGAATTTCCAAAAGAAAGTGTCATATGTAGATTACTCCGATTCAGAAGATGAAGATAACATGGTAGGACTTGCAGAATCGGTTAAAGGCAAGAAGACTGTGTCATGTCCTTTTGGTAAAAAGGAACCAGAAAGATTCAGCTTTCATATCACTAAGGCCGATAAGATATTTGATCTATTGCTTCAGCAAAGGGCAGATCAAACTCTCTCAGTTCCATACCATTCCTTCTGCAGAAGAGCTCAAGAGGATGAAGTATTGCAAGTGGCACAATGCAACGTCACACAATGATTGCAAGATCTTCAGACAACAGATTCAATCAGCTATTGAGCAAGGGAAACTCAAGTTCGAAACCCCTACCGAAGCTGAAAAGCCAATAAAGATTGATCAACACCCCTTCCCAACTAATACAGTTGAGGTGTCTAGCAAAGGCACATCACATGTTAAGTTGCTGACGTCAGAATCGGCTCAAAATAAAAGAGCTGTTAGTCCCAAGGTACAAGCAACTGCGGCAGATGTTAAAGGAAAAGAGTTGCTACTTGAAGAAGGAGATATGAAGCCACACCGGCCTGTCACGTCCCAGATGCTAATCAACAAGTTTCAGCAACGACAAGCAAAAGGGAGAGAAAAGTGGGCATGGTGTGATGAAGGACATTGGAGGTGTTCATTCTTCAAGTACTACTGGGAGGAAGGTATCAAACTGCCAACGGCAGAAAATTGTCACGAGTATAATGGGGCTTACAACAATAGAAGCTCTTCCAAGAGGGTCTGCTTCAATGACAGAAGGCCTATGACTGGGGATCACCGCGAATTCAGCAATCAACGGATCCCAGTTCATCAACGGCTGGAGGGCAAGGGCAGTGTTCATGATCGGCTGGGAAGCCGAGTCAATGAAAAGTCAAACAATCGGCTGGAGGAGATGGCCGATTCTTTGGTCCCTGATGAAGATATCATGTGCCGAGCTCCTGAACGTCGACGCACTCTACAACTGGATGAAGAGTCAAGCCGATCATACAAGAAGCCTAATCCACAATGGTGTCCAGATGGCTTGACCAAATCCCAAAAAAGGAGAGTCCAGCGCCTACTCCAGCTAGAGCAACAACAAGAAGAAGAAAGACATATGCTGGACAAGAAGAAGGTTTGGTCCAAAGTATGGCGCCCCAAGCCTAAGACTGATGATGGGAAGGATGATAAACCAAAAGCTGATATAAACATGGTTGTCCTCTTACCAAAAGAGTTTATGGCTCCAGTTGATTCGGATGTGTCCGATGAAGAACTTGGGATGGTTCAGTTAACATTGGAACCTACACAAGCGATCCTTGAGAGACCAGAAGATGAGAAAAGGCAACACTTGAAGGCATTGTTTCTCAAAGGTTTTGTCAATGGGAAGCTAGTCACCAGGATGCTAGTAGATGAAGGAGCAGTAGTCAATCTTATGCCCTACACCCTACTGCGCAAGATTGGGAGATGTGATGAAGATTTGACCCAAACCGACATGATGCTGGTAGACTTTGAAGGCAACGTTTCTCCAGCTCAAGGTGCAATCTGCGTGGAGCTCACCATCGGCATGGAGATGGTCAAAGGAGAAACCTCCTTGCTGGTGGCAGCTACGGAAGCACAACGATGGAGCTACAATCGAGTGGGCTGCATATCGGGGAAAGCTTAGGACACTGATTACCTCAAAGTGTCCGATTTCGGGCTACAGCCGGTTCAAAGCAGTCAGCTCAAATGACAAGGCTTAATGGATCAATTCATAGAAGATGGAAGAGAGCTTGGGCATGAATTCACATCGGCCGATGAACTAGAAAATAAATAGATCTTGGAGAAGGAATTTGAACAAGGCGACGCCGATGAGTGGCTATCCAATGCTAGTGGCCGATGCATTGGTAAATGCTGGTGCGGGACACAAAGTCATCATCTTCATGGACGATTTAAAAATGCTGAGGTTGCATATCAAAGGGCCATGAATTATATTCCACGAGCTCATCGGCAAGATAGTTGAAATCTACATTGATGATGTGGTTGTCAAGTCAAAAGGCTACAAAGAGCATCTGGCGGATCTGGTAACTCAGCATTGTGGGCTCGAAATTGCAGTTGAATCCATTCCATGGACCATGTTCTTCGTTGGATGATCATGTGGAGTAGGAGCTGGGACTAGGACCAAGTTATGCATTTTCTATCCCAATTAAGAAGACTTCAACAAACAATCAAGCTGAGTACCAAGCATATAGTCAGATCAGCCATATACCATACATGCAGGCTGCACATACATACAGCTATGCTAACCTGCAAAATAAGAAAACTCACCGTCTGTTGGTATTTGTTAAGCCTACAGAAATATTATGATGGATAATCCGCAAGCGCACGGATACCGGTGAGCATTCCACCCGGGAGAGGGTTTTAAATATCGAATCCACAAGGAGAATGGTAAAGAGAGTATCTGAGGTATATAACTAATCACTGAGTAGCTATGAAGGACTTGACAGAAAGAGAGATAAGGAAAACTTAAGGATGTCTGGTTCTTATTCTCACAAGCTATGTCTATATTGTTCTTATGGGGTGATTGTCTGAAGGCACACTTAGGAAAGGGAACCTCCCGAGAATCTATGGGGGTTGTCCTATGGTTTCTATAGACGGGAGGTGGACTGCAAAGGACAGACGGGAACAAGGTCACTTCCTGCTTCTACCACACGATCCGGAATATAGAAGGTATTCATAAGCTAGCTAGTCTAAGCACCACGCTTACACTAAACATGCAACTTTAACTCAAGAGCGACAGGAATTAAAGTACTCAAAGAGTTATGAACCATAAGCACAATAAAAACAATGTTACTCACTTGAATAAGAAGTCGATCTTTCCACAAGGTCTCACGATCAGGCTCCAATGGAGTTGATCCCAGAGGTAGAAGATGAAGAGGAGACACCGACAGGTCCGGGCCTTCCTTCAGCTTCGCCTCTACCGCTCTCTAATCCTCTCGAACAAGATTAGCTAGATCTAAATAGATCGTGGCTCTAATCTCTCAACTTGATACTAATTCTCCAACTCTAATTCTAATCTAGAGCTCTAATCTCAGATAGGCATGGAGGATCTGATAGAATGAATTGTTGTCTACCCTGGGGTCAGGGGGTCTGCTTATATAGCCCAGAGGAGATGACATGCACCGTATGATCAAACCGACCTTAACTTGTGGTTTAGATTGATCCTCATAGGCGGTGGAAGAACATTCCGGAAGCTGGGCCCATTTGGCGCCAGGGGGGGCCGACCGGCCCCACCACCAGGCCGATCGGGCTGGGGTGGGCCCCCCTCGGGGTCCACTTCGGCCAGGTGGGTCCTTGATCCTTCTAGATGCTTCTTTCTTAGGTGCTAAGTCACGTTGAGTTCCGGAGCCTTCTGGAGTCTTCTAGAGTGGTTTCTTTGCATATTTTCTGAATAGTCCCTATAATTCATAGATTCACCAAAACTCATGGAAATTGTCAATATAAACCCTAATAAGGTGATCTAATTATATTTTAGTCCTTTTTCCAGTAAATGTGAGGGGAAATATTTATAGATAAAATGTGCCAACAAACTCCCCCACACTTAGGCTTTTACTCGTCCTCGATAAAAGGATGGTTTACAACCGTAGAGACAAGAATCAACATAATTATACTCCTTAGTCATATCTGTACTTAGGGGATATCTGAGTATAGTTAGAAACAGATCACCTTTATTTCTCAAATCAAGTCAATGGAGAGAGTTTGAATAAGTTTTTAAAAAGAAAATGCAGCCTTGCTTACTCCTTTGTGATACTCTCAAATATATGTGAAGTTTTTAGAATGTAAAGATGTAGCAAACTTACCTTGCATATATTGCTGGGTCAAAATCTGTATCCATGAAGAGGCCTGTCATAGGTCGTAGATCAAGATATGTGCGTGTGTCAAATTTTAAAAACCACTGCTCTGACTTTACAATCTTATATCTTTTCCCATTTTTTAGAGGTATTCAGCTATTTTGTGGAGAGTTGGGTTCTACTCACCCTCGGACACGCGTCCATTATTACTCTCTCACTTATTATTTTAGAGAAGTGGGCCCTACTCACCCTCGGACACATGTCCATTATTCTTCTCTTTTTTATGCCTTTTTTCTGAGAGGGGGATTCTTCTGACCCGTAGAACACTTGTCCATTTTCTCCTCTCTCTCACTTTTCTCTCCACTCATAATTTTTTTTCTTTTCTTTCTTTGGCTTTTTCTCTCTTCTTCTTTTTTTTTAGCTATACCTTTTTTCATGATATGGGAGATAGAGATCAAAAATCTTAGAGCATAGATACTTTAGTGAAAGCAGTGTACGTGATCTTGATCATAGACTTAGACAAAACTTCAACATAGTTCTTAGATTTGACAAAGCTCAATACAAGTAAGCAGCATTTAATCAAATTTATTTTCAATGAAAGCTCTGTTGAGATATATTATTGATCACAAAGGAGAAACTTAGCTAATGATTTTTAAAGCACTCTCCATAGACAAGATAAAAGAAAGATGGTTCTCATTATTCTAACCTCATTCTGATCATCCCAAAAGCAATAAATATTTCTAAGAGCATAAACATGTGAAACATTATCTTTTAGGTTATCAGGACATTTTAGCAGGGCATCTTTATTTAAATTCGAAACGGAAAGCAAATTACAAAAATTTAAAAAGTTCAGGAAGCAAACCGAGTGGTGGACGAGACGTGGCCGAACTGGGTTCTGCCGTGGTTCGTCGTGCGAGTCGTTTGTTCTGTGCTTTTCCTGTTTTTCTTGATTTTGGTCATGGAAGATGCCGTTTGGTCGTCTGTTCTTCTCCCCCACACTTGTTTTCTGTTATCTTGCATGCACAGTATGGTGGAGACAAAAACATATCCAGAAAATATATATATAGGCAAAAATAGCTCAACTTGTGGAATACTTCTTTATTAAAGCAGAGAGCACTTTATTAAACAACTCTAACAACTAAAGCAAACTAACTAACTCGAACTAACTATCACTAATGTGCTCTCTAACTAAGGTGTTTACAAAGGGTGCTTGCCCTTCTTAAGGTCGCGGCTATGGTCTTCCTCATCGTCCCTTCGCTTCTTTGATTCTAACAGTTTGAGGACGGTCTTGGTGAGGGAAGTGTTGACGCGGTGGATCTCTTTGCAAGTTTCTGCCAGGCTTGCTACTTCCTGCGCTAGCTCAGCTACGGTCTTCCGGGTCTTTTGTTTCTGCGGCATCCGCTGGCTGGCTTCGATGACCGGAATTCTCTTGATTTGAGGTTCTTTGGCACGAACTCCGTCGATGGTGACACGGCTTGAGGAGGTGGTGTACTTATGCACCCTTGTGTTGCCATGCTTGTCCATGTGCACGTTAGCGAGTCGCTCTCCATCCCTTGGTTTCTTCAGATCCATGTAGCTAGGAACACGGATCGGCTTCTTCTGAGCTGCTTCACGACGGCGATCGTACGGCTGAGCGTACATCGCCTGCTTTCTTTCTTTAGGCGGTGGTAGCGAACGTGGACGACTAGGCGGGAACAGCGAGAGAGGGATGTGATCAGGAGGCAAGGAGGCTAGTGGCTTTGCTTCCTTCTCGAAAGGAACAACCGCCTTGGCTTCAAAGCTAAAGGGGACAAGCTGCTTGTCGGCCATTGCTGCTACTTGGAGGCTTTGGGATGAGAAAAAGGTGGAGGTCTGCCCCTGCTTATATATCGGTCACGGACTTGTAGAGGGGGTTGACCTAGCTTGGAAAGGCTACGGGATATCTCGTAAAAGATCCCCGAACAAGTTTTTCCAAAACTGAGCACCTTAGAGATAGCATGGGCGAAAGCTGGCGGCGCGAGGCGGCGGGCAGGGCCCGATCGGCCCAGTGAGGAGGCCGGTCGGCCCCCCCCACCACGTCGTCTCGCGACGATCTTCGGCGCGGGGTGCTCTAACCGTGTGCTGATCCTTAAAAACCCTAAGACGGCCCATTACGGCCTAAAATTAATATTCGTGGGAAAACAAAAGAAATCTATTTCATCTAAATCCTCAGACTCTTTATTGGGCTCTAAAAATATTTTAAGACGTTGACCATTTACCTTGAATAACGTACCTTCGTCGTCTTGAACAGTGACAGCTCCGTGTGACGATGAATTCACCACCTTGTATGGTCTGTCCCACTTGCTTCGTAGCTTCCCGTGCCCAAAGAGTCGTACCCTGGAGTTAAAAAGTAATACCTGATCGCCTGGGTTGAATTCTTTCTTTATGATTCTCTTGTCGTGCCATCTCTTGGTTCTTTCCTTGTAGATCTTGGCACTGTGATACGCCTTCTCTCTCCATTCTTCTAGCTCGGACAGTTGCATTTTCCGTTTTGTTCCGACTGCTTCAAAGTCCATGTTCCATCTCTTTATTGCCCAATGAGCCTTGAATTCTAGCTCAACCGGCAAGTGACATGTCTTCCCGTAGACCAGTTGGTAGGGAGACATTCCAATGGGGGTTTTATAAGCTGTGCGATAAGCCCAAAGTGCTTCGGGTAGCTTGTCTTTCCATTTTATCCCCATTTGGTCCACCGCCTTCTGTAGAATGTTCTTGATCTGCTTATTGGACGTCTCTGCTTGACCACTTGTTTGCGGGTGGTAAGGAGTAGCGACATTGTGCTGGATCCCATGGTTCATGAGGTATTTCTCGAAGTGCTTGTCGATGAAATGGGATCCTCCATCACTTATCACTAACCTTGGCGTACCGAATCTCGGAAATATTGTCTCTTCAAACATTCTTATTGAGCTTTTGTGGTCAGCAGATCTGCATGGTAGGGCTTCAACCCATTTGGAGACATAGTCAACTGCCACTAAGATGTACTCGAATTTTCCGGATTTTGGGAATGGTCCCATGTAGTCAATTCCCCAGACATCAAAGAGCTCGATCTGAAGGTTGGTTGTCAGTGGCATGGCATTTCTGGAATTGATGTTTCCGTGCCTCTGACAGGAGTTGCACCTTCGTACAAAATCTTTTGTGTCTTGATACATGGTTGGCCAGAAAAATCCGCTTTGCCAGATCTTTGCATGTGTGCGGAAAGCTCCATTATGACCTCCATATGGTGATGAGTGGCACTTCTCAATGATCTTCATTCCTTCTTCTGCCGGTACACACCTCCTGAGTAACCCATCAGAGCATACTCGAAAAAGGTATGGTTCATCCCACAGGTGATGGCGACTCTCGTAAATAAGCTTTTTCTTGTCGGCTCCTGGTCGTACATACCCTGCAACCATAAAATTAACAATATCTGTGTACCAGGGGTCTGACCGAGCGATCCGATAGAGCATGTCGTCCCTCATTGCGTCATTGATGGGTAGTTCCTGTGGTTTCTCAAAATACATTCTAGACAAACGATCGGCAACAGAATTTTCTACTCCCTTCTTATCTTTTATTTCTAAGTCAAATTCTTGGAGAAGCAGAATCCATCTTATTAATTTAGGTTTAGCATCTTTCTTAGTGAGCAAATATTTTAAAGCAGCATGATCAGTGTAAACAATAACTTTTGCTCCTACTAAGTAAGATCTAAACTTGTCAATGGCATAAACAACAGCTAGTAGTTCTTTTTCAGTTGTGGCATAATTGAGTTGAGTTCCTGTCAAAGTTTTACTAGCATAAGCAATGGCATGATGTTTCTTGTCCTTTGTTTGCCCCAAAACAGCCCCCACAACATAATCACTTGCATCACACATAATTTCAAAAGGTAAAGACCAATCAGGGGGTTGTATAATGGGTGCAGAAATAAGAGCATTTTTTAGAGTTTCAAAAGATTTAAGACAAGCATCATCAAAGTCAAAGGGAACATCTTTGGCAAGCAAGTTTGTAAGAGGTCTAGCAATATGAGAAAAATCTTTTATAAACCTTCTATAGAAACCAGCATGGCCAAGAAAACTTCTGATTCCCTTGACATTAACAGGTGGAGGTAGTTGTTCAATTACTTCTATTTTAGCTCTATCTACCTCAATTCCTCTTTCAGAAATTAGATGGCCTAGCACTATTCCTTCTCTAACCATGAAATGACATTTTTCCCAATTAAGGACTAAGTGCTTTTCTTCACATCTTTGCAAAACCTTATCCAAGTTTTCTAGACAATCATCAAAAGTTTTTCCATAAACAGAAAAATCATCCATGAAAACTTTCGTGATCTCTTCAATCATATCAGAGAATATAGACATCATACATCTTTGAAAAGAAGCTGGAGCATTACATAGCCCAAAAGACATTCTACGATAAGCATAAGTTCCATAAGGGCATGTAAAAGTGGTTTTGCTCTGGTCACTGGGATGGATTGGGATTTGGTGATATCCAGAATATCCATCAAGAAAGCAAAAGAAAGAGTGATTTGCCAACCGCTCTAACATTTCATCAATGAAGGGCAGTGGAAAGTGATCTTTCCTTGTGGCTTTGTTGAGTTTTCTATAATCTATGCACATACGCCAACCAGTGACGGTTCTCTGAGGAATTAATTCATTCCTCTCATTTTTCACAACTGTCATGCCTCCCTTTTTAGGCACAACTTGCACGGGGCTCACCCACTCACTATGTGGCACAGGATATATAATCCCGGCATGTAAGAGTTTCAGAACTTCTTTCTTCACTACCTCTCTCATCGCATTGTTGTGTCTTCGTTGTGGCTCTCTAGATGGTAGAACATCAGGGTTTGTAGGAATGCGATGAGTGCAAAGGGCAGGACTGATGCCCTTAAGGTCTTGGAGTGAGTAGCCAAAGGCTGAGCGATGTTGTTCTAAGATGGTTATCAGCCTATGAGTCTCTTCCTGAGTGAGTTGGTCATTAATGATCACAGGAGACTCAGAATCATTGTGCAAAAAGGCATATCTAAGACCATGTGGTAAAGGTTTAAGCTCAATGGGAGGTCTCGAGGGTTCCTCGGTTTCATTGAGGGGCTCAGATTCTGTAGGATTTTCTTCTTCCTCCTCGATGAAGAATTTAGTGACATCTTCTTGATTGGATTCTACGAAATGTTCTAGAGATGCTTCATTCACGTCTTCCATTGGGTCAGGTTCAGGACTGGGTTCGGTCTTAGTATGGATCAAATGTGAGAAGTGTAAGGGAACTTTAATGGTTTTGCCTAGGCAAACTTCAAGTTTCCCTGTGTGTCCTTCTTTAAGGAGTTTTTCTAAAGGATAGCCTATTAAAAGATCGAACTCCTTAATATCACAAATGTGAAAGCTCAGGTGAATTGGCATGTCGTAAACTGAAATAGGTAAGACATAGAGAATTCCTGAACTTTGAATAATTTGTCCTGAGGAGCACTTTAATAATTTCGTTGTGGGAGATAATGGCTTGTTTTTGATAAACTGATGGAAAAAGGATAAGGCCATTATATTGATTCCCACAACTGGATTATAAAGGGCATCAAAGGGGGTTCCATTGATTGTACATTGAATTGGTATAGAAGGTGAATCCAGATGGACTACATCAGAGGAAAGCTCTGACTCTTCTAACCATTCCCCACTCATGATGGATGCAAGCTCCACAGTGTGTTCTCTTGAGAAGGTTTGCTCAAAAGGGTCTATCTTCTCATGTGAAGAAGATGTGTGCTTTTGAGGCCTCTTCTCTTTATGATATTTCGAGGTGTTTCCATAATCGGAAAATAAATCATCCTCGATATCATTTATAAAATCAGGTAGAGGAATTTCTTCCTGTGGTGATTCTATATGTTGGATAGCTATAGGTTGAGATGTTTCTGGCATAGGTTCTGGTGTAGCTATCTCTGGAATCTCTTCTTCTAAAGTTTTCTCTTCTAAAGGACCATCATTAGTGCTGGCTAGAATGTTGTCTAAGACAGTTCTAGCTTCACTAGATGTAAGGTGTATGAATGATCCATGAGAGGAGACATTCAAATAGGCTCTAGATTCCTTATTAAGACCAATATAGAAATGTTGAAGGAGAATATGGTCTTGAAGGCTTAGATCTGGTCCGGATTTGCAAAGGAGTTCAAAACGTTCCCAGGATGAACTCATAGACTCATTATCCCCCTGTTTGAAGGATATGATCTTGATTCTGAGGTCGACTACTTTAGATAAGGGATAAAAATCCATGCAAAAATCTGCACGGAGAGTTCCCCAATCGCCTTTCATCTTCTCTTTGGTCCGGTCGTACCATTGGCGAGCTTTTCCTTTCAGAGTGAATGGAAAAAGCTTCCAACGGATAGTCTCGTCTGACATACCCTCAATGTGCAGGTAGTCACAAGTTTGCTCAAACTGCTGGAGATGATGATAAGGGTCTTCGCCTTCTATTCCTAAGAAAGTGTTGGTTTGGACCATCTCTATTAACCGTGGGCGCAGCTCATAGGCATCAGATAGGATTGCTTTCGATGATGGCATAGGCCTAAGGCTGAGCTCTGAGGGTGCCGAAAAGTCTTTAATGAGGGTAGTGTCCATAAGGACAGTAGATAATCTAAAACTAAAAAGAAAAAAGAAAGATACAAGATTAGTTATACTCGAAGAGTTTTCTCTTAACCGTTCTCCCCGGCAACGGCGCCAGAAATGCTTGTTGGTATTTGTTAAGCCTACAAAAATATTATGATGGATAATCCGTAAGCGCACGGATACCGGTGAGCATTCCACCCGGGAGAGGGTTTTAAATATCGAATCCACAAGGAGAATGGTAAAGAGAGTATCTAAGGTATATAACTAATCACTAAGTAGCTATCAAGGACTTGACAGAAAGAGAGATAAGGAAAACTTAAGGATGTCTGGTTCTTATTCTCACAAGCTATGTCTATATTGTTCTTATGGGGTGATTGTCTGAAGGCACACTTAGGAAAGGGAACCTCCCGAGAATCTATGGGGGTTGTCCTATGGTTTCTATAGACGGGAGGTGGACTGCAAAGGACAGACGGGAACAAGGTCACTTCCTGCTTCTACCACACGATCCGGAATATAGAAGGTATTCATAAGCTAGCTAGTCTAAGCACCACGCTTACACTAAACATGCAACTTTAACTCAAGAGCGACAGGAATTAAAGTACTCAAAGAGTTATGAACCATAAGCACAATAAAAACAATGTTACTCACTTGAATAAGAAGTCGATCTTTCCACAAGGTCTCACGATCAGGCTCCAATGGAGTTGATCCCAGAGGTAGAAGATGAAGAGGAGACACCGACAGGTCCGGGCCTTCCTTCAGCTTCGCCTCTACCGCTCTCTAATCCTCTCGAACAAGATTAGCTAGATCTAAATAGATCGTGGCTCTAATCTCTCAACTTGATACTAACTCTCCAACTCTAATTCTAATCTAGAGCTCTAATCTCAGATAGGCATGGAGGATCTGATAGAATGAATTGTTGTCTACCCTGGGGTCAGGGGGTCTGCTTATATAGCCCGGAGGAGATGACATGCACCGTATGATCAAACCGACCTTAACTTGTGGTTTAGATTGATCCTCATAGGCGGTGGAAGAACATTCCGGAAGCTGGGCCCATTTGGCGCCAGGGGGGCCGACCGGCCCCACCACCAGGCCGATCGGGCTGGGGTGGGCCCCCCTCGGGGTCCACTTCGGCCAGGTGGGTCCTTGATCCTTCTAGATGCTTCTTTCTTAGGTGCTAAGTCACGTTGAGTTCCGGAGCCTTCTGCAGTCTTCTAGAGTGGTTTCTTTGCATATTTTCTGAATAGTCCCTGTAAATTCATAGATTCACCAAAACTTGTGGAAATTGTCAATATAAACCCTAATAAGGTGATCTAATTATATTTTAGTCCTTTTTCCAGTAAATGTGAGGGGAAATATTTATAGATAAAATGTGCCAACACCGTCGTATATCGGTTGCTTATAGCCGATGGGTGGAGATTTCGAGCCAAAAGGTTGCCAACGGAATCACTTGATTG
This sequence comes from Cenchrus fungigraminus, assembly GCA_036936925.1. Lineage (NCBI taxonomy): Eukaryota > Viridiplantae > Streptophyta > Magnoliopsida > Poales > Poaceae > Cenchrus > Cenchrus fungigraminus. The sequence continues at coordinate 79,622,159 of CM072772.1, forward strand.
CCATGTCTCAAGATCATCCCTCAATAAGTGCATATCGGCGACAGAACATTGCGGTTGTTCAAGTATATGGCTACCTGGCTAGCTCAAGGAGATTGTGTTTCAGATATTGGCAATATAATAAATTCCAAGACTCGTGTTTATACTTGGATCACAAAGAGGAAACAAAGGGGATATGATCAGTTCCATACAGCCATTGTCGCCTTAACATCGGTTGATTGTGATGAAGTAGTCAAAAGGGGGAATGTGTACACAGAGCCAAAATGGAGCTGCCAGAGAAGTGACAAAGGCATTACCATACAAGGATGACTCAATGGCTACTGATCATTGGGGTATCACCGCCCGATCTAGCTGTACGTACCAAGGATGTAATGCAAAGCAACCGATGGAAGATGTGGTATAGGCCCATTCTATAATATTGCTGGCTGTTTATCTCTCTGATTGAGGATGGGATTTCTGATAATGGAATCATAGTTTGAATGATGCTTGAAGATTAAAGCAGCTCCTGGGAGAACAATCAGCCAATGAAGTGGTCCCATGTGGCTAGTAACAGATCGTTGCATACCTTGTTGGCGGTACATGCTAATAGAGACGAAACAGAGCTCGCAAGCATAAGAATTCTGCAAGAAGGCGGTCTGATGGAAGAGTTATAGATAAATAAGTCAAATGGGAGAGGTTGACCAACGACCAAATCGGCTACTGAAAGAACAACATTGTCGACGCCTCAGGGTTCCCAAGGAGTTTGATGTCAACGAAGATACCAACAACGAGTTCGGGTGATCATACCATTATTCGGTAGCTCAATGGCCGATATACATCTACTATTCACTCAGGAGACAATATATGTTACCAAATAAACATCTTGTTGGCCTTAGAGAGTATTAATGGCCACATCTAGAAAACCAAACTGATCTATGGCAAAAAACAGTTGCTATTCACGGTATCTACAGAGTATGAGAATATACATTGGCCATTATCCGCTACAGATTTAAATGATGGCATATGGGATTATTTATTTCGGCCAGTAGAATTACCAAAGAAGCATGAATCTTTGCACCAGTCATGGAAATAATCTAGCAGTGGTATTGTCAAGAAGAATTCAGCACATAATCCAAGGATTATGGTTTTCGAAGCAAGGAAGCGTATGCAATGCAACCTGACAAGATTTTCAGGATTTGCTTCAGCAAAGAAATGTTGGGACTCACAAGGATAGTGTTGGCCCTGCGTTTATAGTTGTTCCAACACAATTATATGAATTCAGATCACCAGACGATGTTACTGCTGCCGGAGACACTGCTGTTGTTGCTAACACAGCCGAAAGATTGACAAGATAAAGCCAGGCTTATCGGAAATTCACGAGAAAAGATTTGGCATCCACGCTTACAAGTCGGTCGATGGTTCGAGTTTGATGCAACGATGGATCCAGAGTTAGTGGTTTTGGCTCACAATAGTCCTCTCATCAAGGAAAAGGGAGTTGCCTCAATTCTTTATATTGGCAAAGATATTTTGATAAAGAAGCCTGAAGAAAGAAATAGGTTGTAAGAGGAGCACTGCCAGAATGGTTGAGGTATTAACCCATGGAGCAGTTTGCATTGGTCAGAAGAGAGAGGTTCAAGGTCTGCAAGAATTTCAAAGCATGAATCCTTCATACTCCGAAACTGGGGGGCTTGTGTTGACACCGGATTTTGACCAAATCCAGAGTCAAATAATCTTGGCTTGGTAATCGGCAGAGAAGGACCAGGAGAAGAGATGGGCAAGGGAATATTAGCCGATGAAGTCAGCACATATACATGAGACAAGTTCACGCAGGCGTATACGTGTATGCATTGGAGAGTTATCAGCACTAAAGGAGAGAAAAGAGGCTAGCATAGCCAAGACACGTATAAGTACAAGGCTTCTGTTGTTTGTGACAATCGCGAGGATGATCGGCCACCAATATATTGGCAGGAATCGGCAGGATGCCTTCAATAGACAAGGACAATAGGCCAAAGCAATCGGCAGTGGTGGAATCGGCAGGCACATGTGTCATGGACCAAGGCTTCACATACGTGAAGAGAGAAAGAGAGGATTAAATATGGGAATAGCACATATGTATTAAAGAGGAATCACATGACCACGTGATGGATCTAGGATTGACTATGCATGTGTGCTGAGTTCCTCCCGGACAAGTCAAAGGAGAAGCTTAATTGAGAAGGATTCTATAAAAGGGAAAATAGAGTCCATGTATCTTAGTATTTCCTTTAATTTAGACATCTAATTAGGGGAGTTCGTGTCGGATAGTAATGTAACTCGTCAGGAGTCTTTAATTAGGAAGTTTTGAGCCCTTCCGGCTGCAGGAATCTAGAGGAGCCCCGGGTATAAATATAAGCCCGGCTATTGTAATAGAATTATCACACGATCAATATCAAAACCGCCTCTGGGCACCCCTTTACCAATTATTGCATCTACTTTACTGCATCTACTTTACTGCATCTACTTTTCGGCGACTTCGCCATTGCGATTTTCTCTTTTCTACAATGTCGTGCTTCGAGTTCGTCGGGCTGCATCAACTGACCTCCGGCAAGCTTGTGAGTACCGTTTTACCGAATAATCCTAGGCTTTAACCTCCGGGCGCATCGCTGAGGTTTCGTCTAGTTCTTTATTCACAATTTATCGATATCAGCTAGATTGGCAAGTTTTATCTTAATTCTTGTTATTTTAGCTTTTATCACCCATCTATCCAGCTCGATCTAGATCTCGTCGGCTTTTATTGTCTTAAAATATCATCTGTTCTCATAGCCGGCTTAGATTTATTCGAGTGCTGACGTCACGTCGGCTGTCTTGGCCGATCTTTCTACACATAGTTACACTTCAGCTGCTTTCAAGCCTGCCGATCCCGTTTTACTGTATCGGCCGATTGGCAGATACACACACTACTGAAGATCCATCGGCTCTCCAGCCAATTTTCCATTGTCAATCAACAGGTCAGATTGGCTGGCACGCCTCGCTACAGACCGGGGAGTCACGTGTACTGCGCGCAAGGGTGACGTCCTATTTTTGCGTCAACAACATCACTTAGCACTAGCTCATAGCAACTCTATTATACCATATCATACCTCACAACCTAGGCAAAGGTCATGCTTTTTGCTACTGACAAGTTTCAAGCTAAGGTTTGATCACGCAAGGCAACAAACTCAAAACTTAGATAGGATACTAAGCTGTAGCAAGGCATACAAAAGGAATAAACAGAGCAACTATTTATCATTTCAACCATGGACAACAAAAGCATTCTTATCGCGCATATGAAAGCAAACTGATTTCGGAAAGCAAATAAATATTTTTGGTTTTTTTAATTTTGCAGATTTTTATGTGTTTTTAGCATATAAGATTCTGAAAATAAAGATACAAGTTACCTCAGAGTGGGTGTCCTCCCCCAAGCTAGCTTCAAGCTCACTACTGTGGAGGGGGAAATCCCATCCACTGGTAATAGGCCCTTTGCTCCTCCAGCTGCTGCTGCTGTGCCAGCTCGATGGTGTGAAGTCTCTCGCCAGACATCCGCTGCCAGTCCTGGGTGGACTCGATGTGCTGGTGCACGGTCTCCTCCATGTCACCGACTCGGATGTTGAGCTCGCTCATCTGCTGAGTGAGGATGGCCCCACGAGACGACGAGCGCAACCCGGATGACGAAGACATTGCATCTCCGTAGGCAGTACCAGCAAGGACGGCCCATTTGCCACTGCCCGCACTAGCCCAAGCCGAGCTACTCGCACCTTGCTGGTACATGGGCTGGTCCCAACCGGGATCATATCCGGGAGTAACCCCAGGCATGTACTCGGTAGAGGTCCATGTACCAGACGGAGGTGTGGTAGGCTGAGGCTGAGGTTGAGGCGACAGCTACGGAGACGGCTGTGGTGGTGACTGCTACGCTCTAGCTGCTCTCCTCGATGCACTCCTAGTAACCCTGTCACCAGAGACACTAGAACGACGAGGTTCCTCGAGAGGAACGGTCAGTGGCCCTTGGCCGTACAACCTGAAATCTGGGTTAGGTAACCGAATTTGGTTCGTATGGCCCGGGTAAAAGAAAACCAAAGAATCATCCGAACCCTTCTTGAGAATATGCCCCTGAGTCAAATAAGCCTCGTCGATCTGAGTCCGGGGATTAGCAATGGAGGGCACATTGGACCCTTGCGTAATCCCAAGATTCGTGACGATGTGAGAAATCAAAGACGTACACTCAATAGAACCCGTCATCTTAAAATTCGTCAACCACTACCGAATCATAGCTTGCACGAGGGCGACCTTGATCCGTCTAACCGCGGCATATAAGATCATCATCTCGTCAGTGCGCACAGGTCGTACGTCATCCCTTGGAAAGAGAGTGACGGCGAGCCACTTGTGCCACAGTTGGAGAGTGGGATGCAAGATATTGTTGCACCGAGGTGACAACTTGCCGCGAATAGGCTGACCAGAGAGTTCTTCCCAAAAACTTTCACGATTAAAACCGACGCAAGCTTGCTCAAGAGAAATAGCGCAGCGACGATGAAAACCGAGGGTGCGACTAAGATCTTTCCATGAAACTCGATACGGAACTCCATGAAATCGAAATGAAATACCAGACGCATCCTCTTGAAGAGTGCAGAGGAACTGGATGGTGGTAGGTCTAGAACCAACCTCCCGAACTAGGACAAAACCTTCCCATCCTAGAGCTTGCCAAATGGAATCGAACTCGAAGTCCGTACCTGTTTTCTCGAGAAGGTCTGGGTCGAACTCCTTGGTCATGGCGAAGACTCGGTCCTTGATGAGAGCATAGGCTTGTCTCTCGCAATCATTCCTCAAGTCGATGAAGGTGGCGTCGAAGGCGTATACTTCTTCGGCTTGTGGTGTGGGTAGCTCTTCCTCTCCCTCTTCTTCTCGGTTGGTTGACATTGGGCTTGGTGCAGCTTCGGAATGACGAGACGAGCTCCGCCCGTCACGTGAACGGCGTGAGCGAGTCAACTTCCGTAGTGCTCCGGAGGCCCAACTCATCTTGCACAACAATCGGACAACACGAGCAACTCGGTGATGGGTTTGTGAAACCGAATGAAATCCTTACCGAGGTTGCTTCACCGATGATCAATAATTCAGCAACACTTGGAGAGAATACTTGGCACCTCAACCTTGAGCAAGAAATCCAAGAAAACCAAAGAGCAAGAACAAAAGAGGGAGAGATTGATGGAAATGGGTGAAGACACCCCTCAAACCCCCTGGTATTTATAGGTAATGGAGCCGGGCACCGAGACATGAGCCGTGTGCAACGGCTAGGAGCCATTGGAGGAAGAAGGGCCGAGGTAGCCGTTAGGCTGGGTCGGCCGACCTGTGGGGTCGGCCGAACCCACCTCGGGTCCGCCCGCCACTAGGCTTTTGCAACGGCTCTCTAACGGTCATATGATGGCCTGCCTAGGTGTACCGGTCCAAAATTGCCTGAGAACTTGCTCAAAAGAATTTTGAAGGATTTTTCAACTCAAAATTTTATTTTCAAAATTTTTATTCGAAAAGGGAAATTGGCTAGAAAAATTCTAGCATGCAGATGCAAGAATGGAAAATTCAAATATGCATTGGAAAAATTAAATTAAATTTTGGAAAGGGAAATATGAGATAAATACCATTTTTACCTTTTGGCGAAAGGACTCATCATTTTAAGTCTGAGAGCGAGACTTTTTCTCAGCGATTAGTTCCACTCGTCACCCCACTCCCGAGAAGTAGAGGGGTGTGATCTCTGTACCTCCTGCCACACCTTCCGTGTTTTCTTTGACTTTCTTGGTGCAGTCAGAGGTTGCCTAAGCTAGGGTTGTGGCTCCATCCATTCCCTAGTCTGCTCATCATTTCCTTGCACTGAATAGCATTGCTCTTCTGTTGGTCGAAATCGGAACATCAAATTCTTCTTCCCAATGCGGAAACGGATGGTCCCATTCTCCACATTGATCCTTACTCGAGCGTCACTTAGGAACGGCCTCCCAAGAATGAGTGGCATTTCCGCATCATCTTGCATATCAAGGACCACGAAATCTGCGAAGATGCAAGAACCCTGGAAAAATACCAGTAGGCTCTCCACAATCCCCTCCGGATACCGGATCGATGCATCAGCAAGTTGAACTATCCTCGAGGTTGGAGTAAGAGCCGGTACCCCAATCTTTCGAACATCACCTTGGACATGAGGTTAACACTTGCGCCAAGATCATAGAGAGCATTCCTAATTCTCGGATAGTATATTGTGCAAGTGATAGCCGGATAACCAGGGTCTTTCCTGTGCAAAATTGCTTGGTTACCTCCCTGATAATAAGGGCGTGATTGATTCCACGTTTGACCTCCTTGTGGATGATAACCATTGTTGTTGCCGTTCATGTACATCACGTCCTCCTGGGTAGTAGGGTAGTAATTCCCTGAATGCCCAGTGTCGCCACATGCGAGCATCCATAGCTTGAGTAGTGATGGCCATGGCAGCCTTCTCGCTGGTCAGAGCATCCATTCTTTTCATAAGTAGGTCCATCTTGGTGTGAAACATATTCGCTTCCTTGACGGTATGTGTACCCCTCTGACGTGGCTGGAGTCAATCATCACTCCACCCTTGGTTGGAGACCATCTTCTCAATGAGTTTAGTTGCTTCAGCGATAGTGAGAGAGAAGAAAGCTCCTCCAGCAGCAGCATCAATGTGGCCTCAGGCTGTCGGAGTCAGCCCATTGTAGAAACTCTGAAGAATAAGCCAGTTGTCCATCCCATGATGGGGACATGCCAGGATGTACTCCTGAAGCCTCTCCCAAGCTTCTAGAATGGTTTCACTTGCTGCTTGCTGAAAGCTTGAAATTCTCCCCCGGAGACAATTGGTCCTGCCCAATAGAAAGAACTTCACGAGGAATGGTGCTGAGCATTTTGCCCAGGTGTCAATATCTGCACGGTTCGCATAGAACCACTGCTTCGCCTTTCCCAGCAGTGAGAATGGAAACAGCCGCAGACGGATGGCATCTTCCTCCACTCCCCGTATAGTGAAGGTACTGCACAGCTCCAGGAACTGTTGCATGTGGGCGCTCGCGTCTTCATTAGGCTTGCCACAGAATGGGCTAGCCTGTACCATCGTAATGAGGCCAGTCTTGATCTCGTAGTTTCCGTTCCTGGTGTTGATCTCGGGGCCGGTGGGCACCTGATCAGCAGAGGGAGCAGAGTACTCGCGAAGAGTCTTCTCTTGATTGGCCATAGGAGTTGATGTAGATGGCACAAAGGAAGCTGGGTCGACTTCCGTACGTACACGCTAGGGAGAACCGAAATGAGTTCTAGCTCTCCTTACGAGTGACTCAGTATCTTCAGTGAAATTCGGCGGTAAGTCGAAACCAGTCAGACACTACCTTTCTTGATCATCAATAGACAAAGAAGACAATCAAAGTTAGCTTGCATTGAGAACTGTTTCATTCCTATCATGATTATAAACATTTGCAAAGTGTTGACATGTTATGCTCAGCCTTCCCCGGCAATAGCGCCAGAAATGCTTGTTGGTATTTCTTAACCTCGATGCTAAGTTATGAGTTCCTAGCAACGATGCCAGAAATAACCAAATGGTAATCCTAACGATTACAAGGGTCCGCAAGTGCATGGAAGTACCATTGTAGCATTTCCCCAAAGGAGTATTCCAAAGGGTATCGAATCCAACGAAGGCTGGGCGGATTAACAAGTTCAACACTATTGCAATGAGTATAAATCATAGACGGAGACAAACCAGACACTTAAGTACAGGGGTAAGGTATGATAGATAGGATGGTAGTGCGAACACACAAACACAGTCTCTCTAAAGGTCCTAGGCTTAGGAGGCAACATACAAGTTAGTTCTAGGTTCTAAGGTACTAAACACACAAAGTTAGTCAGACGAGTTAGATACACACTAGCATTGCATGACTGCTGGCTCAAGCACCCAGGTACAAACGGGGAGCTAACCTCACGCGTCGCTTACGCACAACTCCGGTTGTTAGACTTTAGACTCCTACAGCGTATCCGAACGTGGGGGATTCTAGAAGGGTCCAACGGTTGTCACCACCGCGGCCTACCCTAAGACAAACCGTGGGATACACTCATAAGTAACGTAGCTACGCAACCCAAGCACCACGCTTACGTTGTTAGCAGGACCTTGACCAGCCCGAGCTATTGTGACCCAGGTCAGAGCCACCAGATAAACCGGCTAATTACACCGAGTACCGTAGCTTGAGCACGAACTTCATACAACACAAACATGGGATCTAACTAGATCAAACTAGGCTAGGTACACAAACAGATTTGTGCTTTCCTATGTCTATTCAACAAGCTCAAAGGGTCGTGTTCTTGAAGAACACGAGCCTCTAACTTATGAACAAACACCGAAAATATGTGAAAGTCACTCGTCAACTGGATCGAAAGGCCTTGTTCATCAAGAACAGGTGCCTCTAAATGATGAACAAGCGAAGAACACATGAACAAATCACCCATGTATACAAGCACAACTTTATATGAAATAGCTGAATAACTGAAGTAGATCAAAGTCATACAATAAAATAAAGATACAAGAGAACTGATACCTAGATCCCAAAGTAGACTTGGAACCTAAATTAGAACTACTCTAGGCTACCTCCTAGCCTTAGAAACCAAAAGTGAGAGAGGAGGAGTAAGATGTGTTGGTAAGAAATGAACGCCCTCCCCTTCTATTTATAGGCCCGAGCACCGGCACAAAGAGGAGTGAAACACCCGGGGATGGCCTCTAGGACCAATGGACAAGCACCACGTGGAGGCCCTGGATCAGCCGACCCAAGGTCGGTTCAGCCGATCCAAGGGTCGGCCGACCCCAAGTGGGCCCTCTCGGGGTGTGCTTCCTCGTGGTGGCTGTCCTGTGGGCCCTTAGGTCGGTCCCCGGTGTACACGTGCTCTTGAGGTGGTCTAGGCGCTTTGGTGGGCCCATGGATCCATGTGAAGTCCACGTGTCACACTCTGATTCATCCGGGCGTGCCTCCCTTGGATTGGTGACATGGCTTGCATGCATGGCACCTGAGGTGGCATGGTTTGCATGCATGGCACATGAGGTGGCAGTCACTCCTTGGTTGAGGTGACGCGGCATGAATCATAGAAGGTGAGTTTGCCACTTCTTTATGCTCATTTTCCTGCAATCACATAATCTCCAAGGACAAGTGGAACTACATTTTTCTTAACTAAAATGCGTGTAAGAAATGCCTCTTGCTCCTTTATTCATGAGTAAATTGATGGCTAAAGTAAGCACTTAACAGCCATGAACAGTTGCATGAATGCGCTTTGTGCTTTGCTCTTTTGCCGATGGTGTCGAGCCCTTTTGCCTCACCTTGAGGAGTCAGCACTTTGGAGCATTTTGTCTCGGTTGTGTTGAGCCATTGCCCTTGCCTTAGGGGACTGAGACTTGCTTTCTCAAGTGATCTTGTTTTGGCTTTTGTTTAGCTTTTGATCACTTGTTGGAGTCGTTTGTTCGTTTTCTTTCTTTTTCTTTCTTTTATGAATTGGTGACTGTGTGTGTTGTCAATGCACTCATCAAGGGGGAGATTGAGGACCGGAGCCTCCGAGGACCGGTGGATGGTCGCTCCTTGGTGTGATGAGTGATTGACAACGTGGTGTGGACTGACTCTTGGCTGAGTATTGCAGGTGCAGGTTGCGGCTTGATTTGTGTTGGTGCAGGTGAAGAGCGGGCGCGAAAGGTCTTAGCCTGTGTGGCCTTCGAGAAGTGGAGAGACAAGTAGGCTCGGTTGGATGGACCCGGTGGCTGAACGGGATCCAGTGCGGGCCGCATGGTGGCAAGAAAAGCAAGACGAAGTCGGCTACGGTTTCTTGGTTGAGCCTCAAAACCGAGGACGAGCCGGTGCAGGGTAGTGGCTCACAACCGAAGTCTGCACGCGGGGTTTGGTTGGTTTACTCCACAAAACCAACACCGAGCCGGGACGACGTGGTGCTCAAGTCATGAGTGGGATTGGCGTGGAGGCTTCACCGAGTCCGTGGGGTTTGCGGTGGTTCACCACAAAACCGTCGGGGTTACTTGATTGAGCCACAAAACCAAGACCGGAGGCTCGGCGGGCCAAGACGAGATCCGGGCGCACCGAGAAACTTCGAAGCGGAGGACACACGTCGGGATCGCAAGGCTTGCGTCGAGGTGAAGCGAGGTGCGGTCACCGAGCATCCGTCCGATGGTGCTACGACAAGAATTCCCAAAGTGCCCTTCGGGGGCGTGTATCCTAGTATTATGTAATAGGGGTAGTTTCGTCTTTCAGTTGCCTCCATATAAACTCAGAGGAGAGGGGATGGCAGCCACCACTTGAAACCCTAATTTATTTGCTCCCTAGTTTCCATTTCCCTTAGGTTTTCCCTAGGCTAGCTTGAGAGCTTCATGATTCATCTTGAGAGAGGGTTGGATGTTCGGGTGGCTTGCTAGACCTTGTATGAACCATTCATGGTATGTATAGAAGATTCAGCGTGGTTCATCTAGTGTCTCTTTGTCTCCCGGCGTTTCTCCTTTTTGGTGATTTTCAGAGCTTTTTTCTTGGGATTTTCGTGGGAAGCTTTTGGAGGCGTTTCTTTACGGGATTTGTTTTAGGAATCACACATGAGGTTGGTGTGCCTCTTTTCTTAGTGATCTTGCCCCTCAAATCCCGTGGAAAGCTCTCCGATTTGGTGGTTTTTGGTGGAGCCCGAGTTCTTGTGGTTGAGCTCGATTGTGATTCGATTCCCGGGGTTTTGGTTGGTTTGGTGCCCTAAGATTTTGGGAATAGCATCTCCTAGAGATGCTTCACTTGTCCCTAAAGTTTTGGCTCAATCCATTCAGTGGTTTGGGAGATCTGTGGAAAGGAAGGAGGAGTTGACCTCGCGGCTAGCTCATTTTTGGTTCTGCCCGACCTGCACGGACGGTCCGTCCAGTGCGTGCGAATGGTCCGCCGGTGCTAGGGTTCATCTAGTTCGTGTCGTGTTCTTGCGAGCTCATGTTTCGATCCGTTGGGGTTCAGTCCTTTTCTCGGAAGGTGTTTGACGGACGGTCCGTCGGCAAGTCACGAACGGTCCGTGTAGGACGGACGGTCCGAACCTCAGTGTCGGATGGTTCGTACAACGCGGGGTGCTTCTGGTGTTTCTGTTTGCTTTCACGGACGGTCCGTCCTCTGCTCACGGACGGTCCGCCAGTGTGCCACGGACGGTCCGCGACCTCATCACGGACGGTCCGTCCTGGCCTGGCAGATTTGCCTATGTCCTTTGCCTCTTGAGTTGTGCTTCCGCTTTGGGTTGTGTTGGGACTTGTTTCTAGGGTTGGTAGGTCCGTTGTGACTACGTAACCTTGGCAAGTTCGTGTGGGAATCCTTGGTTGTGATTTTGGGGCATAGTCGAGTTTGGCTCTTCGGAGAAGAATTTTTTATCAGCTCCCATTCACTCCCGCCCCTCCCCTCTCTGGTCGCCAATCCAGTCCTTCATCCGCTTTGGATTAGTTTGGGACTTGTTCCTAGGGTTGGTAGGTCCATTCTGACTACATGACCTTGGCAAGTTCGTGTGAGTATCCGTGGTTGTGATATTGGGGCATAGTCGAGTTCATCTCTTTGGAGAAGAATTTTTATCGGCTCCAATTCACTCCCCCCCCCTCTCTGGTCGCCTAATCGGTCCTTCAATTGGTATCAGAACCAGTTATGAATCTTCGTGATTCTAACCAGTCTAAGATCCAAGGATGGCGTACCAAGAACGGGGTTCGGGTCCTCCACACTTTGATGGTAAGGATTACCAGATGTGGCAGAGGCGTATATCCATTTTTCTTCACAGCAAGGGGCAGATTATTTGGGATGTCACAGAGAACACAACTTATGTTCATCCGATGAACTTTCTTTCCCCAGGTTCTCGAGATATGCATGATGCCAACAACAAGGCAGTCGACAATCTCTTTCGTGTGCTTTGCAAACCTGAATTCGATCGGGTTCAAGGAGAGGACTTGGCATGCAAGATTTGGGAGAAGCTGAAGAATGCTCATGCTGGAAACAACCAGAAGAAGGCTCGCTTGTTTGCGACCTACCAGAGAGAGTACGAGAATTTCACTCATCTCCCTGGTGAGTCCATAGACACCATGTTCCAGCGGTTCATTGTGATTGTGAACAACATGAGGGCCAATGTGACCGTGCTCCCGTACGATGATCATGACAGGGTTGTGAGGCTCCTGCACTCGCTGGATCGTAGTGTGTGGAGTGAGAAGGTTGAGGCTATCTTGGAGTCGGGGAACTATGAGACCCTCACAGTGGACGACCTATTTTCCAAGCTCAAGTCGTCCAGGTGGAGCGTGGGGTGCGAGCAAAGATCAAGAACCCGACTGACCCCCGTAGTCTGGCTCTTGTTTCTGGTTCAAGGACTAACGCTAACCAATCCTTCAGGATGTACTCCTTGTCTTCTCTTGTGTCCTTGCCAGACGAGGATTTTGATGTGCTGGGTGAGGACGACCTAGCACTATTGTTGAGAAGATTCAAGAGGATGCACGAGAACCGGATGAGCTCAAGGAGGAACTCGAGGACTATTTCAAGTGCGGAAAAACCGGACACTTTTTCTCCGAGTGTCCGAAGTTGAATGATGACGACAAGCACAAGTCCAAGGACAAGAGGAGGCGGTCCAAGAAGAAGGATCACGGACATGGGAGGAAGGCACGATCTCGAGAGAACATGAAGAAGTTGAGCGATGTCGAATCCGACTCCGAGGACACGTCATCAAGCTCGAGTGATGAAGAAGAAGAGGGCGGCAAGAGCAAGAAGAAGAAGACCCTCAGCAAGAAGTTCAACAGCCTTTGTGTGATGGGCCTAAGTGCCAAGGAAGGTTTGTGTGGCATGGCTCGCAGATCCAGCAGGAAGAGAAGCCAGAAGGACGCCTCGGACTCAGATTCTGAGGATGAGGTATGTGATGAGCTCTTTTCCTTGCGCAAGGAGAATGAGGAGTTGGTTGACTTGCTTGATAACCGCGATCACATGCTTAGAGAGGCCGAGAAGCTTAGGAAAGAGCTTAGGCTGTGTTTGAAAGTAGACATTGAGGCCCATGAATCGGTATTGGTATTGGGTTCCTTCAATATCGTTGTTTGGATGGTCCACAGAATTGGAATTGAAACTTGATCCAATACCAGGCGGTATTAGGCTTACGCCCGCAGTCTACCGAATAATACCGACCCTCCTCCCTGCGTATTGGATGGAATCGACGGCTTCCTTTCTCCTCCCGCATCACGTCTCTCACTCACACATCTCTCTCCCGTTTGCATCTCTCCCCTGCCTCCAGCGTTGACCTCCGGTGGAGATGCCCGACTTGGGATGGAGCACGACGGCATGCTTGCCTCCGGTCAGTTCCACGCCGCTCCCCTCCGCCGTCGACCTTCATGGCTGCCCCTCCAGACGGCGGTGCGAGACGAGATGCGGTCCCTTCCATGCCTTCCTCCGCCGGTCAGCGACCTCGCCGCCCCTCCCTGCCACTGCCAGCCAGTGACCCTTGCCGCCCCTTCCCCGCCTCTCTCCACTAGACGGCAGCCCGCACGTGCCCCTCCCTACCTCCCTCCACCGTCAGGACGCATCGCCTCTCCTGGTGGCCTTGCCTCTCCACCAGCGCGTGGTGGTAGAACAAGCTCCACGACAAGGCTTTCCCGTGCCTGGTCGAAATTTCAATTCATTTGCCAAACAGAAAATTGCATTGACATGCTTCCAAGAATTCCAAAAGACAATACATAGTCATCCAAATAATAGAATTAGATTTGGCACCCAATGCAATATCATTGCTAATTTGCAGCCTTAGGGATTTGCTAGAAGAAGCTTGGGAGAAGGTTGTTGATCTGGAGTCGAAGAACCTAGATGCTAAGCTAGAGATAGAATCTCTTAAGGCTGCTCCCGTTGTGTCGGATGAGATTGATTGTGGTGATTGCGCTGGTAACATCCCGAAAAATTTCGATGAAGGCAAAAATGTGGTTTTTAAAATTTTGGTTTGAACTTGAGTGCATAATACAATTATAAGGATGTCTTCTTTGCCATTCCCTAAATTCCTAGATTTATTTTGGAGCTAAATAATAAATTTAGGACTTATAAAATGTTAGTGTGAGAAATTTGGAGTTTATTGGATTTATTTGGATTTTATTTGTGTGGGATTCAAATTTGAATCATATATGTTTATAGGTGTAGGGTAAATAGGAAAATAGGAAAAAGACCCTAATCCTAATCTAGGCTGTAACCTCGTCGGCGAAGTCCACCGGACGACCTTAAACTCGTCGCTGAAGATCACCGGACCTCCCTAATATCCCGCCGGCCCGTTAGCCTTTCGGCCTGTGTAGGCCTACCAAACCACTCTTTCACCTGAGTCGCCGACTCCCGGGTCCCACGCATCACTGGCCACCTTCCTCACACCTTTCCTCCATTTTCCCCTTTCTTCCACACACCTCCATCCCGGGCGCGCCACCTGAGAAAGCGAGGCCGTGTGGCCATGGTGGGCGCTGTCGGATGCACGCCACGTTGGCCGCACCGCATCTCGCCGTCCGCGCTTCCTACCCGCGCTTATATAAGCCGTCGCAGCCTCCCATCTCAAACCCTAGCCACCTGGGGATTCCTCCCCGATCCCGCCGCCGCTGACGTCCGTGGGGGGAGAGGAGGAGAAGGAGGTGGGGAAGCCATCCGTGGGAGCTCGCCGCGAAGCCGGAGGCCGTCCGTGGGAGCAGCTGTATGTCGCGAAGCCGGGAGCCAGACCTGCTGGCGTCCTCTGCTTCCTCTACTCCACCGCCGCACCTCTTCGCCACCACTTCGCCGCCGCACCCTTGGACCAAAGGTGAGCACCGTGTTTCCCTCCGCATTGTGGAGCCCAGCCTTCGAGCTGAGGATGAGAACTGGGCCACACCCGTGAAGACCGCACCCAGTTCTTGGCCGTCTTGCGCCGCTCCGCCGCGCGACTGCCGTCATTTGTGAGCTGGCAATCGAGCTAAGCCTTTCACTTTGCAGTTGCCGCTACCTTCGTCAACGCGTGCGCTCCCCGCTTGGCCGTCCTTTTTCCCCTTGCCGTTGTCGTGAGCGCCACCGGGTTCGTGTCGCCGCCACGGCCGTGCCGTCGTCACCACGCGCGCGCGCACCCGAGGACCTAAGCACTGCCTTCTTTGGCCAAAACCCGTGCGAGCTCTCGCATGCATGTCACACCCTAAAATTTCCAATTTCAGGATGTGAATAGAGAGAATAATAAAATAACAATTTTCTCATAATTTTAAAAAATTTCCCAACATTTATTTTCTTTACAGGAAATATATTATAGGAAAAATCCTTGTTTGATTTTCTGAATCAAATAAAAAGTTGTGAGTGTTGCATTCATGCCGATGCATCTTGGTGCTTCTTGAGTGCTAAAGGTTTCAAAATTGTGTTTAGGTGCTGTCCAAATCCTTCCGAGAATTTTCCGGACTTTTCTGAAATTTATTCTCATTTTCCTCGAGCTATTTCTATTTATTAGAATGCTCTAAAATTTTTTTCATGAGCTCCAAATACTTTATTTGGGTTGTTCATGTCCCAATCTATCTCTGGGAATTTTCCTGGATTTTTGGGAATTTTCCGAGTATTTTTCGTGCTTAAAAACAATTTCGAGGTTTTCTGGAAATATTTTCGCACTGAAAAATTTATTTGGAAAATAAAATCTAAGCCTATCCTTTTCTTTTGGGCCGAGCCCGAAGGCCCAACCCGGTCCGCACTGGCCCGGCCATGCGCCCGTGTGGAGGCCATCTGGGCCCAGCTGCTGGCCGCCGCCAGAGCAGGCCAGGCGCCGCCGCCAGGCCACCTCGGTGTGCGTGCCAAGGCAGGCGCGTCCGCCCGCGCCCCTATAAAGGCCGAGGCCTCGAGCCCCGTGCGCGCCCTAGCCCTAGCCGCCGCCATCGCCCACGTCTCGCTCGCCCGCGCCGCAACGCGCCGCTCGCCGGAGCATTGGGTCGCCGGCCGCCACCGCCGTTCTGTCGCCTCCGTTGACCCCCGGACGAACGAGCAACACCCGGAGCTTCGCCACGCCGTTACGCATCCAGGGAGCCTTCTCCCGTCGCCGGAGGACCGCCGGAATGATGCCGCCCGTGCGCCACCGAGCTCGCACCTCCGGCGCTGTCGTCTTCGGATTCCGACCGTCTCCGTCGATCTCCGCCCGTGGTGAGCACATATTCGAGACCCCCTCGATCTCCTCTACCTTCCGCGCCAATCAATCGAAGCCCTAGCTGCCCCGAGCGCCGGCGGATGGAACCACCAGACCCGCCGTCGCCCCTGTCCAGAGCTTGAAGAAGCTCCTGTCTGTTTTGCACCCTACCCCCTGAGGAACCATGTAATCTACAAATGTTTTATGTGTCTTGTACTTTTCTTAGTTTTGACCTTAGATCTATTAGGTCCCTGCAAATAGATCCAACCCGAGAGCTTTTACAGATGTAACCCTTACTTTGATCTATTCGTAGGCACTATTTCATGTGTCTCGTGAATTTTATCTGGTAGCCCTGAAACCTTCTGATAATCACAAATAGGTCCCTGCAGCCATGTTTTATCCATATCTTTTATGTTCTAGCTCCGTTTTTATCCGTTCAAGTTGCGTTAGGTTCATAATAATGTAAAGTACATGTTAGTGGTGTGTTTTCATCATGTTTGTTTTCTGAAAATTAATTTGATATTAATTTTGATTAATGTTTAGTTAATCATGTCTTTTCTAAATAAAAGCTATATAGTGCTACACATCGTTTTTTATAATCAATATTAATTTGATTAATGATTATTCCACATGCTTTTATACCTAAAGTCTAATTAGATCTTTACCTCGGCTTTTCGTAAACCAAATGCTAATTCGGTTAATATTTAATTAAACTTTTCTAATTAAAAGTTGATAGGCTTTTACACCGGCTTTTATAATAAATGTTAATTTGTTTAAATATCAACATGAATGAGTTTTAATTATAACTTTATTAGTTTACTCAAATCATAAAGTTACATTTAGATTATTCATATAGTTTATCTTTTTCAAATTAAATGTTTAATTGGTATAACTTATATATAAATATTTATAAATAAAAGTTGACTAGTTTTTTTTACTTCGGTTTTTCAAATAAAGTTTAATATGCATTAATTTCCACATAGGGTATTTTATTTCTGAAATATCCTTTATATTTGTTTTGCTAATTAAAATAAACCCAGCTCACATAGTCTTTCATGTTCATAAATGCAAATCGATCATTAGACGTTCTTTATCTCAGTATCTCCTTTTGATCAAATCTATCTGAAGCTCAAACCATGTGTATCTAAACAGACCTTTCGCTTCTAAGCATGTTTTGTGTGCTTTAGTGATCCATAGAATCGAGCCTATCCTTAGTGCGTTCTTTTATATCTTTTCTTTTGATTGGTGTATTGTTCTTAGTTGCTTGTTTGTTTGCTTTGTATGCTTGTGCCCGATGATTGATGCGAGTAGAAGGAACATGGTTCGAGAGCTTTGAAGAGTAAGAGGTTGAAGAACTCTGAGCAACAACATTACTCTGGTTACAGGCAAGTGTGTGGTTCCTTATCCTAATAACTATTTAATCACTCATTGTATTGCTTGCATTAACTTTGACGGGAACCTATTAAGGATCATGCCTAGTCTTTTATGACCTTTGCCTTGTAACCGGGTTATTAAATTAATCTTGATGGTAGCTATTGCTTAGTTTGCTCAACTGGGTTGGTAATAATCAACATGGTTATTCTTTTATGCTTTATGATCCTTTATGTTAATTTTCATTGCAAGACCACAT
Organism: Cenchrus fungigraminus; assembly: GCA_036936925.1. Taxonomy (NCBI): domain Eukaryota; kingdom Viridiplantae; phylum Streptophyta; class Magnoliopsida; order Poales; family Poaceae; genus Cenchrus; species Cenchrus fungigraminus. Next base: position 79,639,899 of record CM072772.1, read on the forward strand.
GTGTTAATTGGAACATGGATAACCACCCAGGAAAACAGTACAACCACAAGAACTAAACGGGCAATGGTCTTGGCTGAATAATTAGGAACTTTAGCTTGGGGTGACCTTACCTGATAAGGACAAGGGATCGGCGGTACTGTGGGGTATGGACTCGCTCTAGCAGGGGGATGGGTGAGTTATTTTTTTTTCTATGGTGGGGTATCGACCTGCTAGGGGACTTTATACCTTGCTAACTGATCCGGACCTTGTGGGTCACAACTTGTTGGAGAACCTTTGTAAAGGCCTTGTAGCATCCCTATGCAACCACACCTCGGTAGTGTGGTATGGTGCCTAGCTAGCATCGCATGGTTGGGTTCAAATGTCTTCGGAGCTTTTACGCTGCTTGTGGTGAAAGTGTACAACCTCTGCAGAGTGTAAAACTAATCGATTAGCCGTGCTCACGGTCAAGAGCGGCCTGGACCCTCACTTGATAATTGAACTTGAAGATGAACATAAATCATGGTTATGCTTGCCATATGCTTATGGTGTATCTTATCTATCTTACCTCTATGCTTAATGTGGGTTGGTATAAACTTATACTTTATTAGTAATTAGGTGCTAATAAAATTTGACCAACTAAAATGCTAAATGCTCAGAGCCCAGTCCACTATAAAGCCTTTGCATTCATCCTTTCCCCACACTTGCTGAGTACGACAAGTGCTCACCCTTGCTATAAATAATGTTGCTCAGAAAGAAGAAGCTACCATGGAGTTTGCTGAAGATGTTGCTGGAGCTAGGCGTACGCAACCCCCAGTCGACTGCCTGTGATGTTTGGAGCCTTCGTTTCCAGGATTAAGTGTAAATCTCTGATAATCTCCCTTTTTCTTACGTGATACTGTTTCTGTATTCACTTATATGTCACTATATGTATGAAAATAGATCCTGCCATACATATAGTTATGCACTTGGTTTTCTTTGGAAAAACAGGTGTGACAATGCATGCACGCTGTTGACGGTTGATTGTCGTATCAAAGTTCGTTTGGATTTGCAAGTGGACAAATCCCCCATCGTAGTCAAGGGACACTTCTTCCCTTAAGTCTGAGAACCCAAGGTATCGAATCCGTGGAACAATGTGCAACACAAGGATTCAATCTAGTAAGGTAAGGAAACTCTTTCTTTTGAAGAACCAAGTTGCATCTAATCTAAGAGATCATCAAGAAAACACATCTAATCTAATCTAATCTAATCTAATCTACTAACTCAAGAGGTAGCAAGAGGAAGCATAGAGATAACCGATCTAGAGAGTCTAGATCATGCTTATGTTGTAGCTCCAAACAAGATAGATGAAGATAGAAAAGCGAATCTCATTAAAAAGCATCTTTAAACCGTGGCCTTCGTTCCGACTCCGAAGACGCCCGCCTTTTGGAGCCACCGTCCTGTCACAACGCACTCCTATTCGTGCGGGTTAGCCTAGGGCGAGTTCGAGAAGAACAAGTTGAAAACACTTGGCCGGTCCGGTATGCACCTCTAGCCACCGCGGCAACAAGAGCACCCTATGCAATCTATCTTAAGTATAGATTGAGGAAGAAGCAAAACCAAGGGAGAACAAAATCATCGAGAAGGCACTTGATCGCTAGAAATCGGATTCACTATAAAATTTCACCATGAATGATTACATGAACAAGATCATCACCGGGATCCTACTTTGATCTTGATCCTTGCTCCAAAGCTCCGACGTGGTCTTCCATGCAAGGTTCCCACGTCGGCTAGGGAAACCCTAGACAACTAGCACGACCCTCCTCTCTGAGATGGTGTCCCTCTAGCTTCTCTGCTCCTCGGCGGCGGATAACGAATGAATTCATGCGTGGCTCTTGGCAGGGGGCTATAAATAGCCCGAGGATCAGCTAGGTCAAAGGGGGTGCCGAACCGGGCCTGGAATGGGCTAGGCTGACCGGCTTGGGCCCATTTCAGCCCAGATCAGCCCCGGCATCCTCCCGGTCGCTTCTCGTGTCTTCTGAAACTTTCCACCTTCTGCATGTGGCCCCTTGGCGTCAGTTTCTCCGCGGTTTGGATAGGGTTCCTTGTCCCGCAAGCTTCAGCATTTTCTGTTCAGGTCCTCGGAGTTTTCTGCCTTCACGGTTCGGTCCTTGGGTCACTTGGAGTCATGTTCACTTCGTGTCTTGACTTGTGCCGGGCTTCGTGATCTTCTCACAAAGTGCTTGATGAACTTTCCCGGGAAGTCTCCCTTTTAGCGTTAAAACCTTGCATAAACAATAAACTCCAAAAACCACATGCGAGTGCGAACTTGATATATCATGAGGGTTAGGATCGTTAGTTTGGATATTAAATCAATGTCAACACCGAAAGTAAACTCATGGCTAGGTTGACGGAAATTCACCGTCAACAGCTCCCCCATGCTTAAACCTTGCTCGTCCTCGAGTAAGCCTTCGATGGATATTAGTGTTGCCCTTCATTGTTCAAACCCTGTACTTGATCATACACGAGAAAACATAATGCTCTCAAAAATTTAATTTGTTAAAGTTCCATAGTGTACTAGCCTTCATCCCTACGGAGGGTGGATTATCAATTAAGCTCTCCCCACTAGTAATTAACCATGCTCCCAAAATTTGAATCAATCTCAGAAATTTTGAAATGAAGCACAAGATGAAGAAAAGAGCTAAACCAGGTTCAAAAATTTAAACCACCTTGCATCTTGCTCATGAACTCTCATCTCATCTTGGCTCTCAAGCCTATTTGTTCTACTCCTTTCCCCTCTCAAAATATATATAAGTGGAAGGCTTTATATGGAGCTTTGGGAAAAGTTTAGTCCTATCAAGATATTATAATTGAGATATTATCAAAACAAGACAAGCTCCTCATGGTCTTATCGAGACTTGTCAAAAAGGTCATTGGAAAATAATGTTGTTTCAAGGAGGGGGAGAGAGAAAAACACACACTTTTTGAGATAAGTGGACATGTGCAAATGGCAAAGAGTGATCCCGAGGCACAAACAAAGTCCTCGTTATCGAATTGCACATGGTTGGAAAGATGAGTATGGGTCTTGATCTTGAATCTTCTTGAAACTCCTAATGCATCTAGAGAGCCGGGGAGCTTTATTTTATTATTTTTTTCTTTCTCTTTTTTTTATTTTTATACATATTTTTTTCTTTTTCTTTTTCTTTCTCTTTTCTTTTTCTTTCATACTTTCTCTCTCTCTCTTTTTTCATTTTTCATTTTTTTATACTCCCCTTGAACTCTAGATTACATTGTACCTACTTCCATGGCAACTCCCCCCATGCTTAGGCAATTGCACGTCCTCGGGCAAAGAGGTGGAATATTTTTTGTGTGCCAAGGTAGGTACTAAAAGTTCTATGTTTTCCTTGAAAGAAACACTTGAAATCTTCTAGGGATCCTTCACACAACCTTCATGTCGTCTTGGAGGTCTCCCAAAATCATACTTCAATCCTTGGCACCTTCATTCTTGTGATCTTCCTCGAAATATTCATCCATACTCAAGTATTGGGTTGTAGTCTAGGAGGTAAACACAAAAAGATATATTGGGTTTGTAGGTGGATATCCGGCGAGGTTTGCAAAAAGATATATTGGGTTGTTCATACAATGCACGGATAGAAAAGGCTAGTAATAAGATAGATACGCAAAAATGGAATGACCAGCTTCTTAGTCTCGGGCCAGACAAATCAAGCCTTGGATTAACTCACCCAAAAATAAATCTTGTATACTAAGTTTTTGCACTCAAATAAATTTAAGGCTTTCGATAGGTAGAGCAATATGCAAGAGGTATTAATGACAAGGTTAGCATTACTTTTAAGAACAAAAAAATCATCTTTAACCCATCCAAAATTGAGAGCATGAAAAGAAAACTATGGGTCTTATCTTTATCATAACCTCCGCAAAGGATTAAGCTAGCATTTAAATTAATTTCAGAATTGTATTAAAGAGAGCATTAGCTTATTCATGCATAAAACAAGTACAAAGATGAGCAAATAGGCAACGGTCATCATATATCAACTTGGCACAAATTTCCATCCATATTAAAGATTATAAAACGATGGGGAAATTTATTCATGGTGATGGAAAACAAAAACTACTACTACCACACACGTGCTGAAAATAAAATAGAAAATGCTCGCACACACAATTTTGCACATAACTGAAAAATAAAGAAAGGAGAAGGAAAAATCAAACCGGATTGGAAGCATTATTTCTTCTTCCTTCCTTCACTCTTCCTCCAATGGTTAATCCTCGTCTTTATGATGAAAACTTGCTTGGAGTGCCTCGGAGTATATGGTGGCGGAGCGGATGAACGAGTTAAGTGTCGAGATCGAATGGGTGGCTCCTCCGCGTGCCCTTGCGGTTGTCCCACAAGGACAAGCTTCGTGTACTCCTCATGCCTCCAAGGAGCAGCGTGTCGCTCCTCGACGGTGCCACGTCCTCCTCCATGCTTCGCAGGGACTCGGAAATAGAGTGCCTGCGTGAAGAGTTAGATGGCGCCTCCAACGATGATGATCATGTCCTCCTTCCGAGGACGATGTTCATGGCCTTTCTCATCTTGCCTTGCTGCACAAATTCACAAACAACTCTCCTGGGGGTTTCTTGCCGGTAGAAAAACGCACAAAGAAAGTATATGGAAGGATAAGAATTTTAACGAATTTTCGGGGATTTATAGAGAAGAAAGTGAGGCACGATTTTTTCTGAGTGGTTCGTGAGGTCTCTGGACTATGAACTCGGGAGCATGAACTTGCAAATGAATGAGAGGCTTACCTGAGGAAGACGAGCGTCGGGGGCCACAAAAAGAGGCCAGGGCGACCGGCCTGGGGTCTTTGCTGCCCCATTTGCCTTGATCTTTCCCTCAGATGCTCCTTGCTCCCTTGTTGCCTTGTATTCTCATGCTCCACAAGAATCCACCGTCCAAACATCCTCGGCCACTCCTTCCTTTTGAATGATGATATCAATGCCTCCTTCCTTAACTTTGTGTCACTTCTTGTCTTCCATGGTTCACATGCTTTTACTTATATCCTGCAAAACAAAGTCAAGTTTCCCTCCCCCATGCTTGCCCTTTACATGTGCCCAAGATGTTTTGATGATAAAGCCTTCCCGTGATGCATCATTGAGCACAAGGTGTTAAATAAACCACAAATCCTTCCCTTGATCATGTTTAGATGCTTATTACTCCTCTAAATTTCATAAATTAAGAATTAATTCAGAGCAAGCAATGAGTCCAAATATATTATTAGAGGAGTTTTTAAACATCAAAAACAATATGTAAGTCGAAAACTTTCCGACTACCTTTATTTTGGTTGCACCGGGATCGTTTGCTTTCATTAATTGATAGCTAGATCCTCCGGCTTGACCGTGGGGTATGGGTTTAGGTTCTAAGTTTGGCCAAACATGAGATAGAGATTTTGAATAAATAAAAACAAAGGGGTTTGGAAAAACTCTAGCTCTAGAGAAACCGGTAGATGTTAAGTGAAAACAAACCAAAAATCGAATTCCTTAGGTTCACGTGAGTGCTAGCATGCATCAAAAGATTTAAAAATATTAAGGAACATAGCGAGGCTCTACTCAAGTGTTTTTAACATGCAAAACAAAATTGAACCTAACATCATGGAGAGGATGGAAGGCTAAAATAGGATCTGAATTTTTGGTTCTAGTTTCTGGAAAAGAGGCAAATAAATCATTGGATGGCTCATGTCATTGGTTTAAGATAGACAAATTCAAATATAATAACTGAGCAAATAAAAGGTTCTCTAAAAACTTGTTCAACCACTTAAGAGTTAATAAAATATCTTGCGTAGCAAATTCTATGACCAACTTACTTGGAATTCAGAAATCTTGATCGGGTTGTCCTCCCGGTAGCTTATTCTTGACTCGACGAACGGGTTGCCTCCCGCAAAGCGCTTCGTTTATAGTCTATAGCTAGACTTCTTCTCTTCTTCACTTCGGATCAACGCCCTTCGTGGGCGTTGCAATCTCGGGTACCCACTTCCGCACCATCTTGGGCGCGGGCTTATTCTAATGCTTAGTCATTTTTTTGGTCTTCACAGGCCGGCTTTGTTCTTTGGTCTTGACGGATGCAACAACTTCCTTGATCTTTGTTTCCTTCTTCTCCGGCTCTTCCTTCTTCTTTGGCTCTTCCTTGAATAAGCGATGATGATGTGGAATATATTTAACATTGAACGTGTTGCATACCTCGAGAGGTGGTTGAAACTTGAGTGCACTTCGCTCGCCGTAGATGTCGAACTTGATCTCTCCAACTTTTATGGGTGCATCTTCGGCGATTCCCACGGGATAGCGAATAGAGTTGTCTCCCAACTCTAGACACATGGCCATAGGCTCGAGCGGTAGGCGTAGCTTCTCAAACATGTCTCTTGGCATGACTCCCACACTTGCTCCAAGGTTGCATAATGTCATCTCGTGCTTGTTGGCAAGCATGTCTCGGAAGTAGCGTGGAGGGATCTTCATGTATTGGCTTGGCATCTCAATTTTCGGTCCTTCGGTCGTGATCTCCGTGGTCTCCTTAGTGTGATCCTCCGTTACTCCCGAATGAGTTTGAATAGCATTCGCCATCTCGGGACCTTGGGGTTGTCCCGGCAATCTTCCTTCGTTACCCATCGGGCGCCCGACAAGTTGTCCCACTTGCGTCTCTAGCATCTTCATCATGTTGAGCACTTGACGGATAGAGCTTCCGACCTCCATCACCTTGCCATCTATATTCTCCAATATTTTGTCCATAGCCTTGAACTTAGTGATGGTGTCCTTGTTGATCTTAGCTTGCTCGTCCATGAAGTCCTTCAATTGTATACAAAGCGCAACCGGATTTTGATTGGACGAACTTGCATTCAATTGAGGTTTACCATGCCCGTGGCGGAAGTTTGGCAACTCTCCTTTCCTCATGTAGTGGAGCACCATTGGTTCCTCTGGACAATCTCCTTGGACATGACCGTACTCCTCACACTCCTCGCATGTGGATCTTGCCTCGGCAGCCTTTAGGTCTTGAGCTTCTCTCTCTATCTCCATCTTCTCCAACCTCCTCATGAGGGAGTTGACCTTCTCTTCAAGGAGTTCGGCTCGCATGTATTCATTTAAACACTCCAAAGCTTCCACAATCATCTCTGTTGGGAATTGAGCAAATGTATCAATCTTGTTGCGCAAATTCTGAGTCTTGGTCAACGAATAATATTCCTTCATGAAGTTCCTCATCAACACTTCCCAATCTAGTTTCGACTCCGCCGATAGAGTGTGGAACCAACGCAAAGCTTTTCCAAGTAGTGAGGACGGAAAAAGCCTTGCCCTCATTTGATCTTGAGTCACCCCATCCTCATCGAAAGTTTGACATAGTTGAACAAATGCTTGGAGGTGAAGCTTCGGATTCTCTTTACCAGTGAAAGACGAATGTTGCACCATGCGGATAGTTGAGATCTTAATCTTGAACGGCCTTCTGACGTCTTGAATGTTTATGATAGGTAGATCAACAATGTCCGGGGTGCATAGCTCCCCGATCTTGTGCTTCGGCTGCGGTTGTTCTCCCATCGGTGGTGGTTGATGTTGATCTCTCTTCGGACTTGGAGGTGGAGTTTCCTTTGGAGATTCCGGCGATCCTTCGGTCTCCGCTTTTGGATCTAGGGTTTCCAGTCCCTTAGCTTGTGTTGCACGTCTCCTTTGCCTGTAAAGTTTTCCTGGATCATCCACAAAAGAAAGTTTGGGTTTCTTGGAGAGGTAGCCGTCCATCTCCGGTTAGGGTTAGCAAAAAAACAAAAATCTAAAAAGAAAAATTAGGGTTAGTAAAAACTAGATTAGATTGATTTTTTTTCTTTTTGAGGATGATCAAAGTTAAGAGATGCAAAAGAAAAATCAAAAGAAAAACTGAAAAATATTCACAAGAAAGCGATACTAGATTGGATCTTGATTGCTTGTTCCCCGGCAACGGTGCCAGAAAAAGGGGCTTGTTGATGGTGCAAAACCGTGTTGAAGTTCACCGCAAGCATAAGGGTGACTTGGTGCCTTTTTCACCAAGGAGGGTCCTCCCTAGATTGGCCCTGCGAATTTAAGTAGGACCCTCCTTGGTGAAAAAGGCACCAAGTCACCCTTATGCTTGCGGTGAACTTCAACACGGTTTTGCACCATCAACAAGCCCCTTTTTCTGGCGCCGTTGCCGGGGATCGGCTACTCGAACCCTAGGGCGATCTATCTTTCCTTTTTAACTAACCCTAATTTATTATTGCATATACCCTGTGTTTCTTGTTTGTGTCCTTGAATGCAGGTAAAACCCTAGACACAAAGCGATCGAGAAGTTTTCAACATTCGGACTTCAACAAGTCCAACCTCGCTCAACCAAGTTGATGGCTATGCAAAGAATTGCTCTTTAGTGGTAGGTGCTAACCTTGGTTAGTGGCCCAACATCCTCTATCGAGCCCCCACCCAAAGCAAACGAAGATGAACAAGGTATGCCTACGTGTGTCAATTAAGTTTTTAAGACTAATTTCTTTTGGAGGTTTGTATGTTCAAGCTATAGGTTTCGGAAATGACCATATCAAGCATGGTGGAGAAGGATTCCATTACCATCATGCTCATGCAGCGATGGTAATGATTTTTGAAGCCAAGGGATGCGTGACATGGTGCCCTAAAAGACTTAAAGATAAAGACCACGCTTACATCTCCGGATCGATGGACGAAAGGATAACGATGTCATCACGATGTTTGCATGAGCCTCAGCAGAAAGCATTAGATAAATTTGGATTTTCAGAAGCCCCATGAAGTCTATGTTCCAACGAATCAAGCGGCAAGGCAATCGGAGGTTCCTACAAGCGGATATGGCCGAATCACCGAAGGTTGCACGTGCTGAAATTCTGGATGGCAAGCAGTGCTGAAGTGAAACAGCCATAGCTCCCTCATTCGGACTCCGATTAAGACGAATGAGTACCCGTTGGAAAGGTTATTTTATAAATTTTTCAATAGAACTATATTTTGGTATATGTTCTGTTCTGGATGCAGGGGTAAATCCACGAAGAAGAGGCAGCAACAAGGCGATGACGACAAGATAGAGGAGATGGACATGGTGTCAATAAAGAGAAGATGAGGCAACGGTTCCACAACACGTACATGATGAAATTCAGGAGCTAAGGACAGAAACAAAACCCTCCGGAGCATGGATGAATGAAGACACAAGAGGCACCACTCAACACATGATGATGTTGGAAGCGAACCACGACCGATTTCATAAGTCAACATCAAGCTGCATGGCTACTTTGGATTCTCGCACAAGTAACCATGGCTTCACGATGATAAAAAGGTATGTGAGAAAGTCGAGATCTATGACTTTAAATGAAGTGCTTTACGGGAGGCAACCTGATCTTTTTATATATCTATATAAACTATGACAAGTCTACATTGTGTTCTTTATTTGAAAACTTCAAGTAACATCGTATCAATGCTCTAATAAATATCACAACCACATTTTGTATGCTTTAATAGATATAGAGTGAGCACTTTGCTACTTGATTTTTGGAAAACTTGTAGACCCCTTATTTTTGTGTGCTTATTAGTGTTTAGAGTCATTTTATTTGTGTCTTTTTAGAGAGAAATATGAAGCATGATCCCTTTTGATTCTAAACTTGTGGCTAGTTAACTTAGGCTAACTTTTGCTTATGGTTTAGATCACCACCATATCATGTCATACCTTTTTGTTCATTCATAATCATGTTACACTTCATTCCACATCGTTCTCCACCCTTTGCATTGTGTTGCATGTTGCATCTCATCTTTTAAAACCCTTTTTGTGAAAAAAAACATCTTCGCCTAAACCTTCCTATCAAATCACACCTAGCACCCAAGCCAACAAAGGAAGAATCGACTTATGTCAAGTCGACAAAGTCTATCTCTATCCCTTTCTAATTAAAATTTTGACTAGCCTCGTCCTAAACCCTTAGGGAAAACCTCTCATACCTTTAGTAATCCTAAAACCATAGGTTTTTTTTCATCCAAAAATCTAACCCTTGCTTTTCTTCTCTTCCAAAACCACCTTAGATAGAATTTCTTCACCTGACTTATCTTTTCAAAATTCTTATCTTAAGCCAAAAATATAGGATACCCACAAGCCTTACCTTAAAACCTTGTTAGCATGTTTTAGGTCTTTTGATAAAACTTTTGTTGACAAGACTCTACCTCTCATAAAGTGACTTGCTTGTCATTATTGAGGAACAACATCGAAAGCCTTTTTCAAACATTGCTAACCCTTTCTACTAACCCCTTTCATTTGCATTTTGCATCAACCCCTTTGTTCTATCATGCATGGGTTAGCTTGGTTTCTTTGCGAAACTTTTTGATGAAAGCTTTATTTCCATGATAATGCTTCACGCGTGGCATTTTCTTTTGTAATCTTGTGTAAACATGGTGTTTAGGCATGATTGGAGACCCCATCATTCAGTTTTATATACCTTGCTATCATATTGCATTAGGTTGATTTATAAATTTTGCAATGCGCTTTAATTTTCTTGCGGCATAAAGAATTATTAACCTTGAAATGAACAAGGTGTTTTGACCTTGGTTAAATCTTTATGGTTATAAAGAAATAAAGCAATCTAGTTGTAAACATAGTGTTTAGAACTTGGTGCAAACATTGTTATTGTTTATATCCCTTCCTTTCATTTGCATTTTTTCACCTACACGCACGTACACCCATTAGGTTCTTCTTTTTCTTTTTACTAGGTAAGCTATGCCACAAGTTAAGATCTTAGGGATGTATTTGGTTTGTTGGCAATTATTTCTACTCCTGACCATCACCCCAGGGGTAGAATGTGCATTTGATTTATTTTGCAGGAATGATGAAGTGTTCCCATGAGTTCTTGACCAATTGCAATCAAGATCATTAGTCATCTACAAGGCTTCAGAAGGAAGTCGTTGTTTCCATCAAGATTTGAGCACGTGTTCAGAGATGTACAATGGAAGAAAATTTAATATTCAGAAGCTCCTTCAAACCCTCTTTCCAACGCATCAAGGATCATCAATTTTGAAGACCCGTACAAGGAGATATGGCAGAAACATTGAGCGCTGCGCGGTCTGAAATCAGCTTGGACAGATTGCATCGCCGGAGTAAAAAAGGCACAACTCTCTTGTTCGGAACCCGTTTCATGCGAATCATAGCTCGTTGGAAAGATAATTTCATGAACTTCAGGTTGGAGGGGTGTTTCAGTACATGTTCTGTTCTGGAAGTAAAGGAAAAACTGTGGAAGATGAGGTAGCGACAAGGATGGGATGGAAGTCGGTGATGACGATATGATGACAAGGAAATGAAGATGATTCTCAAACACATGGCAATAGGGAATTACGAGCGATTCAAGTTCTTCCATACTTAGCAACACGCTAAATATGGGGGAAGATTTGAGGGACGAAAAGAAAACGGCCACGTGGAGTATGAGGATCACCTTCACCACAAGATGCTCATCATTCTTTTTCCATGCTAAAGCACAATGCTTAAGTATGGGGGAGGCCACGCTGCACTTCACTACGAGCATCGAAGAGGACGGTAACTCGCCCTTAACTTTATCTTTGTTCATCACCTTTTAAATTCTTGCACATATATGCTTTCAACCATAGACAACCTTTGTATCTATCTCTCGATCAATAACATGGCTACTAGGAGGACAACCTAGATTTGTTAGTTTTATTTTTCAATAAATGAATCACCATCTCTTTTGAGCTTACCACGATGATATCATTTGTATGCCTTGCTTATGGAAAAGTGATGAAAGTTGCCGCTTTGTTTTACTTGCATGATGTTTTATGTGACATGACTTTTTGCTCTCTATTAAAAGGAACTTAAATTGATTAAATACCGGCTCTTTCATTTGTGGAGGTTAAATGACTAATTTTTAAGACCCACATACTTTATGTTGCTCTTTGATTTAAGTTTACCGATGACCTATGCCTTGTACTTGTTTTATTTAAAATCATTATGCTATCTACATTTGTGAATCTCTTGCAAGGCTCTACCTACCAAAGCCTATACACAAACAAGTACTTTCATGATGTAACCCTTAGTTTGCAAACTTATATCTTGATGAGTTGGATTAGGATTGATTTCTGTGGTACGAGACTAAGAAGCTGGTCATTCCTTTGTGTATCTTTTTCATGCTAGCCATTTTTGTCCATGCATTGTGAGTTTCTACATTGGAAATTTCACAAACTTCGCTGGGCATCCACCCTAAACCCAAAACATCTTTTTGTGATTACCTCCTTGACCACAACCCAAATTGAGTATGGATGATCTTTCGACGAATTTTCTGAAGATTTTCTGGCAAGATTTCAAGACATATAACATATGGAGGGACTCATCAAAGTCATGCGGAGTTTCGACATGGAGGATACCCTTGAAGATTTCAAGAGATTTATAGAGGAACACAAGGATTTCGTACATCTCTAGCAGCCATAGGTCCCCTCACTTTTATGCTCGAGGACGAGCAATCATTTAAGCATGGGGGTGAACTGCTATAGCATGTACTATGTTGCTTAAAAGGTCGGAGGAGCATTAAAAAATGATGAATAAAAAAAAGAAGAAAAAAGAAGAAGAAAATGAATGATGAATGAAAAAAAGAAGAAGAAAGAAAAAAAATAAGAAAAAAAAGAAGAAAAATAAAAATGCTCCTCGGTTCTTTTTAGTTTCATTTAAATCTTAGAGAGCTTTAAAGACAAGCCATACTCAATTTTTTTCCAACCATGTGCAATCCGATAACGAGAATTTCATTCGTGTCTCGGGATCACCCATTTGCCACTTGCACATGTCCACCCTTCTAAATGCGTGTGTTCCATCTCTCTCTTTCCAACATTTATTTTTCATGGCCTTTTTGACTAGTCTCGGTAATTCCAATAGATCTCTTTCTTAGTTTGACAATATTTCAAGTATAATATTGACAATATTATAAAAAAATTTTCCAAAACTCTTCGAAAATCTTAAACTCCATGTTAGGCTAGTGTTTGCTCTCTTTTGGCTCTTAATTGCTTTCCATTTGGAGTTAATTGCAACGAGGTTCCGCCTTTATTTTATTTATGCGATAATAGGAGCAGCCGGAGCCGGAGAGCTGAGCTCGGAGTTCGACTACACCGACGACTACGTCACCGACGATTACCCGTCCGCAGGTTCACACCCGACTGATTCTGAATACCTATTAGGCATTGCTATATAGTATGCTAGCGCTTTACTTAAATTGCATGATGATGAACCTTGCATAGCCTTCTTTATTTATCCTGTTGTTGACGGTCGATTTTGGTACACCTAGCTATGAGTTTACCGTTAACATTTGCACGTATTTGATATCCTAACTAATGGTACTAACCCCCTTGATATGACAAGTTCGCACTCGCATGTGGTTTTTGGAGTATATTGTTTACGCAGGATTTAAGCGCTTAAAGGAGTACTTTCAGGTAAAGTTCATCAAGCACTTTATGAGAAGATCATGAAGCCCGTCATAAGTCAAGACACGAAGTGAACACGACTCCAAATGGCCCAAGGACCGAAGCATCAACACATAAAACTCCGGGACTTGGAGATTTACCAACGAGATCAACTTAGCCCAAGAAATATTCTCGCAGCCCAGAACAGCATGATCTTTCGGTGTAGAATCGGAGACTTAAACGACCTCTAATGGCAAAAGTTTGAATACCAAAGTTGTGGGCATCGACGATAGCTTCGATTCGGACATGTGGTAGGCCCAATTCGGGTCAAGGAGCTAGGAGATATGGCCCCCGAAATGCCAGCTGCGCAGACAAGTCCGAAATCAGACAGATTATCTTCCGAGGCTGTTTTGGGGATCTTATCTTCGTTTCCAAGGAAAACAATGAATACCAAAGTTGAATATAATTTCGTGGCCCACAACCTGGACACCTAATTTGCATTATTTGGAGTCCGGACGTGGGAGATATGGTGCCGGCAAGAAAGGGCTGCGAATCAAGAAAATCTGGACGAGGCTAAGTTTATGGAAACCAAGTTCGCTTCTCTCCCAAGGAAGATCACGTGCAAGACAAGTTGGAGCACGCCCCAAGGCTCCCCAAGGGAATAAATACAACCCCTTGGGCGCCCAAGGAGGGAGGGGGAATCCATCCATTCATCAGAGAGCCGCCGACACGAAGGAGAAGCACCGGGAGGAAGCCGACGGCCGCCGCAAGTCCTCGAGTTGCCTAGGAGATGGCTTAGGCCATGCCCTAGCCGTCATGGTTGGCCCTGCGTGGTGAAGCCATGGTGGAGTTTCGGAGTCATGACTTGAATTCGTCAAGTCATTTGTACCTTCAACATTCGATGCTGATGTAATCATATCTTGTCCTACTTTGATCTACATCGATGAGTGTTTTATCCATATGTGTAGCTAGCATATGATTTTATTAGGAATAGGTATAATCTTGGTAGTTAGTCTATCTCTTGCGGATACATCGTTGTAGTGCACGGACCGAGGTTGTCGTTCGGTGATGAATATCCTTGCGTAGTGACAGTACGGTGGAGGAGAAAGCGGCGAATGAACGTGTATCGGACCACTCCATATCGGGTTACTCCATATCGAGTGTACTCCTTATCATAGTATAGGTTTAGATTGGTTTGTCATCTTGGCCGGAACGGCAACAAGAAGACGATAGGCTAGGGTTACCCTTTGGTGTTTATCTTTATGGCTAAGTGGATGAGATCCATACAATCTACCATGTTTGTATGCTAACCCCTTTATACAATCAACACTTCATGATAGGTTAGATCATTAGATTAGATAGATAGCCTTAGGAGTTTGCTTCCGATCCTTGGATTGACAAATCTAGGGAGGACCCTCCTTGGTGAAAAAGGCACCAAGTCACCCGTATGCTTGCGGTGAACTTCAACACGGTTTTGCACCGTCAACACCTGTCCTTCATTCTCCTACTACTACTATGTTATATATATACGCGAGTATATACGCTATGCTTCGCGATGCATGTGTTGGGAGGGCTATAGTGATTCGTGGCGTGTGTGGGGTAAAAACCGGCAGGAGAAGGCGTTTTGGGTACTTTGGCGGGGGTGAGCTCAAAACAACCGATCTGGGATCGGGGATGGGGATGCACTCCTCAATGCATTCCCACTTTTACGGCTTTTGGAGCACAGCTGTTGGGGTTTTATTATACGTTTGGAGGACATGAGTTCGCCCCGGTCTGAAAGCGAGTGGACAGACCTTTTTCACGGGACTTTTCGTACACACCACCTCGCCGAGAGTGGGGTTAGGGCCGGGTTGAGCTCGGCAAGTGCGATGCCATTCTTGCCAGCAGGATAGCGGGGTATCAATGGTGGAGAAGTGAGAGTGAGCCCATCTTCTCCCAGAGCGTCTCCCGTGTGGCCACACGGGAGCATTTCACAGTTCCGATGCAGTCCTTTTTGCGAGGGATCGCTTTGAGGCCCGGATGCAGGGTGGAACCATAACTATCGAGAGTTCGCACGGTAGGATGGGCTTGGTCGGCCGTACACCAGTCGGGTGCCATTCCGAGTTGGGTATAAATGTACACGCTCTGCAGAGTTTTGATCTATATGTATAGCTGTGTCCTCGTTCTTGGACATGCCCTTGGTAGCTTTGTTCTCATGTTTTGGGATTTCTACCTTCCCCCATAGTTTGAGTGTGTGGTGAGCCGTGGTTGTAGTCGGGGAGAGGAGAGTTGCTCCCTCTACCTCACAGATCCGATTGCAATCATTGAGGTGCGAGGAGAGGAAGGTCTCACACCGACCCTAGATGGAGATAGGTTGTGGAGACGGGTTCCTGGGGTACCAGGTGTTCCCGAGCTGTGTTGAGAGAATGGGTTGGGATCTTTATGGAGATATCTATTGTTATGCTTTGCTGCTGCTGCATAGGAAACCTGAGCCTTTACCTTGTCACTTTTCTTACCCTTTAGAGTTAGGCCACTTAAAGCTGCATACAGTTGGGGACGTGGACCTATCCCATTCCTTGGGGATAGAATTTGGGTGTGCTGGGTACGAGTCCGACTACGACAACAACACCGATGGGTGGTACGATTGAGGGAGACGTCACTACGCTCAAGGATGCATATGGCAAGAAGAATAAAAGATGGAGACACTTCTGGGATGCTAGCTACCGCTGCGTAGACTTTTCACTCTGATTCAGTCAAGAGGCTTGTAATAATGTACTCCATAATGGACTTGTAACAAATTAAGTACTTACATTTGTGTGTTTCGATGTATGGTTGTGATTTACCGTCTGTGATGAGTTCTGTACGCGATAGCGACTGATCCAGGGACTATCGCAAGGGTACAGGGGTTCGGATTTTCCTCACCGAAAATCCAGGTCGTTACAGGTGGTATCAGAGCCTTACTTGACCGTAGCACGTATCCCTAGAAATGGCTGATGGAAATTAGACTCTATACGCTCTATTTCTATATGAATATCCTTTGAACTATGTTATAAAGTCTTCTCCCTCTTTAAATTTTCTTCCTTACATGCGCTAACTAAAATGGTCTTCTGTGTCACAGGAAATGGCGCATCAAGTTGCCGAGATCACCCCTGAGACGTGCGAGGAGATCTACTGCTGGTTGGAGAGGGCCCTTCTCAGATTCAGGGTCCCTCCCACTCATGTGACGTACTGCGCCGAGTACATGCCAGCCGTGACGGGGCAGCTGGTGCTCTGCACAGTTGCCATCCTTCCTCACCCGGCGCTACCAGGCTTCAAGGGGGAGGTCAGCTACATCACCGCCATGACCGTCCCGACTGCGCTGGACCTCGCTTTCCGACAGGCACTGGGTTGCGTCCTAGCCCAGTACCGTGGCGTGTTCGAGACCGGGGAGCTTCGCCTTCTACCCCGAGACTACTGGCGCTTGGCACCGCTCGTGGACTGAGTCCCGTCGCACGCGGGGCTTCAGGACGACGTCGACTTGGCTCCCTTCCGTGAGGCCGATGACACACTGGTGATGATGGGCAGCTACCTTGTCGACCTCTACAAGTACATGTGTCGCCTAGAGAACGAGTTGCTCAACCTCTTCAGCGAGATCAAGGAGGCTACTACTAAGGCACGACTTCACCTACCTCGTTGCCTGGAGTTGGAGAGGGAGAACCACGCAGTTTGCTACCGTGTTCGCCAGCTTGAGCAGGGCGTCAACTGTGCGAACACCACGCCGATCCAGGTGGAGAGAGAGTGTGTGGCTACTCGCGAGGAGATGCTGCTCGCCAAGGAGGACCTTCGCAAGATGAGAGTGAACCAGAGCCGGCTGCACGACAGGCTTCAGAGCAAGGACGACTTGCTCATGGTGTGTGGCCATCTGCTAGGCTGCGAGAGAAACAAGGTGAAGGAACTGGAGAAGTGCAACGAGGAGAACATCGCCAACCTCGCGTGGCTCACTCGCATGGCAGTCTACCTGAAGGACAAGGCTGAGAGACTGAAGAAGACATGGGAGGACGCCGATTCCCTCCGAGTGGACGAGCTCATGGAGCTCAACGAGGAGCTACCCTTAGAGTCGCAGCGTGCGATTCGCATGGAGACCTTTGAGCTTCACCCTTCCAAGCTCAAGCTACACTTGTGTCCCATGGCTCGTATGCCGACCCCAGTCGAGACAGACGAGGTGAGAGTGGCCCACACCATGGTGTCCAAGATCTTCCCTCCGGACTACCCCACTGAGGGTCGCTACCCAGTTGCCTACAAGAGGGGTCACACCGAGTAGGGTGTGGAGCAAAGTC
This sequence comes from Cenchrus fungigraminus, assembly GCA_036936925.1. Taxonomy (NCBI): domain Eukaryota; kingdom Viridiplantae; phylum Streptophyta; class Magnoliopsida; order Poales; family Poaceae; genus Cenchrus; species Cenchrus fungigraminus. The sequence goes on from CM072772.1 coordinate 79,657,580, forward strand.
AAGCCAGGAATAAAAGTAGAGTTGTAAGATAGTGGTTTCCATGAGTTGTCCCATGCAGCCGCGAGCATGTTCCGGTGCATGAAGAGAGTCTTGTCACATCATGTTAGGCACCACCTTTTGAGCATGTCACGATGTATTAGAACATTGATTTAAGCTGTTACCTCCAAGGTCTGAGTCAGCCTCGAGGAAACATATGTACTTAACATGCTTGTTGTATGCTTGGTTCTTAATGGAGTTATTTGTGTCTTAATCCATCTTCTCATTGAGAGTTGGATTATATATTTAGCATTATTTTCATGCTTGTTCTCATACTCAATATGTTAGTGAGTGACGTTGTTTTAAGTTTTCTCTTCCCTGGTCATGTTTTCAGAAAGATGTTGATCCGAAGGTCTAGTCGCCTGCTAGAACGCCTCGAGGAGGCTGCCGATGAAGAGGAAGCCCCACAGGGCCGTGGCCATGGTCATGGCCGTGCCGCCACTCGTGGAAGCGGTCGTGCACCTGCCCGTGGCTGTGGACGCACACCTGTCCGTGGGGGAGCCTGAGGAGCACGAGGTCGGGGTGCCGGTGCGCCACCACCGCCACCGCCGCCCGTTGACCTTGAAGACAAGGAAGAGGAGAAGGAAGTTGAGCCCAAGCCGGAGCAAGACCAGCCTGAGCTTGAGCAGCCGCCACCGCCACCACCCAACCTGGTGGACGTGATGGCCCTGCAGACTCAGCTGATGCAGAGGATGGCAGAAGCCATGGAGCACCGAGGCAACGGTGGGAACCGTAATGCCCCGCTGGAAGAAGACCTCACGAAGAAGATCGAGAGGTTGATCCGCCTGAAGGCTCCTACCTTCAGTTACTCGAATGAGCCACTTGACGCCGATGACTAGCTGAGGGTGATCGAGACCAAGCTCGACCTCACTGCCTACTCCGACGAAGAGTGCATCGCCATCGCCGCACACCAGCTGGAGGGACCTGCCAAGTCTTGTTGGGACAACTATTCCGCCAGCCACCCGAACCCAGCCTACATCACTTGGCTAGAGTTCTGACACCACTAGATTTTCTCCCTAATGCAAGACACGAAATGTGTTGTAATATGCCATATTTGGTTCCAATAGCCGCAATTGCAACCAATTTTTTTCGTTAACCATGTGATGCGAAAGGGCGCGTTGCATTAGCCTGTAGCAATCGTGGTCTTTTTGTGGTTGCAAAAGTTTTTCTATTGCAACGCAATGCGGCGTTGCAACTAACATTTTAGATCATGCTTGTGTTGGTTGCAAATTATTCTATTGCGACGCATCTGGTGTTGCCATAGGTGCAATTGCATCATACACAACGCGTTGCAAATTCTAAAATCTTTCGTTGCAAAGTATTATATTGCTACGCTCTGTTTCTGGTTGCTATAGGGGGATCCACCTTTATTACCACGAATGTTATTTGGTTGTAAGATGTGTCCTCTATTATTGCTTCGAAAATGGTTTGGTTGCCAAAAGTTCAAGTCTATTACCACCATGATACAGGGTTGCTACAAGTTGAACTTACTATTGCCATGTTTCTTTTTGGCAATGAAAAATAAGGGTTATGAAAGGATGACTTATCATTTGCAACGTCGAAAATGGTTTGGTTGCCAAAAGTTCATGTCTCTGTTACCACCATGATACAAGGTTGCTACAAGTGCACCTTACTATTGCCACGTTCATTTTTTGGCAACGAAAAACACGGGTTGTGATAGGATGATTTATCCTTTGCAACGAAAGGTGTATTCTGCCATGCTCATTTATATAGCAGCAATAATTTGAAACATTAAATAACATCATCAGGTATATATAATTATGCATTTATAGTTCATGAAACAACATTCAACCATCCACTGAGTTATTACATGACACACGAAGTACTGAAATACTGAAAAGTTTCGGACGGGACATTGTTTCAACACATAGTAGGCTAATTTGATAGGAAATGAAGATCTTGGTCAGCAAATGGTGACTTCGAGAGGATCCGAACACTTGATCAGCAAAAGGTGACTTCAATGCAAGGAGCTCGCATCACCTGTTTGCTCCATTCGACATGGCTTAGTCTCATGAAAAGAATCAACAACATTTTTAAGCTAGCATCAAATAATAGTTATGTACTTTTCCAAAAGGACTACTTGTTCCTTTTAAATGCGGAGAGATAAAAGATTTCACGTGGTACCTGTGCATTCTTTTTGGACAATGCAAATCTTTTGTAGTCAAACTAAACACCTTGAATTTGAACGAAGTATTATAATAGAAAAGCACATAGTTCCCGTTAAGTGTATCCCAATGTATTTTTATACCTGAACAAGAAAAAAATTAACTCCTTCAGATGGTACTCATGTTCAAGTTACCGAAATAGAAAAGCAAATGGCAGTCATGTTCAAGTTATGCAGAACTTTCAAGTTACGGCAGAGTATGCATTCATAAAAAGAAATTTAGTAAACTCTCATCTAGTAGTAACTACAAATCTGCATTTTATTATATGGTTCAGATGTGTGTAAGATGACACGAAGAGTTAGGCCAAGTCACCAGACACTTGGAATCCAGCCAGTCCACGAATGCATAAAGCTAGACTTGCACTAAAAATAAATATGCAGATATTGCGCAAGTATATTTGACATATGTGCACTTTATTTTCAAACAAGGGAAGATGTAATTGAAACTATAGATGGGTGCATATAACAGTGAATGATTTTTTTATGGGGCATGCATTAAAGACAAAAAAAGTGTAGCAACCTGAGAATTAAGTGCTGCAATATGGAAATATGGAGTATGCATTATTTGCAGAAACTCAGCAAAACTGATAAAAAAACCAACATTCTACAGATAAGAGAAAATTTCTGAATAGATCAAGTATTGATGAGTAATAGTCGAGTTTCTCAATAGCGAAAGTTCTACTAATAAGACATAAAATCATTCAATTCAAAGAGAATTATCAGGATTTAGGAACAAAGTATTCCAGAGGGAGTTGTTACCTTTGATCTAAAAATTTAATGTCATCCAATGCTCCACAAGGATGGATTTAGAAGGCACTTTGCTATCCCACCAACATGTAGCAGAATCCCTCCGACAATGATTAGCTCCATCATGCCATAATTCTCAGTCTGGAAACATTGAAATGAAATTTGTTAATGATCAACAACTTACAAAGTAGAACTGTATGTGCTCAGTAGAATGCATGCCTTGCGTAAGTTTAAAGTAGATCTATATGTTTTTTTTTTGTTCTCCAACTCAGAGTATATCAATGCCCTTGTGCGTTGCAGGAGCAACTAAGCAGAGGTATGGTTAGCTTGCAGCTACTTTTGCAGCCCTACGCAATCACCCTCCAAAGACGCAACTTCTAAAATAATTTTGGAGCTTTCCATTGCTGCTCGACCTATGTTGATTCAGATTTTCCCAGTAGCACAGCAAGCAGAAATGATCTGGTTAAAATATATAGATTAGCAGGTGAAAATTAAAATATGATGAGGAAAGTAAAATATGATTTAGTGCTAGGAAAACCTGATAATGAAGTAAACTGCAGGGACAAGCTATGTCAAATTGAAGTACAAAATAACTTATATCCCATGATAATGAAAGAAACCAAAGGAATCACTATCTGGTCACAAATAGTACACATCATGGTTGTAACTAAGCTAGTTTCTTTGTGAAAACTAAAAACATTAGCATGACAGGTAAAAACAATAGCATGACAGGGAATTGGTCAAGAATGCAGAATATCTAAGTCGGTTACTCATCACACAATATAATGCTACTGAATGACGATAGTTGTCATTGTCCAAGTGAGGATCCATCTCCAGTCCCTGTCTACATCCAAAATCCAAAAGGCATCTCATATTTTGCAATTAGAAAATTTTAATAGTATATCAATGGTAAGAAAAAAGCCTTATTACAGTTTTTTGAAATACTGCAGGAAAAAAGGTTTGAGCAACTTGTGCAGTATGCTACAGAAACCTCATTTTCAGACATTGACCTCATATCCTCCTTATCCTGCATTCATCCAACAGAGCAAAATTAGTGGGAACGATGATATCATGAGCTACATAATTGAAGATATATATACATTTGCAGTAATTACATGACTAAACCATGTTAAGTGTATACTACTACTAATCAAATAATGACTGTGAGATACTCCTGCTAGTCAATAAAGATGCAGAGACGCCAGAAACCAAAAGAGAGCAGATCTATCACAATATTTAGTTTTCCTGTCCAGCCATTAGTTTCGCAGTACAAAAGCTATGATCTTCAGAGTGCAAAAAAGTTCATCAGCACCATTAGTATTTATGATGGTGGCTTGCTATTCACAAACTTTCTACTTCCAGCATATCTTCTAATTTAGCTGTGAGTTGATTATAAACTAAAAAAACATCCACAGTTACACTGACATTTAGATCGGGCAATGGTGCAACCAATCCACTACTGACATTTAGAATTAAATAAAGAATCTACTGTAATTTTATAAAAAAAGAACATGGCTTTATTACCTCACCCGGATTTAGACGGGCAGCAATGCTGCAAGCTCCTCAAGATCAGTGTTGCAGGGCCTTGTATGGGCCTCCGGGGTTGGTGCAGCGAGCTCCTCCGTGGTCAGCGTCGAGGATGTCAGCTCCACCAAGGCCCGCGTCAAGATGTGAGATCCTCCAAGTCGCTTGATGGAGGATGCAGTCAGTATTGGGCGCGGAGGGAGCGGCATGCGGAGGGGGCGAGAGGTGACGCGGAGCGAGCAGGATGCGCGTGGAGTGGGCTGGCGGCGCAGAGGGGGTCGGAGGCGGAGGGAGTAGGGCCCGCGGGGAGTGGTCTGGCGGTGTGGAGGGGGTGGGATGCTGAGCGGGGGGAGGTGAAGTGGAGGAAGCTGGGCCGGCGCACTTGAGCACGACGGCGATTTGGGAGCGACGCACTCGAGCCTTGAGCACGGCGGCGATTTAGCGACAGGGGGCTGCGGGAGGAAGAGGAGGGTCAAGGCCTCAAGGGTGTGCAGCGGAGATGATGCTAGGGCTTTGTTTCTTCTTGGGCTTATATTTTCAAGCAATGGGCTTAACTATTTCACCGACGGACGGTTTGATACATATAATCGTAGCACCGACGGACCGTTCAAAGGCTAAAGAGAAACTAAGTACCGATGGATTGTTAATTGGCGCATGTCAAATTACCGATGGAGGGTTTGACACTATCATTTACCGACAGTCCATTCATAGGTTATTTTCAGCTTTTACCAGGGAGAGAAGAGAAGAGGCAAGGAATGGCTACCGGGAAGCACTGCAGCTGCAGCAGCAAGGTAACAAAAGCTCGCCATGGACCTCCACCTCCTCGTCCATCACAGCAAGATCACGGGGAGGGCGCTCGGCAAGATCTTCCTCGCCTTCCACCATGGTCGCCACTCCATCGGCGCCGGCGCCAACTCAAGCGCAGGGACGGGGCCGAGGAAGGATGCAGCGGCAGGCGAAGTGAGGATGCAGGATCCTCTAGGAACGGTTGTTGGGGCTCCGGCGTCGGCGGCTCAGGTGGGTCCTCCCCGTGTGGGTGGGGGGCCTGAAGGTGGCTCGGTGTGGCGGCACAGAGGAGGGAGGCAGGCAGGCGAGCGAGCGTCTGAGCAGCGGCTGCGGGCACGCGGTGGAGAGGGAGGCAGACACAAGGTTAGGGTTTGGATGGAGAGTTCAGGAGGGGCAAGCGGAGGCGGAATGGAAGGGAGATGGCGGCGGGGTAGGCGGGGGTCGAGGAAGAGGCCTTGCAATTTGGCACGATCGAACGATAGGAATCGATTGGGGAGGCGCGAGGTGTGGGGGCGGGCGCGGGCGCGGGCGCGGGATTGGAGAGGCTACATTGTGTCACACATGCCCTTATAGATGGGCAGAGATGTTTATTCTTGTATGATATGTTTAGTATCACTTTGTCGAAATCATTTAAAATTTTAATGGGATGTTTGTGTAGCCAAACTATGATGTTGTGTGCATCTATGCAAATTTCTAACCAACTGTAATTATTTTATGATTTACTAAAGAAAAAATGTTAAAATTCCCCAACCTACATAAAAAATTAAAAAAACTTGGAGGGACACTTCCTCTTAGTGTATAAGTGTCGACAAAAAAGTTTCAATTGATTCTAAGGAAGTGGTGATGCACATACTCACAAAGTCATACATGATGTCACATATGCCCTATAGATGAGCGAGAGATGTTCAACCTTGTATGAGATGTTTAGTACCACTTTATCTTAATCATTTAAAACTTTAATAGGATGTTTATGAAGCCAAACTATGATGGTGTGTGCATCTATGCAAATTTCTGGCCAAGTTTACCTATTACTATAATTATTTTATGATTTACTAAAGAATAAATGTTAAAATACCCTAAGCTACATAAAAAATTCAAAAAACTTGGATGGACACCTCCTTTTCGTGTATAAGTGTTGACAAAAAAGTTTCAATTGATTCTGAGAAAGTGGTGATGCACAGCCTCACAAAGTCGTACGTGGTCTCACACGTGCCCCTGTAGATGAGCGAGAGATGTTCATCCTCGTATGAGATGTATAACAACACTTTATCAAAATCATTTAAAACTTCAATGGGATGTTTATGGAGCCAAACTATGATGTTGTGTGCAGCTATGCAAATTTCAGACCAAATTTACTTATTAATGTAATTATCTTGTGATTTACTAAAGGATAAATATTAAAATACCCTTAGCTATATAGAACATAGTGAGTTCACCTAGTGGGGAATGATTGTGAAGATCGTCATGTCTTAAAATAATTGCAGTAACATATAGAAAAAAATTAAAGAATGAAAATCAAATTTTAAAACTAAAAAATAAATATTGAAAACGTGTATTAAAAATAAAAAAGTACGCCCACAGGATTTGAACCCTGGACCTCAAGTTCACATAAAACTTACTTTACCACTATGCTATCTAGGTGTGTTCATTATAAAAGCTAGTAATATTTAGGTGAACACTACTACCTCCGTTCTTAAATATATGACATCATTGACTTTTTCCGTTCGTTTTACTATTCATCTTTTCTACATTTTTTTCGCAAATCAATAAACCAACAAGTTAAATCTAAGGTGGGACCGAGTGACACGACAATTTAAAGTTATTTTAGTTTCATGGCATTTTGTCTATTGCAACCATTTTGGGCCAATTGCAACACTTTTCTGGCGTTGCATTAGACAAAAAACAATAATATATTTAGAAAACTTTACTTTTTTGTTTTTCAAATAACCAAATTTTCGACATTGCAATTCTTCATCGTTGCATTTTCAAACCCATATGCACCTCAAATTTTGTCACAAACTTGTTTTTCATAAGAATATGAAATATTAAGTAACATTAGTAATTGTAATATAATTTTTTTCTATTCTCCATTTGTGTGGAAGAAAACAAGCCATAAAAAAGATACAAGAAATAGCAATAAACATAGAAACATACACTATTAAATAAAAATCATGATTTCAGAAAAAAAATATATTAAAAAGAATCATCAAATTTTGAGTTTTCTTGAGGCTGAAATACCAACTACAAATTCTAGTTATGAATTAAAAACAGAAAGATCAATTGTTGATGTGTTCTTTCTCCCAATCTAGATGGATTTCAATAAAGAGTTGATGCATATCCCTCACAAAGGCATATGTGACTCACATAGTCCTATGTAGCTAAGTGAGATGTTCGTAGTTGTGAAAGATATACAATATCACTTTGTCGAAATAGTTTGAAACTTTTATGGGATGGTTATGGAGCCAAAATATGTTGTTGTGTGAATCTATGGAATTTTTCGATCAAGTTTTGCTATTACTCTAATTATTTATTGAATTACAAAGAAATAAATGTTAAAATAGCATAAAGTGGCTAGAAAAATCTAAAAAGTTGCATAACCTCATGATTTTAGTGGTATAAGCAGCACATAAAAAATTCAAGTGATTTTGACAAAGTGTTGCTGCATATCCCTCACAAAGGCATATATGGCTCACATAGTCCTATGTAGTTAAGTGAGATACGTTCCTAGTTGTGAAAGATGTATAGTATCACTTTGTCGAAATCATTTGAAACTTTAAGAATGGTTATGGAGCCAAAAAATGATGTATAGCCACATATTTTTTCAAGTTTGTTTTGAAAGATCTATTGCAGTTCAATTAATAAAAAGAAATAAAACACCCTAATACAACATAAACTAATGCTTATCCTAGTGGTATGCACATGTCACTTTCGTTCCAAAGGTCTCAGGTTCGATCCCCAAGCAGACATTTTTTTGCCAATTAAATTCCTGATATTGTGTCTATTGCAACCATTTTAGGCCTATTGCAACACTTTTTTAGTGTTGCATTACACAGAAAAATGGCTAGAAAAATCTAAAAATTTGCATAGCCACATGATTTTGGTGTACAAGCATCACTTAAAAAATTCAAGCGCAGATGAGGGCCGACGTGGCCGGGTGATGGGAGCAATTTTGTTTTTTTCTATTTGTGACGATTTATAAAACTAGACAACAGTTCATAACACAAGTAAGAAGTTGGTCTGATGGCATGATTCTCAATTTTGAGTCCTGTGTGCAGGGTTCGAATCCCCCTTGCTGCATAGTTTTTTTGGCCCACTTTATTGGCGCCCCACAGCAGGTAGGGTTGCCGAGTGGTGGTGTTGTGAGCTGGTTTTGATATAAAATGCTACCCTAACCGACAATTGTTTAACGTATATATAATTAACTGCAAACAGACACAACTACACCTATAGCTCAATGGTAGCACATCTCCCTCCCATCCCGCAGGTTGTGGGTTCGAGTCTCCCTTCCACCCCATTTTTTGCGCCAGATTATATTCCGGAGGCCTACTGGGTCAACGTGGGCCGTTTGTTGGGCGCCGAAGGCCTGCTGGGCTAGCGTGGGCCGTTTGTCTTGGGCTGGCATTCGGCTAAGGAGGTGGTGCCGAGGTGGCATCCAGGGGTGAGGTGGCGGAATCATATTCAAAATACTTGAAAATCATAAATGTGCACAAGACAACTTGTAGCTTAATGGTTTATAAATGTGCTAGGTGATCAAGAGGTTGTGAGTTCAAGTCTTTGACCCTCCTTATTTTTCTGGTGTTTTAATTTAATTTATAATTTATTTCTATCCATAATATGACTATTTCTTATTTACAGATCGTGACGAATCTGCTCAAACGTCGCGGCGTTGTGGGCCGGATTGCGACGAATTTAACAAATCGTCATGATGTTTTGGGCTTCAATATCCATCAATGCACATCTGTGACGAAAAATAGAAATACGTCGTAGAATCGTGACGAATTTAACAGATCGTCGCAATGTTTTGGGCTTCAATATCCATCAATGCACATCTGTGACGAAAAACAGGAATACGTCGTAGACGTAGTGCTCTTCGTGATGTTTTCTGAAAACGTCGCGGAGATTGTGTCACAGATTAAATAGTTTCTTGTAGTGGAAGATATATACGAGATCAAGACAACAATACCAGCCGTGGCACCGCACAGATGTTGATTGATCGCCGTGCAGATCTATACGTACGTCGTGGAGATCGATCTAGATGGAGACCTAGATGCCGTCGCGGAGATCTTGATGGAGACCGACGTCGTCAAAGACTTGGAATTTTGGAACGGTCCCGATGAGTCCCTATCTGATCGTCGTTTTGATCTCCTGCATAAGCGTCACGATAGACAAATTATAGTGCAACAAAGGAATACCTCATTGCAATAATTTTGATAAAGTTGCGACGACCACAAAAAATAGTGCAACGACTAAATTTCGTGGCAATACGTACACGATATTGCATATTGAGGCTAGAAACGAAGCAATAGCCCTCCATGTATTGCAACAACGCAAAGATATATTTGCAACCCAAATAAGACGTTGCGATATAGCCGTTCAAATGCAACCAACCCTAGTATGGTGGCCACAACAACTTTCTATACAACACACGAAATGCTAATGCAACACAGAAATGGGGTAGCAGTATTTCCAACCAAATGCAACACAAATCCTCATAATGGGTGCATTAGCGTCAACATGTTGCAACACAAAAAATAAATATTGCAACTCAAATTTTGTGTAGCAATAGACACGCATAATACAACCAAATCATTGTTTTGGTGCCATAGTACCCCCCTATTGCAACCAAATTTGTGGTGTTGCCTAAGAGTTGTGTTGCAATAGGGGGAAAACCTTGTAGTGTGAGAGGCGTTCCGCGAGCAGTACCTGCCCAAGGAGCTGATGATCTAGAAGGCCCAAGAGTTCCGCACCATGACCCAGGGTGCAATGAGGGTGGAGGAGAACGAGCGCCACTTCATGAAAATGATGCGCTACGCTCCCAACGACACCAACACCGACGACAAGAAGCAGTTCTGGTTCCTGTGAGGCGTTCACCACGGACTTCGCCAGGGATTGAAGGCAAGCGAGCACAGGTCCCTGCGCCACCTCATGAACCACGTCATCATGCTCGAAGAAGAAAGGAGGGGCCATTAGGGGCGCATGAAGGGGAAGAAGAGGATGGGAGATCGGGATCACCACGACCGATCCTTCCAGAAGCCGAGGAGCGGACAGAGCAACCTGCTGAGGGAGAGCTATTGCCCGAGGCACAACCAGCCTGGGCGCAGCTTCGGAGGAGGTCGTGGCCAGTACACCGGAGGAAGGACCACCGGCTACCCGCAGCAGGGTGGAGGCTACAACCATCCGCCGCAGAACACTCGAAGACCTACCACCAGGGGTTTCACCCTGACTAGCTACGCCTGTGGCAAGCCTGGGCACAAGTCCTATGACTGCCCCGACAAGAAGACCACTGCTAGACCCGTGAGAGCACCGGCTCTGAGCAGAAGACCTCCTCAGACTGCACCACCGCAGTCTGCTGGCCGCGGGAGACTCAACCACCTCACAGAGGAAGAGGCTGCCGACACTCCTAATGTCGTGATTAGTGAGTTTTTAGTTTGTGGCACTAATGCTTTGGTTCGTTTCGATACTGGTGCAACTGGTTCGTACATAACCACTAAATTTGTAAACAAACTCTCCCTCCCTACAACCACCCGACCGGTTCCTATCATTACGAGTTCACCACTCGGAGACATCATGTGCACCTTAATGTGTGATGGTGTGGATGTGGTCATCAAAGACCGCAAGTTTTTGGGGGATTTGACAGTGTTATCCTCCAATGGCATTGACATCGTTCTGGGGATAGACTGGATCACCGCTCATAAGGGTGTTATCTCCACTTCCCTGCGGCTCGTGACCTTGACACACGTCGATGGAACCAAGGTCACTTTTGAGCTGATGAAGTCTCGTGACATACCAGTTGTGTACAGTCTTCACACGAAAGCCATCTCAGATGTGCTTGTGGTTTGCGAGTACTCAGACGTGTTTCCAGAAGAGCTACCGGGTTTGCCTCCAGACCGTGATGTGGAGTTTGTGATCAACTTGGTACCGGGAATAGCTCCTATAGCTCAGAGTCCCTACAGAATGGCTGATGTGGAGCTGAAGTTGTTGAAGGCAGAATTGGACTCGCTTCTCGAGAAAGGGTTCATTTGACCAAGTGCTTCACCATGGGGTTCACCAGCTCTGTTTGTGCCGAAGAAGGATGAAACTCAACGTCTGTGTGTCGATTACCGCGCGTTCAACGTTGTAACCATCAAGAACAAGTACCCGTTGCCACGGATCGATGACTTGATGGATCAGCTAAGGCAAGGCAAGTACTTCAGCAAGATTGACCTTCGATCGGGTTACCACCAGATGAAGATCCGGCCAGAGGACATTTTCAAGACCGCATTTGTGACCCGGTACGAACAGTATGAGTACACTATCATATCATTCGGTCTTACGAACGCCCCAGCTTACTTCATGAATATGATGAACAAGGTGTTCATGGAGGAGTTAGACAACTGTGTCGTTGTCTTCATTGACGACATATTGGTCTTCTCCAAAACCGCGGAGGAACATGAAGAGCACCTGATAATTGTGCTGGAGAAGTTAAGGCAATAGCAATTGTATGCCAAGTTCAGCAAGTGCGAGTTCTGGATGGAGGAAGTCACCTTTCTCGGTCATGTGTTGTCAGCAGAAGGGGTTGCCGTGGATCCAAGAAATATAGAAGTAGTGTCCAAGTGGCAGTCACCCAAGACAGTGACAGAAATCCGCAGCTTTCTCGGTATGGTAGGATACTATCGCCGATTCATCGAGAATTTCACCAAAATCGTGAAGCCAATGACTGAACTATTGAAGAACAACACACCATTTGTTTGGTCATACAAATGTGAAGCAAGCTTTCAAGAGATCAAGACCCACCTCACCACAACTCTAGTCTTGACTCTCCCGATGCTAGCAAGGACTTCGTGGTGTATTGTGATGCTTCGAGACAAGGACTCGGTTGCGTGTTGATGCAAGGAGGCAAGGTCGTTGCTTATGCCTCGCGACAGCTTCAGAAGCACGAGGAGAACTACCCAACTCATGACCTCGAATTGGCAGCTGTCATCCACGCTTTGAAAATATGGAGGCACTACTTGATGGGCAACAAATGTGACATTTTCACCGACCACAAGAGCTTGACGTACATCTTCACACAATCCGAATTGAATTTGAGGCAGCGAAGATGGCTTGAACTGATCAAAGACTACGCTTGAACATCCACTACCATCCTGGTAAGGCAAACGTCGTAGCCGATGCTCTGAGCCGCAAGAGTTACTGCAACAATTTGATGGTGCAGAAGGAACAACCAGCTCTACATGAGGAAATGGAGAAACTAAAGCTGGAGATAGTTGAGAAAGGTCAGCTTAATGAACTGAGAGTGAAGTACACCCTGGAAGACTAGATTCGGCAAGCTCAGAAAGGATGCCCGGAAGTTGAAGAAGTCAAGGACTTGATGGCAAGAGGCAAGGCAACTGACTACCGCCTCAATGAGCAAGGCACATTGTGGTTGAAAGACCGCATATGCGTGCCTCGAAGCAAGGAGATCCGAGACTCGATTCCGAAAGAAGCTCACGATTCTCGGTACTCGATTCACCCTGGTTGCACAAAGATGTACCACGATCTGAAGGTACATTTCTAGTGGGAGAAAATGAGGGAAGACATTACTGAGTATGTCGCTCGATGCGACACGTGCCAGAGAGTGAAGGCCAAACATTAGAGGCCAGCTGGTTTGCTACAACCGCTAGAGATACCTATCTTAAAATGGGATGATATCAGCATGGACTTCATAGTGGGTCTACCTCGTACTAAGAAAGGTAATTATGCCATATGGGTGATTGTTGACAGGCTGACCATGGTAGCTCACTTCATACCGATCCATGAGACTTACTGTGTACCCAGACTTGTGGACCTCTACATAGAACATATCTTGAGGTTACACGGGGTCTCTCGCAGTATAGTGTTGGATCGAGGACCCCAGTTCACTGCTCAGTTTTGGAAGAGTTTGCATAGCTCTCTGGGCACAACACTCGACTACAGCACTGCCTTTCACCCACAGACCGATGGACAGACTGAGATGGTGAACTAAATACTTGAAGACCTGTTGATAGCTTGTGTGTTGACGTACAGCTCAGATTGGGAGAAGAGTTTTCCTTATGCCGAGTTCTCGTACAACAACAGTTACCAAGCAAGTCTGAAGATGGCACCCTTTGAGGCTCTTTATGGCAGGAAGTGTCAGACACCACTTGTTCTTTGGTGCCCCTACTAATGTTGAAGCCGAGGAAAATGTCGCTAAGGTCAGAGAGAACCTAAAGATAGCTCAGAGTAGGCAAAAGAGTTATGCCGATCCAAAAAGAAGGGATGTCTCGTTTGAAGTGGGTGAGCACGTCTTCCTGAGGGTCTCACCCTCCGAGGCACAAAAAGGTTCCATGTCAAGGGAAAGCTATCCATGAGATATGTTGGTCCGTATCAGATCGTGAAGAAGGTCAGAAAAGTGGCCTATAAGCTTGAGATGCCACCGGAGCTCGCTGGAGTCCACCCCGTGTTCCACGTGTCTCAACTCCGGAAGTGCGTGGTTACGGAGAAGAGAGTGCCCGCTCAAGCGCTTGACGTACAAGACACCTTGACGTACTTGGAGTACCCGGTCAGAATCCTAGACTAGATGGAGAAGTCAACCAGGAAGACCACCACTCGCTTCTGCAAAGTGCTCTGGAGCAATCACACCGAGTGCGAAGCGACGTGGGAGAAGGAATCAGTCATGAGGGAGAAATACCCTCACCTCTTCGAACCAGAGGTAACTTCCTAATCTTGAGGACGAGATTCCTGTGAAGGGGGGAGTTCTGTAACATCCCGAAAAATTTTGATGAAGGAAAAAATGTGGTTTTTAAAATTTTGGTTTGAACTTGAGTGCATAATACAATTATAAGGATGTCTTCTTTGCCCTTCCCTAAATTCCTAGATTTATTTTGGAGCTAAATAATAAATTTAGGACTTATAAAATGTTAATGTGAGAAATTCAGAGTTTATTGGATTTATTTGGATTTTATTTGTGTGGGATACAAATTTGAATTATTCAAATTTGAATCATATATGTTTATAGGTGTAGGGCAAATAGGAAAATAGGAAAAAGACCCTAATCCTAATCTTGGCCGTAACCTCGCCGACGAAGTCCGCCGGATGACCTTAAACTCGTCGCTGAAGATCACCGGACCTCCCTAATATCCCGCCGGCCCGTCAGCCTTTCGGCCCATGTAGGCCCGCCAAACTCCAATTGCACCTGAGTCGCCGACACCCGGGTCCCACGCGTCAGTCGCCACCTTCCTCACACCTTTCCTCCCTTTTCCTCCTTTCTTCCTCACACCTCCATCCCAGGCGCACCACCTCAGAAAACGAGGTTGTGCGACCATGGCGGGTGCCGTCGGATGCACGCCACGTCAGCCGCGCCACATCTCGTCGTCTGCGCTACCTACCCGTGCTTATATAAGCCGCCGCAGCCTCCCGTCTCAAACCCTAGCCACCTGGGTATTCCTGCCAATCCCGCCGCCGCTGACGTCCGTGGGGGGAGAGGAGGAGAAGGAGGTGGGGAAGCCGTCCGTGGGAGCTCGCCGCAAAGTCGGAGGCCATCCGTGGGAGCAGCTGTACGCCGCGAAGCCGGGAGTCGGACCTACTGGAATCCTCTGCTTCCTCAGCTCTGAGCCTGCTCTACCGCCGCACCTTTTCGCCACCGCTCGCCGCAGCACCCTTGGACCAAAGGTGAGCACCGCGTTTCCGTCCTAGCTGTGGAGCCCGGCCTTCGAGCCGAGGATGAGAATCGGGCCACGCCCGTGAAGACCGCACCCAGTTCTTGGCCGCCTTGCGCCGCACCGTCGCATGACTGCCGTCATTTGTGAGCTGGCCATCGAGCAAGCCTTTCGCTTTACAGGTGCCGCTGCCTTCATCAATGTGCGCGCTCCCCGCTTGATCGTCCTTTTTCCCCTTGCCGTTTTCGTGCGCGCCACCGGGTTCGTGTCGGCGCCGCGGCCGCGCCATTGGCACCACGCGCGCATGCACCCGAGGGCCAAAGCCCTGCCTTCTTTGGCCAAAACCCATGCGAGCTCTCGGACACACACACGCACGCGAGCGATGGACGCCGGTGCTAGCGCAAGGACCCATGACGCCGAGCCGTCTTCGCCACCTAGAACCTTTTTCCCGCCGCACCACCGTGCTCGGCCAGGGCTTCGCCTAGCGGTCAGACGCACGCGCGCGTACCAACTCGACCAATGCATGGCACACCCTGATCAAAACTGTAGCACCCCGTTCGTGAGCCGACGCGCACGTGCACGCAGATCGCGTCGCCTCTGCTTCGCTGCGCCGCGCATCATCCCGCCGCGGTTGAGCCGGAGACCGGCCAAAGGCCGCGCTTTTCCTGGCCCTATCGAAACCCTAGGGTCTCCTTAGTCGCCCCCTACCATCTGTTGTCCAGCGGCCGGACTACCTCACTGCCGGCGAGCATATGCCGCTCCACCACTCCTTTGGAGCCTTCCGTCAAACACCTGCCGGTCGCACCCCAAAACCCAGTGGGGTTTTGTTTCACAAGCCGGGCCACATACCGATCTGGTCGCAGCGGATCCCCAAGGATCTTGTGTGGCCAGCCAACCTCATCCGAGCCACATGTTTGCCTGCACCGTGCCGTGCTGCACTGGATCTCCTGGATCCTGTGTGGCCAACCAATCCAGGCTTGGCCACACCGACACTAGCACAAGACCGCGCCGCACCGGGTTCTGGCGGGATCCCGTGCACCGGCCACATGTGCAGCCTGGTCAGCTGCCATGTGTTCTTGAGCTAGCTTTTAGCCGCCTAGGTGGCAGCCATGTGTGCACGAGGAGCTAGCTTGCAGCCAGCCTGTAGTTAGCTTAGAGACAACTAGAGACAGCCTATAGTCAATTTATAGTTAACTATATTGTGAATGCGTATTTTAATTTCAGAAATGTATTTTATCTTTGGAAAACCCTAGTAAATCCATTTTGGCTCCAAAAATTATAAAATCTTTTCCAAAACTGTTCGAAAATCTTAAAGTCCGTGTTAGGCTAGTGTTTGCTCTCTTTTGGCTCTTAATTGCTTTCCATTTGGAGTTAATTGCAACTAGGACCCGTCTTTATTTTATTTATGTGATAATAGGAGCAACTGGAGCCAGAGAGATGAGCTCGAAGTTCGACTACACCGACGATTATGTCACTGACAACTACCCGTCCGCAGGTTCATGCCTGACTGATTCTGAATACCTATTAGGCATTGCTATGTAGTATGCTAGCGCTTTACTTAAATTGCATGATGATGAACCTTGCATAGCCTTCTTTATTTATCATGTCCTTGATTGTCCTACTACTACTATGTTATATATATAAGCATGTATATACGCTGTGCTTCGCGATGCATGTGTTAGGAGGGCTATAGTGGTTCATGGCTTGTGTGGGGTAAAAACCGACAGGAGAAGGCGTTTTGGGTACTTTGGCGGGGGTGAGCTCGAAACAACCGATCTGGCATCGGGGATGGGGATGCACTCCTCAGTGCATTCCCACTTTTATGGTTTTTGGAGCACAGGTGTTGGGGTTTTATTATACACTTGGAGGACATGAGGTTGCCCCGGTCTGAAAGTGAGTGGACAGACCTTTTTCATGGGACTTTTCGTACACACCACCTCGCCGAGAGTGGGGTTAGGGCCGGGTTGAGCTCGGCAAGTGCACTACCATTCCTGCCAGCAAGATAGCGGGGTATCGGTGGGGGAGAAGTGGGAGTGAGCCCATCTTCTCCTAAAGCGTCTGTCGTGTGGCCACACGGGAGCATTTCACAGTTCCGGTGTAGTGCTTTTCGCGAGGGATCGCTTTGAGGCACGGATGCAGGGTAGAACCGTAACTACCAAGAGTTCGCACGGTAGGATGGGCTCGGTCGGTCGTACACCGACCGGGTGCCATTCCGAGTTGGGCACAGGTGTACACGCTCTGCAGAGTTTTGATCTATACGTATAGTCGCATCCTCGGTCTTGGACATGCCCTTGATAGCTCTGTTCTCATGTTTTGGGATTTCTACCTTCCCCTGTAGTTTGAGTGTGTGGTGAGCCGTGGTTGCAGTCGGGGAGAGGAGAGTTGCTCCCTCTACCTCGCAGATCCAATTGCAATCATTGAGGTGCTAGGAGAAGAAGTTCTTGCACTGACCCTAGATGGAGATAGGTTGTGGAGACGGGTTCCTGGGTACCAGGTGTTCCCAAGCTGTGTTGAGAGAATGGGTTGGGATCTTTATGGAGATATCTCTTGTTATGCTTTGCTGCTGCTGCATAGGAAACCTGAGCCTTTACCTTGTCACTTTTCTTACCCTTTAGAGTTAGGCCACTTAAAGCTGCATACATTTGGTGACGTGGACCTATCCCATTCCTTGGGGATAGACTTTGCGTGTGCAGGATACGAGTCCGACTATGACAACAACGCCGATGGGTGGTACGACTGAGGGAGACGTCGCTGCGCTCAAGGATGCCTGTGGGCGAGAAGAATAAAAGATGAAGACACTTCTGGGATGCTAGCTACCGCTGCGTAGACTTTTCACTCTGATTCAGCCAAGAAGCTTGTAATAATGTACTCCATAATGGACTTGTAATAAATTAAGTACTTACATTTGTGTGTTTTGATGTATGGCTGTGATTTACTGTCTTTGATGAGTTCTGTACGCGACAGCGACTGATCCAGGGACTACCACAAGGGTATAGGGGTTTGGATTTTCCTCACTGAAAATCTGGGTTGTTATGGCGTTGTTTTCTTGTCTGATTTGACTTTGCTTAAGGAGAAGCATGCCTCAAAGCTTGAGGAGCTAGATGTGCTTAGGGCTGAGCTTGCCGAGTGGAAGTCTAGACCTACTTTGTTAGGAGAATGTACTACTTGTCCTAGCTTGCATACAAAAGTAGATGAATCTTGTGCTCGTATTGTTTCTCTTGAGGCTGCTTTGAAATATCCAAAATCTGGAGCTTGCGCAACATGTTGATAGGCTGCAGAATGAGAATGATGATTTGCGCAAGTTGATGAGTTGGTTGTCCAGTCAAGAGCCTCAGCTTGGTATGATGATTGCGGCGTTTAAGCGCTTTGATGGTCAGGCGCTTGGGTCGGATAAGGTTAGAGAGTGTAGTGGTCAGAGAGAAGGGAAATTTGGGAAAACTCCAGTTCCGCCACACACTACACCCAAGAACCAGTTTGCCCCCAAAGCCAAACCAGATGCAAAAACCGAGAGAGAAACCAAATGAGAAGCCAAGTGAGTAAGTCAAAAAGCTTGAGAAGAAACCACAACCAACACCCAAGGAAAAACCAGTCCGCTTCCATTGTGAGTATTGTGGGGGGGGGGATGGTCACAAGAGAGAGTTTTGCTTCAGGAGGAAAAGGTATGAGAGGTTTTCTAGGGAGATGGCAAACAAGGATAGGTACCGCCCTTCTCATGGTGTGCCTGAGCCTCGTGTTGCACCTCGAAGTAAGGGTGTTGTGCATACAGTCCCATCTTGGAGGGATTGAGGCTTTCCTACCCAAGGTGCTGAGAGTTTCGGCTTTCGGGGTCGTGGTGTTGATCGGTTCGGTTCCTTTGGTCGTGGTGCAAGTGATGTGTATGTTGAGTCTGGCGGTGGTACGTTTGCTGGATGTTCTCCACCTCGTAATCAATACGAGTTTGGGAGAGGTCGCAGCTTTGAGTCTTAGAGGGGCTACGAACCACGTTTTCCCCTTCATGGTGCTTGTACTCCTCCAGTGAGACGTGAGGTGATCCCCCGTGGTGGTCATAGCTCTGATAGGATGGATTTTTATAACCCCACTTTTGAGCAAATGGCTCGGCACTGGTTTGACTCTTTTTGTGCTAACCCCACTGGTGAGTCGGTTGCTCGCTCTCGCTCTTGGTTTTAATTTTGCAGGCGGGAGGCTTGGAGGACTTTTGGTGGATCGACTCAGGAGGCTAGCGGCACATGACCGGAGATCAAAGGTGAAGGACCGAACTGGCGACCAGAGAGGGGGGAGTGAATAGGAGCCGATAAAAATTCTTCTCGAAGGAGATGGCTACTCCAACAAGACGAACACGGTTATCCGAATCACGTCTCCGACTCAACTAACCAAGTTGGCCAAAACCACGTAGCCACTGGAGTGCTACTGGTCCTAAGAACCAACACAACAACCTTCCGAACCAAACACACCAAACACACAACGGAAATCTGCACGGCTTGCTGCCTGTGCTACACCGGTCAGACCGATGGCCTGCGCCGGTCAGACCGGTGACACCGGTCAGACCGGTGGACAGGGCCGGTCAGGCTGGTGGCTACAGCAGCCGCACAGAAAACGTTCCAGGAAGCCTCAGTGACTCCTCTAGGCCCTGGAACTAAATCACCTCCAAAACTCAACCTGCAAGGGAAGAAAACCCTACACAAACCCGGGGAAAACTCCACAAAACCTACCAAGAACTGACCAACAGCACCACGGGCCAAAACCACACAAACCAGGCCATTCACCCGAGGCAAATCCCACAAAGGCTCTGCACTGGTCTGACCGGTCACAGGCACCAGTCAGACCGATCAGGCTAGGCAGCTCGGGATGAACAGCGACCCGCGGGTCAACTCCCCCAAATCCAAATTTCGATCTACCGATTTGCTCCACGAATTCGCACAAGACTTTGGGGAAAGTAGGAACACCTCATGGGCACTCCATAGCCAAGATTTGGTCCACCAAAACTTGCTAAATCAAAAGGAATCGAACAAATCCCACCAAGAACACCTCTAACCCTAGAGGGAAGAAAACCCCAAAATCGAGCCCCTTTGCTCACGGATTTGGGAGGGGAATCAAAGGGAAACGAACCACGAGGGGTTCAAGCATACATCCCCCACCAAATCCCAAAGAGAGAGGTCTCGAATCCATCACAAGAAAATCGCCAAGAAAAGGCTCCGAAAATCACCAAAAAGGGAAAATGGGAGAGACACACAAAGGCCTTGAGGAACCACGCCAAATCATCTATACATACCATGAAGGTTCATATAAGGTCTAGCTTGCCTCCTGATCATCCATCCCTCTCTCAAGATCTCACCATGAAGCTCTCAAGCTAGTCCTAGAAATTCCAAGGGAAAAATAGAAGAGAAAAATAGCAAAACAAAATGAGCTAGGGTTCCAAGAGAAGGCTGCCATCCTCTCACCACTTGGGTTATATGGAGGCAACCGAAAGACGAAACTACCCCTAAGGACTAACACTAGGATACATGCCCCCGAGGGGCACTTTGGGAATCTTCGTCATCGCACACCCTCGACGCACACCATGCGATCCCGACGCGTGTCCTCCGCTTCGAAGTCTCCGGACCGCGTCGTCGCACACCGGTCAGACCGGTGTCCTCCACCGGTCAGACCGGTACCCACCGGTCAGACCGGTCTGATGCTTTGTGGATCAACTAAGGAACCCAGTGGTTTTCTGGTGAACCACTGGAAACCCCGCGAACTTGGTGTGGCCTCCGCCAATCTCCACTCATGACTTGGCCCCCATGAAGTCCTGGCTCGATGTTGGCTTTGTGGCTCAACCACGGAACCGTCCACGACTTCATCTTGCCGTTCTTGCCACCATGCGGCCCGCACTTGACCCTGCTGGCCACCGGGTCCCTCGAACCAAGCCTACTTGTCTTCTCCACACCTGGAGGTCTCACCGGCAATGACCTTTCGCGCTTGTTCTTCACCTGCACCAACACCAGTCAAGCCGAAACTTGCACCTGCAATACTTAGCCAAGAATCAGTCCACACAACGTTGTCAATCACTCATCACACCAGGAAGCGACCATCCACCGGTCCTCGAACCACACATGTCCTCAATCTCCCCCTTGATGAGTGCATTGACAACACACATGTTTTGGTAACCAAAGAGAAACGGAAAAGAAAAGAAACGACCAAAAGAAACTCCAACAAGCGATCGAAAGCCAAAGGAAAGGCAAAGAACAAGATCACTTGAAGAAGACAAGTCTCAGTCCCCTTAGGCAAGGGCAACGGCTCGACACAACCGAGACAAAACAAGCTCAAGCAAAGAGCGAAAACCACCAAAGCAAAGCTCGAAAAACACAAAGAGCTCCCCCTGCACACATGCAAGCTCCCCCTGAACCAATGCAACTCCCCTTGGACGAATGCATGCAAACCACTTCGCAAAACAGAGCAGCTGCCTCAGCCTTGCTCTGACCGGTCAGACTGGTCCCTAGCACCGGTCAGACCGGTGCCATAGATCGCCCAGCACCTAACACTCCACACCGGTCAGACCGGTGCCTGTCACCGGTCAGACCGATGACCACCTGGGAACTGCAAGAGTCCAAAAACGGCTCGAAACCACTCGGAAACCCTCTAGATGCATTCAGAAGGCCAAAACATGCTCAAACTTCTCCCCCTTGTTGCCAATGCATAAATCAAGCCAAAAATGCAAAAAATGCAACCTAGAGCTTCTCAAACAGACAAAATTCAACATAGGATGCTACACATGTCCAAATGAGCAAGTTAGATACTCTATTGCTTCGTATGAACATCAACTACATGATCACCAAGTTTCACAACCATTGGACAAAGCTAAGATAGAATTGAGTAATTTTGCGAAAAATCACCCTCTCATGAGCAAAGTCCTAAACATGAGCAAAACATGTCAAAATGGCAAAGCCACACAAACTTCATGCTTGGACAACCATTCTAAGCATAAGACCATCATAAACACCCACAAGCACCTCATGTCATGTCAAAGCTACCGAGCCATGTGCTTACTACTAAATATGAGACTTCTCATTGGTAAGCAACATGCAATGGTTTAGCATCCAAAAGCAAGTAAATTAAGCACATATGACATGGGAGCATATTTTCCAAGCAATTTACATTTCATTTTCAGATTCATATTTGGTACATGAAATGTCTTTGCGACAAAAAGGAACTTATGCCCCTCCACAAGATAAAGCATGGGGGCTAAACATTCATGATGGCAAATGAGCCTTTGGCCCCATATGATCAAAATAGGCTATCCAACCACAAATTAAGCATAGCCAAGCCACTAAAACATGTCAAGATCATATAAAGGCATTTACTCACAAGAGAGCATACATATCTCATTTTTCAAAAACATAGCTATCAACCATGGGCATAAATCAAGATCATCAAGAGCTAAGCCAAACTAACCATAGCATATCAAACTAGCTCACAAGATCATATATAGCACATCATGGTGAACAATGTATATGAGAGAAGCTTTTCCTATCACAATGCATATGATACAAATGCACGCAACCTAAGATACAAAGATGCCTATACATCATGTTACAAAGGAGCTCCCACACCCAACTCAAGAAATCAAACAAACACCAAGTTCTCCCCGCAAACGAGTGAAAGTTGCTTGATCTAGGGGCTTGGTGAAGATATCGGCTAGTTGGTCATGTGTGGGTACATGGATCAAAGATATTTTCCCTTTCTCCACATTGTCTCTCAGGAAATGATACCTCACTTCTATGTGCTTGGTTTTGGAATAGAGCACTGGGTTCTTTGCAACGCTTATGGCACTGGTGCTATCACATTGAAGTGGGACATGGGTATATTCCTCACCAATGTCGCTCATGGTGTATGTGATCCAAAGGAGCTGAGAGCAACAACTAGCTGCGGCCACATAATCTGCCTCGGTAGTGGATTGAGCAACACTCGACTGTTTGCGGGAAGACCAAGACACCAAAGAAGAACCCAAGAACTGGCAAGTCCCAGAAGTGGACTTCCTATCCAACCGACACCCGGCAAAATCCGCGTCCGAAAATCCATGAAGAGCCAAAGAGGAAGACGCGGAGTACCAAAGGCCAAAGTCGGCAGTATGATGCAAATACCTGAAAATGCGCTTGACTGCTTACCGATGCGAAGTCCTCGGAGACGCTTGAAAACGAGCGCATAGACATACTGAGAATTGGATGCCCGGCCTCGTTGCCGTCAAGTACAGGAGTGACCCGATCATGCTCCGGTACTCCTTCTGGTCCACGTGTTCACCTTCCTCGTCCGCATCAAGAGCTGTAGTCGTACTCATAGGCGTCGCCATGGCCTTGGAGTCCTCCATCTTGAACTTCCTCACAATGTCTTTGGTGTACTTTGCTTGGTGCACAAACGTTCCTTTCTTCGACTGCTTGATCTGGAGTCCGAGGAAGAACTGCAACTCACCCATCATGCTCATCTCGAATTCCCTGCTCATGTCTTCTGCAAACCTTGCAACCAAAGAGTTAGACGAGCCACCAAAGACAATATCATCCACGTATACTTGCACAATTAGGATCTCTTTGCCCTACCTGAGGAGAAACAAGGTCTGATCTACCTTCCCCATCTCGAAACCTCTCTCAAACAGGAACCCCCTCAACCTACCATACCAAGCCCTAAGCGCCTGCTTCAACCCATAGAGCGCCTTTCTCAACTTGTACACCCGGTGGGGGTACTTCTCACTCTCAAACCCTGGTGGTTGCCTCACGTACACTTCTTCCTCCAACACACCGTTCAGGAAAGCACTCTTCACGTCCATTTGGTGCAATTTGAACCCTTTAGCCACGGAAAAGGCTAGAAGGATCCTAATCGCCTCCAAACGAGCTACGGGAGCAAAGGTCTCCTCGTAGTCGATCCCCTCCTTCTGACTATACCCTTACGCCACCAACCTCGTCTTGTTTCTCACCACTTCTCCTTTCTCTCCCTCTTTATTTTTTCACACCCACTTCATCCCAATCGGCTTACAACCCGATGGAGGATCTACCAACTCCCAAACTTGGTTTCTCTCAAAGTTCTCCAACTCCTCATGCATCGAATTGACCCAATTATGATCAGATAATGCGTGTCCAATATCTTTTGGCTCAAAAGTAGCAACAAAAGCAGCATGAGCAAAGTGAGAATTGTTTCGAACCCTCGACCGTGTAGTGCATTCATTGATGTCACCGATGATCCTTGAAGCTGGGTGATCCACTTGAACTCGCCGGGGAGGTTCTCGCCTTGACGCTACCTCCCCCTCAACTTCAACTTCCCCTTGATCTGGGATTGTCGTTGTAGGTGTAGGAAAGGGCCCGTTCTCGATCGTAGTCGTGGTAGTAGGTACATGCTCAGCCACGGGCACCACATCGCCATCTTCATCATCACCATGTCCATGCTCCTCCTCCTCAAAGATCTCCTCGCCAAGCTCATCATCACCTGCACAGTCAAAGACAAGAGAGCTACGTGGCTGTGTCTCATCGAAGGTAACCTCGCAAGTCTCCATGATTTGGTTAGTTTCCAAGTTGAGCACACGAAATGCTCTAGAGTGAGTAGCATAACCAAAGAAAATACCATCGACCGATCTAGCCTCAAACTTATCCAGATTCTTGCCTTTCTTCAAAATAAAGCACTTGCATCCAAACACATGTAGATGACTTACCTTGGGAGTGCGACCGTGCATCATCTCATAGCACGTCTTCTTCTTGAATGCTCGAAGGAAAATCCTGTTCGAGACATAGCACGCGGTATTGACCGCCTCAGCCCAGAACCTCCTCGGAGTCCTATGCTCGTCGAGCATCGTCCGGGCCATCTCACACAAGGTTCTATTCTTTCTTTCCACCACACCATTCTGGGGAGGCGTATACGGACTTGAAAACTGGTGTTCCAGACCCAAGTCATGGCAAAAGGTTTCGAAACGAGAGTTTTTAAATTCTGAGCCATTGTCACTGCGAATCGCTCATATGGCATCTCCGTACCTCTCGTTCTTCAACCTGATGACAAGATCTCGAACAAAACCAAATGTCTCCCCCTTCTCCTCCAAAAAGAAAACCCACGCATACCGAGAGTAGTCGTCCACCACAACAAGGACATACCACTTCCCACCCGCAGATCGCCCACGAGCTGGGCCAACAAGGTCCATATGGAGCAGCTCGCATGGACGCTCCGTCATCACATCGGTGAGGGGCGGATGGGAAGAGGCTACCATCTTGGCATGCCTACACGGCGCACAAACCAACTCTTTCTCAAACCTCAACCGTGGCAATCCTCGGACCAAATTGAGTTTACTCAAGCGAGACAAAAGTCAAAGCTCAAGTGACCCAATTTCCTATGCCACTTCCGCAACTCACTCGAAGAACCAGCCAAAAAACAACGAGCCACACCAGAGGACTGAGAGAAATCCGCTCGGAAAACTTGACCCTCGGGAACGACCATGCAAACAAGGTCCCCTCGAGAATCTAAAATCCGAGAACCACCAGGCCGAAACAACACCTCAAAACCCTCATCCAAAAGCTTGGAAACAGAAAGCAAATTGAATCCGAGCGATTGAACAAGAGCAACACGCCTGAGAGTGACTTTGTCACTGATCCTTATCTCACCTTCAGAAAGCACACGCCCTCGCCCATTGTCCCCAAAAGTGATGTATGTCTTGGACACCACCGGGACGAGACTTGAGAACCACCCCTTGTCTCCGGTCATATGCCTCGAGCAACCGGAGTCAATCAACCAAACGTTCCTCAAGTCCTCCACCTGAAATTCAAAAACGAGCACGTGAGCGAACAAACGACTCAGCACTGGGGTTAGTACCAAAAGAGTAAATCCAGTGCCGAGCCATTTTCTCCAAAGTGGGGTTAGCACAATCCAAAGCATCACGCCTACCAAAGCTACCACCACGAGTACCACCACTAGGGAACCACCCCTACCTCGCTGGAGGAGAACGAAAGCCACGAAGGGAAGACCGTGGACCGTTCCTCCTCTCCATCTCAAAGCTACGACTCCTCCTACCCTCATATTGAGCATGAGGTGGAGAACGTCTAGCAAACTAAGCACCACTGAACTCATCATGCCAACCACCAGAACCACAACCACCAGAAATGAACCGAGCATCCTCACGAGCACGGAAACCAAACTGCCGACCACCCAGACCAGCACCGGTCTGACCGGTCCCCCTGATCGGTGTAATCGGTGGTGCTCGGCCAGCATCCCCGCCTGCCACCTTTCAATCTCCCCAAGTCGGAACCGTTCTCACAATCGCCTTGGCCCTGGGCATCTGAATACGAGGCTCAGGTACACCATTAGAAGGGTGGTACCTGTCCTTGTTAGCCCACTCCTTAGCCAACCTCTCCTCACGCTTCCTCTTGAAGCAAAATTCATCCTTGTGGCCATCTCTACCACAATACCCACAATGAAACTTTATGGGTTGTGGTTTAGGCTTAGGCTTGGGTTGGGGTTGCTCACTCGGCTTCTCCCCTTTCTTCTCTCCAACCTCACCTCCCTTTGGGCTCACAAATCTCACCGGTTTTTGGAAATCATTTGTTGGGTGAGGGAATATGGGTGGATCTGGAGTTGTGTCAAGTTTGTTTCTGAGATGGTTAGGCTTGGGCTCAAACTTGTTCTTGTGTGTGTTTTGTGGTGGGATAGGAATCTCTCCAAATTTCTCATCTCCCTTACCACTGTTCTCTCCATGCTTATCAGCCCCAAGTGCCTGACCATCATAGCATTTGAATGCTGCTATCATGATACCAAGCTGAGGCTCCTGACCCGACAACCAACTCATACACTTCCTCAGCTCATCATTTTCATCCTGTAAGTGATCAACATAATGTGCAAGTTCCAGATTTTTCACAACATGCAATTCAGAAGTAGAGCAAGAAGTGGGAACAGGTGCTTTCAACTGAGCCTCAAGAGAAACAACGTAAGCACGCATCTCATCAATCTTTCCATGCAAAATAGGGCATGAAGTGCAAGCACCTAGCAAAGTAGGACTAGACTTAAGCTCAGCCACTTCAACCCTAAGCACATCTAGTTCCTCACACTTGGAGGCATGCTTTTCCTTGAGAGCAGTAAGATCAGCTAGGAAAACAAGGCAATCAACACAATCAACCTCATCAGAAACCACAGGTGAAGCCTTAAGCGAATCTATCTCAACCTTAGCATCAAGGTTCTGGATTTCTAGCTCAGCTACTCGGTTCCTAGCATCTTATAGTGAGACCCTAAGCTCTTTCCTCATCTTCTTGGCCTCTCTAAGCATGTCATCACGGTTATCAAGCAACTTGCCAAGTCGTTCATTCTCCTCGCGCAACAAGGGAAGCTCGTCACGTACCTCATCCTCAGAGTCGGAGTCCGAGTCGCTCTGGTGACTCTTCTTGCTGCTGGAGCTGTGTGCCATGCCATAGAAGCCATCTCCCACGAAGCAGCTCAGCCCGCTCAAGTTCTTGGATGTCTTCTTGTTCTTGCACCGATCACCTTCATCTTCGCTGCTACTGGAGTTCGAGGAAGAGTAGGCGGAGCTGGAGTCGACGTCACTTGCTCCTACCATCGCTCGGGCCTTCCTGCCATTGCCGCCCTTCTTCCTCGATCCACGCTCGTCCTTTTTCGATGCTTGTGCTTGTGATCGCGCCTCGATCGGTGCTTGTTGTCCATCCTCGACCGATGCTTGTAGCCGTCCTTGTTCTCTATCTTCTCCGGACAGTCGGCGACGAAGTGTCCTGGCTTGCCGCACTGGAAGCATGTCCGTGTCGTCCTTCTCGTGTTCACCCGGTTCTCGTGCAACCTCTCGAACCGCCTGGTCAGCAGCGCCAGCTCGTCCTCTCCAAGCACGTCGAACTCCTCGTCTGGCAAAGACATCAAAGAGGACAAAGCAAATATCCTGGAGGATGGGTTAGCGTTAGACTTAGCACCTGAGCCACCGACAAGAGCAAGGCTATGGGAGTCAGTCGGGCTCTCGAGATGGGCCGTCAAACCACGATCGACCTCAGCTGACTTGAGCTTAGAGAACAGCTCGTTCACCGTTAGTATGGTATACTTCTCTAACTCAAGAATGGCCTCGACCTTTCCATCCCACACAGTATGATCCAGCGCGTGTAAGAGCTTCACAGCTCTATCATGGTCATCGTACGGGAGGACGTCCACATTGGCCCTCATGTTGTTCACAACCACCGTGAACCGCTGGAACAAGGCATCAATTGACTCACCGGGGAGATGAGTGAAATTCTCGTACTCTCTCCGGTAGGTTGCATACAACCGTGCCTGAACCTCAGCATTTCTAGCGTGAGCGTTCTTCAGCTCCTACCAAATCCTACAAGCCAAGTCCTCTGTCTGAACCTGATCGAATTCGGATTGACATAGAGAACGAAACAAGTAGTCGACCGCCTTGTTGTTGGCGTTGTGCATGTCCCTCGATCCAGGAGCTAGGAAGTTAATCGGATGAACATAAGTTGTGTTCACCATAACGTCCCAAAGGATCTGACCCTTTCCGCGGAGGAACGCCGCCATCCGCCTCTGCCACATCTGGTAGTTTTTGCCATCGAAGTGCGGAGGACCCGAACCCTATTCCAGGTACGCCATCTTTGGATCTTAGACTGGTAAGTGTCAATGAAGACCCGAACCGGCTCTGATACCACTTGAAGGACCGAACTGGTGACCAGAGAGGGGGGGAGTGAATGGGAGCCGATAAAAATTCTTCTCGAAGGAGATGGCTACTCCAACAAGACAAACACGGCTATCCGAATCACGTCTCCGACTCAACTACCCAAGTTGGCCAAAACCACGTAGCCATTGGAGTGCTACTGGTCCTAGGAACCAACACAACAACCTTCCGAACCAAACACACCAAACGCACAGCGGAAATCTGCACGGCTTGCTGCCTGTGCTACACCGGTCAGACCGATGGCCTGCGCCGGTTAGACCGGTGACACCGGTCAGGCCGGTGGACAGGGTCAGTCAGGTCGGTGGCTACAGCAGCCGCACAGAAAACATTCCAGGAAGCCTCAGTGACTCCTCTAGGCCCTGGAACCAAATCACCTCCAAAACTCAACCTGCAAGGGAAGAAAACCCTACACAAAGCCGGGCAAAACTCCACAAAACCTACCAAGAACTGACCAATAGCACCACGGGCCAAAACCACACAAACCAGGCCATTCACCCGAGGCAAATCCCACAAAGGCTCTGCACCGGTCAGATCGGTCAGGCTGGGTAGCTCGGGACGAACAGCGACCCGTGGGTCAACTCCCCCAAATCCAAATCTCGATCTCCCGATTCACTCCACGGATTCGCACAAGACTTTGGGGAAAGTAGGAACACCTCATGGGCACTCCATAGCCATGATTTGGTCCACCAAAACTTGCTAAATCAAGAGGAATCGAACAAATCCCACCAAGAACACCTCTAACCCTAGAGGGAAGAAAACCCCAAAATCGAGCCCCTTTGCTCACGGATTTTGGAGGGGAATCAAAGGGAAACGAACCACGAGGGTTCAAGCATACATCCCCCACCAAATCCCAAAGAGAGAGGTCTCGAATCCGCCACAAGAAAATCACCAAGAAAAGGCTCCGAAAATCACCAAAAAGGGAAAACGGGAGAGACACACAAAGGCCTTGAGGAACCACACCGAATCATCTATACATACCATGAAGGTTCATACAAGGTCTAGCTTGCCTCCTGATCATCCATCCCTCTCTCAAGATCTCACCATGAAGCTCTCAAGCTAGTCCTAGAAATTCCAAGGGAAAAATGGAAGAGAAAAATAGCAAAACAAAATGAGCTAGGGTTCCAAGAGAAGGCTGCCATCCTCTCACCACTTGGGTTATATGGAGGCAACCGAAAGACGAAACTACCCCTAAGGCCTAACACTTGGATACACGCCCCCGAGGGGCACTTTGGGAATCTTTGTCGTCGCACTATCGGACGGGTGCCCGGCGACCGCACCCTGCGTACCCTCGACGCACACCATGCGATCCCGACGCGTGTCCTCTGCTTCGAAGTCTCCGGACCGCGTCGTCGCACACCGGTCAGACCGGTCCAATGCTGCTGCACCTCCGTCTTCGGTCTTGGCTTTGTGGATCAACTAAGGAACCCAGTGGTTTTCTAGTGTACCACTGGAAACCCTGTGAACTTGGTGTGGCCTCCGCCAATCTCCACTCATGACTTGGCCCCCACGAAGTCCCGGCTCGATCTTGGCTTTGTGGCTCAACCAAGGAACCGTCCATGACTTCATCTTGCCATTCTTGCCACCATGCGGCCCGCACTTGACCCTGCTGGCCACCGGGTCCCTCGAACCAAGCCTACTTGTCTTCTCCATGCATGGAGGCCTCACCGGTAATGACCTTTCGCGCTTGTTCTTCACCTGCACCAACACCAGTCAAGCCGAAACCTGCACCTGCAATACTTAGCCAAGAATCAGTCCACACAACGTTGTCAATCACTCATCACACCAGGAAGCGACCATCCACCTGTCCTCAAACCACACAGGTCCTCAGAAGGTGGCCCTCCAGCATCTCCCTGGTGGTGTCAAAGGAGTACATCACTTTTGGGGACGATGGAAGAGAACGAATGACCAAGGTAAGTAGTTTTCTGACTTTGAGTTGTGTGGCTTTCGTCAAGCCATTTGGTCTCTTTTGCTCTTTGTCGTATCACATGTATTTAGGGTGAGCTTTGTATGCTCTTTGGTCCTAGTGCATGTGTTTAGGGGGAGCTTGTGAGTTTTGTGGTCTTTTGTTTTATTTGAGCTTAGGGTGGGGATCTCATGTACATATGCATTTTGCATCTTGCATTTGTGTAACATATCATGTGTAGCATCTTTGTATCATAGACTGTATTTGTATCATATGCTTTGGAGGATGTGCCTCTCTCATATACATTGATGACTGTGATATGTTGGATATGAACTTATGAACATGCTTGTGAGCTCTTATGATGTATAGCTATGCTTTTGCTAAGCTTTGGATGTGTATGCATGTGGAATGGCTATATTTTGTGAAAATGCTAAATGTGATCCTCTCTTGTGAGTAGAATACCTTATTTGCTCATTTTGTGCTCAAATGGCTATATCTTGCTTAATTTGTTCTTGGGTATCATGCTCTTTTCATTTGGGGTCAAAGACCCATTTGTCATCATGAATGATTAGCCTACATGTTATCTTGTGGAGAAGCCTAAGCTTCTTTTTGCCGTAAAGGCACTTCATGTACCATGTTTAATTTTAAATCATGAAATTGGTATCTTGAAATGGCTATGCATGAAAAATGCTTCCATGTCATATGTGCTTTAAATTCCTTATCTTGGGTACTAAATCATTACATGATGTCTACCAATGAGAAGTCTCATATCTAGAAGTAGACACATGGCTCGTTGACTTTGACATGACATGAGGTAGCTTGTAGGTGTTTATGATGACCTTTTGATAAGATCTTGTGACCTTGCATGAAGTTTGTGAGTTATATGTTGTTTGTGCTCATTTTGGCCATGTTGAGGTCGTATGCTCATGAGAGGGAATTTTTGTTGAAAAATGCTTCAATTTGTTCCTAGCCATGTCATATGTATACATGTCTTTGCTCTCTTGTTGGCGATGCTTGTACGGATGTTTGAGCCTTCTTGTATGCTCTATGTTTCATTTCTAGCATATTATGGTGCTCATTGTCTATTTGTGAAGCTCATGCCATTGTTAGCCTTGATTCATGCATTACCAACAAGGCGGAGAAATGTGTCTCCAATTCATAACATGGGGAGAAGTGTGCATCCATTTCATGTTTGGGAGAGAAATGCACTTTGTAAGGAGAGTTCTTGCATCAAGGGGGCGAAAAAGATGGATACTCAGTTCAGGGGGAGAACTTGAGTTTGCATGCATTTGTTCAGGGGGAGCTTGCATTCATGCTTTGGGAGCTCTTTGTGTCACCTGAATTTGTTTTGTGCTTTGCTCGTTTGCCGATGGTGTCGAGCCCTTTTGCCTCACCTTGAGGAGTCGGCATTTTGGAGCACTTTGTCTCGGTTGTGTTGAGCCGTTGCCCTTGTCTTAGGGGACCGAGACTTGCTCTCTCAAGTTATCTTGCTTTGGCTTTTGTTTGGCTTTTGATCACTTGTTTGAGTTCTTTGTTTGTTTCTTTTCTTTTTTCTTTCTCTTATGAATTGGTGACTATGTGTTTTGTTAATGCACTCATCAAGGGGGAGATTGAGGATTGGAGCGTCCGACGACCAGTGGATGGTCGCTCCCTGGTGTGATGAGTGATTAACAACGTGGTGTGGACTAACTCTTGGCCGAGTGTTGCAGGTGCAGGTTGCAGCTTGATTTGCGTTGGTGCAGGTGAAGAACAAGCGTGAAAGGTCTATGCCTGTGTGGCCTCCGAGGAGTGGAGAGACAAGTAGGCTTGGTTCGAGGGACCCGGTGGCCGACGGGATCAAGTGCGGGCCGCACGGTGGCAAGAAAAGGAAGACGAAGTTGTGAACATGAGCTGGTGTAGGGTAGCGGCTCACAACCGGAGTCTGCACACGGGGTTTGGTTGGTTTACTCCACAAAACCAACACCGAGCCGGGACGATTGTGGCGGCCAAGTCATGAGTGGGATTGGCATGGAGGCTGCACCTAGTCCGCGGGGTTTGCGGTGGTTCACCACAAAACTGTCGGGTTCCTTGGTTGAGCCACAAAACCAAGACCGGAGGCTCGGTGGGCAGAGATGGGATCCGGGTGCGCTGAGAGACTTCAAAGCAGAGGACACGTGTCGGGATTGCAAGGCTTGCGTCGAGGCTAAGCGAGATGCGGTCGCCGGGCATCCATCTGATGGTGCTACGATGAGAATTTCCAAAGTGCCCTTCGGGGGCGTGTATCTCAATATTATGTAATAGGGGTAGTTTCGTCTTTCGGTTGCCTCCATATAAACTTAGAGGAGAGAGGATCGCAACCATCTCTTAGAACCCTAACTTATTTGCTCTCTTATTTTCCCTTCCTATTTTCCTTAGGATTTTCTATAGGACTAGCTTGAGAGCTTCGTGGTGAGATCATGAGAGAGGGATGGATGTTGAGGAGGCAAGCTAGACCTTGTATGAATCTTTCATGGTATGTATCGAAGGTTCGGCGTGATTCCTCAAGTGTTCTTGTTGCTCCTCTCATTTCTCTTTTTCAGTGATTTTCGGAGCCTTTTCTTGGGATTTTTGTAGGAAGGATTTGGAGGTGTTTCTTTGCGGGATTTGTTTTGGGAATCACACATGAGGTTGGTGTGCCTCTTTTCTTGGTGATCTTTGAAGGACCGATTAGGCGAATAGAGAGGGGGGGTGTGAATGGGAGCCGATAAAAATTCTTCCCGAAGGATGAACTCGGCCTATGCCCCAAATCCACAACCAAGGATTCCCACACGAGCTTGCCAAAGTCGTGTAGTCACAACGAACCTACCAACCCTAGGAACAAGTCCAAACCAAAGTTATTAGGACCGGACCGGTAATCGAACCGGTGAGAGTCTCGGTTCAATGGTTCAATGGTTCAACCGTTATGAACCGGTTGAACCGTCGGTTCGATAACATTGAACCGTTCGAGCGAACCAGCCACAAATACATTTGAACCGGTAATATATACCGATGAACTGATGAATTATTAGGACATAATATATTACACAACTGAGCTGATCATTGGGAAAAATATGCTCATAAACAACACATTGCATAGTAGTTGCCTTTGTTAAAGTGTTGAACTGTGTTTGCGGAACTCTCAACTGTAGTTGAGGTGCTTGAAGAATCCACTGTTGAAAAATACATCAATAATAAGCACTAAGCAAGCACCATTTTACTGTTTTAGTCTAAACTCTAACAACAATACACTAAACTCTAACCCCTAAAGATAAAATATTGCAGTTTAGAAGTGGAAACTCTGAAATCTGGACAGTATACTGACCGTTAGCCATGTGGAGGCAGAAAGCAGAGGCACTAGAGTACTGGACTGGAGCCGTGGAGGAGACTGGGCAGTGGGGCGCTGGCCTGCTGTGTGCTCTGCTCTGGCGGCAGCCACTCTAGAGCCCTCGAGGGTCATCCACTCCACTGCTGGGCGCCCACGAAGAACGAGCAGGAACCACCGGTGAAGAACGGCAAGGGAGCAGGGACTGAGGGACGACGGACGGACGAACGTCCTGACGCCATGGAGTGGTCGCCTCCAGCGAAGAACTGGCAGGGGATCGACGCTCGATAGCCGCCGCAGCCATGCACCCTGCAGGCCTGCGCGCCGCCGCCGGCCAAAGATCGATCCCTAAATGCGTCCTGTAACCCTACATGAGAGAAATAGCACCATTTCCATTTTTACCCCTAGTCAGATAAGGTCGGAAGCAATTGACAGAGGGGTAACATTGTCTACAAACAAAACCACTCCGGTTCGCATGGAAGCGCCCGGTTCACCGGTTCCATAAAAAACCGGCCGGTTCGAGCGGTTTTTTCCGGTTCGATTGCATGGACGATCTTTTAAGTGAACCGGACTAGTAGAGGCTTTGGTTCGGTCTTTTAGCGGTCCGACCGCCGGTCCAGTCCGGTCCTAATAACTATAGTCCAAACAAGTTGCAAAGCGGAAGCACAACTCAAGAAGCAAAGGACTTAACCAAATCTGGAAGACCCCTGGCGGACAGTCCGCGACCGTACGGCGGACAACCCCCGAGCTCGGCAGACAGTCCGCGACTCACTAGCGCACGGTCCGCAAATAGCGATTGAGCCTCCAGTACCGCACCTCAGAAAATCAGATAGTCCGAGCAAGCACCGCGGACAGTCCGCGCCGCGCGGACAGTCTGGCCCCACCTGGCGGACAGTCCGGCAAACCGCGCCCGAACGAAACACCAAAACTCGACGGATCAAAACGCCTCGTGCTCACGAACTGACAAACACGCGACGAACACCCGACGAACTAGCCCTGCACGGACAGTCCGCAAGCCACAGGCGGACAGTCCGCAAGCCACAGGCGGACAGTCCGCCGACCTCAAACAGAGAAGCCCGAGCTCAAAACCGCGAGGTCAACTCCACCATTCCATCCATGGATCTCCCAAACGGCTAAATGGATTGAGACAAAATTTTGGGGAGATGTCAAGCATCCCTAGGGGATGTTATGCCCAAAAACTTGAGGCCTCGAACCAACTAAAATGCCGGGAATCGATCACGAACCGAGCTCTACCAAAAAGCTAGGGTTCCACCCGAACTCCTCAAATCCAAGGCCAAATCCAGAGTTTGAGGGGTCAAGATCAAGCACAAAGATGCACAAGGCATCTATCCATGATCCCCATAAAGAAATCCGAACCCAAACATCTCAGAATCGGAGGAACAAGCTGCGCACGAAAATCTAATGAAAATACCCCAAAAAAGACACGAAAATCACACGGGCTACAAGAAGGAAATCAACGCAACCATGAAAGCTTCCATACACTCGGAGGTCAGATTCTCTACAAAACGGTGAAGAAAATCTAAGCCAATGGAGCAGAGAAATGAGAAGCAGTCCAGATGGATGGTTTGCCGAGAAACCCTAGAGCTATATATATGAGTCCCTCTGGGTTGAGCAAATGACCAAGCTACCCCTAGCACTTAAACTGAGATACAAACCCCTCAGGGGCAATATGGTCAAGTAGCACTCCTCTTCATCGCACGGCCACGCCTTTGCCGCAGTCTGTGTCCTCCCGACGCAAGCCCTGCGATCCCGCCACGTGTCCGCCGGCATCGAAGCTTCTCGGCGCGCTCGGATCCCGTCTCCGCCCGCCGAGCCTCCGGTCTTGGTTTTGTGGCTCAACCAAGTAACCTGACGATTTTGTGGTGAATCGCCGCAAACCCCGCGTGCAGACTCCGGTCGTGAGCCGCTACCCTGCACCGGCTCCGGTCGACGACTTCGTCTTGCTTTTCTTGCCACCATGCGGCCTGCACTTGACCCCGCTGGCCACCGGGTCCCACGAGCCAAGCCTACTTGTTTCTCCACTCCTTTGAGGCCCCACAAGGCAAAGACCTTTCGCGCCCGCTCTTCACCTGCACCAACGTAAATCAAGCCGCAACCTGCTTCGCCAATACTCAGCCAAGAGTCAGTCCACACCACGTTGTCAATCACTCATCACACTAAGGAGCAAGCTCCGGTCCTGAATCTCGCCCTTGATGAGTGCATTGACAACACACATAGTAACCAATTCAGAGATAAGAAAGAAAGAAGAAAAATGAACAAAGAACTCAAACAAGTGATCAAAAGCCAAACAAAAGCCAAAGAAGATCACTTGAGAGAGAAAGTCTCGGCACCCTAATGCAAGGGCAACGGTTCAACACAACCGAGACAAAATGCTCCAAAATTGCCGACTCCTCAAGGTGAGGCAAAGGGGCTCGACACCATCGGCAAAAGAGCAAGATCATAACTAAAATCAGGCGAAAAAGAGCTCCCAAATGTATGAATGCGAGCTCCCCCTGAACAAATGCATTCTCCCAATTTTTCTTCCCTTGATGCAAAACTCCCCCTGGATGCATGAATTGGGTACTTTCCTCCCCCTTGTTGGTAATGCATGAATCAAGCCAAAATGAAACATAGAGCTTCTCAAATAGACAAAAGTCAACACAAGATGCTACACATGTCCAAATGAGCAAGTTAGATACTCTATAGCTTCATATGAACATCAGCTACAAGATCACCAAGTTTCACAACCAATGAGCAAAGCTAAGATAGGATTTAGCAGTTTTGCAAAAAATCACTCTCTCATGAGCAAAGTCCTAAACGTGAGCAAAACATGTCAAAATGACAAAGCCACACAAACTTCATGCTAGGACAACCATTCTAATCATAAGATCATCATAAACACCCTAAAGCACCTCATGTCATGTCAAAGCCACCGAGCCATGTGCCAACATCTATGTATGAGACTTCTCATTGGTAGGCATCATGCAACGGTTTAGCACCCAAAGCTATAAAAATTAAGCACATAAGACATGGGAGCACATTTTCAAAGCAATTTACATTTCATTTTCAGATTCATATTGGTACATGAAATGTCTTTGCGACAAAAAGGAACTTATGCCCCTCCACAAGATAAAGCAAGCGGGCTAAACATTCATGATGACAAATGAGCGTTTGGCCCCATATGATCAAAATAAGCTATCCAACCACAAATTAACCATACCAATGCCACAAAAACATGTCAAGATTATATAAAGGCATTTACGCACAAGAGAGCATATATGAAGCATTTTCAAAAGCATAGCTAGCAACCATGGGCATAAGCCAAGATCATCAAGAGCTAAGCCAAACTAACCATATCATACCAAACTAGCTCACAAGATCATATATAGCACATCATGGTGAACAATGTATATAGGAGAAGCACATCTCTAAAGCATATGATACAAATGTAGTCTATGATACAAAGATGCAAGCATGATATGATACAAGAATGCAACATGCATATGTACATGAGATCCCCCAACCAAAGCTCAAAAGGGAAAAACCACACCAAGATCACCCCGCAAACGTGCAAATGTAGCTTGGTCCAAAGGCTTTATCAGAATATCGGCGAGTTGTTTTTCGGTTGGTACATGGATGAGGTCTTTGTTTCCCTTCTCAACATTATCTCTCAGGAAGTGGTAACTCACTTCTTTGTGTTTGGTTCTTGAGTGAAGCACAGGATTTTTGGCTACGCTTATGGCACTGGTGCTGTCACACATGAGAGGCACATGGGAACACTCCTCACCAAAGTCACTCAAAGTGTACATGATCCAAAGCAGCTGGGAGCAACAACTAACGGCAGTGACATACTCAGCTTTTGTGGTAGACTGAGCTACACTTGACTGCTTGCGAGATGACCAAGAAACAAGCGAGGAACCCAAAAACTGGCATGTCCCCGAAGTCGACTTCCTATCGACTCGACATCCCGCAAAGTCGGCATCCGAAAAACCAAGAAGCGAAAGAGAGGAGGATGTCGAGTACCAAAGACCAAGCTCAGGAGTGTATCGAAGATACCTGAAGATCCGCTTGACAGCCTACCGATGTGTAGTCCTCGGTGACGCCTGAAAACGAGCGCACAGACACACAGAGAATTGGATGTCCGACCTCGTCGCCGTCAAATACAAGAGGGAGCCGATCATGCTCCGGTACTCCTTCTGGTCCACGGGCTCTCCGTCCTCATCCGCGTCCAGCACTATAGTCGTACTCATCGGTGTCGACAGGAGCTTCGAGTCGTCCATCTTGAACTTCTTGAGGATGTCCTTCGTGTACTTGGCTTGATGCACAAAGGTTCCCTCCTTCGCCTGCTTGATCTGAAGCCCGAGAAAGAACTGCAATTCTCCCATCATAGACATCTCGATTTTTTTGCTCATGTCCTCTGCAAACCTTGCAACCAAAGAGTGAGATGAGCCGCCGAAGACAATATCATCCATGTACACCTGAACAATTAGGATATCATCGCCCTGCCTAAGGAGAAAAAGAGTTTTATCTACTTTGCCCATCTCAAACCCCTTGCTGAACAAGAACTCCCTCAAACGGCCATACCAAGCACGGGGAGCTTGTTTCAGCCCATACAATGCCTTCCTCAGCCTGTACACCCGGTGGGGAAACTCAGCACTCTCAAAGCCCGGTGGTTGTTTCACATAAACTTCCTCCTCCAAAAACCCATTTAAGAAGGCACTCTTCACATTCATTTGGTACAATTTGAACCCTTTAGCCACAGAAAAGGCTAGAAGGATCCTAATCGCCTCCAAACGGGCTACAGGAGCAAATGTCTCCTCATAGTCTATCCCCTCCTTCTGACTATAGTCTTGAGCAACCAACCTTGATTTGTTTCTCACCACCTCACCATTCTCACCCTCTTTGTTCTTCCACACCCATTTTGTCCTGATAGGTTTGCAATGTGGTGGTGGCTCTACCAACTCCCAAACTTGGTTTCTCTCAAAGTTCTCTAACTCCTCATGCATTGCGTTCACCCAATTAGGATTAGAGAGGGTGTGTCCAATGTCTTTCGGCTCAAAGGTAGCAACAAAAGCCAAATGAGCAAAGTGAGAAACATTCCTGGACCTTAACCGTGTCGTACGTTCATTGATGTCGCCGATGATTCTTGAGGGAGGATGATCAACTTGAACATGCCTCGGTGCCTCTCGCCTGGAGACGACCTCCCCCTCAGCAGCAACTTCCACTTGATCTTGCTGGATCGTAGTCGGTGTAGGGGATGGACCATCCTGCAACGTAGTCGTCGTAGTGGAAGTAGAGGGTACATGCTCGGCTGGAGCTTCACCATCATCACCATCATCCTCTCCAACATCATCCTCCTCGTCCTCAAAAATCTTCTTGCCAAATTCGTCGTCACCTGCACACTCAAAGACAGACGAACTGCATGGCTGGGTCTCGTCGAAGGTTACCTCACAAGTTTCCATGACTAGGTTAGTATC
The DNA here is from genome assembly GCA_036936925.1 of Cenchrus fungigraminus. Lineage (NCBI taxonomy): Eukaryota > Viridiplantae > Streptophyta > Magnoliopsida > Poales > Poaceae > Cenchrus > Cenchrus fungigraminus. The sequence continues at coordinate 79,697,065 of CM072772.1, forward strand.
AATATTGAGCACACGATATGCTCGAGAATGATTAGCATAACCCAAAAAGATCCCATCGGAAGACCTCAACTCAAACTTATCAAGCCTTCCCTTCTAGAGAATGAAGCATCTACAACCAAAAGCCCTAAAATGGCTCACTCTAGGTGCTCACCCGTGCATGAGCTCATAGCACGTCTTGTTCAAGAAAGCCCGAAGAAAAATCCGGTTCCCAACATGGCACGCGATATTCACTGCCTCATCCCAATATCTCCTCGGAGTCCTATGCTCTTCGAGCATCGTCCGAGCCATCTCACAAAGGGAACGAATTTTCCTCTCAACCACACCATTCTGACAAGGCACATAGGGAGAAGAAAATTGATGTTCGAGACCCAAATCACGACAAAAGGTTTCGAAACGAGAGTTTTTAAATTTAGTGCCATTGTCACTATGAATAGCTCGAACAGCATCTCCATTCCTCTCATTCTTCAACCTAAAGATTAGATCCCAGACAAAACCAAACGTCTCCCCCTTGTCAGCCAAAAAGAAGACCCAAGCATAGCGAGAATAGTCATCCACTATCACAAGGACATACCATTTCCCACCGGCCGAGCACACACGAGCTGGACCAACCAAGTCCATATGGAACAGCTCGCATGGCCTCTCTGTCATAACGGATGTCAGAGGCTGGTGAGAGGTGGCGACCATTTTGCCATGCCTACACGGAGAACATACCAAATCCTTTTGGTACTTCAACTTAGGCAATCCTCGGACCAAACCTAGCCCACTCAAGCGTGACAACAAGTCAAAACTCAAGTGACCTAGTCTCCTATGACATTTCCAAAGCTCCGCCGAAACACCAGCAACCAAACAACGAGAAGAGCCGACGCACTGAGAAAAATCGGCTCTGAAAATCTGACCCTCGGGGATGATCGTGCACACAAGATCACCTCGAGAATCCAAAACATGAGAGGAGCCCATTTTGAAAAAGGACTTCAAAACCCTCATCATGAAGCTGGGAGACCGAAAGAAGATTAAACCCCACGGACTTGACAAGAGCAAAACGCCTAAGAGTCACAAACTCACTCACCTTCACCGTGCCCACTGAAAGCACTCTACCTTTCCCATTGTCCCCAAAAGTGATGTACTCTTTGGTCATCACCGGGGTGAGGCTGGAGAACCACCTTCGATCTCCGGTCATGTGTCGAGAGCAACCGGAGTCGATCAACCAAAAGCCCTCCATGCCTCCCACCTGCAAAATAAAAAACGAGAGCGAGAGTGAGCAAACGACTCAGCACTGGGGTTAGTACAAAATGAATCAAACCAGTGCCGTGCCATTTCCTCAAAAGTGGGGTTAGCAAAATCCATCTTATTTCTCCTAGGCGGAACACTCACACGTCCCCTTGGAGGACTACACGTACCACGAAGTGGAGACCGTGGCCCGTAGCTCCTCTGGGACATAAAGCTGCGATCGTTCCCCCCATACTCGTATTGGCCACGAGTGAAGGAACATCCAGCAAACTCACCAGGCCCAAACCCAACACGCCTACCACCATCTCTCTGTGGTGGCTCACCACGAGGCACAAACTCACACCTCTCCCGAGGTTAAATGTTACGCACCACACCCTCACCTCTCGGCACCATACGAGGCTAAGGCACACCACGAGAAGGGCGGTACCTGTCCTTGTTTGCCATCTCCCTAGCAAACCTCTCCTTGCGCTTCCTCCTAAAGCAAAACTCAGCTAGGTGGTCATCCCTCCCACAATGGTCACAATGGAATGGGATTGGCTTTGGCTTTGGCTTTGGCTTTGGGTTCTCTCAGGGCTGAGGCTTCTCCTCACTCGGTTTCTCCCCTTCTTCCCAAAGAACTCATTCCCCAAGTCACTTTTGAACTTGATGGGTTTCTGGAAGTTGTCGGTTTGTGGAAGAAACACGGGTGGAGCTGGGGTTGTGTCTAATCGGTTCCTAAGTGGGTTTGGCTTAGGAGCATAGGCATTTTTGTGGTGAGTTTTTGGTGGTTCTGGGATATCACCGATCTTCCCCTCATTCTCACCACTTCCCTCACCAACCTTGTTCGACCCAAGCGCTTGCCCATCATAGTGCTTGTATGCCTCAATAATCATCTTGAGCTGAGGCTCATGACCAGACAACCAACCCATTATTTTTCTCAACTCATCATTCTCATCCTACAAACGATCAACATAATGTGCAAGCTCCATATTCTTCATAGCATTTAATTCACAAGTTGAGCATGATGTAGGAATAGGAGCTTTCAAAGCAGCTTCTAGTGATCTAGCATAAGCAAGCGACACATCTAGCTCCTCATGCAAAACAGGACAAGAAGTGCAAGCACCAAGCAAGGAGGGCCTAGATTTCATCTCATCTAGCTCAACCCTAAGCACATCTAGTTCCTCAACCTTGGAGGCATATTTTTCCTAGAGCACAGTCAAATCACCAAGGAAAACAGAGCAATCAGTGCATTCAGGTTCATCAGTCACAACAGGAGCAGACTTCAGGGAATCTATTTGAGCCCTAGCATCAACAAGCAAAGACTCTAGCTCAACCACCTTCTCCTTAGCCTCTCCAAGCAAAGACCTATACTCCCTCTTCTCCTTGTTGGTCTTTCTAAGCACATCATCACGGTTGTCAAGCAACTCATTTAACCTAGCATTCTCCGCTACCAAGAAGGATGGATCATTATTTACCTCATCCTCAGAGTCGGAGTCCGAGTCATCCTTGTTGCTCTTCTTGCTTGCGGAGCTATGTGCCATGCCGCAAAAGCTTTGGGCGGCGAAGCACAAGCCGTTGATGTTCTTGCTTGACCGCTTGCCCTTGTGCCGGTTCTCTTCTTCATCACTTGAGCTTGATGAAGAGTAGTAAGAGCTCGAGTCGATGTCGCTCGCTCCGGCAACCATCACATGCTCCTTCTTCTTATGACTGCCACTCTTCCTCGGCCTCCGCTCGGACTTGTTCTTGCCCTTGTGGTCATCCCTCAAGTGGTGCTTGTGATCGGTCATTGGATGGTGCATGTGCTCGGGCTTGACCTCCATGGCTTCTGGGCACTCAGCGATAAAGTGCCCGTGCTTCCCGCACCGGTTGCACCTGCCCGAGCTCCTCCGAGCATTCTTCCGGTTTGTGTACATGCGCTCAAACCGCCTGCTCAGCAATGCGAGATACTCCTCGTCCAGCACGTCGAACTCCTCATCTGGCATGGACACTAGACAAGACAAAGAGAAGTATCTCGAAGATAGGTTAGTGTTAGTCCTTGGTCCAGAAACGAGAGCCAGACAATGAGGGTCAGTCGGGTTCTCGATCCTTGTTCGCACCCCACGGTCCACCTCGGACGACTTGAGCTTGGAAAACAGCTCGTCCACCGTGAGGGTCTCATACTTCTCCTACTCAAGAATGGCCTGGACCTTCTCACTCCACACGGTACGATCCAGAGAGTGCAGGAGCTTCACAGCCTTGTCATGATCATCATACGGGAGCACGACCACATTAGCCCTCATGTTGTTCACTATCACAGTGAACCGCTGGAACATGGTGTCTATGGACTCACCGGGGAGATGAGTAAAGTTCTCGTACTCTCTCCGGTAGGTCGCAAACAACCGAGCCTGAACTTGAGCGTTCCCACTGTGAGCATTCTTCAACTGCTCCCAAATCGAACAAGCCAAGTCCTCTGTCTGAACCCGATCGAATTCGGCTTGACACAAAGCACAAAACAAGTAGTCGACCGCCTTGTTGTTGGCGTCGTGCATATCCCTCGATACTGGAGCTAGGAAGTTAATCGGATGAACATAAGATATGTTCACCGTAACATCCCACAGGATCTGACCCTTGCCGCAAAGGAAAGTAGCCATCCGCCTCTGCCACATCTGGTAGTTCTTACCATCAAAGTGTGGAGGACCCGAACCCCATTCTTGGTATGCCATCTTTGGATCTTAGACTGGTTAGAATCACAAAGATCCATAACTGGCTCTGATACCGATTGAAGCACCGATTAGGCGACCAGAGAGGGGGGGGGGAGTGAATGGGAGCCGATAAAAATTCTTCCCGAAGGATGAACTCGGCCTATGCCCCAAATCCACAACCATGGATTCCCACACGAGCTTGCCAAGGTCACGTAGTCACAACGGACCTACCAACCCTAGGAACAAGTCCAAACAAGTTGCAAAGCGGAAGCACAACTCAAGAAGCAAAGGACTTAACAAATCTGGAAGACCCCTGGCGGATAGTCCGCGACCGTACGGCGGACAATCCGCGAGCTCGGCGGACGGTCCGCAACTCCCCGGCAGATGGTCCGCAAATAGCGACCGAGCCTCCAGTACCGCACCCCGGAAAATCGGACAGTCCGGGCAAGCACCACGGATAGCTCGCGCCGCGTGGACAGTCTGACCCTACCTGGCGGACAGTCCGACCCCACCTGGCGCACAGTCCGGCAAACCGCGCCCAAACGAAACACCAAAACTTGACGGATCAAAACGCCTCGTGCTCACGAACTGATGAACACGCGACGAACTAGCCTCGTGCGGACAGTCTGTAGGCCACAGGCAGACAGTCCGCCGGCCTCGAACAGAGCAGCCCGAGCTCAAAACCGCGAGGTCAACTCCACCAATCCATCCATGGATCTCCCAAATGGCGAAATAGATTGAGACAAGATTTGGGGGAGATGTGAAGTGTCCCTAGGGGATGCTATGCCCAAAAACTTGATGCCTCAAACCAACTAAAATGCCGGAAATCAATCACGAACCGAGCTCTACCAAAAAGCCAGGGTTCCACCCGAAATCCTCAAATCCAAGGCCAAATCCGGAGTTTGAGGGGTCAAGATCAAGCACAAAGATGCACAAGGCATCTATCCATGAACCCCACAAATAAATCTGATCCCAAACACCTCAGAATCGGAGGAACAAGCTGCGCACGAAAATCCAACGAAAATAGCCCGAAAAAGACACGAAAATCACAGGAGCTACAAGAAGGAAATCAACGCAACCATGAAAGCTTCCATACACTCGGAGGTTAGATTCTCTACAAAACGGTGAAGAAAATCTAAGCCTATGGAGCAGAGAAATGAGAAGCAGTCCAGATGGATGGTTTGCCGAGAAACCCTAGAGCTATATATATGAGTCCCTCTGGGTTGGGCAAATGACCAAGCTACCCCTAGCACTTAAACTGAGGTACAAACCCCTCAGGGGCAATATGGTCAAGTAGCACTCCTCTTCATCGCACGGCCACGCCTTTGCCGCAGTCCGCGTCCTCCCGACGCAAGCCCTGCGATCCCACCATGTGTCCGCCGGCGTAGAAGCTTCTCGGCGCGCCCGGATCCCGTCTCCGCCCACCGAGCCTCCGGTCTTGGTTTTCTGGCTCAACCAAGTAACCCGACGGTTTTGTGGTGAACCGCCGCAAACCCCGCGTGCAGACTCCGCTCGTGAGCCGCTACCCTGCACCGGCTCCGGTCGACGACTTTGTCTTGCTTTTCTTGCCACCATGCGACCCGCACTTGACCCCGCTGGCCACCGGGTCCCTCGAGTCGAGCCTACTTGTTTCTCCACTCCTTAGAGGCCCCGCAAGGCAAAGACCTTTCGCGCCCATTCTTCACCTGCACCAACGCAAATCAAGCCGCAACCTGCACCTGCAGTACTCGGCCAAGAGTCAGTCCACACCACGTTGTCAATCACTCATCACACTGAGGAGCGACCATCCACCGGTCGTCAGATGCTCCGGTCCTCAATCTTGCCCCTCAAATCCCGTGGAAAGCTCTCCGATTTGGTGGTTTTTGGTGGAACCCGAGTTCTTTTGGTTGAGCTCGGTAGAATCTCCATTCCTCTCTTCTTCGTGGATTTGAGGCTCCAAATTCATAGGTATAGCATCTCCTAGAGGCGCTTCACCTTCCCCTATGATTTGGTAGCTTTCCCTTGGTTAATTCGAGAAGTCAGGTGAAAGGAAGGAAGAGTTGACCTTCAAAGGGTCGAGCTTGGGCTGCTGTCCGTGCTCCTGGCGGACGGTCCGCGAGAACCGTGCAGACGTTCCGCGAGGAGGCTTCGAGCCAGCTGTTCTTCATGTTCATCGCGAGTTCTTTCGTGTCTTCCATTTGATCCATTTTGTCGGTGGATTTGTGGAGCATGAGGTTTGGCGGACGGTTCGTGGGTGGAGTACGGACGGTCCGTGTGTTGCGGACGGTCCGTGGGTAGGCGGCGGAAGGTCCATTTTTCGCGGTGTGTTTCTGGAGGTTCGGGCAGCTATTACGGACGGTCCGCAGTGACCTCACGGACAGTCCGCGCCCTCCTCGTGGACAGTCCGCCAGGCCCCTGCGGACGGTCTGCCCCAAGCACCGCAGATTGTCTAAATCGCTTGTTGAGTTGTGCGTCCGCTTTGGATTGGTTTGGGACTTGTTCCTAGGGTTGGTAGGTCCGTTGTGACTACGTGACCTTGGCAAGTTTGTGTGGGCATCCGTGGTTGTGATTTTGGGGCATAGTTGAGTTCATCTATTTGAAGAAGAATTTTTATCGGCTCCCATTCACTCCCCCCTCTGTGGACGCCTAATCGGTCCTTCAGCACTCTAATTTCATAGACCCACCACCAATTGTACAAGACTTGTGACAGTGCAAGGTTTGGGAGGGCCTGAAACTTAAACATTACCGAGGGATCATTCTACTTCTAATGTCGCATGCAGAAAAATAACCATTATCGTCGCATATGTAGAAGTAAAACAATAAGAACGACATTCACATAATGACACGGTATGTCCCATTAATACATGGTGATCTCCATCTCCATTGTTCCGTCCATCATGATGATCTCCATCTCCATGATCCATGTATGCCATTCTCCAGTGATCAGTCCTCCAAGAACATTCTAACGTATGCTAGTAAAGTAAATTACACAAGCGCGCATTAGAATCAACACAAGTTGGTACACAGGCCATTACATCAAATTGACAATACATATGGCTCCAGCCTTATTGCCGTACGCATGACACGCATGTCATACAAGGGTTACACACATGCATCACATACACATAGGGGCCTTATCGATCATAAATCCTGCAAAACAGATTATCGCAGTTCTGACGTCCAAACATAAAATGCCCGGAACTCGATCTTGCAAGCTGAATTTGGCAAATCTAATTTCGCCAAGACCAGAAAAGCTAGTTGATCACTTGTGTAAAATTTTATGTAGATCAATTTTTGTATAGAAAATGTCTCCATCCGAGTTAACCATGAAAAGTTATGGCTGTTTAACTGAACAACATGTTTTCTAGTTTTTCTCGGGCCGGTACCAGATCCAATCTGCCGCCACCACGCATCCCATGCGCCTGGCACTTGACCTAGCTTCGATTCGACCAATCCCATTGATCTTGTCCTCACATGATTGGGTTTACATGTATCACTTAACTCCGATGGCGGAATTCCGACCGGTAGGAGTAATTCGTTACACGACCATCACGGCAAAAATACGAAACCGATCAAAACTTCCATCTACATCTACGCATATCACCACATGCTCACATCCCGAATGTAAAACTTACCAGCTATGGCTCTGGTACCACTGAAGGGATACGAGGAGGCTACGCTAGCACAAACAAAATATTCCCCGCAAAACAGGAACTGCTGCTGTCAGAGGTCACGGGATTACCACTAGACGCGCAAATGCAGCGGAACCGTCTCGATGTAGACGAACGTGTCAAGTGTAGCAATGCCATGCAGTTGCTCACATCCTTCTTGTACTTCACGACTCGTCCAAGTGCTTCAAATGTAGCACCTGCAAGGTATCCACCCATGCGGGAAGGAAGCGTCACACACCAGACTACTAGGTCCGTGGGAGCGACAAGGAGCGGGCGTGGGCGGTGGAGCGGCGCGGCTGTTGCTTGAAAAAGTAATCCAAGTTGGGGGGTATGGTCCATATTTATGAGGGGAAAATCCCCCACACCATCGTCCATTAGCAATACGGGACTAATAGATGGTGTACCCCCTTCCAATGCTAATGGGTTTTACAACAATTGTGGCCCATTATGACTTTTACAACCCAATAGATCAAATCCACCTGAACCCACTAATGGATCTAATCCAGTTGGCTCTAGGGCATATTTGTCGATGGCTGTTAAGTACCACTTTTAGGCCGTCAACTCCTGCATAAAATAAATAAAAAGTGAGCATCAATAGTAGGATAGTGGTTTATACTATCCACAAGTGTTGTTGTTTCCATCTTTTGTTGCAGGACACATTAAAATACACATGTAATGATAGAGTTGAGAGCAAGCAAACTAATGGCATGTATATGGCATCATCATAAACAATCTCAAATGCCAAATTGGATTGCACCACTACGACGGGCTCGTCGAAACGATCAAAGTGGATGTATTGTTTGCGTACTTCGGATCCCGAATGAATGAGATATGGACAAGACATCATGTGGGCCCGGTGGGACCCACACCAGGCCACGTGGCGACGTGTTGCCACACAGGAGCCCATGTGTCCATGACACCTCAAGGAAACACACCTTCGACCAATTAGGAGCCAGTACGCGGATCTAAGGGCCCACCACAGAAATAGGCTAAAAACACCGCATACACCCCATACCCACCTTGAGACCCACCTAGCAGTCACCCAGATGAAAGGCGGCGCAAACAGAACTGACTTGGGTTCGTTTGAACCCCGAGGTCGCCCGAACCCAAGGTGAGGTGGTTCATCCCCATCTTCCACGTGTGGTATCCCCATTTGATCCTAAGGGTTTTCCTGGGGTGCTTGGGGTATTCTCGCGCGGTGACCCGGGCCTATAAATAGAAGGAGAGGGGGTAAGAAATGAGACACACCATCTCACCCAAGGATGAGAGCTTCCCTTCAAAGGAGAAGCCTCTCCTTGCTAGATTAGAGAATAGGAGAGTGAGAGAGGGATTTGTATCTCTAAGGATGTTTCGTTCTTCAATTAGAGTAAAGTGAGTATTTCCACATTTTCTATTTCGACTAAAGTGTTATTCATACTTGAGTGATATGTTCTTGTGTTCTTTGCCTTTTTCATCATTTAGAGGCGCGTGTTCTTCACGAACACGCCCCCTCGATCTAGTTGATTAGGTGCACAAGTTTGTATCTAGTTTGTGTGACTAGTCAACTAGAATAAAGTGGATATGCTTGCATGTGCTGATTAGAATAAAGTGTGTTCATGATTCCTTTCTAATAGTTTATGCTAGGTTGCCTGAGTAGACTTTTTTCCCCTACTAGTGCGTAGATCTTGGGTTTATGCATTCGTCTGCTGCAAGTCGTTCGTATACGTTGGAAGCATAGTACAGTGTAGAGTGCTCTCCTGTATGCCTTTAGTATAAGCTAGTAGTACCTATAGTGAGTGAGATCAGTTCTCTTCTGTGGTCGTAGTTCTGTTAGTACAGAGTGTCATAGTCCGTTGGCTACGACAGTAACCACAGCGTAGACGTAGTTGTCACGCTACTGGTTATCATTCATTCGGCTTATCCCAAGGTTAGGTAGAGGCAGTTCAGGAGGTGGTGATAGCCCTTCTGGCCCTTGTTGATCCTCCACGGCTGGATATAGTCAGAGCTCCGTTCCACATAGATCCGCGTGCTGGAGTCACCTGTTAAGTCAGGGCTATCGGTACCCTAAGCCAAGTTCTATCTAGATATCGACCTTTAATCTCATCTATAGTGCTATCTTTAGGGATCCTCTCTATCCTCGCCTCTTATATGGGTGTGTCCTTGGACCGACTAGTACGTAGTGAGTCACACACGATCCCTTGCATTCGATACCCTTCGAATACTCTGAGGTGAAAGCTACAACAATATCCGTGCGCTTGCGGATTTATTTCATGTGTCACTAAAATACCCAACAATCTTCCAACATCAGTGTCTGCAACTAAGCCTTGTGATATGTTCGGCATCTATGTCCACTCAGCAGCTGAAACTGTGTGATCCAGGAGATATTACGTATTGTCTTTCACGACAAGAAGTTCTATTAAATGCTTTTCGTCTAAAAATCAAGACCACCATAATGCTGCAAATCTTTCAAGCAAAGCTTCATCACTCTATGGAACAAGTAATGGGTAGGTTGACACTACCGCTCATTCAATTTTATCATAAAGTTGTGGATGATCCATGATGCTCTTGTTGAAAGTTGGAAGCTATTGCCACCACTTCTCTTCAAACATGTGATTTATTTGATTAAGCAGCTTGAGGGCAAGCTCCTCTTTAAGAAGGGGGGAATGTCAGGATCATTAGTGGGCCTGCATACTAGTGGGCTTAGTAGTGTCGGGCCTGTGTGCCATCTCCATTGGGCCTACGAGCCCGTCACCTGTTGGCCTGTGTGACAAGTCGTTGATTATACATACCGGAGAGAAGAGTGCATGAGGCATCAAGCATTGTATCAATGAACACCGTTCATCTTCCTCTTCAAGCAACCGACTGCTCTGCCGTGGTTCCTCTGTTTTTCTCCTTCCTGCTTGCTCCCTACTCTTCGATTCCTGCCTCAGATTCCCTTCTCTAATCCTTCCCTCAACTATCCTGCTACTAACACGGAGGAGCCGAAAGACGTCATCTGCGTGCCTAGCACCGGATTGCTGCGTGAGGATACAACAGTCACAGTCGGAGAGGGCAGCCGTCAAGGCCATGACTGGACCTCCATCGCTTCGACGCTGCAGGGTCGAGGGCGCGCGCGGGAACGGAAGATAGCCACGATGGGCAAGAAGGCGCACGGGATCTTGGAGCTCCATGGAAACGACAACAATTTTCCCCAACACGCGTCGATGTTGTTTCTTCGGTATCGCAGATGTCGTTTCCATCTTAGACGTCGTTTCTTGAAAATTTTCTCTCTTTCCTCAATAACTGCAATGCCACGTCAGCAAAATCAATAAATATAGAGATAATAAATGACCATAGAAACTGTAGTGGAGTCTGGGTTGGGAGTGCCCACTACGTGAAAAACTCACTTTGGTAACGGGCATAGATTGCCTTTAGTAATGGGCAAAGCGCCCGTTACCGATTAAGTGTTACAAATGAGCGAAGAAAGGTAACAGGCTGATGCCCATTACTGATAACACACATTTGAAACCGGCATCAAACAACGACCATTACCACAACTAGCCACCGGTCACGTGAAATGGCTGTTTCTCTGGGCCCACAGGGAACTTTGGTAACGGGCACCAAAACAGAGCCCGTTACAGGAACTCAACATCGGAGAGCCGTGCTGTAAACCTACGTCTCCTCTGTCTCGATGAAATGAGACACGTCTATTTCACACGCGTCTCAGCACAACTAGGATTCGTAACGGGCATCAAACAACAGCCGTTACCACAACTAGTCACCAGTCACGTGAAATGGCTGTTTCTCTGGGCCCACAGGGAACTTTGGTAACGGGCAAAAAAACAGAGCCCGTTACAGGTGCACAACATCAGAGACGCGTGCTGTGAACCTGCATCTCCTCTGTCTCGACGAAATAAGACGCATCTATTGTCACGCATGTCTCCTGTCTCTCGACTAAAGGAGACGTGTGGTGTCAACCCGCGTCTCCTCAATCTCGACAAACGGGCCAAGTTCTGGGGCCCACCGGTCAGTATTGGTAACGGGCTTTTACGCTGCCCGTTACATTGTTGGCATGTTTGTAATGGGCATTCCGAATGAAGAGTGTTACTCACTGATCAGTGTTTGTAACGAGCTTTAATTAACGCCCGTTACAGATACGTAGGCCACCCCTACAGTACCTTTCCTGCTTGTCGGCTGCATCCTGGAACCAGCCAGGATTTGGCAGCCATCAGGGGCTGCATCCTGCCATCCTGGAACCAGCCAGGATATGGCAGCCACCATAGCAAGGAGACATCACAAACACATTCTCACATCACAGATATAGACAAGCCAGATCACATTTATAGATAAGCAAGATCACATTTATAGACAAGCAAGATCACATCTGAAGGACCGAACTGGCGACCAAAGAGGGGGGGAGTGGATGTGAGCCGATATAAATTCTTATCAAAGGAGATGACTTCTCCAACAAGATGAACTCGATCGGGTACCCAAAATCACACGCTCCGCACACAACCTTCCATTTGCCAAAACCACGTAGCCACTGGAGTGCTACTGGTCCTAGGAACAAATACTACTTGCAGGCACAGCTTCTACACACACACATGACAGCGGAAACAACTCGGAAGCTACGTGCCTGGAGGGGGCGGTTGGACTAGGTATGGGGGGCGGTTAGACCGCCTCCACCTGGGAACCAAGATATCCTCCGAAACACCTCTTCCGAGCTCCAAAACTCCCCACAGTTTCAGCCACAAGATCCTCTGGTCAAGGCCGAGCTAGCTACCAGAAAATCTTGGCAAAAACACGAACTTCACCCAAGGGCCTAGGGGTGGTTTAACCGGCTCACGGGGGCGGTTTAATATCCTGTACCCAGCAAGAAACACAAGCCAAGAACTCCTAGCAAACAGCACCAAAGCGGTCCCCAATTTCACCAGAACGCTCCTCTGATCAAGGCGAACGAACTCACAGAGGAAAATCTGGCAAAATCAAAACTTCCACCTGGAAGATCCAGGGCGGTTAGACCGCCCCCCTATGGTGGTTAGACCGCCCCTCCCAAAAAACATGGCCGCGGGTCAACCCTCAACTTCCCATCACCCGATCTCCCGATTCACCCCACGGATTGTGGCGAAACTTCGGGGATGCCTGGGTTACCTCCTGGGCAACCTCTCCACCAAAGGAATCCCACTGAAACGCTCTCAATCAAGGGGAATCACGGATCTTGGCCCTCTAGATCATGAACTCGAGCAACTCGAAAAAACACCAAATCGAGGTCGATTCAAGGGAGTTCTTGGGGCAAAGTCACCAGCCAAAGAGGCACAAGGTCCTCATACGTGACACCCAACAAGAATCCCACAAGAAATCACCCTCAAAACTCCGCCACGAAAATCACAAGAAAGAGCTCCAAAAATCACCAAAAAGGAAAACGAGAGAGGCAACACAAGGCCTTGAGGAACCACGCCGAATCATCTATACATACCATGAAGGTTCATACAAGGTCTAGCTTGCCACCCGGTCATCCATCCGTCTCTCAAGATCTCACATGAAGCTCTCAAGCTAGTCCTAGAAAAAACTAAGGAAAATAGAAAACAAAAATAACAAAGGGAAATGAGCTAGGGTTCCAAGTGTTGGCTGCCATCCATCCCACCAAGTGTTTATATGGGGGCAACCAAAAGACTAAACTACCCTTACTAGATAACTAGGGATACACGCCCCTCAAGGGCAATTTCGAAAGTCTTCAGTTCAGCACCATCGGACGGATGTGCGTCCACCGCAAGCCTGCGTAGCTCCAATGCAACTCTTGCGATCATGCCGCGTGTCCTCCGCTTCGAAGCTTCTCGGCGGCTGCGACCCGGGCGGTCAGATCGCCCCCTCGGGCGGTTAGACCGGCCCATGCGGTCTGACCGCCCCTCCTAGGTGGTTCAACCGGCCTGGGTGGCCGCATGCCCTCGTCGAGTCTTCGGCCTCGGTTTTGTGGCTCAACCGTGTAACCCAGTGGTTATCTGGCGAACTAGTGCAAACCCCGCGAACTCGGTGTAGGCTCCGCCAATCACCACTCATGACTCGGCTCCCACGTTGTCCCGGCTCGACATTGGTTTTGAGGCTCAACCAAGAAACCGTCCACGACTTCGTCTTGCTGTTCTTGCCACCTTGTGGTCCGCACTTGACCCCGTCAGCCACCGGGTCCCTCGAACCAAGCCTACTTGTCTTCTCCACACCTGGAGGCCTCACCGGCAACAACCTTTCGCACTTGTTCTTCTGTTGTACCAACACTAGTCAAGCCGCAACCTGCACCTACAATACTTAGCCAAGAGTCAGTCCACACCATGTTGTCAATCACTCATCACACCAAGAAGCGACCATCCACCGGTCCTCGAACCACACAGGCTCTCAATCTCCCCCTTGATGAGTGCATTGACAACACACATGATTGGTAACTAAAGAGAAAAAGAAAAAGAAAAGAAACGACTAAAAGAACTTCAACAAGCGATCGAAAGCCGAAGGAAAGGCAAATAGCAAGATCACTTGAAGAAGGAAAGTCTCGGTCCCCTTAGGCAAGGGCAACGGCTCGACACAACCGAGACAAAAACAAGCTCACACACGGAGCAAAAACCACCAAAGGCACACAAAGCCGCAAACCACAAACTCACACAAGAGCTCCCCCTGCACATATGCAAGCTCCCCCTGAACCAATGCAACAATGCAACATGGGAATGGAAACAAGGAGCAAACACTACTCACACCTCTGCCCAGGGCGGTCAAACCGCCTGCCTAGGCCGGTTAGACCGCCCCTGTGGGATGTGACCACCTGGGGGCGGTTAGACCGCCCCAAGAAACCGGCCCTGCACCAAACATTTCAAAAACTGCCCGAACCACTTTGAACATCTTCCAAATCCTCCCAGGTGTCCAAATCATGCACAAACATCTCCCCCTTGTTGACAATGCATGAATCAAGGCAAAATGCGAAAAGTTTCAACCTAGAGCTTCTCAAATAGACAAAATTCATCACAAGATGCTACACATATCGAAATGAGCAAGTTAGATACTCTATAGCATCGTATGAACGTCAGCTACAAGATCACCATGATTCACAACCATTGGGCGAAGCTAAGATAGAATTGAGCAATTTTGCGAAAAAATCACCCTCTCATGAGCAAAGTCCTAAACATGAGCAAAACATGTTAAAATGGCAAAGCCGCACAAACTTCATGCTAGGACAACCATTCTGATCATAAGATCAACATAAACACCCTCAAGCACCTCATGTCATGTCAAAGCCACCGAGCCATGTGCCTACTTCTATGTATGAGACTTCTCATTGGTAGGCATCATGCAATGGTTTAGCACCCAAAGCAATTTTAAATTAAGCACATATGACATGGGAGCACATTTTCCAAGCAATTTACATTTCATTTTCAAATTCATATTGGTACATGAAATGTCTTTGCGACAAAAAGGAACTTATGCTCCTCCACAAGATAAGGCAAGCGGGCTAAACATTCATGATGACAAATGGGCCTTTGGCCCCATATGATCAAAATAAATCATCCAAGCACAAATTAAGCATAGAAATGCCACTAAAACATGTCATGATCATATAAAGGCATTTACCTACAAGAGGACACACATGTAGCATTTTTAAAAAACATAGCCATCTGCTGACGGTCGATTTCCATCAACCAAGAGCACTTGTTAAACTTTGGTTTGAGCTTTGAATTATAACTAACCCGCCACTAGGCATACTAATGATGTAACAAGTTCACACTTCCATGTGGTTTTTGAAGTTTATTGTTTACGCAGGAAATCAACGTTAAAGAGGAGACTTTCGGGATAAATTCATCAAGCACTTTATGAGAAGATCATGAAGCCCGTCACAAGTCAAGACATGAAGTGAACAAGACTCCAAATGACCCAAGGACCAAAGCATCAACATGTAAAACTCCGGGGACCAGGAGGTCTACCAACGAGATCAACTCAGCCCGAGAGATATTCTCGCAGCCCAGAACAGCATGATCTTTCGGTGCAGATTCGGAGACTTAAACGGCATCCAATGGCAAAAGTTTGACTACCAAAGTTGTGGGCCTCGACGATAGCTTCGATTTGGACATATGGAAGGCCCAAATCGGGTCAAGGAGCTAGGAGATATGGCCCCCGAAATGCCAGCTGCGCAGACAAGTCCGAAATCAGACAGATTATCTTCTGAGGCTGTTTTGGGATTATCTTCGTTTCCAAGGAAAGAAATGAACACCAGAGTTGAAGATAATTTTGTGGCACACAACCTGGACACCGAATTTGCATTATTTTGAGTACGGACGTGGGAGGTGCCGCCATAGAAAACAAAGAGGGTGTGGCGTGTGAAGAGAGCATCGTCCGAGTCTTCCACTCCGGGACCGGACGAGTCCAAGATCAATTGAGCAATGGAGGAGTCCCGCTCACGGACTCTAAACCACGAGCCCTCACTGTGAGGTAAACCGGTATTTATCTCATATTTCCCTTCCAACATTTTATTTCGTGCATCAAGCATATTTAAATTTCAAATTTGGTTTCACCATTGCATTAGCAAGTAAACAAGACATAGAAAAGCAGTTTTGGAGATTTTTGGTGATACGGCCGTACCTCCCTTCGACAAAATTTTTGTGCAGGATGTTTACAAAAGGGGACACGAGTGCTTGGAACAAATTTAGTAGGGCCGGCCGAACCAAGTGATACGGCCGTACCTATGATTTTTCACAAATCCATCAAGTCAACCACTACAAGCTTCCAAGTGCTCAACTCATCACCAAAATGAAGGCACGCCAACCAGGTAGCCAAAATTTAGCTTGGGGGAGACCCCATCTTCAATCAAGGAAGGTATGTCCATCCAAACCAATTTTCAACATCTTGTTTATCACTTTTGAATAAAAGAAAAACAATAAAAATATTTGCTTCAACCATGTGCTTGAAATCTTGTTTATATACCCTTACTTTGGAAATGATGAATAGTTGCTATGTTAAAACTTTGCAAGAACCTAGTGTACAACCTTGTGCTCTATGAGCATTTGAATTTGTTGGTATACTTTGAGACAAGAGCCTAAAATAAAACTTTGTGGGAAGCAAATGCTTATGACCAAACCTAGGGTGTTGACTAGTAAGATATGGTGAGACAATGTTGATCTTGCTCTATCTCATAGTATGGTGAAAATCTCGGATGATTTCTTTTGAAAATAAAACAAGACAAGTTCCTCAATGGTCATATCACCTACCAAAGCCATATGTCGATGTCAAAGTATAAACCTTCTACATATGCTTGCTTGTGACCCATTGAGTTTTGCCAAATTGTTGTGACCCTTGGTAGAATCTTTTCATGCTTCCATGATCGGGATCACGTACACCCACATATACATGCTAACTTCCACACCGAGAGTTACTCAAAACATGCCATCCATCCACCAAAAATAAATACTCCAAAGTTTCAAAGAGATTTCTCTTCTTGTATTCTTGCAAAAGGAGAGAGGGGTCATCAAAAGAAAAAAAAGTATATGCTCAAAAAGCATAGAAAAAAAGTGCTCCAATCAAAGAGCATAGAAAAAAAAATGAAGCATGACCCCCCTTCAAAATAAAAGCAAGAGGAGAATATCCAAGCAAGGAGTACTTAGAAAAACAAACAAAAATATTCCACACACTTGCACATCTCGATCAAGTTGCATGACTAGTTTCTTCTTGGATCCGGTCTTTGGCTCAACAACATCAAGTGGCACAAGTGAGTCTCATGCTTATCCTACCCAAAACTCCACATACAAGCCATAGAGTAGGAAGTTGAGGCTCGCTCAAAAGCCTTTGGTGAGGTAACAAATACCACTTGAGCGATAGAGGGAACCATCAGAGGAACCTTGTCTTTCTTTGAAATTTTTTCAAAAACTCCGAGATAGGATCCAGAAAAGAAGAAGAGTGAGAGATGCAAAGTCAAAAACCATTCTACTCTTCAACCTCCGAAGGCAAGGTGGAAAGCTACAAGCCCCACAGGTAAGATAAGGCTAAGTTTCTCTCATACCAATCTTTTCAAATAGCAAGAAGAGCATGAGTTTGTGCACAGGTACTTGCCGAGTGGTAACATCATGCAACTCCTGATCCGCCGAGGCCAAGTCTAGGCTTTGTTCGAGGACGAGCAAACGTTTAGCTTGGGGGAGTTTGTTGATGGTCCTTACAACAAAAATTCGACCGTCAAAACCTCGGGTTTGAGAGGAGTATATGGCAAGTTTCATGCACATTTTTAGTACTAATAAAGTTCCATGAGTTGTGTTGTGATTTTCATAGGTAGGTACACATTTTGGGAGAATTTGGGAGCAACACACCACACGTGCTAGGCACAGCCGAACCACCAGGCACGGCCGGCCCTGCAGGTGCGGCCGGCCCTGCCCCGTGGCGTGTCTCTGGTCCTAAGCACCGCCTCTCCCTCGAGCACAACTTGGATGAACAAGATTCACTGAAGAAACGTCGGTTTGATCAAATGGTGGAGGCTAGGATCACTTGGATCAATGGGTCCAGTTGTCCGGCCGCTCAACCGCCACAACCGTCATCCAGAGGCGATCCTAGGCATCCCCGAGCAAGGTCGGTGCATCACACGGCACGGGGGTGGGCCGGCCGCACCTAGAGGGTCGGTCGCACCTATCCATTCGCGTGCTGGGCGAAACCAACCCAAGGAGCTGACCTACAACCGCCTCAGGAACAGTGATCAGGGGCGTCCAAGGCGAGAGGCAGCACATCCCAGGGCCGGCCGCACCTGGTGAGCCGGCCGCACCTGGCATGTGGCCCCCTGCGCTCCACCGACCTTCCTTGCCTATAAAAGCCACCTCCCACTCGCTGGATCACACACACAACGCAGGAGCATCTCCATTTCCCTCTTTTGTTCACTTAGAGTAGGATTAGTGTAGCTTGGGAGTTAGAGTCGAGTCGAGCTAGTCTCGGGGTTCCGGAGGAGTCTTCTTCAGAGTTCCGGTACTACTCTTGTATCTTTTCTTTGTTTAGACTCAAGTACAATTCAAGTTATCTTTCTATCCTACCTTTCGAGTCAATTACATTCAGCTTTTACTTTGCTCTAGAAGCTTTATTCTTGGTTTAGACTAAAAAGTTAGTTTAGTCTTGGTTAGCATAGCTCTCTTGAACCCTATAATGTTGTGGTCATTCTTTGCTTGATCTCCAGTGTTTCACGGGAGAGAGAGACCTTCCTTTGTGATATCCGGGGAAAGGTTCTTTGATTCATTATGAGCGCGGTGCTCAGAGCTTACCTTAGTCTTAGATTGGTGTCCCGTTCAACGGAATAGCTATGGTACCCTAAGGAGGTGACAGCTCCGGACGGGCTTTGTAGTCCACCACGTTAGTTCGGGCCGGTAGGATTCAGCGCGTCGTCGTTCTCTCTTCTCATCCCAGTTTGAGAGCACGGCTTTGCATGCCCCTGCAACACTAGAAGAGCTTGTCGAGTTTAGCTTGCCTTGGATATCCTTTGCCTTAGTTCTTTACCTAGAGTTGACAAGAATAGATAGATTGTGTTAGGATCCTTTCTCGTCTCGTTGTCCTCCCAGCTCGCTAGGTCCTCTCTAGTCCTTTATCAAGATCTCCTTGTGTGTGTCAAGTGATCCCCGAATATCTTTATTCGTTACCCCCGCTATAGCTCTTTACCAAGTCTTGTCTTTCTCCACCGTTTATTTGATCATCTTTGCCGTAGTGCCTCCCTTAGGAAAATATAAATACGATAACCCGAATACCACCGGGTGAAGTGCTACAACGGTAATCCGTGCACTTGCGGACCTTTCTGTGATCGTGTGTTTTACCAAAGATGTTCCCTAGCCCCGTTACTAGGGGTGTAAACCCGGTAGCGACGCTTGCGAGTGCCTCAAGCATTCCTGGTGCCGTCACCGTAAGTGCAAACTTAGTAGTGAGGCTAAGGAGCGTCAACAGATGTCTGGGAAACTGTGGGGGCGATGGCGGAGAGAGACACCAGCCCGCCTCCAGCTACTGAAGATGCTGGGCCAGAAGGGGCACAACTGCAGACCGGCACCGTGGAGCCATGGGCGTCGGTTGAAGAAGTACAGGGCCCTCCTCCAGTTGCGGCCGTGGCCGTTGAGCAGCCAAAAGAGCCTCCTGTCGAGGCTGGACTTGCTAGCGAGGCTGGCATCGTGGATATCGCTAGCATACTAGGCGCTCCGACTGTCACTGTAGTACGGTCAACTCCGTAAGTTCCCTGAACTCTTGAGTAGTCAAGTAGTCATCAATCTCGTGTTGTTGACTGGGTACTTCATGATGTAGAAAATCCACAGACTTGTCGTGGGATGGAGGAGATGCTAGCACTCTGGCCGATGGTGAAGACCGCTCGGCGGAGGTGCGAGAACCCACACCACCACCGCAAGCTGGTGCCGCGGTAGAGCCGATGCTTGAAGAGGCTACCCTGGTTGAAGGTACACATCCTGCCATCATGAGTAGTTGTTATGGATGGTAGTCACAGCCGTTTATTGACTTGTTGAATTGATCCTGACAGGAGCACAAGCCGAGGGAACTACGATTCCCGAGGCAGTAGCCATGGAGACGGCTGCTGTGGAGATAGCGGCCACAGAGCCAGTTGTTGAGGCGGCGACAGCAACAGCCCCCGGGCCGGGGATTACGGTAGCCCCCGAGCTGAGCACGGAAACGCGAGTTGATCCGCACCCCGAGGCAAGTACTGAGGTTGCCATCCACGAGGCGATAATAGAAGAAGCTGTGCCGCTTCGCTCAGCGCCCATGCCAGAGTCAGGATCCTCGAGCCGCGGGGTTTTGAGTTGCTGGAGGACAATCTGATTGACCCGGCCGTTGTGTCTCTGAGCATGGAGTCATGGCGCCGCACAGAGCAATGGGTCAAGGTATGTTGCGAGTACCCTGAGTAGTCTTGCCTTGTCGAGTACTGATTACTCATTGACCGCTCTGTCTTGCGCAGGACGTGGTGGAGAGGTCCCGCCAGAAATCTGAACTTCTGAAGGGGTATGGTGACACATTTCTTCACGCCGAAGGTTTGGAGAAGGAGCTGGACAAGTCGAGGAAACATGCGCGCTGCTCCAATCCAAACTTGATGTCGCCTTCACTCAGTACCACAACGAGGTACAGGAGATGCAGGCGAAGAGGGACGACCTGATCTGGAAGAACAAGTCGTTGCGCCAGAAGAACAAAGGTGTGTCTCCCGGTAAGGTCACCGAGTACTTATTGTAGTACTTTTGAGCAATCTGACACTGTGACGAGTTGTCTGTAGATCTTGAAGCAAAGGTCGACCAACTGAAGGCATCTGAGACGGACCTCAAGAACATCGTGTACCGCGAGACCGACAAGAGAGAGGTACTTGAGTATGAGTATGACCAATTGCGCCATGAGTGTATCAAGCACATGGAGCTCCGTGAAGCCTCAGATCGTGACCTTGTGAACTGTTATAAATCTTTGCAGAAGCTCAATGAAGACTGCGAGAAGCTTCGAGGTCAGCTGAAGGAACTCGAAGAAGCCACGCTGCCCATCGCAAGGCTATTGGTGCCGCATCCTGGCGGACCCAAGATAGCCCCTCTGGTAGACAGGCTGAAGGAAGCCCCCGGGCGCCTGGCGACATACGTCAAGCACTTGGCGAAGTCGATACCGAACCAGGTGCTTGCATACATGAAGTCGTACTTCCCAAAGGTGCCAGTGGATGTGGTGGCTGGCGGTCTTGCAGCGAACTGCACCGATGAGCAGTACAAGACCCTCCTGGAGGAGATGGCGCCCATCGCGGAGCAAGTGGCGGAGAAGCTGAATCTCCAGTAGATGTACCTGTAGAGGTAGCTTAGAATAGTTGATGTAAGACAACCAAAGTAGTCAGAGACTTGTTTGAAATATCAATGAAATTTGTCCACTGCTTGTATTGTAATGAGTACTCATTGCCGCCACTTGCAGCGAAGTGTGCGAAGTACTAAGCCGTGAGAGAAGTGGTGAGTAGTAGTACTCAGTAGGATCTGCCTAGTTAGAAGGCACAATAAACAAGTTGAGTAGAACCATACTTTATTACTGATGAGTAAGTACACCTGGGTGGCCAAGGCCGTTACAAATGAGTAGTCACCAGGACCCGTAGGCCGCCTACAGCTAAGTGATTGCTAGGGCCCTTGCGCCGCTTACAGCTGGAGATCCGTTAGTAGCCGTATAGGCTGGATCTAGAGAGTACATGGTCCGTAGACCGCCACCAAATTCCTTCTGCTATGGGCGGCCTAGGATCCATTAGTACCATTGAAGCTGGATCTTGGATAAGAGTAGTCCGGAGACTTGTGCTAGGACCGAGAGGCCGCTTACAGCAAAGAGTCCATGAGTAGCTGTATAGGCTGGACCCGTAGATGAGTAGTCGAGCGACTACGCGTAGAAGCGACATAGCTGGTCGACATTCCACGAGTTGCTGATGTCATCACCTTCAAGTGTTTGGAGGCGATATGAGCCTGGTCCGGTCACCTTGGGGACTGAGAAGGGACCTTCCCATGGCGAGCTGAGCTTGTGTAGTCCGTCCGTGTTCTGGATGCGACGGAGGACTAGATCGCTGACGTTGAAGGAGCGTTCCTTGACGTTGCGATCATGGTAGCGTCAGATACCCTCTAGGTACCTTGTTGACTGGACGAGGGCAGCACAGCGGGCTTCTTTGAGGCTGTCGATATCAACCCGTCGACTGTCTTCTGAGATGCCTTCGTCGTATTTTTCTACTGCCAGGGATTCCCACATCACGTCGGCGGGTAGAATAGCTTCGGAGCCGTAGACCAAGAAGTAGGGCGACTACCCTGTTGGCTTGGTAGGTTGAGTACGAAGCCCCCAGAGTGCATTGGGTAGTTCCTTGATCCATTTGCCTCCTTTGGTATTAGCTGCGTCGTGCAATCGCTTCTTAAGGGCGTCGAGTACCATCCCATTGGCGCGCTCCACTTGACCGTTGGCGTGCGGGTGGGCGACTGAGACGTACCGGACGTCGATCCCGCTGTTCTCGCAGTATTCCCAGAACTGATGGTTGTTGAAGTTGGAACCCAAGTCTGTGATGATGCGATGGGGTAGCCCGTAGCGATGCACGAGTTCATCCAAGAAGTCGAGTACTCTGTCAGCCTTTGGGCAGGTAACCGTCTTGACTTCGATCCACTTGGTGAACTTGTCGATGGCCACCAAGACTCTGTTGAATCCTCCTGGCACAGTTGGTAGAGGCCCAATCATGTCGAGCCCCTAGCAGGCAAAGGGCCAGGTCGGTGGTATGGTGACTAGCTTGTAGGCCGGGACGTGTTGCTGCTTGGCGAAGAACTGACATCCTTGGCACCTTCTGACGAGTTCTTCAGCGTTGGCCAGAGCTGTGGGCCAGTAGAAAGCTCGTCGGAAAGCTTTGCTCACCAGCGTGCGAGAAGACGCATGGTTCCCGCAGACGCCCTTGTGGATCTCCCCCAAGATGTCCTTGCCTTCATCCTGAGGTATGCACTTCATAAGTACTCCAGAAGTGGCACCCCGCCTGTAGAGCTTGTCTCCGACTAGCACATAGGTCTTCGCTCGGCGGACGAGTTGTTCGGCCTTGTTCTTGTTGGAAGGAACCTTCTGCTCGCGGATGTAGTCGATGAAGGGTTGTCTCAAGTCCACATCGATCATCATGACCTCCTGACTGGGGTATGGTGGCCCAAGGTCAGTGGTCGATGGTGCCGGCTTCGGTATGGATGGCGCGTGAAGCTCGTGGACGAAGACTCCGACGGGTACTTATGCGCGAGTAGAACCAAGCTTTGACAGGACGTCCGCTGCAACGTTGTTGTCGCGGACGATGTGGTGGAACTCGAGACCATAGAATTTGTTCTCGAGCTTATGGACTTCAAGACAGTAGGCGTCCATGTTCTCCTTGTTGCGATCCCAAGACTTGTTGACTTGGTTGATGACCACTGCGGAGTCGCCGTAGACTAGTAGTCGCTTGATGCCCAGTGAGATTGCGAGGTGGAGCCCATGCAGTAGGGCTTCGTACTCGGCTTCGTTGTTCGAGACCTTCCAGAAGATCTGCAGGACGTACTTGAGTTGTTCGCCCTTTGGAGAAATCAGAAGTACCCCTGCACCCGTGCCCTCGAGCTTGAGTGAGCCGTCGAAGTACATCTCCCAATGCTCTGGTCCCTCTGTTGGAGTTGGTAGCTGATTCTCGCGCCACTCTGCCATGAAGTCGACTAGTGCTTGAGACTTGATAGTGGTGCGTGGCTTGAAGTCGATGTTGAGGGCACCCAGTTCGACCGCCCACTTGGAGATTCTACCAATAGCATCTTGATTATGGAGTATGTCACCGAGCGGATAGTCGGTGATGACGGTGATTGAGTACTCCTGGAAGTAGTGTTGTAGCTTCCGCGAGGTGATGAGTACTGCGTAGAGTAGCTTCTGGACCGGTTGGTACCGTGCCTTGGACTCGGACAGGACCTCACTTACGAAGTAGACTGGTCGCTGGACTGAGTAGGCGTGGCCTTCTTCCTGCCGCTCGACGACGATGGCAGTACTGACCACATGAGTAGTCGCAGCGAGGTAGAGCAGTAGCTACTCCTTTTTGCGAGGAGCCGTGAGGACCGGTGGCTTTGACAGGAAGTCTTTAAGCTGCGTTAGAGCTTGATCAGCCTCCGCGGTCCACATGAACTTCTCTTGGTGCTTGAGTAGTTTGAAGAAGGGTAGTCCCCGTTCTCCGAGCTTCGAGATGAATCGGTCCAGGGCCGCCATGCACCCGGTCAGCTTCTGGACATCCTTGATGCAGGTTGGAGCTTTCATGTTGGTGATGGCGGAGATCTTCTCAGGATTGGCTTCGATGCCACGATGGCTGATGATGAAGCCGAGTAGTTTCCCTGAAGGTACGCCGAAGACGCACTTGTTGGGGTTGAGCTTCCACTGGTACTCTAGCAGAGATGCGAAGGTCACTTCAAGATCGGCGATGAGCATGTCAGAGTTTCTGGTCTTAACGACCACGTCATCCACATAGGCTTCGACATTCTTGTTGAGCTGCTTCTTGAAGCAGGCCTGGATAGCTCGTTGGTAGGTAGCACCGGCGTTCTTCAACCCGAACGACATTGTCGTGCAGCAGTAGGTGCCAAACAGGGTGATGAACGCGGTCTTCTCCTGGTCTTCTTCCTTGATAGCAATCTGGTGGTACCTGGAGTAGCAGTCGAGGAAGCAGAGCAGGTCGCAGCCCGCCGTGGAGTCGATGACTTGATCAATCCGCGGCAACCCGAAGGGGTCCTTGTGGCAGTGTTTGTTGAGGTCGGTGTAGTCGATGCACATCCTCCACTCATTCGTGTTCTTCTTGCGGACGAGGATGGGGTTGGCGAGCCACTCAGGATGGAAAACTTCTCGGATGAAGCCAGCCGCGAGTAGTTTGGCGAGTTCCTTCTTGATGGCATCCCGTCGGTCATCAGCGAAACGGCGGAGGTGTTGTCGCTTGGGGGTAGCTTTGGGGTCAACGTTGAGTGAGTGCTCCATCAGCCTCCTGGGCACACCTGGCATGTCCGCTGGCTTCCACGCGAAGATGTCTCGGTTAGCCCGAAGGAAGCTGACGAGCGCGTCTTCCTATTTCGGGTCGAGCCCCGCGCCAATCATGGTAGTCTTGCTGCTGTCACCGGTCCCGAGGTCGATGGCCTTCAACTGTACTTCCTCTGTTGGCTGAGGCTTGTTTGAGGTGTCGGTCTTCTCAGGTATCTCGAGTTCGGTTGGCGTGAGCTTCTTGGAAGCAGCGAAGATTTCCATCATTGCGTTGGGTACTAGATTAGTTGCTGCGAGTTCCACGGCTTCGGTGTCGCAGTCATATGAAATCTTCAAGTCCCCTTGCAGCGCGAGTACTCGGGCTAGACTTGGCATTTTGAGTACCAAGTAGGTGTAGTAAGGCACCGCCATGAACTTGGCGATGGCTGGTCTGCCAAGGATGGCATGGTAGGAGGTTTCGAAGTCCGCAACCTCGAACTTGATGTACTCGGTGCGGTAATTCTCCCTTGTTTCCCCAAAGGTAACTGGCAGGACCACTGAGCCGAGTGGTATAGCCGCGTTGCCCGGGATGATGCCGTAGAAAGGCGACGCGCTCTTGGTGAGCATGTCAGTGATGTCGAGCTTCATCTTCTTCAAGGTCTTGGTGAAGAGGACGTTGAGTCCGCTCCCGCCGTCGATGAGTACCTTGTTGAGTCTGGAGCCCGTGACTACTGGTTTCAGGACGAGTGGGAACCATCCTGGCTCAGAGAAGCTTGTCCATTGATCCGCGCGGGAGAAGGTGATGGGTACCTCCGACCACCTTAACGGTGTCGGTACCGCTGGTTCAATGTTCAAGACTTCCCGTAGAGTGAGCTTCTGAGATCGTCTGGTGGGTAGTCCGCCGAAGAGGACATTCACCATCTTGTCAGGTTCTTGGAAGTCGCCATTGCCTTCGTCAACTTTCTTTTTGCCCTTCTTGTCGTGAGGAGGCCGTGGCTCGTGAACATCCTTGAGTGCTCGCCAGAGTTGGTAGCACTGGTCGGTTGTATGATTGCCATCCAGATGCCACGGACACTTCTCTTTGAGCAAGTCTCTGAAGCCGCCGGAGGTCTTTTTGGAGTTGTCCTTCGCAGGACGCTGTATAGCCACGACTCTGTTGTCTGGCTTACGCTTGCAGTTAGGGCCCGAGTAGTTGTTGTTGTTGCGACCCCTTGATCCTTGTTGTTGTTGTTGCCGCCCGTGTTGTTTTTGCTTTTGCCGCGAATGGAGTCATATTTGGCGTTCGCCTTGTCCTCTTCGTCGGCCCATGAGGTGATCATGTCTTTGAGCTTGGTGATAGAACTCGGGCGGCGGCGACCGAAGTCTTTGAAGGTGCGACTGTGGTAGAGACCGTCTTGGAACAGGTCGATGACTTCTTTGTCGGTGACGTCGACTACGGTTGCACGCTTATCAAAAAAGCGGTGCATGTACTGGCGGAGGGTCTCGCCTTGCTCCTGCTTGACCATCGCCAGATCCATGCGAGTACCCGAGCGTCCCATGGCGCCCGCGAAGGTGCTGGTGAACTGGGCCTTCAGCTGGTCCCACTTGTCGATCGAGTTCTTGTCGAGTGACTCGAGCCATGTAAGTGGAGCTTGGTCCAGGCAGAAGGGGAAGTAGAGGCACTTGGTGTCGTTGTCGCCACCAGCGTTTTCGATGCCTAGGGCGTAGCACCTGAGCCACTGAACTGGGTCTTGCTTCGCGTCGTACTTGGTGATCCCGAGAGGTTTGAATTTCTCGGGAAGAAGCAGATCGCGAAGTCGTGCAGAGTAGGCGGGGAAGTCGTCGCTGTTGCTGACTTCGGTAGTCTTCTTGGCACGGCGGATCTCGTCGATCCTGTGGTGGGTGTCGTAGCCGCCGTGTGCATTGCCGGTGGCGTGGCTGTTCGCGTGGCCTCGGCCTCCGCAATCGCCGCCGCCACCAGCTCTTCTGCCGCCGCCGTGGGAGGAACTACCGCTGCTGCCGCCGCCGCCACCGCCGCCGCTGCCGCCGCCGCTATTGCCGCTGTGTGAGGGTCCTCCTGCAGAGGCTCTGGAGCGGTTGGGGGTTGGCTGTTTTTCGCCACGGACACGATTGCGCCCGCCATCTGCTGGGGTGCGGCTGCGACTAGTGGCTTCGTGGTTCCCGGCTCCGGCGGTTCTATTGTTGACCCGCATGAAGTAGGCGTCCTCAGCGAGCTTGGTGATGAGTTCGCCTGCGCAGTGCCCCTGAGCTGTTCGTGCTATCGTGGTGATAGACATGAGGCACTGCTCAGGGGTAGTGTGCACCCGATTGGCGACTTGATCCAAGGCGTCGTTGAGGTTCCGTATAGGGAGAGCTTCACGGAGCCGTTGGCGCCGGTCTGCTCGCTTTTTGTTGTGTTCGCGCCGAGCATTCTTGGCATCAGTAGTCTCATCCGCGCGTGTGTTGGCTGAATCTTCGTCCTCTGAGATGTCTTTGAGGTACCGATCAACTCGGTTCTCTGAGGTTCTAGCGTCCCCGGTTGCCATGAACACCTGGCGGTCAGGCGTGCAGAGTCCGGAGTCGGTAGTCACCACCTCCGTTGGAGTGTGCTCCTCCTCGTTTGGAGTCAGTGGAGTCCCCTCCTGGAAGGGGAGTGTCTCGAGGTAGGCGACGCAGCGTGAATTGTCGTCAATCAGGTCTGCGGGCTTGCGGTCGGGCCAGTAGACGAATCTGCCGACGGGAGTAGATGAAATGACCAAGCCTGCAGCAGGACCTGACAGCGGCTCCTCGGTCGTGTTGAGCTTGGACTCAGATTCGATCGGATCCGAACCAAAGTCGAACTCGTAGGAGGAGTCCGAGTTGTAGTCAGGGATGGCGCTGGAGCCCGAGGAGTACTCGGAGACGATCTCCTTTCCGACCCGACGTGGGACGAGCGACTCCGCGTAGGCTGCAGTTGCGTTGCGGAGGCCGTACGTGAAGTGCTCGTGGGGGATGACCGGTTCACGTGATGGCTCGGGAGCCAGCTCGCGTGGTTCGATACAGGGTGTCGTCGAATTCGAGTTGGAGGTGGATCCAATCTCGAAGTCGGCAGCTTGATTGTAGAGCGAAAATTCGTCGAATTTCTCGGCGAGTTGACCCGTGATAGCTTCAGCAAACGTCACGAGTCCAGTCTCCGGGTCCGGGGCCATGGTGAGGTAGTGCTGGAACGATCCAGCGCCGTCGGCGGTGCAGACCCAGGAGCCGAAGACGAAGGTTTCGCCGCGGTTGAAGGCGGCGGTTGGCTTGATGACGATTGAAGCCGTCGAGTTCGCCTTGTGATCTTCGGCAAGATCCCCTACCTGGCGCGCCAGCTGTCGGTGTTTTAACCCGGCAACCTACCAAGGGGAGTACCCGAGGTAGATGTTTGTGGCCCCGCCGAGATCGGGAACTCGAAGGAGAGACACGTGGCACACAATTTTAGACAGGTTCGGGCCGCGAGGTGCGTAATACCCTACGTCCTATATGCTGCGTAGCTCTGGATTGATTGGGTGTGTTTACAATATGATGCGGATAATGAGATAGGGGTCCCTGCCTCGCCTTATATAATCCGGGAGGCAGGGTTACAAGTCGGTTTGACAGAGGAGTACTAGTCGTGTACGGCTAGGAGTACTCTACATGGATCCGGACATGTCTAGCTTCCTAACCAAGTACTAGCCCTCCTTATGCCTTGCGCTTCACACCATCAGGTGCCGTGGAGCCCAAGTAGAGTAGTCCCAGGGGCCCACAGAGTAGTCGGTCCTGGTACCCACCTGAGTAGTGGGCCCAAGGATGTCCGTACGACAGGGAGCGTTTCTGCCAAAATCGTAATGTTTTTGTTACCAAACGTTGCCTTACCCACCCTGTGTACCCACGTTGGGCCCACCCAGCTGCGTCGGACTCACCCTGACCGCGAGACGTCACCCCGCGACCCGCGACCCGTGCCACGCTCACCCCACGTGCAGCCGCACCACGGTCCTCACGCATGCTCCACGTCCTCGCGACGGATCGTCGCAGCTGTTGCCACGAACCATGTTGTCGCCTGCAGCTTCTTCCTCTGTCGCCCGTGCCATGATAGAGCAGCTGTTGAGATCGATCGTCGACGTCGTGTGCAGTGACGGGATCGCGCTCGTGGAGCACAGTTACGGGTACGTACCTCACATTATTTGATTCATCCGATGACCTTTGGACGTGCTCACCGACGTTTTTTGGGTGCGGCAGGAACTTCGTGGTGCAGCACGTGAGCCTGTCGAGGCAGAAGCCCAGCAGCTACGTGGTGCAGGGGTGCCTGGAGCATTTCTCACCGGAGTAGGCCAGCGAGATCGTCAGGGAGCTGCTCGGGTGCACGTTCCGCCGTTCCGGCACCTCATCACCACACCGTTAGCGACCCTTATGCCAACTATGTGTCTTGTAGTCCGCCATGAAACGCAGAGAGGTGAGGAATTCCTCCAACAAACTCACGTTATGCTCATATACTATGAGTTCTAGCTAGCTTTCAGCTTTAGAGGTAAAATATTGATGCAGGACACTAAATTTCTCTCTCCATATTTTCTCAAGCAAATCAAATTAAATTGTTTCAAACGTTCTTGGTCAGGAAACATATTCTGTATTGTTTGCAATATTTTTTTATAAAAGCCTTTAGTGTGAATGTATTTAGCCATATATTGTACTCCCTCTGTTTGAAATCATAGGCCAATTCAATCTTTAAAAAAATCATAGGCAGATTCGACTTTTATAGATTCATAGAAATTATTAGTATTCATCTAGACATGCACTACATGTAAGTGCATAGCAAAAAAATATGCACCTAGAAAAGTGAAAACATCCTACAATTTAGAATGGATGAGGTAGTAGTTATCTTGTGACTTACTTACCGTGGAGCAATATTACTATTTGGCACTCTCTTATATGTCTAGAAAATTTAACAGATGTCAAGGGGTTGGTTAATAAACATTTAAGCATTGTGCATCATCTCTTTAGTTGATACGGTTCATAGGCGCAACTGTGTCCACTTCGAATTGAACTGTCAATGAAATTGTATATTTGTTCTTGAACAGTTATATCTGACCACGGGTTTAACCATTTGGTATTTAGTATTTAAATAAACATGAAGTTTCTTATTCATGCAGTCAAAAATGTTTTAGATTACAGTGAGCTGGTTGCACTCTACTCAGAAATTGTTTTGTAAGTGTTTAATAGAAATTATCAGGAAAACATCATTCTCCTATAGGATATGTGGAGTGACATGATTTTGTTATTTCAGGAAATGTAGAGTGCGGAGATATCATTAAGGATAGATTGAGGTCTCATCATAAATCCTTACAAGAAAGCCTCAGTTCAAGGATTCAGGTTATCCTTCAACAAAGACTTGAAGGTCAGTTCATAAAAGAGTTAATGGGTGTACTTAGACTATTGCATTTTTATTCTAAATATAGGCATCATGGTGACCTCCACCTCACTACCTGTGTATCTATGCTAGCATTCAGGTTCTTTGTCCCTATCCAATTACTAATCTTCATTCATTTATTTTTATTTACTACGAAAAGGTTGTGATTTCTTATTTAAAGTGTTCTGACTTAGAGGAGTGTTACTTGCCTACAGATGAATTATAGTTTTATATTTTTTATGAACTACTGCACTGACATGATTGTCAATTAATCAGATGGTTTAATTTTCATTAGCTATCACATGGATGTCACAAACAATGGCAGGACCTTCATGGGAAATTTGCCAAACATTATATTGACTTTTCTCAGAGGAATTATAATAAAAATAAATGCACGACTTGCTCTATTTTCATGAGATTGCAGCCAAAAAAGCCTTGGTACGATAACTCCGTCAGCAACTTTTCATGCTTCTATCATACATAAAAGTTAAATTTTAAAATTGGAGCAAGAAAAATTGGAGAGGTGAACCCCGTACTTTTATTTTACCATGCTAATATGAGCTATGAACACTATGAGCCATAGTTAAAAAAACAAAAAAATGTACGGACTCAAGCTTGGGGTTTGAGTAATACATATAGTTGCACAAATAACATATCAAACTACAGCACGTGCGTGTCGCACGCAAAAAGCCCAAAAATATTTACTTTTCCGCTGTCCTACCGCCCCCTTTAGCCTTGCAATTTCGTTTTCAGATTGCTTTGTTGAGTTTGTGTCCGTGGTCGAGTCTTGTTGCTGGTTTAGGTTGTGTTCGTCGCCATAGTCCAACGTGCCTGTCACTATTATTTTGTTTCCGCCGCTAGCCCATCCACCATTAACCATACAACAAGTCGAGCCACCACATTACTCGATTTGCCCTCGCTAGCCGCCTTGTGTGAACTCTCGCCGTGCAAGCCCTAGATAGGTTGCAAGCCGCTCTGATCGCTTTTGCATCGCATACTTGATCCTTGATTCCTTATCAGGTGAATACCTATTGCTTTGCATCTACTACCAGGGAGGATCGTGCCCCTGCGCTTGTTTCTGCCGCCGCTAGGAGGAAGTTTTGCCCTAGCCGCCGTTGTGTTTCCTGCGAGCTGTGCCTTTCTGAAATCATAGGTTGAGATACCTTTCATAAAACAGGCATAACTTTTCGCTCGGTGCTCTGTTTTAGCTCAAATTTTTACAGGAGCTTGGCAACAAAAAGTTGGACAAACATCTACCCACTTTGTTGGTCAGACCATTCTCAAAAAATTCAAAAAAAATCGGGAAGATAAAGAAAAAAATCGTTTAAGTGTTTTGAGGGGTTTTCCAAGATCGTTCCTGATTTTCCAAAGGCCACAATACACCTCTGCTTCAGGTGAAATTTTGTGTGCTTCCATCCTTTGTGATTTTGGATCAGTGGTAAAAAATTCATAAAAAGTTGAGTTAATTTGTTGGTACTTCTTTAGAAACACTATTTTGTGATTTCTACTAGTGCCTTTTTGGCAAGGTTTTCAGCATTAATTACAGAACTACCATTCTGCTGATTTTCAGAGTTTTCTGTCCATCGTTTCTTGTTTCTTTTACCATGTTGTGCTACGACTAGGATACGTCTTAGCCAGCAATTGTGACTTGTACTTTGGACACTTATTGAACTTTGCTAATCTGCATTCGTTATTTGCTCATCCTTGCTACCATATTGTGCCTACCCATAGTTCCACACATACTTCTATCAGCACAGGTTCGTCTTGCAACTTGTTACACCTAGACTCAACAACTGATTGTGCCACCTTGTTGTCTTTTGTAAGAACACTTGTAAGACGGTGGTAAGCCGCATGAGATACTGCCTTCCACTTCCATACACACGCACTAGTTGTTAGTTGATAGGGATAACCCTTTTGGTGTTGTCTTTTGCTGTCTTCTAACCATGTCAGATAATGGGAAAGGAAAGGAGTCTCCCACAGACTTCAATGAGTGTGTGTCCAACGACGAGCTTACGAGGCTTGTTACTGAGCAGCGTACCTACATGCAAGAATAGTTTGATGCATTGACTCGACAGCTCAACGGTTTGGTGACCTGGATTGAACATGTTGAGCAACGACCTCCACCAGTTCAACTTGAGGATGATGATGAGTTCGAGGATGTTGATCTTGATGAGGAGCGTCTCCGACGTAATCGTTTTCAGATGGGAAGAGGTAATCGCAATCGTGGAGGAGGTAATTAAAATCGTGGTAATAATGATCCTTTTTGAAGGACCGATTAGGCGAACCAGAGAGGGGGGGAGTGAATGGGAGCCGATAAAAATTCTTCTCGAAGGAGATGGGAACTCCAATAAGACGAACACGGCTTCCGAAACACTTCTCCGACTCAACTACCCAAGTTGGTCAAGACCACGCAGCCACTGGAGTGCGACTGGTCCTAGGAACCAACACACAACCTTCCGAGCCAAAACTCACCAGCACACAGTGGAAACTTGCACGGCTTGGTGCCTGTGCTACACCGGTCAGACCGATGGCCTGCGCCAGTCAGACCGGTGACACGGTCAGACCGGTGGACAGTGCCGGTCAGGCCGGTGGCTACAGCAGCCGCACAGCAAACGTTCCAGGAAGCCTCAGTGACTCCTCTAGGCCCTGGAACAAAAACCACCTCCGAAACACAACCTGGAAGGAAGAAGAACCCCTCACAAAACCTAGCAAAACAACTCCAAACACGCCAAGAACTGACCAGCAGGACCACGGGACAAAACCACACGGACAAGGCTGTTCCCCGAGACAAATCCCACCAAGGGCTAGCACCGGTCAGACCGGTCAAGAGCACCGGTCAGACCGGTCGCGCCTGGGCAGCTCGGGATGAACAGCGCCCGCGAGTCAACTCCCCCAAATCCAACTCCCGATCTCCCGATTCGCTCTACGGATTCGCACAAGACTTTGGGGGATAGTAGGAACACCTCATGGGCACTCCATAGCCAAGATTTGGTCCACCAAAACTTGTTGAATCAAGAGGAATCGAAGGATTTCCGCCAAGAACACCACGTACCCTAGAGCCAAGAAAACCCAAAAATCGAGCCCCTTTGCTCACGGATTTGGGAGGGGAATCAAAGGGAAAAGAACCACGAGGGGTTCATGCATACATCCCCCACCAAATCCCAAAGAGAAAGGTCTCAAAACCGCCACAAGAAATTCGCCAAGAAAAGCCTCCGAAAATCACCAAAAAGGAGAAACGGGAAAGACACAACCAAGCCTTGAGGAACCACGCCGAATCATCTATACATACCAAAGAGGTTCATACAAGGTCTAGCTTGCCGCCCGATCGTCCTTCCCTCTCACAAGATCTCACCATGAAGCTCTCAAGCTAGTCCTATGAAAATCCTAAGGAAAATAGGAAGGAAAATAGGAAAACCAAATGAGCTAGGGTTCCAAGAGATGGCTGCCATCCTCTCACCCCTTGGGTTATATGGAGGCAACCGAAAGACTAAACTACCCTTACTAGCTAACTAGGGATACATGCCTCTCAAGGGCAAAATCAGAAATCTTTGTCTTCGCTCCATCAGACGGATGCCCAGCGACCGCAAACTTGCTTAGCCTCGACGCAAGCCTTGCGATCCCGATGCGTGTCCTCCGCTTCGAAGATTCCGGACTGCGTCGTCGCCCACCATTCAGACCGGTGCTCCTCACCGGTCAGACCGGTACCCACCGGTCAGACCGGTACCCACCGGTCAGACCGGTCAGACCCACCGGTCAGACCGGTCTGGAGATGCTGCACCTCCGTCTTCAGTTCTTCGGTCTTGGCTTTGTGGATCAACCAAGGAACCTAGTGGTTTTCTGGTGAACCACCGGAAACCTCGCGAACTCGGTGTAGCCTCCGCCAATCACCACTCATGACTCGGCTCCCACGTAGTCCCGGCTCAACCTTGGTTTTGAGGCTCAACCAAGAAACCGTCCATGACTTCATCTTGCCGTTCTTGCCACCATGCGGCCCGCAATTGACCCCGCTGGCCACCGGGTCCCTCGAACCAACCCTACATGTCTTCTCCACACCTGGAGGCCCCACCGGCAACGACCTTTCGCGCTTGTTCTTCACCTGCACCAACACCAGTCAAGCCGCAACCTGCACCTTCAATACTTAGCCAAGAGTCAGTCCACACCACGTTGTCAATCACTCATCACACCAGGAAGCGACCATCCACCGGTCCTCGAACCACACATGGCTCTCAATCTCTCCCTTGATGAGTGCATTGACACACACACGTTTTGGTAACCAAGAGAAAAGGAAAAGAAAAGAAAAGAAACGACTAAAAGAAACTCCAACAAGCGATCGAAAGCCAAAGAAAGGCAAAGAGCAAGATCACATGAAGAAGACAAGTCTCGGACCCCTTAGGCAAGTGCAACGGCTCGACACATCCGAGACAAAACATGCTCAAGCAAAGAGCACAAACTAACAAACCAAAGCTCGAAAACCACAAAGAGCTCCCCCTGCACACATGCAAGCTCCCCCTGAACCAATGCAACTCCCCCTTAACGAATGCATGCGAACCACTTCACGAAACAGAGCAGCTGCAACAGCTCAGCTCTGACCGGTCAGACCGGTCGACACCACCGGTCAGACCGGTGCTCAACATGTGAACAGGACCAGCACTCTGACCGGTCAGACCGGTGACCTCAACCGGTCAGACCGGTGCACAACAGATGCCAGAAATGGCTCGAAACCACCTGAAAACCTTCTAGATGCATTCAGTAGGCCAAAACATGCTCAAACTTCTCCCCCTTGTTGACAATGCATGAATCAAGCCAAAAATGCAAAAAATGCAACCTAGAGCTTCTCAAATAGACAAAATTCAACATAGGATGCTACACATGTCCAAATGAGCAAGTTAGATACTCTATAGCTTCGTAATGACATCAACTTCATGATCACCAAGTTTCACAACTAGTGGACGAAGCTAAGATAGAATTGAGCAATTTTGCGAAAATTTACCCTCTCATGAGCAAAGTCCTAAACATGAGCAAAACATATCAAAATGGCAAAGCCACACAAACTTCATGCTAGGACAACCATTCTAAGCATAAGACCATTATAAACACCCACAAGCACCTCATGTCATGTCAAAGCCACCGAGCCATATGCCTACTTCTAGATATGAGACTTCTCATTGGTAGGCATCATGCAACGGTTTAGCACCCAAAGCAAATTAAAATTAGCATATATGATATGGGAGCATATTTTCCAAGCAATTTACATTTCATTTTCAGATTTGAAATTGGTACATGAAATGTCTTTACGACAAAAAGGAACTTATGCCCCTCCACAAGATCAAGCATGGGGGCTAAACATTCATGATGGCAAATGAGCCTTTGGCCCCATATGATCAAAATAAGCTATCCAACCACAAATTAAGCATAGCCAAGCCACTAAAACATGTCAAGGTCATATAAAGGCATTTACTCACAAGAGAGCATACATGTGACATTTTTCAAAAACATAGCCATCAACCATGGATATAAACCAAGATTATCAAGAGCTAAGCCAAACTAACCATAGCTTACCAAACTAGCTCACAAAGACATACATATCATTCCATGGTGAACAATGTATATAGGAGAAGCTTTTCCTACACAATGCATATGATACAAAATGCATGCAACCTAAGATACAAAGATGCCTATACATCATGTTACATATGCCATGCCAAATGCAAGAAATGCACAAAGGAAAGCTATACATATGCTACAAAGAAGCTCCCACACACCAACTCAAGAAATCAAACACACACCAAGCTCCCCCCGCAAACGAGTGAAAGTTGCTTGATCTAGGGGTTTTGTCAAAATATCGGCTAGCTGGTCATGTGTGGGTACATGGATCAAGACGATTTTTCCTTTCTCTACGTTGTCTCTCAGAAAATGATACCTCACTTCTATGTGCTTGGTTTTGGAATGGAGCACTAGGTTCTTTGCAACGCTTATGGCACTTGTGCTATCACATTGAAGTGGGACATGGGTATACTTCTCACCAAAGTCACTCATGGTGTATGTGATCCAAAGGAGCTGAGAGCAACAACTAGCTGCGGCCACATACTCTGCCTCGGTAGTGGATTGAGCAACACTCGACTATTTGCGGGAAGACCAAGACACCAAAGAAGGACCCAAGAACTAGCAAGTCCCAGAAGTGGACTTCCTATCCAATCGACACCCGGCAAAATCCGCGTCCGAAAATCCATGAAGAGCTAAACAAGAAGACGCGGAGTACCAAAGACCGAAGTCGGGAGTATGACGCAAATACCTGAAAATGCGCTTGACTGCTTGCCGATGCGAAGTCCTTGGAGACGCTTGAAAACGAGCGCACAGACATACCGAGAACTGGATGTCCGGCCTCGTTGCCGTCAAGTATAGGAGTGATCCGATCATGCTCCGGTACTCCTTCTGGTCCACATGTTCACCTTCCTCGTCCGCATCAAGAGCCGTAGTCGTACTCATAGGCGTCGCCATAGCCTTGGAGTCCTCCATCTTGAACTTCCTCACAATGTCCTTGGTGTATTTAGCTTGGTGCACAAATGTTCCTTCCTTTGATTGCTTGATTTGTAGCCCGAGGAAGAACTGCAACTCACCCATCATACTCATCTCGAATTCCCTGCTCATGTCTTCTGCAAACCTTGCAACAAGAGAGTTAGACGAGCCACCAAAGACAATATCATCCACGTATACCTGCACAAT
Organism: Cenchrus fungigraminus; assembly: GCA_036936925.1. Taxonomy (NCBI): domain Eukaryota; kingdom Viridiplantae; phylum Streptophyta; class Magnoliopsida; order Poales; family Poaceae; genus Cenchrus; species Cenchrus fungigraminus. The sequence continues at coordinate 79,734,099 of CM072772.1, forward strand.
CAGGATATCTCTGCCCTGCTTGAGGAGAAACAAGGTCTGATCGACCTTCCCCATCTCAAACCCTCTCTCAAACAGGAACCCCCTCAGCCTACCATACCAAGCTCTAGGCGCCTGCTTCAACCCATACAGTGCCTTCCTCAACTTGTAAACCCGGTGGGGGTACTTCTCACTCTCAAACCCCGGTGGTTGCCTCACATACACCTCTTCCTCCAAAACACCGTTCAGGAAAGCACTCTTCACATCCATCTGGTACAACTTGAACCCTTTAGCCACGGAAAAGGCTAGAAGGATCCTGATCGCCTCCAAACGAGCTACAGGAGCGAAAGTCTCCTCATAGTCGATCCCCTCTTTCTGACTGTACCCCTGAGCAACAAGCCTTGACTTGTTTCTCACCACTTCTCCTTTCTCTCCCTCTTTGTTCTTCCACACCCATTTTGTCCCAATCAGCTTACACCCTGGGGGAGGGTCAACCAACACCCAAACTTGGTTCCTCTCAAAATTCTCTAACTCCTCATGCATCGAATTAACCCAATTATGATCAGATAGCGCGTGTCCAATGTCTTTGGGCTCAAAGGTGGCAACAAAAGCAGCATGAGCGAAATGAGAATTGTTCCGAACCCTCGACCGTGTAGTACGCTCATTCATGTCGCCGATGATTCTCGAAGCTGGGTGATCCACTTGCACTCGCCGGGGAGGTTCTCGCCTTGATGCTACCTCCCCCTCAACAGTAGCTTCGCCTTGATCTGGGTTTGTCGTTGTAGGTGTGGGAGAGGGCCCGTTCTCGATCGTCATCGAAGTAGTAGGTACATGTTCAGCCACGGGTACCACACCGCCATCTTCATCATCTCCATGTTCATGCTCCTCCTCCTGAAAAATCTCCTCGCCAAGTTCGTCGTCACCTGCACACTCAAAAACAAGCTGACTACGTGGCTGTGTCTCGTCGAAGGTTACCTCGCAAGTCTCCACGATTTGGTTAGTTTCAAGATTGAGCACACGAAATGCTCTAGAATGAGATGCATAACCAAAGAAAATGCCATCGACAGACCTAGCCTCGAACTTGTTCAACTTCTTCCCTTTCTTCAGAATGAAGCATTTACAACCAAAGACATGGAAGTGACTCACCTTGGGTGTGCGACCGTGCATCAACTCGTAACAGGTTTTCTTCTTGTGAACCCTGAGGTAAATCATGTTCGACACATAGCACGCGGTATTGACCGCCTCAGCCCAGAACCTTCTCGGAGTCCTATGCTCGTCGAGCATCGTCCGAGCCATCTCGCACAAGGTCCTGTTTTTCCTTTCCACCACGCCATTCTGAGGAGGCGTATACGGACTCGAAAACTGGTGTTCAAGACCCAAGTCATGGCAAAAGGTTTCGAAGCGAGTGTTTTTGACTGCCGAGCCATTGTCACTGCGGATCGCTCGTATGGCATCTCTGTGCCTCTCGTTTCTTAACCTCAAGACAAGATCTCGAACAAAGCCAAACGTCTCCCCTTTCTCCTCAAGAAAGAACACCCACGCATACCGAGAGTAGTCGTCCACCACAACAAGGACATACCACTTCCCACCCGTAGATCGCACACGAGCTGGGCCAACAAGGTCCATATGGAGCAGCTCGCATGGACGCTCAGTCATCACATCGGTGAGAGGCGGGTGAGAAGAGGCTACCATCTTGGCATGCCTACACGGCGCACAAACCAACTCTTTCTCAAACCTCAACCGTGGCAATCCTCGGACCAAATTGAGTTTACTCAAGCGAGACAAAAGGTCAAAGCTCAAGTGACCCAACTTCCTATGCCACTTCCACAACTCACTCAAAGAACCAGCCAAAAAGCAACGCTCCACACCAGAAGACTGAGAGAAATCAGCTCGGAACACTTGACCCTCGGGAACAACTATGCAAACAAGGTCCCCTCGAGAATCTAAAATCCGAGAACCACCAGGCCGAAACAACACCTCAAAGCCCTCATCCAACAACTGGGACACGGAAAGCAAATTAAACCCCAGCGATTGAACAAGAGCAACACGCCTGAGAGTGACCTTGACACTTACCTTGATCTCACCTTCTGATAGCACACGCCCTCACTTATTGTCCCCAAAGGTGATGTATGTCTTGGACACCACCGGGACGAGACTTGAGAACCACCCCTTGTCTCCGGTCATATGCCTCGAGCAACCAAAGTCAATCAACCAAATGTTCCTCAAGTCTCCCACCTGAAATTCAAAAGCGAGCACGTGAGTGAACAAACGACTCAGCACTGGGGTTAGTACCAAAAGAGTAAAACCAGTGTCGAGCCAATTGCTCCAAAGTGGGGTTAGCACAAAACCAATCATCACACCTATCAAAGCTACCACCACGAACACTACCACGGTAACCATTACGAGGGAACCAACCCTCTCTAGCTGGAGGAGAACGAAAGCCACGAAAAGAAGACCGTGGACCGTTCCTCCTCTCCATCTCAAAGCTACGACTCCTCCCACCCTCGTATTGAGCACGAGGTGGAGAACGCCTAGCAAACTGACCACCTGCAAACTTTCCAGACCAACCACTAGTACCACGGCCACCAGAACCAAACCGAGCATCCTCACGAGCACGAAAACCAGACCACTGTCTGTCCAGACCTGCACCGGTCTGACCAGTGTACCGCACCGGTCTGACCGGTGTAGCTCGGCCAGCAGCAACACCTGCTACCTTCCGGTCTCCCCAAGCCGGAACCGTGCTCACAATCGCCTTGGCCCTGGGCATCTGCATACGAGGCTCAGGTACATCATTAGAGGGGTGGTACCTGTCCTTGTTAGCCCATTCTCTAGCCATTCTCTCCTCACGCTTCCTCTTGAAGCAAAACTCATCCTTGTGACCATCTCTCTCACAATACCCACAATGGAACTTCATGGGCTGTGGCTTAGGCTTAGGCTTGGGTTGCGGCTGCTCACTTGGTTTCTCACCCTTCTTCTCTCCTTCCTCACCTCCCTTTGGGCTCACAAACTTCACCAGTTTCTGGAAATCATTTGTTGGGTGAGGGAATATGGGTGGATCTGGAGTAGTGTCAAGTTTGTTTCTGAGATGGTTAGGCTTGGGCTCAAACTTGTTCTTATGTCTGTTTGGTGGTGGGATAGGGATCTCTCCAACTCTCTCAACTCCCTCACCACTGTTCTCTCCAAGCTTGTCAGCCTCAAGTGCCTGACCATCATAGCGTTTGAAAGCCGCTATCATGATACCAAGCTGAGGCTCCTGACCCGACAACCAGCTCATACATTTCCTTAGCTCATCATTCTCATTCTGCAAGCGATCAACATAATGCGTAAGCTCCAAATTCTTAACCGCATGCAATTCACAAGTAGAGCAAGAAGTAGGAATAGGCTCTTTCAACTTAGCCTCAAGCGAAACAGTGTAAGCATGCATCTCATCAATCTTTCCATGCAAAACAGGGCAAGAAGTGCAAGCACCTAGCAAAGCAGGTCTAGACTTAAGCTCAGCCACTTCAACCCTAAGCATATCTAGTTCATCACAAGTAGAAGCATGCTTATCCTTAAGAGCAGTAAGATCAGCTAGGTACACAGAGCAATCAACACAATCAACATCATCAGAAACCACAGGAGAAGCATTAAGCGAATCAATCTCAAGCTTAGCATCTAGGTTCTGGGTTTGTAGCTCAGCCACACGGTTCCTAGCATCTTCTAGTGAGGCCCTAAGCTCTTTCCTCATCTTCTTGGCCTCTCTAAGCATGTGATCATGATTATCAAGCAAGTCAACCAACTCCTCATTCTCCTTGTGCAAAGAAGAGAGCTCATCACATACCTTATCCTCGGAGTCGGAGTCCGAGTCGCTCTGGTGACTGTTCTTGCTGCCGGAGCTACGAGCCATGCCGCAGAAGCCATCTCCCGCGAAGCAGCTCAACCCGCTCAAGTTCTTGGATGCCTTCTTGTTCTTGCGCCGATCACCTTCATCTTCGCTGCTACTCGAGCTCGAGGAAGAGTAGGCGGAGTTGGAGTCGACGTCGCTCGCTCCGACCATCGCTCGGGCCTTCCTGCCGCGGCCGTCCTTCTTCCTCGACCGTCGCTCGTCCTTGTGCTTGTTCTTGTGCTTGTGATTGCGCCTTGATCGGTACTTGCCATCCCTGCTCGACCAGTGCCTGTAGGCTTCCTTGTAGCTGTCCTTGTTCTCCATCTTCTCCGGGCTGTCAGCGACGAAGTGTCCTAGCTTGCCGCACTGAAAGCAGGTCCGTGTTGTCCTCCTCGTGTTCACCCGGTTCTCGTGCAGCCTCTCGAACCGCCTGGTCAGCAACGCCAGCTCGTCCTCTCCAAGCACGTCGAACTCCTCGTCTGGCAAAGACATCAAAGAAGACAGAGAGTACATCCTGGAGGATGCGTTAGCGTTAGACTTAGCTCCTTTGCCACCAACGAGAGCGAGACTATGAGAATCAGTCGGGCTCTCGATCTTGGCTGTCATACCACGGTCCAACTCAGCCGACTTGAGCTTCGAGAACAGCTCGTTCACGGTCAAGGTGTCATACTTCTCGGACTCAAGGATAGCCTCAAACTTCCCGTCCCATAAGGTACGATCCAACGAGTGCAAGAGCTTCACGGCTCTATCATGATCATCGTATGGGAGCACGGCCACATTGGCTCTCATGTTGTTCACAACGACCGTAAATCGCTGGAAAAGGGCATCGACGGACTCGCCGGGGAGATGAGTGAAGTTCTCGTACTCTCTCCGGTAAGTCGCGTACATCCGAGCCTGAACCTGAGCATTCCCAGCATGTGCATCCTTAAACTGCTCCCAAAACCTACAAGATAAGTCCTCTGTCTGAACCCGATCGAATTCGGGCTGACACAGAGCACGAAACAAGTAGTCGACCGCCTTGTTGTTGGCTTCGAACTTATCCCTCGATCCTGGAGCAAGGATGTTAATCGGATGAACATAAGCTGTGTTCACCGTAACGTCCCAAAGGATCTGACCCTTTCCGCGGAGGAACGCTGCCATCCGCCTCTGCCACATCTGGTAGTTCTTCCCATCGAAGTGCGGAGGACCCGAACCCTGTTCCTGATACGCCATCTTTGGATCTTAGACTGGTAAGAGTCAATGAAGACCCGAACCTGCTCTGATACCAATTGAAAGACCGATTAGGTGAACCAGAGAGCAGGGGAGTGAATGGGAGCTGATAAAAATTCTTCTCCAAGGAGATGGGAACTCCAACAAGACGAACACGACTTCCGAAACACTTCTCCGACTCAACTACCCAAGTTGGTCAAGACCACGCGGCCACTGGAGTGCTACTAGTCCTAGTAACCAACACACAACCTTCCGAGCCAAAACTCACCAGCACACAGCGGAAACTTGCATGGCTTGCTACCTGTGCTACACCGGTCAGACCGATGGCCTGCGCCGGACCGGTGACACCGGTCCGACCGGTGGACAGCGCCGGTCAGGCCGGTGGCTACAGCAGCCGCACAGCAAACGTTCCAGGAAGACTCAGTGACTCCTCTAGGCCCTAGAACAAAAACTACCTCCGAAACACAACCTGGAAGGAAGAAGAACCCCTCACAAAACCTAGCAAAACAACTCCAAATACGCCAAGAACTGACCAGCAGGACCACGGGACAAAACCACACGGACAAGGCTGTTCCCCGAGACAAATCCCACCAAGGGCTAGCACCGGTCAGACCGGTCAAGAGCACCGGTCAGACCGGTCGCGCCTGGGCAGCTCGGGATGAACAGTGCCCGCGAGTCAACTCCCCCAAATCCAACTCCCGATCTCCCGATTCCCTCCACAGATTCGCACAAGACTTTGGGGATAGTAGGAACACCTCATGGGCACTCCATAGTCAAGATTTGGTCCACCAAAACTTGTTGAATCAAGAGGAATCGAAGTATTTCCGCCAAGAACACCACGAACCCTAGAGCCAAGAAAACCCCAAAATCGAGCCCCTTTGCTCACGGATTTGGGAGGAAAATCAAAGGGAAAAGAACCACGAGGGGTTCATCCATACATCCCCCACCAAATCCCAAAGAGAAATGTCTCCAAACCGCCACAAGAAATTCGCCAAGAAAAGCCTCCGAAAATCACCAAAAAGGAGAAACGGGAAAGACAACCAAGCCTTGAGGAACCACGCCGAATCATCTATACATACCAAGGAGGTTCATACAAGGTCTAGCTTGCCGCCCGATCATCCTTCCCTCTCACAAGATCTCACCATGAAGCTCTCAAGCTAGTCCTATGAAAATCCTAAGGAAAATAGGAAGGAAAATAGGAAAACCAAATGAGCTAGGGTTCCAAGAGATGGCTGCCAGCCTCTCACCCCTTGGGTTATATGGAGGCAACCGAAAGACTAAAATACCCTTACTAGCTTACTAGGGATACATGCCCCTCAAGGGCGAAATCGGAAATCTTTGTCTTCGCTCCATCGGACGGATGCCCAGCGACCGCAAACTTGCTTAGCCTCGACGCAAGCCTTGCGATCCCGACGCGTGTCCTCCGCTTCAAAGATTCCGGACTGCGTCGTCGCACACCGGTCAGACCGGTGCTCCTCACCGGTCAGACCGATACCCACCGGTCAGACCGGTCTGGAGCTGCTGCACCTCCATCTTCGGTTCTTCGGTCTTGGCTTTGTGGATCAACCAAGGAACCCAGTGGTTTTCTGGTGAACCACCGGAAACCCCGCGAACTCGGTGTAGCCTCCGCCAATCACCACTCATGACTCGGCTCCCACGTAGTCCCGGCTCGACCTTGGTTTTGAGGCTCAACCAAGAAACCGTCCATGACTTCATCTTGCTGTTCTTGCCACCATGCGGCCCGCACTTGACCCCGCTGGCCACCGGGTCCCTCGAACCAAGCCTACTTGTCTTCTCCACACCTGGAGGCCCCACTGGCAACGACCTTTCGCGCTTGTTCTTCACCTGCACCAACACCAGTCAAGCCGCAACCTGCACCTGCAATACTTAGCCAAGAGTCAGTCCACACCACGTTGTCAATCACTCATCACACCAAGAAGCGACCATGCACCGGTCCTCGAACCACACATGGCTCTCACTTTTGCTAAAGTTAAGTTTACCATGATTCCTTTTGCTGGTAGTGCTGATCCAGAGGCTTATTTAGATTGGGAACTTGCTGTTAATCAATAATTTAATTCCCATCAAGTGCCTGAAGAGCATAGAGTTAGGCTTGCTACTAGTGAGTTTACTAGTTTTGCTCTATTCTGGTGGAATGATTTTTGCAATGTTAAAAATGCTGCTGATATACCTCAAACTTGGAATGTGTTAAAGCGCCGTATGAAATCTCGCTTTGTTCCTCCTTATTATCAACGTGATTTGCGTATGAAACTGCAAACTTTAAAACAAGGTGATAAAAGTGTAGAAGCTTATTATCAAGAGTTGCTTATTTCTTTATCACGCTGTGGCATACATGAGGAAGATCAGGCTATTACTGTTATATTTTTTGGTGGTTTGAACTGTGATATACAGGATATTCTTGATTACAAAGATTGGACAAGGTTCAGCGAATTGTACCATCTTGCTATTAAGGCTGAACGTGAGGTACAGGGACGTCGCCAGCAATTTTCTTTCAGGTCCAACACTGGGAGAACTTTTCAGCAGCGTCCGGATGTTGAAAAATCCAAGGCTGCCGCTGCTCTTAAGGCACCATCAACTACGCCGTCTACTACACCAACTTCTGAGGTGAGCAATTTGTCTCCTGTGCAGGTCCAATCGCATAAGAAACCTTTTACTCCAGGTGCATCCTCGAGTAGTTCCGCTAGCATCCAGTGCCACCACTGTAAGGGCATGGGACATGTGTCGAAGGAATGCCCAAGTCGTCGTGCTTTCATCGCTGCCCCTGATGGTAATGGTTATATCAGTGCTAGTGATGAGGAAGATTCTTTGGCTCTTGCTACTAATCTGTTGCAGATTCTTCGGTTGAGCAAGAGGAGGATACCATTGATTCTCATGCTGCAGCCGCGGGCTTCCCTAGCCTTCTTGTGCAACGTGTGTTGGCCGCTCAATTGGCTGATGAGGAGGACACAAAGGTACAACGTAACAATTTGTTCCATATGTTTCTCATTGTCCAGGAGCGTCGTGTTCTCACCATAATTGATACTGGAAGCTGCAACAACTTGGTGAGTTCTGATCTGGTCCGAAAGCTTGGTTTGACCACTCATGAACTACGTCATTCATATCACATACAATGGTTCAACAATAGTGGTAAGGCAAAGGTAACACACTCAACGCGTATACATTTTTCAGTGGGTTCTTATACCGACTATGCTGATTTTGATGTTGTGCCAATGGGAGCATGTTCCCTTTTATTAGGATGACCATAGGAATATGATAAAGATGTTGCACACCATGGTAGAACTAATACTTACACCTTCATGCATAAGAATAAAAACATTACCTTGCTTCCTTTATCACCTGCTGATGTTAGGAAACATTTTAAAGAGCTTGCTGAAAATAAAATGAAACAACCTGCTATCAGTGATTCTAATGTTGATAAACGTGAGGGTATTAAATTAAAAGGAGGTGCTTTTATTGCTACTACACCTGCTACTGCTGAACTTTGTGAAAACCATGATGCACCTTGTTATACTATGCTGTCCCAGGATCTTCGTATTCTCGATGCTACTTTGTCTTGTATGCATTCTGCTGTCACTAACCTTTTGCAGGAGGTTGATGATGGGATGGAGTCGAGGACGACTCCAATTCAAGAAAGGGAGGATGATGAGAACATCGCCACGTCCTCCCCCACGCTACAAGTCGTCTCCAACTCAGCTGACACGTTTGGTTCGGATTCAGCCAACACCCCTGCACTGTTTCAGCGATATCTCCCTCATCCGGCATCGAAACGAGGCGTATAAGGATCTGTTGGAATGGGGATGATGACGCCGTCATATTGGTTCTGGTCCCAGCTCCAGAAGGTTCGTGGATCATGCTGTGTGACCACAACAAGGTCCTGCATCACGTTTTTAGGCCAATTTGGCTGTGTATCGTGTCGGGCCTTAAGCCCAGGTTGAGGACGTCCCCCCTGGTCGCCCCCTCAACCCTAGGTCGCCCCTTAGGGGTTAAAACTCAGTAGCTGCCGTCGTTTAGACTTGGGTTTTGTTTAGTTGAAGTTTTCGAAGTCGAAACTTTCTTGATTCATTGTAACTGTGACGCCAAGTCCTTTTGCTGTGATCCAAGGCCCCTGTTCTTGCATCTCCTCGACTGTGTCGACTAGTCCTTTCGAATTAAGTGCTCGAACTCCATTGTTATTCACTTCATTTACATCTACAATATTCGATTGCGTGTTTACCATTTTCTTCCTTGTGTTCTCGATTCGATTGCAGGGAAAAGCCTTCGTGGCGAGGTCGATCAAGTTGTGCTTGGTTGATAACCAACGGAGCAGTGGTGTAACGGTTGTGGGGTCCGAATCGTGCTGATTCGAAGCCAAGATCGCCAACGTCGAGTCTCCACCAATCGACATATCCATCTACCTCTTGGAAGATCGGGCCATTGCCTATCACTTTAGCCACGGAAAAGGCTAGAAGGATCCGAATCGCCTCCAAACGGGCTACAGGAGCAAAGGTCTCCTCGTAGTCGATCCCCTCCTACTGACTATACACTTGCGCCACCAACCTCGACTTGTTTCTCACCACTTCTCCATTCTCACCCTCTTTATTTTTTCACACCTATTTTGTCCCGATCGGCTCCGGCGGAGGATCTACCAACTCCCAAACTTGGTTCCTCTCAAAATTCTCCAACTCCTCATGCATTGCGCTGACCCAATTAGAATCAGATAAGGTGTGTCCAATGTCTTTGGGCTCAAAAGTAGCAACAAAAGCAGCATGAGCAAAGTGAGAATTGTTTCGAACCCTCGACCGAGTAGTGCGTTCGTTGATGTCCCCGATGATCCTCGAAGCTGGATGATCCACTTGAACTCGCTGGGGAGGTTCTTGCCTTGAAGCTACCTCCCCCTCAGCAGCAGCTTCTCCTTGATCTCGGCATGTCGTTGTAGGTGTAGGAGACGGCCCATCCTCGATCGTAGTCGAAGTAGTCGGTACATGCTCAGCTGCGGGCGCTACACCACCATCTTCATCATCTCCATGTTCATGCTCGTCCTCCTGAAAGATCTCCTCGCCAAGCTCATCATCACTTGCACAATGAAAGACAAGAGAGCTACGTGGCTATGTCTCGTCGAAGGTAACCTCGCAAGTCTCCACGATTTGGTTAGTTTCCAAGTTGAGCACACGAAATGCTCTAGAGTGAGTAGCATAACCAAAGAAAATACCATCGACTGACCTAGTCTCAAACTTATCCAACTTCTTGCCTTTCTTCAGAATAAAGCATTTGCATCCAAACACATGGAAATGACTCACCTTGGGAGTGTGACTATGTATCATCTCATAGCATGTTTTCTTCTTGAAGGCACGGAGAAAAATCCTGTTCGACACATAGCATGCGGTATTGACCGCCTCAGCCCAGAACCTCCTCGGAGTCCTATGCTCATCGAGCATCGTCCGGGCCATCTCACACAAGGTTCTGTTTTTCCTTTCCACTACGCCATTCTGGGGAGGTGTATATGGACTCGAAAACTGGTGTTCAAGACCCAAGTCATGGCAAAAGGTTTCGAAACGAGAGTTTTTAAATTCCGAGCCATTGTCACTGCGAATCGCTCGTATGGCATCTCCGTGCCTCTCGTTCTTCAACCTCAAGACAAGATCTCGAACAAAACCAAACTTCTCCCCCTTCTCCTCCAAAAAGAAGACCCAAGCATACCGAGAGTAGTCGTCCACCACAACTAGGACGTACCACTTCCCACCCACAGATCGCACACGAGCAGTGCCAACAAGGTCCATATGGGGCAACTCGCATGGACGCTCCGTCATCACATCGGTGAGGGCGGATGGGAAGAGGCTACCATCTTGGCATGCCTACACGGCGCACAAACCAACTCTTTCTCAAACTTCAGCCATGGCAATCCTCGGACCAAATTGAATTTACTCAAGCGAGACAAAAGGTCAAAGCTTAAGTGACCCAATTTCCTATGCCACTTCCACAACTCACTCGAAGAAGCAGCCAAAAAGCAACGAGCCACACCAGAAGACTGAGAGAAATCCACTCGAAAAATTTGACCCTCGGGAACAACCATGCAAACTAGGTCCCCTCGAGAATCCAAAATCCGAGAACCACCAGGCCGAAACAACACCTCAAAACCCTCATCCATCAGCTGGGACACGAAAAGCAAATTGAACCCGAGCGATTGAACAAGAGCAACATGCCTGAGAGTAACCTTGTCACTTACCTTAATCTCACCTTCTGAAAGCACACGTCCTCGCCCATTGTCCCCAAAGGTGATGTATGTCTTGGACACCACCGGGACGAGACTTGAGAACCACCCCTTGTCTCCGGTCATATGCCTCGAGCAACCAGAGTCAATCAACCAAACGTTCCTCAAGTCTCCCACCTGAAATTCAAAAACGAGCATGTGAGCGAACAAATGACTCAGCACTAGGGTTAGTACCAAAAGAGTAAAACCAGTGCCGAGCCATCCGCTCCAAAGTGGGGTTAGCACAATCCATATCATCACACCTATCAAAGCTACCACCACAAAAGCCACCACGGGAACCACCACGAGGGAACCACCCCTGTCTCGCTGGAGGAGAACGAAAGCGACAAAAGGAAGGTCGTGGACCATTGCTCCTCTGAGACTCAAAGCTACGACTCCTCCTACCATCTTATTGAGCACGAGGTGAAGAACATCTAGCAAACTCAACACCACCAGACTCACCATGCCAACCACCGGAACCACGACCACCAGAACTGAAACCACCCTCATCGCCGCCTCGAAAACCAAACCGCCCAGAATTCTGGGGGGGGAGAGTCTGACCGCCTAGCCAGGCTGGTCTAACCGCCCCCCTCTGGGTAGGGCAGGTCTGACCGCCTCTCTAGGCCGGTCTGACCGCCCTCTCCAGAAAACCTCCTCGGCTACAGCAACTCACATCTCCCCATGCCGGAATGCTTCTGACAATCGCCTTACCCCTGGGCAGTGGCATACGAGGCTCAGGCACACCATGAGATGGGTGGTACCTGTCCTTGTTAGCCCACTCCTTTGCCAACCTCTCCTCACGCTACCTCTTGAAGCAAAACTCATCCTTGTGACCATCTCTACAACAATACCTATAATGGAATCAGATGGGTTTTGGTTTAGGCTTGGGTTGGGGCTGCTCACTTGGCTTCTCACCCTTAATCTCTCCAACCACATCTCCCTTGGGATTTACAAACCTCACTGGCTTTTGGAAGTTGTTTGTTTGGGGAGGAAACATGGGTGGATCTGGAGTTGTGTCAAGTTTGTTTCTGAGATGGTTAGGCTTGGGCTCAAACTTGTTCTTGTGGGTTGTTTGTGGTGGGATAGGGATCTCTCCAACTTTCTCATCTCCCTCACCACTACTCTCTCAAATTTTTTCAGCCCCAAGTGCCTGACCATCATAGCATTTGAAAGCCGCTATCATGATACCAAGTTGAGGCTCCTGACCCAACAACCAACCCATACACTTCCTCAGTTCATCATTTTCATCTTGCAAATGGTCCACATAATGTGAAAGCTCCAAATTCTGAACAACATGCAATTCACAGGTAGAACAGGAAGTAGGAATAGGTGCTTTCAAATCAGCCTCAAGTGAAACAATGCGAGCACATAATTCAGCAATCTTTCCATGCAAAATAGGACAAGAAGTGCAAGCACCTAACAAAGCAGGTCTAGATTTGAGCTCAGCCACTTCAACCCTAAGCAGATCTAGTTCCTCACACTTGGAGGCATGCTTTTCCTTAAGAGCAGTAAGATCAACTAAGAAAACAGAGCAATCGGTGCAATCAACCTAATCAGAAACAACAGGTGAAGCCTTAAGCGAATCTATCTCAAGCTTAGCATCAAGGTTCTGTGTTTCTAGCTCAGCTACTCTGTTCCTAGCATCTTCTAGCGAGGCCCTAAGCTCTTTCCTCATCTTCTTAGTCTCTCTAAGCATGTCATCGCGGTTATCAAGCAACTTGCCAAGCTCCTCATTCTCCTGGCGCAAGAAGGAAAGCTCATCACGTACCTTATCCTCGGAGTCAGAGTCCGAGTCATCCTCCTGGCTCTTCTTGCTGCTGGAGCTGTGTGCCATGCCGCAAAAGCCGTCTCGCGTGAAGCAGCTCAGCCCGCTCAAGTTCTTGGACGCCTTCTTGCTCTTGCGCTGATCACCTTCATCTTCGCTGCTACTGGAGCTCGAGGTAGAGTAGGCAGAGCTGGAGTCGACGTCGCTTGCTCTGACCATCGCTCGGGCCTTCTTGTCGTGGCCGTCCTTCTTCCTCGATCTCCGCTCGTCATTGTTCTGATGCTTGTGCTTGTGATCGCGCCTCGATCGGTGCTTGTTCTCCGTCCTCGACCGGTGCTTGTAGCCGTCCTTGTTCTCCATCTTCTCCGGACAGTCAGCGACGAAGTGTCCTGGCTTGCCGCACTCGAAGCATGTTAGTGTGGTCCTCCTTGTGTTCACCCGGTTCTCGTGCAACCTATCGAACCTCCTCGTCAGCAGCGCCAGCTCGTCCTCTCCAAGCACGTCAAACTCCTCATCTGGCAAAGACATCAAGGAAGACAGAGAGTACATCCTGGAGGATGGGTTAGCGTTAGACTTAGCACCTGAGCCACCGACGAGAGCAAGACTATGGGAATCAGTCGGGCTCTCAAGACAGGTTGTAACACCACGATCGACCTCAGCTGACTTAAGCTTAGAGAACAGCTCGTTCACCGTCAGAGTGTCATACTTCTCCGACTCTAGAATGGCCTCGACCTTTCCGTCCCATATTGTACGATCCAGTGACTGCAAGAGCTTCATGGCTCTGTCATGATCATCATACGGGGCACGGCCACATTGGCCCTCATGTTGTTCACAACAACCGTGAACCACTGGAATAAGGCATCAATTGACTCACCGGGGAGATGAGTGAAGTTCTCGTACTATCTCCGGTAAGTCGCATACATCCGAGCCTAAACCTGAGCATTTCCAGCGTGAGCATCCTTCAATTGCTCCCAAATCCTACAAGCTAAGTCCTCTGTCTGAACCCGATCGAATTTGGATTGACACAGAGCATGAAACAAGTAGTCGACCGCCTTGTTTTTTGCGTCGTGCATGTCCCTCGATCCTGGAGCCAGGAAGTTAATCGGATGAACATAAGTTGTGTTCACCGTAACATCCTAAAGGATCTGACCCTTGCCACGGAGGAACACAGCCATCCGCCTCTGCCACATCTGGAAGTTTTTCCCATCGAAGTGAGGAGGACCCGATCCCCATTCCTAGTACACCATCTTTGGATCTTAGACTGGTTAGAGTCCTGAAAGACCCGTAATCGGCTCTGATACCACTTGAAGGACCGAACTGGCGACCAGAGAGGGGGGAGTGAATGGGAGTTGATAAAAATTCTTCTCGTAGTAGATGACTTCTCCAACAAGATGAACTCGGTCGGGTACCCAAAATCACACGCTCTGCACACAACCTTCCATTTGCCAAAACCACGTAGCCACTGGAGTGCTACTGGTCCTAGGAACAAACACTACCTATAGGCACAGCTTCTACACACACACACGACAGCGGAAACAACTCGAAAGCTGCCTGCCTGGAGGGGGCGGTTAGACCGCCTCCACCTGGTAACCAAGAAATCCTCCGAAACACCTCTTCCGAGCTCCATAACTCTCCACAGTTTCAGCCACAAGATCCTCTGGTCAAGGCCGAGCTAGCTAGCAGAAAATCTTGGCAAAAACACGAACTTCACCCAAGGGCCTAGGGGCGGTTTAACCGGCTCACGGGGTGGTTTAACCTCCTGTACCCAGCAAGAAACACAAGCCAAGAACTCCTAGCAAACAGCACAAAAGCGGACCCAAATTTCACCAGAACGCTCCTCTGATCAAGGCGAACAAACTCATAGAGGAAAATCTGGCAAAATCAAAACTTCAACCTGGGAGACCCAGGGCGGTTAGACCGCCCCTCCCAGAAAACTTGGCCGCGGGTCAACTCTCAACTTCCCATCGCCCGATCTCCCGATTCACCCCACGGATTGCGGCGGAACTTCGGGGATGCCTGGGTTACCTCCTGGGCAACCTCTCCACCAAAGGAATCCCACCGAAATGCTCTCAATCAAGGGGAATCACGGATCTTGGCCCTCTAGATCATGAACTCGAGCAACTCGAAAAAACACCAAATCGAGGTCGATTCAAGGGAGTTCTTGGGGCAAAGTCACCAGCCAAAGAGGCACAAGGTCCTCGTACGTGACACCTGACAAGAATCCCACAAAAAATCACCCTCAAAACTCCGCCATGAAAATCACAAGAAAGAGCTCCGAAAATCACCAAAAAGGAAAACGAGAGAGGCAACACAAGGCCTTGAGGAACCACGCCGAATCATCTATACATACCATGAAGGTTCATACAAGGTCTAGCTTGCCACCCGGTCATCCATCCCTCTCTCAAGATCTTACATGAAGCTCTCAAGCTAGTCCTAGAAAAAACTAAGGAAAATAGCAAACAAAAATAACAAAGGGAAATGAGCTAGGGTTCCAAGAGTTGGCTGCCATCCATCCCACCAAGTGTTTATATCGGGGCAACCAAAAGACTAAACTACCCTTACTAGATAACTAGAGATACATGCCCCTCAAGGGCAATTTCGGAAGTCTTCAGTTCAGCACCATCAGACGGATGTGTGTCCACCGCAAGCCTGCGTAGCTCCAACGCAACTCTTGCGATCATGCCGCGTGTCCTCCGCTTCGAAGCTTCTCGGCGGCTGCGACCCGGGCGGTCAGACTGCCACCCGGGCGGTTAGACCGGCCCATGCGGTCTGGCCGCCCCTCCTGGGCGGTTCAACCGGCCTGGGTGGTCGTATGTCCTCGTCGAGTCTTCGGCCTCGGTTTTGTGGCTCAACCGAATAACCCAGTGGTTTTCTGGTGAACTACTGCAATCCCCGCGAACTCGGTGTAGCCTCTGCCAATCACCACTCATGACTCAGCTCTCACGTTGTCCTGGCTCGACATTGGTTTTGAGGCTCAACTAAGAAACCGTCCACGACTTCGTCTTGCTGTTCTTGCCACCATGCGGTCCGCACTTGACCCCGTCGGTCACCGGGTCCCTCGAACCAAGCCTACTTGTCTTCTCTGCACCTGGAGGCCTCACCGGCAACGACCTTTCGTGCTTGTTCTTCTCCTGCACCAACACCAGTCAAGCCGCAACCTGCACCTGCAATACTTAGCCAAGAGTCAGTCTACACCATGTTGTCAATCACTCATCATACCGAGAAGCGACCATCCACCGGTCCTCGAACCACACAGGCTCTCAACATCAAGTTGCAAGTTACTCATCAGGGCTTGTTTGGATGGAGTCATGAGAAAACTGCCTGAACCAGGCAGCATCTGACCCCAACCAAGCAAGCCAAGCAGGTTTCTCAGGCAACAACACCTGACTAAAGAAGACTGGATGCAACAAATTTCATGTTTTTGGCTACAATGAACTCACGGTGCACCATTATAGAAGTTGCCCTTTCGGTCGATGGTCTCCTTAAGAATGTACTCGCACATCATCTCCCAGACCCGCTTTAGATCTTCTGTAGAAACATCTACGGCAGCTTTGAAATCCTGCAAAATACAATCATTTATGAGAATACGAGTAGATATCAGTTTCTAAAATCAAATGGAGAATATGAGCAGAGACAAGACTAAGCATTATTATCTACTTACAGCAGCCTTCTTGATGTCAGGTATGTCATCGAGTAGCCTTAACATATTGAATGCCACATGGAATCCACACAAAGAGGACCGCCACGGCTGCTGAGCACACTGCATCGAGGTACCAAAATGACAAGTTAATGCAGTACCAAATAGGTAAGAAGGGACCATAAAAAAACCTCGGTCTTACATCGAGATTTGGTTTGTGCTTGAGTGTTGTGGCTTTTGGATTTTTTTCTTTCCTTTCGTCACTCCGTCCTATGCACATGTACCAAAGGCCCTGCATGATCAGCAATACCGATTAGAAACACTAAGAGATTGAATTTTTGTGAACAAAACCTACAAGATACTGACCAGTCCACAACAGATTTGAGGTCTGTGAACTTTCGCGTGGGATATTGTTTAGAAGAATCTAGATACCAAACCTCTTTGAACTTCATATAGATGATCAGTGTTACCCAGTGGCCAATGTAGTAGGCACCCACCACGTAGTCGTTATTCATTTCATTTGTGATTGCTTTTACTACAAGGCCAGAATGCTAAGAAATATTTGTGGAAGTGAAAATATCTGGATCCAAAAACCCAACACTAATCTGCATCTCCGCTGCCTTGTCCATCATTTTCCTACAAAAAAATCAAATTATTAGCATGCATGAACTTTGTGGTCAAAATTAAAGAAATATGTTTTTAGGTTTTACGGGACTTACAATGTCCACAACCTCAAGAAGGTAACATCTAGAGAAGCTAGGGTTATAAGGTTATACACGCCGCTGAATGCAATGTTTGACATTAAAGCACCACCACCTTGAAAGTAGTCTTGACCCACCTTTGCTGGAAAAGCAAGTTTATCCTTACTGTGTTCCATGACGTAAGCATGCAACTGGGCATAATTTGGTCCAGCAGCCTCTAAGTCTGCTTCTGACAACATAGGTACATCAGGCTCGTATTTTGGTTCTTGTTCTGTCCCAATAATACAGTTAAGAATCACATCTTTAGACAGAGGTTTCCTGGCCTGGTTCTCCTTCTGTAGTGGAGATTGCCTGGGCTCCTCCTCATATTGCAGAGGCTGTTGTACATATTGCATCTGCTTAGGGGGAAATTGCTAGGGCTCCTCCACTTGCTGCTGTAGAGGCTGCTGTTTCGTCTGTTGCTTATCCTCATGTTGCAGCTGTTGCTTAGGCGGAGTTTGCCTGGGCTCCTCCGGCTGTTGTCGACGCTCCTGCTGTGTAGTTTTGCTGATCTACTGCTACTGCTGAGCCTTCTCTTGCTGACACTGAGCTGCAGTACCTCCATCTGATGTTGTACCCCTGCTACCTGTTGCGGCTTCAGGGTTGGGATGTCTCGTCATGGGTGGTATAAGGATCCTGTCCTTTAGCCATTGGATCCTTTGAACGAGAGCCTCAGCTAGGGTTGCTATGTCACCCCCATCAATTGGTACAGGCAGAGGGTAGTGACCCACATTGGCCCACACATAAGTAGGTTGCACCACAACATACCCATCCTGCACTAGTACTGCATGGCAGGCCTTTTGAAATGGAAAGACTTTCGCTAGTGCGAGCTCCACATTAATCCCGGTGCCATCCAAACGGCTGCACGCGGTTGGCTTTGTAAGCTTATCTATTGTGTCCAGCATAGGTGATCGACTATCACTGTGCACTTGATTCGCTTCATCCTCGTTGACATTCCAATGGTCTTGCTCTCTGCCACGCGCATCTTCCTCGCTGTCATGCGCATCTTCTTCCTCGCTGCTACTGACAGGCGCTGGTAATTGGGAAGGAAGAAGTACATTTTTTAGTATTTTGATGCCTGATAGTCTTAGAGCATGGACAACTGTTTTAAATGTTATGTCCATCATATCATCAGACCTCTTGTTCCTCCTCTTCTTCCTGTACATTCCAGCAAACTCTTCACCAAACCCTTTACCCCAGCCAAGTGAACTAGACACGCCTCGAACCTGACCTCGATGCTCTGGAGTCTAAAGTGTTGCGGTGAGGATATCATTCTCCCTAACCCTAGAGAAAGAACCATCGCTACCCTGAGCTGCAAGTGTTTTCACCCTATCTGCTACCCCCACCACCGCAGGGTTACTGAATGTTATGTCCCCGCTTCCTTCACTAGTGTTCTTCCTCTTCTTCCCTACCCTTGCCCGCAGATAAGGTCTCGAATGTCCAGGAAATTGGTCCCAAGGGTTGTGTTTTCCGTCTGCAGCTAACTTTGCATCCTCCTCCTCCCACTCTTTCCTTTTACCACGATAACCTTTTCTACCCGTCTTGTGTGGCTTATTATGCAATGCTCTCTTTTGTTTCTTCTCCTGGCTCAATTGCCGAAATGAAGGAGAATTGGTTTCCTGCACAAACATGTCCCATCTTGTTGCTGCAAAAAGGCATGCTTTGCAAAGGGAGGCTCCTCTTCGGTCACATATTTTTTTCTTAAATGGGCCTTGAACCTCTGTTGCAAGCTTCCAATCTCTGATATAGCTGCCTTAATGTTGACGGTCGTTAAGTCCCTATTTTTGACCGTCAACTTTAGATAAAAGTTACTCCATGAAAGTATGCACCATAGCTATAGGGTTATAATTTAACAAATTCCACAAGCTTTTGTGTATATTTGGTTGCAGGTGAAAAGGAGCAATTATAGAATAAAATATGGCATTATCACAAACAACATCAAATGCCAATTTGGACTACACCATTGCGACAGGCTCGTTGAGACGATCAAAATGGATATATTATTTGTATGCATCGGAGTCCGGATGGAAAAGATATGCAATGGACAAAACTTCACAAGTGATGACATCAGCATGGGCCCACGACCACCGATCGACGTGCACATACACGCCACGTGGCAAGCGGCGGTTGGCCGCCAGGGACATACGCACGCGCGCCTGGTTGCACGTGAGAGATCTCCAGGCGGGGCCACGTGGCGGGCCACCAATGGCTGGCGCTCGCGTGAAGTCAAACGCGCATCACGCGCGGGAGCGCTCCGCACGAACCACGTGGGGTACGGCCGAAGCGCGCGCATGCGTGCGCTCCTGCGTGGGACCGAGCCAGCCAGGCTGGACACGCGGTGCACCGCAAGAGGCCGAAGCCCCCTGCCGCTACGCGCGGGCGCGGGTTCGCCCCCCGGCCGGGACACGCGGCAGCGCAGGAGAGGCCGCCCAGGGTCGGTTCCATGGGCCGGCTGGTTTTCCCATTTTTTGTGCCGTTTCAACCACGGTTCGACTGGTTCAGCTCCGGTTCAAGCCCCTAGGGTCCGGTTCTTGCCCGGTTTTCTTCTCCACCGCCTCAGGCACCTTCCCCTGCACGCTACAGTGCTGTGGGGGTCGGTTTGGCCCCAGGAAAGAGGGGGAGGTCCTCCACTTCTCCAAGTTTCCTCCCCTATAAATAGAAGCCCCATTCCTCACTTCAAGAGAGGAAGAAGAGAAGCAGAGATCAAGCGAAGCTCTACCAAAATTAGTGTTAGAATTAGGTGGGAGTTGAGGTGCGAGTCCGGGAGAAGTCGGAGTTGTCGGCTTCCTCCCTTCCTCTTGTACCTCGGCGGATGCGGCTCCACTTCGAGTAACATCCGGGTAACTCTTAGGCATTCTGGATCTATTTAATTAAGTTCAGCTTTATTATTTATGCTTGTGGGCTCCTTGCTTTGATTAGTGTTCTAGTAATTGCAAAGCTAGAATAGTAGTCACTAGAGTAGATGCGGTGTCTAGTCTTGCGATTACCTCGGAGTACACCTAGTGGCACGAATTATTGTGGTAGCCCCAGGTGGTGACAGCCCTGACGGCCTACATAGTCCACCACGTGAGATCCACTATAGTGCAGTAGGACCCCTGCTTGGCTTGCCTAGCCCCCTTCTCATCCCTTTCCGGGTTAGGACGGTTGAGCGTCCTGAAGCACGCGTCATAGTAAACGCTGATCTTATCTTTAGTATCCGGAATCCTTCGAAACCCTCTCTACCTCTCCTACACTATTATCATATCTTCTCTCGTCCAAGGCCGATCTTGATTCTTCACTAGTGCACACACGTTCCCTATGGATTCGATACCCAGGAATACTATTGGGTGAAAGCTACACCGGTATCCGTACGCTTGCGGACTTTTCTGCGATCGTTATTTATACCAACAGGCCTTCTGGCGTCGTTGCATATTTAGTAGCGACGCTAGCAAGTGCCAACAAGCTTTCTGGCGCCATTGCCGGGGATATAAACCTGGTGGCGACACTAGTGAGCGTCAACAAGCTTTCTGGCGCTGTTGCCAGGAATATAAACCTAGTGGCGATGCTAGTGAGCGTCAACAAGCTTTCTGGCACCGTTGCCGGGGAACGGTTGCTGTACTAGTGTCGAGCCGAGTCGTCCATGTATCCCCATCCATACCATCACATATCCCCATACGGATTCCACACCTATCAATCAGTTTTCGGCTCCAACGGGCGAAGATCTGGAGCCTCCACCCTCATCATTACCCATCCATGCACCTAGCTATGAACTTCGTCCCGCCCTCATAGCTATGGTACGGGAGCAATCTTTTTCTGGAGCAGAAGAGGAAAATCCGTACACCCACCTTCGCGGTTTTGAGGAAGTGTGTTCGTGCCTTGTCATTCATGGCATGTCGCACGAAACACTAAAATGGAAGCTTTTCCCGTTCTCTTTGACGGGAATTTCTAAGAAATGGTACACTCAAACCGTTAGAGGTGTCAAGCGAGATTGGGAAGTTTTGCGAAACAAATTTTGTCTAGCTTTCTTCCCGAAATCCCGATTGGTCGACCTCCGTATGGAAATGTTAGGCTTTAGGGAAAAGGAAAAAGAAACCTTAGGAGCAGCCTGGGCATGATTTTTGGACCTAAACATGTCCGATCCCAACCTCGAACTCTTCGAACCGATGCTTTTATAGCATTTTCGTCGAGGCCTTAGCAAGGAGTCCACCCAGCTTTTCGATATTTCTTCGGGAGGTTCTTTCACTCATTTGACACCTAGTGAAGGGAGGAACGCTCTCAACAAAATCCTTGAGAATACCCCCTCCACTAGTATTTTCGATGAATTTCTCGAAGAAGAGGTTGATGAAATCCTTGAGCCGAAAAATGAGGTTTCACCTATCCAGCCTACACCCGTGACCGCTCCTCTCTCTGAGCCAATAAAAGTAGAGCCTCCCGTAGAAAACCTCAATAGTCTAGAAGATGAGGAAACTCATCCAATGGACTTTATCAGCGAAATCAAGGATGATCTTTTCTCAGACTTTGGAAATGCCTTGAATTTTCTGATCCAACCAAAACCTCGAGTGTGCAACTCTCCATTTCAACAAAATGCTAGCCAACCCGATAAGCCCATTCTCAAAGAAGACCTTAAATGCTTGTCGGCGGCTATGAGTGTGGAATGGTTGAGAGAAGCCGAGACATCGCCTGAGGTAGTTAGACTCATCATGCCGTCCACTCTTCTTTCCTATCAAATACAAGGCATCATGATGGATGTCCAGTACAACCCCACTGTTGGGATAAATATCATCTCAAAATCTCTTGCCTAACAGCTCTATCCCAACATGACCCTATGTTCGTCTCGAAAGATTTTTCAAGATCCTTATGGGACCATGTTGGAATGTTGCGGTGTTGTCAGAACAGTCCTGGTAGTTGCCAATGAGGCCGAGATCTTTCTGGACTTCCATGTCTATGATAATCCGGACATACCTATTCTTATAGGTCGGCCTACCGAGAGACTTTTCCAAGAAACAGCTAATGGTAGCCTAGCCGTGCAACTAGGCAAATCCACACAAACCGTCTCTTTAGCTCGTGCACGTAATGCAATAGCGGAGCCATCGTCGGTTCCAGATCCTATTGAAGCCCTTATGGGAGTGACATTGTCCGATATGGCACAACCGAATTTGGACGATGACGCAATATACTTCTCTCAAGAAGAAGAAGTCCTTGCTGAGCCAATTAAGTTGGACGTAACGGAACAACCACCACCACCCACGATCGAGCTAAAACCTCTCCCACCAGGCCTGAAATATGTTTTCCTTCATGGTAACCATCAAACCCCGGTTATCATTAGCGACAAGCTTACCAAAGAAGAAACCAGTAGACTTGTCGCTATTCTTGAAAGACATAATTCAGTCCTAGGGTACTCGCTCCAAGACCTTAAGGGAATTAGTCCCACTCTTTGCACTCATCGCATCCCAATCGAACCCAATGCTACACCTTCCCAGGAACCCCAAATAAGGTTGAATAATGAGATGCGAGAAGTAGTTAAGAAAGAGGTCCTTAAACTACTTCATGCCGGGATCATTTATCATGTGCCTCATAGCGAGTGGGTGAGTCCGGTGCAAGTCGTGCCTAAGAAAGGAGGGATGACAGTGGTGAGAAATGACAAGAATGAGTTGATCCCTCAACGCACCGTCACCGGGTGGCGTATGTGTATCGATTACCGGAAACTCAACAAGGCCACTAAGAAGGACCATTTCCCGCTACCCTTCATCGATGAGATGTTGGAATGGCTTGCAAACCATTCCTTCTTCTGTTTCCTTGATGGATATTCTGGGTATCATCAAATCCCCATACACCCGGATGACCAAAGTAAAACCACTTTCACATGCCCATATGGTACATATGCATACCGTAGGATGTCCTTCGGTCTTTGCAACGCACCTGCCTCATTTCAACGGTGCATGATGTCTATCTTTTCCGACATGATTGAGAAAATCATGGAGGTGTTCATGGATGATTTTACTGTCTATGGAAAATCCTTCACAAGTTGTTTGGAAAATTTAGACAAGGTTTTGCAAAGATGTGAAGAAAAGCACTTAGTCCTGAACTAGGAGAAATGCCATTTTATGGTTCGGGAAGGGATAGTGCTGGGACACTTGGTGTCCGAACGTGGTATAGAGGTGGATAAAGCAAAAATAGAAGCAATTGAGAAGCTTCCACCTCCCACGAATGTGAAGGGAATTCACAGCTTTTTAGGACATGCCGGGTTTTATCGGTGCTTCATTAAGAACTTTTCTCATATCGCCCGACCCTTGACCAACCTCCTAGCAAAAGATGCGAAATTCACCTTCAATCATGAGTGCCATCGAGCCTTTCAAATTCTAAAGAAGGCACTCATCTCGGCCCCAGTCATCCAACCACCTGAATGGACGCTACCCTTTGAGATCATGTGCGATGCTAGCGACTATGCCGTAGGGGCGGTCCTAGGCCAAACCAAGGATAAGAGACATTATGCCATCTCCTATGCTAGCAAAACCTTGACCGGAGCCCAATTGAACTACACTACCACCGAGAAAGAGTTGCTAGCCGTAGTTTTTGCGATAGATAAGTTTAGATCCTACTTAGTGGGGGCAAAGGTCATCGTCTACACCGACCATGCCGAGCTCAAATACCTCCTCACTAAGAAGGATGCTAAGCCTAGGCTCATCTGATGGATCCTTCTCCTCCAAGAGTTTGATCTAGAAATCAGAGATAAAAAGGGACTAGAAAACTCGGTAGCCGATCATCTATCCAGGTTGCAAGTTGAGGAAACACCTGCCTTACCCATCAACGATTACCTAAGGGACGATACGCTCCTCAAGGTAACAGATTCCGACCCATGGTGTGCGGATATCGTAAACTATATAGTGTCAGGCCATGTTCCCCCAGGTGGAAATTGTTGGCACTTCTTACGTCGTTACTAGATTTGCAATGGCACCAGAAGGCCTGTTGGTATACTATACGATCACAGATAGATCCGCAAGCACACAGATACCGTTGTAGCTTTCACCTGGGAGTATTCCAAGGTATCGATTTCCACGGGGAACGAGAAGTGTTGTGAACCTGAACTAATCCGTCCGGGGGATATGGTGACGAAGGATAGAAAGGCAATGGTAGATTTCGGGTAGAGAGGGGATAGCTGATGAAGTTTGGGACTCGTGAGTGTCACGGATAGAATCAAGACATAACTTGGTGCTCGTTGGGGCCAAAGGGAAAAGAGCCACGGAAAGGGATGAGAAGGGGGCTCTGATGTCGTAACTCCTACCTGCCGGAACTAACGTGGTGGACTACAAAGCCCGTCCGGAGCTGTCACCTCCCTAGGGTACCACAACTATTCCGTTGAACCAGGAAGCATTCCAAGGTGCTGGAGAGCCTAGACACCACGTCTACACTAACCAAGCACTACTTTACTCGGATCCAAAGGAAAGCAATCACAACAAGTGGAAACTACTAATTGCAATCGAAGAACCTATGAGCGAACGATGAAATGACTTGAGACTTAGTTACTCACGAATTCGAAATTACAAAACACCCCAGGTGTGGATGACCGTAGTTGTACCGCACCCGCCGAGGTACGAAGAGAAGACCGACACTCTGGCTTCTACTCCAACACTCAACTCTCTCTCCCTACTCTCTGAATACTAACTTGTATAGGGCTCCGTCACTTGCTTCTAATCACTTGTGTCCTTCCACGAGGTGCCAGGCTCTATATATAGCCCCAATGGGTCGGTGGCTGCAGGAGGGGGTACTTGTAGGCGAGAGGGAGCTGCAGTGCCGAGCAAGGAGGTGCGGCCGTATCTCTAGGTGCGGCCGACCCTGTGATCCACCACCTATAGACTTGGACGACCCTGATCACTGCTCCAGAGGTGGTTGTAGGTCGGCTCCTTAGGTCGGTTTCGCCCGGCACGTCAGTTGATAGGTGCGGTCGGCCCTACCCAGTGGCCTTGTGATGCACCGACCGTGTTGAGGGACGTCCAGGATCACTCCTTGATGGCGGTTGCAGCGGTTAAGTGTGGGTCCATCGATCCAAGTGCTTCCAACCTTAGCCTTTTGATCAAACCGACTTGAAATCAATGCTTCTCGTCCTTTGGTGACTTGTCCATGGGATTGGTAGTGACATGGACCCGAGAGGAGGATTTTGGGTGGTGCGGCCGGACCTAGTAGGTGCGGCCGGACCAACTTTTGTGGTGTTTGGCCCATGGACTTGGTCCCCTTGGATATTATGCTAAGTGTAGAGGCAGTTGGCAAAGTTTGGTGTTGATCGGAGGTGGTTGATAGGTCCGGCCGAACCTACTAGGTTCGGCCACACCTACCCCCCGATATGCCTCGTGTCACAATCTTTCGTGAGGCATAATTTCTGCATCCGGACTCCGAATTGTGTGAACCAAAACTCCATTTCGATCATCTTGACGAGAAATTCGCAATGGTGCTATCAAACTAAGCATTTGACATTGTTTGTCATGATGCTTTATTTGTGCTATGATGTCTCATTATGACCTGCATCCAAATATTCACCAAAGCTCGTGGAATCCGTTAGTTTATAACCCCACAGCTATGATGCAAGCTTTGATGGAGTGAAATTTGTTCAAAGTTGAGGGTCGAAAATAGGGACTTAACGACCGTCAACACACCCCCACACTTGGCCCTTTGCTCGTCCTCGAGTAAAGGTTAAGGACCAAGGTGAAAACAAAAATTGCTATGGTATGAAGCGAGCATAAGAGATATTCCGAATCATACCTTGCACTTGTGAACTTTGAAGTGTCTATCATGCCATCTTGGGTAGTTGAGGAATGGAACGATCTTGAATCAAATACTTCTACTCCTCATGTCAAGTAGCTTGAGATTTTTTTCAATAAGTTTTCAAAATAAACCTTGCTTGGCACCTCATTTGATTCTCTCAAATCGCTCAATGTGTATAATCCTCACCAAGGCATTAGACTTGCCTTTCCTTATCCTACTTCTAATGATGGCTATATATGGATCTTAGGGTAGGGTATAAAGATGAGCCATACTTGCATCACATGTATTGCAAAGTCAAAAACCGGATCCAAGGAGAAAATCAAATCATACAATCAGATCAAGATGTGCATGTGTAGGGATATGATGGATATGGTAAGGTGGATACTAGGCCCATAATGGGTGCTAGATATTACCATATGTATAATGAACGTTGTGATGACGGTAAGGTGTACACTAGGCCCAGAATGGGTGCTAGTTATTACCATCTGATTTGTTGTAACTCCATTTTGCATGATCCTCTCTCTCTATTATGACTCTTTTGTGGACATGGCTATCTTTTCTTTTTTATCTTTTCTCTCTTTTTTTTCTTTTTTTTTCTTGGACCTTCATGTGTCCAACTCTTTTTTTTTCTTGGACCTTCATGTGTCCATTTTTTTATAGCCATGTCTCTTTTGTAATATTAACTTGGAGAGAGAGAGAGAGATCAACACATAGTGTGGAGCTTTATTTTGTGGAATAGATAGATGGTACAATGCTAGCTCTCAACTGAGCATAGCAAGGAGGATGTACGTGTACGTGTATCTTGATCATGAAAGCATGAAAACAATTCTCACAAGGGTCATAACAATTTGACAAAGCTTAATGCAACGACAAGTAGCATATGTTTATGAGGTTTTCAAGATGTCTCATCATATGGCTCTGGTAGGACTTGGCATATCAAAGAGGAGATTCGCAAAGGGTTTTCAAAATTTTCAAATAAATTTCCCAAGCACTCAAACAATTGGAGCAAAGATCATTTCATCAGACCATATCTCAAACATCAACTACTTAGATGGGCATGGTTTCCTAAAGATATGTTGTTCACAAGCATCAAGATAATAAGTATGGAATAAAACTTATGCAAGCCAACCATATGAAACATGTCGAGCATTGGGTGCATGAGAATTCAATTGAGTTTGATTTATATGATCAGATTTAAAGCTCATTTAAACTCATGATTTCTAAAAGTAGAGAGGTAGGGGTGCACATACCATCGCTCTTGGAGAAAGTGGGGAATGAGACAGACAAATGGTGATTCGGCCAAACCACAGGGGTGACCGACTTGCTCTAGTGCACTTACCTCATCCCTCGTCGATTAGCGTAGTCGGTGTTGTGCGGCACCATGGCGGGAGATCTCAATTTTGTGTTTCGACGAGCCTGAGAAATCTCCCCCACACTTGCTCTTCTACCCGGTGTTATTATTCAAAGAAAAAGATGGAAACAAAAAGGGAGGCTCTGCTAGGTGAAGAGCTAGGAAGCCTTTATTCAAATTCAAATATTTTTGTGCTTTTTTAAGAGAGCAAGATGCAAGAACCAACACCATCTTCAAACCAAAATAAGATTTAGTATGTGAGAAACTTACTCGGGATACTCACCTATCTCCCCCACACTTGGAGTTTGCATTGCTAGGCATCACAACTCAAGTGTGTGGAGTTCAAGCTTCCTTCGTAATACTCTCTCACCCTGAATTACCTTGGTGTTGTAGTTGGTGTAGCTCTGATGTTTTTAGGCATTGCCTATCCATCGGTCCTTTCTATCTCCACCTGAAACGTTAGCGACCAAAAATACCTGAAGGACGACTAATCCTAAAGAGATGCTCTTGCTTTTATTTGAAAAGGAAATCTAAATGATTATTCGGGCTATCTCCCAATAGTGCTTTGTTTTGGGTCATAAGCTCGAGCACTGGAGATCTTCATCTTGCAGCCAATCGAGATGATGAAACCATCATAGCTCTAGCTGCAAGGTTAGTACCAAAAAAATGACCACGAAATTTGCAATGTTTATGGTAAACAAAAGCATCTACAACCTTCCTTTCAAAGTTAGCATGCACAAGGAAAATGAGGAGGTTGTAGGTTTCGTAAAGGTCATTGGTAATGGGGCTTGATAACTCTGGAAACTTTTGATGTGAGCATGGGATTTGTGATCCCTCTACTATAAAACCTTCATGCTCGAGTCTGTTTTGAGAATCCAGTGTCGACGCCTCAAGAATGTCCATAGACCACACATGTTCTTTCTTAACCTCAGGTCTATGACATTGGAGATGTGTATCTCGAACCTCAAGATGATATGGCTACTTTTCATGGTCGAGCACACTACTCAGTACCCCTTCCATGGGTCTTCCGATGAGAATGAAGGGTGGATCTCCTTTTGGGATGTCAAAGATATGATAATCTAGGAAGATCCCATACTCTCCAATCTTTGTTTGGATGACTCTAAGGATTCCCTCCGTCTCTATGTTTTGACCCGAAATCCATTTGAGACGCTTCTGAGAGAATGAGAGGGGTTCGTTGGGAAAGGCCTCTAATACTAAGGATTTAGGAGTGATATTGATATCGACCCTAGGGTCATAGAACACATCCTAGTAAGAGAGGTTTCCTACTTGGCATGAGAGTGACTTTAGCTCGGGATATAGCTGGATTACTTGATCCATGCCTTCTGCTTCTCTCAACCATTCCCGGCTACTGATTGCGGAGATGTATTCCAACTTTTCTCTCCGTCTTTTTACCTCTTCTGGGTTGGGTAAGTTGACTAATTCTCTCTCGTGTGTTGAGTCTCTTTCCCTTCTCGGGAAGGATTTCTCTGTCCAATGTTTATCAAATAACTCATCATAGTATTCATAGATGAAGTCACACGAGGGGTGATCGAACTCTCGATAAGGTTGGAATGGTTCCCCTGTGAACCAAGTTTTGGTAAGAGGAGGATGTCTGTGGATATGAATTTTTCTAGGATAGGTTCCTCCTCTATAATCTCTGTTTCAGAGAGTGAATCAGAGTATGTTGATTCCTCGTCGAAGTCATACGAGTAATCAGCTGGGTACACACGGGGATAGAGGAGTGGTTCTTCATGCAAATAGGTGCTAGTTGGTTTCTCCTCTATGGGTTTCGGTTCCGAGAGAGTGTTTGGCATGTGCTCCTCCTGAGTGATCTCTTCCTCATCCGAGAATTCATCATAAACTCCCGTGTAAGGGGTATTTTGAAGGATTTTTGTTAGAATGTCCTTACACTCAGACAAGGTGAGATGAGTGAAAGATCCTCCGAAAGAAGAGTCTAAGAAAATTGCTGACTCTGGTTCAAGACCATCGCGAAAGTGTTTCAAAAGAGCGGGCTCTGCGATACCAAGGTCTGGACCAGAATCTACGATTTTTGTAAATCTTGCCCATGCGGCTCCTAGAGATTCGGTCTTTCGTTGCTCAAAATAGATGACCTCTCGTCGGAGTTTCACTAATTGGGGAGTCGGGAAGAATGTTAGGCAAAAAGCCTTTCATAAACTTTCCCAGTCCCCCTCCATACTTCTCACACTAAGCGAATACCATTGTTTTGCTCTCCCCGTTAATGAAAACGGAAAGAGTTTCCATTTCAAGGTATCTTGACTCATTCCTGCGATCACAAGACACGAACAAAGTTGTTCGAACTCGTGCAGGTGGGAATAAGGACTTTCATCCTTATTTCCGGAGAAGCCTTGCTCTCGGACCATAGCTATCTAGTCGGGACGTAGCTCATAGCTAGATGTTTCAATGGAATGTGATGAAGGTGGAGGCTCCAAATGATCACCCTTTGGAGCGGCAAAATTGAAAAGGGTTGGATTGGAATCCATGTGATAAATGGGGTGATACACGGACGAACTAGGTTCCGGATCAGAACAGCTACCGTTCCCTGGCAACGGCGCTAGAAAGCTTGTTGGCACTTCTTACGTCGTTACTAGATTTGCAATGCCGCCAGAAAGCCTGTTGGTATACTATGCGATCACAGATAGATCCGCAAGCGCACAGAAACCGTTGTAGCTTTCACCCGGGAGTATTCCAAGGTATCGATTTCCACAGGGAACGAGAAGTGTAGAGAACCTGAACTAATCCGTCCGGGGGATATGGTGATGAAGGATAGAAAGGCAATGGTAGATTTCGGGTATAGAGGGGATAGCTGATGAAGTTTGGGACTCGTGAGAGTCACGGATACAATTAAGGCAAAACTTGTCGCTCGTTGGGGCCAGAGGGAAAAGAGCCACGGAAAGGGATGAGAAGGGGGCTCTGATGTCGTAACTCCTACCTGCCGGAACTAACATGGTGGACTACAAAGCCCGTCCGGAGCTGTCACCTCCCTAGGGTACCACAACTATTCTGTTGAACCGGGAAGCATTCCAAGGTACTGGAGAGCCTAGACACCACGTCTACACTAACCAAGCACTACTTTACTCGGATCCAAAGGAAAGCAATCACAACAAGTAGAAACTACTAATTGCAATCGAAGAACCTAAGAGCGAACGATGAAATGACTTGAGACTTAGTTACTCACGAATTCGAACTTACAAAACATCCCGGGTGTGGACGACCGTAGTTGTACCACACCCGCCGAGGTACGAAGAGAAGACCGACACTCCGGCTTCTACTCCAACACTCAACTCTCTCTCCCTACTCTCTGAATACTAACTTGTATAGGGCTCCGCCACTTGCTTCTAATCACTTGTGTCCTTCCACGAGGTGCCAGGCTCTATATATAGCCCCAAT
Organism: Cenchrus fungigraminus; assembly: GCA_036936925.1. Lineage (NCBI taxonomy): Eukaryota > Viridiplantae > Streptophyta > Magnoliopsida > Poales > Poaceae > Cenchrus > Cenchrus fungigraminus. The sequence continues at coordinate 79,765,030 of CM072772.1, forward strand.
GGGTTGGTTGCTGCAGGAGGGGGTACTTGTAGGCGAGAGGGAGCTGCAGTGTCGAGCAAGGAGGTGCGGCCGTATCTCCAGGTGCGGCCGGCCCTGTGATCCACCGCCTATAGACTTGGACGACCCTGATCACTGCTCCTGAGGCGGTTGTAGGTCAGCTCCTTGGGTCGGTTTCACCTGGCATGTCAGTTGATAGGTGCGGCCGGCCCTACCCAGTGGCCTTGTGATGCACCGACCGTGTTGAGGGACGTCCAGGATCACTCCTTGATGGCGGTTGCGGCGGTTAAGTGTGGGTCCATCGATCCAAGTGCTTCCAACCTTAGCCTTTTGATCAAACCGACTTGAAATCAATGCTTCTCGTCCTTTGTTGACTTGTCCATGGGATTGGTAGTGACATGGACCCGAGAGGAGGATTTTGGGTGGTGCGGTCGGACCTAGTAGGTGCAGCCGGACCTAGTTGGTGCGGCCGGACTTAGGAGGTGCGGCCGGACCAACTTTTGTGGTGTTTGGCCCATGGACTTGGTCCCCTTGGATATTATGCTAAGTGTAGAGGCAGTTGGCAAAGTTTGGTGTTGATCGGAGGAGGTTGATAGGTCCGGCCGAACCTACTAGGTTCGGCCGCACCTACCCCCCGATATGCCTCGTGTCACAATCTTTCGTGAGGCATAATTTCTGCATCCGAACTCCGAATTGGGTGAACCAAAACTCCATTTCGATCATCTCGACGAGAAATTCGCAATGGTGCTATCAAACTAAGCATTTGACATTGTTTGTCATGATGCTTTATTTGTGCTATGATGTCTCATTATGACCTGCATCCAAATATTCACCAAAGCTCGTGGAATCCGTTAGTTTATAACCCCACAGCTATGATGCAAGCTTTGATGGAGTGAAATTTGTTCAAAGTTGAGGGTCGAAAATAGGGACTTAACGACCGTCAACAGAAATAAGAAGAAATTGGAATATGAAAGTCGTTTCCATCTATGGGATGAGCCGTATCTATACCGGGTCTGTGGCGATGGTTTACTGAGGAAGTGTGTCCCTGGGATCGAGGCCAACAAAATCATAGACCGATGTCATGCAGCTCCATACGGAGGACATTATGGAGTGTTCAGACTCATGCCAAAATTTGGCAAAGTGGATTTTTCTGGCCAACCATGTACAATGACACAAAGGAGTACATCAGGAGGTGCAGCAGATGTGAGCACCAAGGCAATATCAATACAAGAGATGCCATGCCATTGACAAACAACCTCCAAGTTGAGCTCTTTGATGTGTGGGGTATTGACTACATGGGACCTTTCCCGAAGTCCTATGATTGCGAGTACATCTTAGTGGCAGTGGACTATGTGTCTAAATGGGTAGAAGCAATACCGTGTCGAGCTGCCAACTCCCAGAATGCCAAGAAGATGTTCCATGAGATCATATTCCCTCGTTTTGGCACACCCCGGATAGTGATAAGTGATGGAGGATCCCATTTTATAGACAAGACTTTCAAGAAATACCTAGCAGACTTTGGGATCCGCCATAACGTGGCAACACCTTATCACCCACAGACCAGCGGTCAAGCAGAAGCCTCCAATAAACAAATCAAGAATATACTGCAGAAGACTGTCGATGAAATGGGAAGAAATTGGAAGAACAAACTCCCAGAAGCGTTATGGGCATACCGCACCACATTCAAGACACCTATTGGTATGTCCCCATACCAGCTTGTATATGGGAAAACATGCCATCTGCCAGTTGAGTTGGAGTTCAAAGCTCATTGGGCTATCAAGAAATGGAATATGGATCTCCATCTCGCTGGAAATAATCGAAAGATGCAAATATCTGAGCTTGAAGAATGGAGGGAGAAAGCATACCACAACTCCAGAATTTACAAGGAAAGAACAAAAAGATGGCATGACAAGAAACTCAAACACAAGGAATTCAAACCCTGAGATAAGGTCCTCCTTTTCAATTCAAGAGTGAAGCTTTTCGGCCATGGGAAACTCAAAAGCAAATGGGAAGGACCATTCAACGTGATCGACACTTCATCCCATGGAGCCATTACTCTTCAAGATGACTCAGGTAATATATTTAAGGTAAATGGCCATCGCTTAAAAGTTTATTTTGAGCCGGAAAAGATTGAGGAAGTCGATGTGATCGAATTCCTCAACATTAGCGATTAAATGTCTCGCCCTTGAATAAAATAAAAATTTCTCTTTCTTCTTTAATAAACAAATAAAACTTTGCTTTGATTTGGCTAGTACAATTTGTACTAGCCAAATCCATGTATCTCATCTTTGTCTAAAAGTGTGCAGGAAAAGATGCAACAGAAGATAGTGTGGGGAGATATCGAGAGTCAACTTCTTCCGACATTCAAAAGGATATCATGGTTTGAAAAATTCTATTCCCCCCAATTCCATGATTCATGAGTTATAATTCCTTTCATGAGATAATCATTAAATTAAACTCAATGAATCTTGATGCTCCATTGCTATACATGTTTTCAATTGATTGGCTTGCATGTTCTTTATTCCTAGCACATATATCTGTTGCTTGTGATCAAATATCATTAGGAAACATGTTCATCTAAATGGTTGATTGATGAGATATGGTACGATGCGATGAACCTTACTCTCTCTGACGAAGTGCTTGGGATGCTTTACTTGAAAAAAAAATAGCCTTATGTTATTACATTAGAAAACCTCATACATATGCTGCTTGTTATTACATTGAGCTTTGTCAAATTGTTGTGACCCTTGCTAGAAGCTTTTCATGCTTTCATGATCAAGATCACGTACACTCCACCTTCATATGCAAAACTTCTACACTAGAAGTTAGCAACATCCATCCATCCACAAAAATAATTACTCCATTCAATTTATGAATCGCTCTCCCTAGATTTTCCTTCAAAAGAGACATGGGCTAAAAAAAAGGGAGATAAAGACACATGCTAAAGAGAAACTCTTCTCAAGCATGATGAAAAAAAGAAAAAGAAAAAAAATATATAGCCTTGTTCTCAAAATAAATTTCAAAGGGAGAGAGATCATACAACAAAGAGTACAAATTTCCATATCATCCACTTTCCACACACATGCACATCTTGATCAGATTGTATGACTAGTTTTCTTCTTGGATCCGGTTTTTGACTTTGCAATATTATGTGATTCAAGTATGCCTTATATCTTCAACCCTACCTTGAGCTCCACATATAGCCATCATTAGAAGTAGGTTGAAGAAAGGCGAGTCTAATGCCTTGGTGAGAAATCATACACACTGAGTGATCCGAGAACATCATTTGAGGAGTCAAGTAAGGCTAAGTTTTGAAAAAATATATATATATTTTATCAAAAACCCAAGCTACTTTACAGAAGGAGTTGAGGTGATTCAAATCTAGCCGTTCCATTTTTCAACCATCCAAGATGACATGGTAGACACCCCAAAGAGTCACAAGTACAGGTATGCCTTGGAATATCTTACATGCTTGCATCATATCATTTTGGATTCATGTTTTCCACTCTAGTCCTTAACCTTTACTCGAGGACGAGCAAAGGGCTAAGTATGGGGGAGCTTGTTGACGGTCGTTAAGTCCCTATTTTCGATCGTCAACTTTAGATAAAAGTTACTCCATGAAAGTATGCACCATAGCTATAGGGTTATAATTTAACAAATTCCACAAGCTTTGGTGTATATTTGGTTGCAGGTGCAAAGGAGCAATTATAGAATAAAATATGGAATTATCACAAACAACATCAAATTCCAATTTGAACTGCACCATTGCGACGAGCTCGTCGAGACGATCGAAATGGACATATTATTTGTATGCATCAGAGCTCGGATGGAAAAGATATTAAATGCCCAAGATTTTATAGGATGCTGACCTCAGCATGGCGTCAGCGTCCCACCTCCGTACGGCGCCTGCGCGGGGAATTTCTAGGCAAGGCCACGTGGCGGGCTGTCACTGGCTGGCGCGCCATGACGCGGCGCCTGCCCGCATGCGCGGGACGCAGCGGCAGGGGCGCCCGGACGGGCCACGTGCCGCGCCTCAGGTGGCCGCCGCCCCCTCCCGCGGGCGTGCGCGGGTCGCGCACAGGCGGACCGAGCCGGTCCAGGACGCGTGGCACGCCTGGAGTGGTGCGCCAGACGTCGGTTCACCGGCCCGCACCGGCTCGCGCCCAAGCCGCCCGTATTTCCTGTCTTTTGCGCCGATTCAGTGACCCAGGCACCGGTTCAGGGCCGGTTCACCCACCTAGGGTCCGGTTCTTGCCTGGTTTTCACCTCCACCACCTCAGGCAACATCCCCTGCATGCTACAGTACCGTGGGGTCGGTTTGGGCGCTGGAAAGAGGGGAGGTCCTCCACTTCTCCAAGTTTCCCCCCTATAAATAGAAGCCCCATTCCTCACTTCAGACATGAACAGAGAAGCAGAGATCAAGCGAAGCTCTACCAAAATTAGTGTAGAATTAGGTGAGAGTTGAGGTGTGAGTTCGGGAGAAGCCAGAGTTGTTGGCTTCCTCCCTTCCTCTTGTACCTCGGCGGATGCGGCTCCACTTCGAGTAACAACCGGATAACTCTTAGGCATTCTGGATTTATTTAATTAATTAAGTTCAGTTTTATTATTTATGCTTGTGGGCTCCTTGCTTTGATTAGTGTTCCAGTAATTACAAAGCTAGAATAGTAGTCACTAGAGTAGAGGTGGTGTCTAGTCTTGTGATTACCTTGGAGTACACCTAGTGGCACGGATTGTTGTGGTAGCCCCAGGTGGTGACAGCCCTGACGGCCTACGTAGTCCACCACGTGAGATCCACTAGAGCGCAGTAGGACCCCTGCTTGGCTTGCCTAGCCCCCTTCTCATCCCTTTCCGGGTTAGGACGGTTGAGCGTCCCGAAGCAAGCATCATAGTAAACGCTGATCTTATCTTTAGTATCTGGAATCTTTCGAAACCCTCTCTACCTCTCCTACACTATTACCATATCTTCTCTCATCCAAGGCCGATCTTGATTTCTTCACTAGTGCACACACATTCCCTGTGGATTCGATACCCTGGAATACTCCTGGGTGAAAGCTACACCGGTATCCGTACGCTTGCGGACTTTTCTGCGATCGTTATTTATACCAACAAGCTTTCTGGTGCCGTTGCCGGGGATATAAACCTGGTGCGATGCTAGTAAGCGTCAACAGAGATAGCATAGATGATATGTCAGGTTGTCAGTAGAGCAACATAAGCAAGACTGAAAATCTAAACAAAATTCTTATTAGATAAATTATTTTTCTCTGATAGGAAAAATAGCTGATATTAGACTCGAAATCATTACAAGTCATAAATAAAATCAGCATAGACATACACAGTTCATATTTTACTTAATTAGCATATAGGGATAGGTGCTAACCATTTTGACAGGGGCACAACAATATGCTTATATATCAAAGCAGAGAATAAATTGCTTCAACTGCTACCTTGTCCAACTTCAGCAGCGATGGATTGTGTGTTCCATGTGTACATGCAACAAGAGGATAAAGCAATCATGACATTATATATGAAGTAGTGAAACAATACTCACAACACATCATGACACCAACAATAACAATATATATGATAGAAGTGAAATAATTAACACTCACAACAAAACATAGGATAGTCTAGTTATCACTACATTATAAACCACTGTGATGCATTTCCCACTGACATTATGTGGCCATCAGAATTAAACTGTGCTAACAGGTCCAAAGCATAACCGTCGATCTGGTACATTCAAAGCATAGTAGAATTAAAGTATGCTAACAGGTCCAAAGTATAACTGTCGATCTGGTACATTCAAAGCATAGCAGAATTAAAGTATGCATTAATCCTCAATGCTTTTCATGAATTTACAGTGCAAAAATTATAGCACCAGGAACATGAAAATAAATTTCAACAGTTCATAAACTTCATCTGTTAGCAACAATTTATTCAAATAGACTTGGAGCAACAAAATCCATCTATCAAATCCACAGTCAATCAATTAAAAATGAACTATTAATGCATGTCTCCCTAATCCACCTTGACAGGAATATATAGCAGATTGGGTGGCCGAGCAGAGAGAGGGCATTGGGGGTTCAAGGACTAACCTCTGTAGCGAATGAAGTAGTTGTTCTCGTGATGGTCGGAGGGGCCGGATCCACGTCGGCTCGTGGCCTGAGGTGGCCGGCTAATCGTCGTGGCCGGGGATGACGGATCCGCGTCACCGGGAAGCCATCCGCACGCCAGTAACCACGTCCTCATCACCGTCGTCATGCGGGGAGCGGTGGGGCAGAAGAAGAGCAGGGCTGCGGTGGGGAGAGAGCAGCGAAGGTGAGCGGGGAGAGTGGCGGCGACGACTAGGGTAGGAGAAGGAGCAGGGCGGCGGCGGGGAGAGTGCGGGCGTTGTGGATCTATCTAGTGAGTAGCTGAATATTCCCCCTGAGGAACTGTGTGTAACTGTGTTTAAGGAAATTACTGGCGTGCCCTTGAACGGCTCTCTCGTGGAATTGGAATTCCATGGGCATTATAGTCAATATAGGTGTGAAATTTTGAACAGCCCGCGCACGGTATGCCTCCTGACGCTAACGCGTGGGCCAGTGTCATTGGCGACACTGGTTAGTGAACCCGCATCGCCTTTGTTGGCAGTTGGGTCCGGGCGGGCGGGCAGCAGTTATTTTTTTATTTTGGCTGCTGACGCTCACGCGTGGGCCAGCCACTATTTTTCGAATGAAACTTGCTTTCATAAAATATTAGAGCCCATAAAACAGCACCTAAAAATCATAAAAATACGAACAATTCATATTTGGACATTTAGTATTTGAATAATATATCAACAGTCACACTTGTGTGCCCAAGATCTTAGAATTCGTTTTTACATCCCATGTTAATGATGTAATAATTCTAATAACATCTAGTGTGCTCTAAAAATCTAAAAATTGACTTGGCAACATAATTTGGGTACCTAGACTTGTCTTCAAATTTTAAAATGGTTTTGATGAAGGAATAATATACTTGTGTACAAATATCTACATCTCTCACATAGTTTCCTAGAATGTTCCTTTAACATTGAAGTTTTCCGCACATTGCAACATGGTCGAACTCATATGCATTTGTAAACTTAACAAAACCTTGTGTTCACCTTAAGATTACGAAAATGCAAAGTTTCATTACAGGAGGTGTGGAAAACAAATATTATTTATATGTTGTACTTACATAGAAAAAGATAAGGCATATAAACATTGTTCAAGATGATCAGTGAAAATAATGAAATAAATGAAATTATGGTGATTTTAGAACACTTTAGAAAAAAATAATCAAATTTGGACTAATTACGACGGAGAAATACATGTTACAAAATTTGATTGCAGATAAAAAAGAGAAATGGCATCAGCGACGCGGGGCGGATAAACTGTTCTTCATTCTCCAATAGAACAAAGGAGGAAGCAGAGGGCACCGCCGCCCGCCTCCGCCCACATCGTGCCCGCTTCGACGGTTTTGACACCCAAGAGGGCACCCTAGGCCTCGTCGGCGGTAAATGAGACCACCGCAACCTTCGATTTGACTCACAAACATGACAAATCAAATCTTGTCTATCAAAAACCGATTAAAAACCGACATCCCGATAAAATCAAATCCGCGTTTAGTAATATCTAATAATTTACATTCAAGATAGATAATGTTCGTTGATGCTTGCGCCTACATCCCGATGTTCATCCTGCTGACGGCGTACTCCACGGTGATGCTGAAGTTACGCGTCCAGAGGTCGAACTCATGACGGATGCGACACTCGGCGCTGCAGTAGTGGATGATCTCTGAGGTCTCTGGCCCGTAGTGCCTACATCCTGCTGCCCAAATGCAGACGCGGGGATTCTGGAGGGGCAGCAAAGGAATGTTGTCGTCGCCGTCACGAAGCCAGTACCACCACGCAATGTTGTGGAGATCCCGTTTGACGACGTAGCGCAGCCGCCTCAAGTTGTGGTTCTTCCACCGCCCGTCAGGGGTCGACGGGCCGCCGCTGATTTCGTGGAGCAGTGCCATGGCTTCGGGGTCTGCAGGGTTGCAACGGTACTTCAGCATCACTAAGAAGTACTTCGCACCGAAGTCTTTAGCAGCAGCATCTCTGACGAGCTTCAGACCCTTATCGGGATTCTGCCGCCTCATCAACCTCTCCATCCCCTCGAAGCATAAGGCCACTGGATGATTGGCCTCGCGGAAGCGCCGCTCAAAGCACGACCTGACTTAGTGATTCCTGCACACCTGACGAAGCTAACGCAGCGACACGTGCAGTAGTACCTCATCAGAGTCGCAGATGCGTCGGAAGGTGCCGCAGATCTAATTGCGAAGGATCAGAAAACGAATGACGGGCTCATCCTTGATGGAGTGGACGATGATCTGGGTGATAAGATCATCTGGCGGCAGCAGCATCAAGCACACTGCGGCCATCAAGGAGAAGGGGAGGAAATAGAAAAGCGATGGGGTTTGGAAATTGAAAGGCGACGAGGTTGAAATTGAAAGGCGACGGGCTTTGGAAATAGAAAAAGGCGACTTGGCCATCTAGAACAATATATGGAAATTGAAAAGGCACCGCAGTTTGGCTGCTGTCGCTGACGAGTGGGCCCGACACCATTGCTCCTGCCCCTTCACCTTCCCGCGTAATTGAAAGGTGACGCGTGTTTTTGGACGGTTTTACTCCCGAAACGGAGCCCGAGGCATAGTGGGTGGGGGCAGAGGCGCCTGATGGTTCCCGTCTTGTCAATATTACTCTCCTGCCTTCCCCTGCTTTCCCCTGCTTCTTTCATAAGCTTATCATCTCTTTCGCTTCTTCTTCCTCCTCGCGATCAACCACTACAAGTCTCCGGTCACCGAGAGAAGGAGAAGATGGCGTCGAGTGCCCCGTCACCGGTGAAGTAGGGACGAAGGGAGGACGACGATGAAAAAAGCCGCCGTTGGAGGAAGTTGGAGAAGGGGAAGGAGCCGGTGACCAAGAAGAAGGATGCCGACGAGGAACTGTTCGGCGACAACACTAAGTTCACCGTCCACATGCTCAAGAGCGCATTCAGCAAGCTTAAAGATGTTGGCGAGGCCTTCGACATCAAGTCGTCTCATGAAGTGGACAAGGACCCGAGTGTGAAGGGTCTCGCCTTCAGGATCCACAGGTTGGCTGAAAAGCTCGAGAACCTCCCCGTGGTCAAGCGAGCTGGCTGCCACTTCGACTTCGACGACGGCAGGTCTGACGACGATGACGGCTCCGACGGCAGCCACAACGGCGACGACGGCTCCGACGGCGGCCGCAGCGGTGACGACAGCGGGACTCCGACGGTGGCGACCGACTAATTCATATACTCCTCTACCATATATAGTAATAATGTGTGTGTGTGTGTGTTTGTGTCTTCGTCAGGTTGTTGGACATGAACTGCTTAGTTTGTTTGTCAATCATGAACTACTTAGTTAATTAGTTTGGTTGTTGGATTTTGTATGTCATGAACTCGATCTAATAGACGCGGGTAGATCCATCCGCGTCTCCTACAATATGTGTTCTGTTGTGATGAACTGGAGATCTGTTGTGATGAATTAGATCTTAGAGACAATGGATAGTCATTGCCGACGCAGGTTAGAGACAATGGAGATCTGGTTATCTTTTTTATATTGGCTGCTGATGCTGACGCGTGGGCCCGTCACTATTTTTTTTAGAATGAAACTTGCTTCCCTAAAATATTAGAGCCCATAAAACAGCACCTAAAAAATCATAAAAATACGAACAATTCATATTTGGACATTTAGTATTTGAATAAAATATCAACAGTCACACTTGTGTGCCCAAAATTCTTATAATTCGTTTTTACACCCCATGGTAATGATATAATAATTCTAATAACATCAAATGTGCTCTAAAAATCTACAAATTGACTTGGCAACAAAATTTGGGTACCCAAACTTGTCTTCAAAATTTCAAATGGTCTCGATGAAGGAATAATATACTTGTGTATAAATGTCTACATCTCTCACATAGTTTCCTAGAATGTTGCTTGAACATTGAAGTTTTCCACACTTTACAACATGTTCGAACACATATGCATTTGAAAACTTAACAAAACCTTTTGTTCACCTTAAGCTTACGAAATGCAAAGTTTCATCACTAATGGTTGTGTAAAACAAATATTATTTATATGTTGTTGTACTTACAAAGAACAAAATAAGGCATATAAACATTATTCAAGAAATGGAATATACACTAAACAACAAAATTAATGAAAAGATGGTGATTGTGGAAAAATTTAGAAAACAAAAATCAAATTTGGACTAATTACGACAAAGAAATACATGTTACAACATTTGATTGCAAATTAAAAGGAGAAATGGGAACTGTTCTTCATTTGATTAGAACTGGGCCCCACAGTCATTGGCGACACGGGACCGATAATTCGCGCCGGTTTTGCTGCTCTTCCCAATATTTTCACAGATAATATGAGCAACATACAAAATCTAATCCACTACTGATTTCCTATTCGAATACTCCGTTCGAACTTCACCATTTTGCGGTGGAGCCTACAGTCTTCGCTGCAAAACAGAGAAATTCCAAGCCATCCTTTATCCACACCGCCGCCGACGCCGTTGCCTGCACACGGCTGATCGCCGCGCACCTGTGCCGGAGGCGGCAGTTGTTCACCCCAAATGCACCACGTCGAGGAGTGGATCGCACGCGCGGCCTTCTCGCGCAAAGGAGGACACCCTGAGAGCCATGTGTGGTTCGAGGACCGGTGGATGGTCGCTTCCTGGTGTGATGAGTGATTGACAACGTGGTGTGGACTGACTCTTGGTTAAGTATTGCAGGTGCAGGTTGCGGCTTGACTGGTGTTAGTGCAGGTGAAGAACAAGCGCGAAAGGTCGTTGCCGGTGAGGCCTCCAGGTGTGGAGAAGACAAATAGGCTTGGTTCGAGGGACCCGGTGGCAAGCGGGGTCAAGTGCGGACCGCATGGTGGCAAGAACGGCAAGATGAAGTCATGGACGGTTTCTTGGTTGAGCCTCAAAACCAAGGTCGAGGCGGGACTACGTGGGAGCCGAGTCATGAGTGGTGATTGGCGGAGGCAACACCGAGTTCGCGGGGTTTCTGGTGGTTCACTAGAAAACCACTGGGTTCCTTAGTTGATCCACAACGCCAAGACTGAAGAAATGAAGACGGAGGTGCAACAGCTCTAGACCGGTCTGACCGGTGGGTACCGGTCTGACCGGTGAGGAGCACCAGTCTGACCGGTGTGCGACGACGCAGTCCGGAATCTTCAAAGCGAAGGACACGCGTCGGGATCGCAAGGCTTGCGTCGAGGCTAGGCAAGTTTGCGGTCGCTGGGCATCCGTCCGATGGAGCGAAGACAAAGATTTCCGAATTCGCCCTTGAGGGGCATGTATCCCTAGTTAGCTAGTAAGGGTATTTTCGTCTTTCGGTTGCCTCCATATAACCCAAGTGGTGAGACGATGGCAGCCATCTCTTGGAACCCTAGCCCATTTGGTTTTCCTATTTTCCTTCCTATTTTCCTTAGGATTTTCATAGGACTAGCTTGAGAGCTTCATGGTGAGATCTTGTGAGAGGGAAGGATGATCGGGCGGCAAGCTAGACCTTGTATGAACCTCTTTGGTATGTATAGATGATTCAGTGTGGTTCCTCAAGGCTTGGATGTGTCTTTCTCGTTTCTCCTTTTTGGTGATTTTCGAAGGCATTTCTTGGCGAATTTCTTGTGGCGGTTTTGAGACCTTTCTCTTTGGGATTTGGTGGGGGGATGTATGCATGAACTCCTCGTGGTTCTTTTCCCTTTGATTCCCCTCCCAAATCTGTGAGTAAAGGGGCTCAATTTTGGGGTTTTCGTCGTTCTAGGGTCCGTGGTGTTCTTGGCGGAAATCCTTCGATTCCTCTTGATTTAGCAAGTTTTGGTGGACCAAATCTGGGCTATGGAGTGCCCATGAGGTGTTCCTACTATCCCCAAAGTCTTGTGCGAATCCGTGGAGCGAATCGGGAGATCGGGAGTTGGATTTGGAGGAGTTGACTCGCGGGCGCTGTTCATCCCGAGCTGCCCAGGCGCGACCGGTCTGACCGGTGCTCTTGACCGGTCTGACCGGTGCTAGCCCTTGGTGGGATTTGTCTCGGGGAACAGCCTTGTCCGTGTGGTTTTGTCCTGTGGTCCTGCTGGTCAGTTCTTGGCGTGTTTGGAGTTATTTTGCTAGGTTTTGTGAGGGGTTCTTCTTCCTTGCAGGTTGTGTTTCGGAGGTGGTTTTGTTCCAGGGCCTAGAGGTGTCACTGAGGCTTCCTGGAACATTTGTTCTGCGGCTGCTGTAGCCACCGGCGATGTCCACCGGTCTGACCTGTGTCACCGGTCTGACCGGTGCAGGCCATCGGTGTGTGTGTTGGTGAGTTTTGGTTCGGAAGCTTGTGTGTTGGTTCCTAGGACAAGTAGCACTCTAGTGGCTGCGTGGTCTTGACCAACTTGGGTAGTTGAGTCGGAGAAGTGTTTTGGAAGCCGTGTTAGTCTTGTTGGAGTTCCCATCTCCTTCGAGAAGAATTTTTATCGGCTCCCATTCACTCCCCCCCCTCTCTGGTTCGCCTAATCGGTCCTTCAATTGGTATCAGAGCCGGTTCGGGTCTTTATTGACTCTTACCAGTCTAAGATCCAAAGATGGCGTACCAGGAATGGGGTTTGGGTCCTCCGCACTTCGATGGGAAGAACTACCAGATGTGGCAGAGGCGGATGGCGGTGTTCCTCCGCGGAAAGGGTCAGATCCTTTGGGACGTTACGATGAACACAGCTTATGTTCATCCGATGAACTTCCTTGCTCCAGGATCGAGGGATATGTTCGACGCCAACAACAAGGCGGTCGACTACTTGTTTCGTGCTCTGTGTCAGCCCGAATTCGATCGGGTTCAGACAAAGAACTTAGCTTGTAGGATTTGGGAGCAGTTGAAGGATGCTCATGCTTGGAATGCTCAGGTTCAGGCTCGGATGTACGCGACTTACCGGAGAGAGTACGAGAACTTCACTCATCTCCCCAGCGAGTCCGTCGATGCCCTTTTCCAGCATTTTACAATCGTGGTGACCAACATGAGAGCCAATGTGGCCGTGCTCCCATACGATGATCATGATAGAGCCGTGAAGCTCTTGCACTCGTTGGATCGTACCGTATGGGACGGGAAGGTTGAGGCTATCCTTGAGTCCGAGAAGTATGACACCTTGACCGTGAACGAGCTGTTCTCGAAGCTCAAGTCGGCTGAGTTGGACCGTGGTATGACAGCCAAGATCGAGAGCCCGACTGATTATCATAGTCTTGCTCTCGTTGGTGGCAAAGGAGCTAAGTCTAACGCTAACGCATCCTCCAGGATGTACTCTCTATCTTCTTTGATGTCTTTGCCAGACGAGGAGTTCGGCGTGCTTGGAGAGGACGAGCTGGCGTTGCTGACCAGGCGGTTCGAGAGGTTGCACGAGAACCGGGTGAACACGAAGAGGACAGCACGGACGTGCTTTCAGTGCGGCAAGCCAGGACACTTCGTCGCCGACTGCCCGGAGAAGACAGAGAACAAGGACGGCTACAAGGACGGCTACAGGCACCGGTCGAGCAGGGACGGCAAGTACTGATCAAGGCGCGATCACAAGCACAAGAACAAGCACAAGGACGAGCGACAGTCGAGGAAGAAGGACGGCCGCGGCAGGAAGGCCCGTGCGATGGTCGGAGCGAGCGACGTCGACTCCAGCTCTGCCTACTCTTCCTCGAGCTCGAGTAGCAGCGAAGATGAAGGTGATCGGCGCAAGAACAAGAAGGCGTCCAAGAACTTGAGCGGGTTGAGCTGCTTCGCGGGAGATGGCTTCTACGGCATGGCTCGTAGCTCCGGCAGCAAGAAGAGTCACCAGAGCGACTCGGACTCTGACTCCGAGGATGAGGTATGTGATGAGCTCTCTTCTTTGCGCAAGGAGAATGAGGAGTTGGTTGACTTGCTTGATAATCACGATCACATTCTTAGAGAGGCCAAGAAGATGAGGAAAGAGCTTAGGCCATCACTAGAAGATGCTAGGAACCGTGTGGCTGACCTAGAAACCCAGAACCTAGATGCTAAGCTTGAGATTGATTCGCTTAAGGCTTCTCCTGTGGTTTCTGATGAGATTGATTGCTGTGATTGCTCTGAGTACCTAGCTGATCTTACTGCTCTTAAGGATAAGCATGCTTCTACTTGTGATGAACTAGATGTGCTTAGAGTTGAAGTGGCTGAGCTTAAGTCTAGACCTGCTTTGCTAGGTGCTTGTACTTCTTGCCCTGTTTTGCATGGAAAGATTGATGAGATGCATGCTTACACTGTTTCGCTTGAGGCTAAGTTGAAAGAGCCTATTCCCACTTCTTGCTCTACTTGTGAATTGCATGCGGTTAAGAATTTGGAGCTTGCGCATTATGTCGATCGCTTGCAGGATGAGAATGATGAGCTGAGGAAATGTATGAGCTGGTTGTCGGGTCAGGAGCCTCAGCTTGGTATCATGATAGCGGCTTTCAAACGCTATGATGGTCAGGCACTTGGGGCTGACAAGCTTGGAGAGAACAGTGGTGAGGGAGTTGAGAGAGTTGGAGAGATCCCTATCCCACCACCAAACAGACACAAGAACAAGTTTGAGCCCAAGCCTAACCATCTCAGAAACAAACTTGACACTACTCCAGATCCACCCATATTCCCCCACTCCACAAATGATTTCCAGAAACCTATCAAGTTCAAGAGTAACTTGGGAAATGAGTTCTTTGGGAAAGAGAGTGAGAAGCCGAGTGGAGAGAAACCAAGTGAACAGCCCCATCCCAAGCCTAAACCTAAGCCCGTGCGGTTTCATTATGACTATTGTGGGAGAGATGGTCAGAAGGGCGAGTTTTGCTCCAAGAGGAAGCGTGAGGAGAGAATGGCTAGAGAGTGAGCTAACAAGGACAGGTACCACCCCTCTAATGGTGTACCTGAGCCTCGCATGCAGATGCCCAGGGCCAAGGCGATTGTGAGGACAGTTCCGGCTTGGGGAGACCGGAAGGCAGCAGGTGGTGCTGCTGGCCGAGCTACACCGGTCAGACCGGTGTGCTACACCGGTCAGATCGGTGCAGGTCTGAACAGACAGCGGTCTGGTTTTCGTGCTCGTGAGGATGCTCGGTTTGGTTCAGGTGGTCGTGGTTCTGGTGGTTGGTATGGAGAGTCTGCAGGTGGTCAGTTTGCTAGACGTTCTCCACCTCGTGCTCAATACGGGGGTAGGAGGAGTCGTAGCTTTGAGATGGAGAGGAGGAACGGTCCACGGTCTTCTTTTCGTGGCTTTCGTCCTCCTCCAGCTAGAGAGGGTTGGTTCCCTCGTAGTGGTTACCGTGGTGGTATTCATGGTGGTAGCTTTGATAGGCGTGATGATATGGTTTGTGCTAACCCCACTTTGGAGCAAATGGCTCGGCACTGGTTTTACTCTTTTGATACTAACCCCAGTGCTGAGTCGTTTGTTCACTCACATGCTCGCTTTTGAATTTCAGGTGGGAGACTTGAGGAACGTTTGGTTGATTGACTCCGGTTGCTCGAGGCATATGACCGGGGACAAGGGGTGGTTCTCAATTCTCGTCCCGCTGGTGTCCAGGACATACATCACCTTTGGGGACAATGGGCGAGGGCATGTGCTATCAGAAGGTGAGATCAAGGTAAGTGACAAGGTCACTCTCAGGCGTGTTGCTCTTGTTCAATCACTGGGGTTCAATTTGCTTTCCGTGTCCCAGTTGTTGGATGAGGGCTTTGAGGTGTTGTTTCGGCCTAGTGGCTCTCGAATTTTAGATTCTCGAGGGGACCTAGTTTGCATGGTCGTTCCCGAGGGTCAAGTGTTCCGAGCTGATTTCTCTCAGTCTTCTGGTGTGGAGTGTTGCTTTTTGGCTGGTTCTTCGAGTGAGTTGTGGAAGTGGCATAGGAAGTTGGGTCACTTGAGCTTTGGCCTTTTGTCTCGCTTGAGTAAACTCAATTTGGTCCAAGGATTGCCACGGTTGAGGTTCGAGAAAGAGTTGGTTTGTGCGCCGTGTAGGCATGCCAAGATGGTAGCCTCTTCTCACCCGCCTCTCACCGATGTGATGACTAAGCGTCCATGCGAGCTGCTCCATATGGACCTTGTTGGCCCAGCTCGTGTGCGATCTGCGGGTGGGAAGTGGTATGTCCTTGTTGTGGTGGACGACTACTCTCGGTATGCATGGGTGTTCTTTCTTGAGGAGAAAGGGGAGACGTTTGGTTTTGTTCGAGATCTTGTCTTGAGGTTAAGAAACGAGAGGCACGGAGATGCCATACGAGCGATCCGCAGTGACAATGGCTCGGAATTCAAAAACTCTCGCTTCGAAACCTTTTGCCAGGACTTGGGTCTTGAACACCAGTTTTCGAGTCCGTATACGCCTCCCCAGAATGGCGTGGTGGAAAGGAAAAACAGGACCTTGTGCGAGATGGCTCGGACGATGCTCGACGAGCATAGGACTCCGAGAAGGTTCTGGGCTGAGGCGGTCAATACCGCATGCTATGTGTCGAACAAGATTTACCTCAGGGATCACAAAAAGAAAACCTGTTACGAGTTGATGCATGGTCGCACACCCAAGGTGAGTCACTTCCATGTCTTTGGTTGTAAATGCTTCATTCTGAAGAAAGGGAAGAAGTTGGACAAGTTCGGGGCTAGGTTTGTCGATGGCATTTTCTTTGGTTATGCATCTCATTCTAGAGCATTTCGTGTGCTCAATCTTGAAACTAACCAAATCGTGGAGACTTGCGAGGTAACCTTCGACGAGACACAGCCACATAGTCAGCTTGTTTTTGAGTGTGCAGGTGACGACGAACTTGGCGAGGAGATCTTTCAGGAGGAGGAGCATGAACATGGAGATGATGAAGATGGCGGTGTAGTGCCCGCGGCTGAACATGTGCCTACTACTTTGACGACGATCGAGAATAGGCCCTCTCCCACACCTACAACAACAAACCCAGACCAAGGCGAAGCTGCTGTTGAGGGGGAGGTAGCATCAAGGCAAGAACCTCCCCGGCGAGTGCAAGTGGATCACCCAGCTTCGAGAATCATCGGCGACATGAATGAACGTACTACACGGTCGAGGGTTCGGAACAATTCTCATTTCGCTCATGCTGCTTTTGTTGCCACCTTTGAGCCCAAAGACATTAGACATGCGCTATCTGATCATAATTGGGTTAATTCGATGCATGAGGAGTTAGAGAATTTTGAGAGGAACCAAGTTTGGGTGTTGGTTGACCCTCCCCCAGGGTGTAAGCCGATTGGGACAAAATGGGTGTGGAAGAACAAAGAAGGAGAGAAAGGAGAAGTGGTGAGAAACAAGTCAAGGCTTGTTGCTCAAGGGTATAGTCAAAAAGAGGGGATCGACTACGAGGAGACTTTTGCTCCCATAGCTCGTTTGGAGGCGATCAGGATCCTTCTAGCCTTTTCCGTGGCTAAAGGGTTCAAGTTGTACCAGATGGATGTGAAGAGTGCTTTCCTGAACGGTGTGTTGGAGGAAGAGGTGTACGTGAGGCAACCACCGGGGTTTGAGAGTGAGAAGTACCCCCACCGGGTTTACAAGTTGAGAAAGGCGCTGTATGGGTTGAAGCAGGCGCCTAGAGCTTGGTATGGTAGGCTGAGGGGGTTCCTGTTTGAGAGAGGGTTTGAGATGGGGAAGGTCGATCAGACCTTGTTTCTCCTCAGGCAGGGCAGAGATATCCTGATTGTGCAGGTATACGTGGATGATATTTTCTTTGGTGGCTCGTCTAACTCTCTTGTTGCAAGGTTTGCAGAAGACATGAGCAGGGAATTCGAGATGAGTATGATGGGTGAGTTGCAGTTCTTCCTCGGGCTACAAATCAAGCAATCAAAGGAAGGAACATTTGTGCACCAAGCTAAGTACACCAAGGACATTGTGAGGAAGTTCAAGATGGAGGACTCCAAGGCCATGGCGACGCCTATGAGTACGACTACAGCTCTTGATGGGGACGAGGAAGGTGAACACGTGGACCAGAAGGAGTACCGGAGCATGATCGGGTCACTCCTTTACTTGACGGCGACGAGGCCGGACATCCAGTTCTCGGTATGTCTGTGCGCTCATTTTCAAGCGTCTCCAAGAACTTCGCATCGGCAAGCGGTCAAGCGCATTTTCAGGTATTTGCGTCATACTCCCAACTTCGGCCTTTGGTACTCCGCGTCTTCTTCTTTAGCTCTTCATGGGTTTTCAGACGCGGATTTTGCCGGGTGTCGGTTGGATAGGAAGTCCACTTCTAAGACTTGCCAGTTCTTGGGTTCTTCTTTGGTGTCTTGGTCTTCCCGCAAATAGTCGAGTGTTGCTCAATCCACTATCGAGGCAGAGTATGTGGCCGCAGCTAGTTGTTGCTCTCAGCTCCTTTGGATCACATACACCATGAGTGACTTTGGTGAGGAGTATACCCATGTCCCACTTCAATGTGATAGCACAAGTGCCATAAGCGTTGCAAAGAACCCAGTGCTCCATTCCAAAACCAAGCACATAGAAGTGAGGTATCATTTCCTGAGAGACAACGTAGAGAAAGGGAAGATAGCTTTGATCCATGTACCTACACATGACCAACTAGCCGATATTTTCACCAAACCCCTAGATCAAGCAACTTTCACTCGTTTGCGGGGGGAGCTTGGTGTGTGTTTGATTTCTTGAGTTGGTGTGTGGGAGCTCCTTTGTAGCATATGTATAGCTTTCCTTTGTGCATTTCTTGCATTTGGCATGGCATATGTAGCATGATGTATAGGCATCTTTGTATCTTAGGTTGCATGCATTTTATATCATATGCATTGTGTAGGAAAAGCTTCTCCTATATACATTGTTCACCATGGAATGATATGTATGTCTTTGTGAGCTAGTTTGGTAAGCTATGGTTAGTTTGGCTTAGCTCTTGATAATCTTGGTTTATATCCATGGTTGATGGCTATGTTTTTGAAAAATGTCACATGTATGCTCTCTTGTGAGTAAATGCCTTTATATGATATTGACATGTTTTAGTGGCTTGGCTATGCTTAATTTGTGGTTGGATAGCTTATTTTGATCATATGGGGCCAAAGGCTCATTTGCCATCATGAATGTTTAGCCCCCATGCTTTATCTTGTGGAGGGGCATAAGTTCCTTTTTGCCGCAAAGACATTTCATGTACCAATTTCAAATCTGAAAATGAAATGTAACTTGCTTGGAAAATGTGCTCCCATGTCATATGTGCTAATTTTAATTTGCTTTGGGTGCTAAACCGTTGCATGATGCCTACCAATGAGAAGTCTCATATATAGAAGTAGGCACATGGCTCGGTGGCTTTGACATGACATGAGGTGCTTGTGGGTGTTTATGATGGTCTTATGCTTAGAATGGTTGTCCTAGCATAAAGTTTGTGTGGCTTTGCCATTTTGATATGTTTTGCTCATGTTTAGGACTTTGCTCATGAGAGGGTAAATTTTCGCAAAATTGCTCAATTCTATCTTAGCTTCGTCCAATGGTTGTGAAACTTGGTGATCATGAAGTTGATGTCATTACGAAGCTATAGAGTATCTAACTTGCTCATTTGGATATGTGTAGCATTCCTTGTTGAATTTTGTCTATTTGAGAAGCTCTAGGTTGCCTTTTTTGCATTTTTGGCTTGATTCATGCATTGTCAACAAGGGGGAAAAGTTTGAGCATGTTTTGGCCTACTGAATACATTTGGAGGGTTTTCAGGTGGTTTCGAGCCATTTCTGGGCTCTGTTGTGCACCGGTCTGATCGGTTGAGGTCACCGGTCTGACCGGTCAGAGTGCTAGTCCTGTTCACATGTTGAGCACCGGTCTGACCAGTGGTGTCGACCGGTCTGACCGGTCAGAGCTGAGCTGTTGCAGCTACTCTGTTTCATGAAGTGGTTCGCATGCTTTCGTCCAGGGGGAGTTGCATTGGTTCAGGGGGAGCTTGCATGTGTGCAGGGGGAGCTCTTTGTGGTTTTCGAGCTTTGGATTGGTGGTTTGTGCTCTTTGCTTGAGCATGGTTTTTGTCTCGGATGTGTCGAGCCGTTGCCCTTGCCTAAGCGGTCCGAGACTTGTCTTCTTCAAGTGATCTTTCTCTTTGCCTTTCTTTGGCTTTCGATCGCTTGTTCGAGTTTCTTTTAGTCGTTTCTTTTCTTTTTCTTTTCTCTTGGTTACCAAAATGTGTGTGTTGTCAATGCACTCATCAAGGGTGAGATTGAGAGCCATGTGTGGTTCGAGGACCGGTGGATGGTCGCTTCCTGGTGTGATGAGTGATTGACAACGTGGTGTGGACTGACTCTTGGCTAAGTATTGCAGGTGCAGGTTGCGGCTTGACTGGTGTTGGTGCAGGTGAAGAACAAGCGCGAAAGGTCGTTG
This sequence comes from Cenchrus fungigraminus, assembly GCA_036936925.1. Taxonomy (NCBI): domain Eukaryota; kingdom Viridiplantae; phylum Streptophyta; class Magnoliopsida; order Poales; family Poaceae; genus Cenchrus; species Cenchrus fungigraminus. The sequence continues at coordinate 79,785,391 of CM072772.1, forward strand.
CCGGTGAGGCCTCCAGGTGTGGAGAAGACAAGTAGGCTTGGTTCGAGGGGCCTGGTGGCCAGCGGGGTCAAGTGCGGACCGCATGGTGGCAAGAACGGCAAGATGAAGTCATGGACAGTTTCTTGGTTGAGCCTCAAAACCAAGGTCGAGCCGGGACTACGTGGGAGCCGAGTCATGAGTGGTGATTGACGGAGGCTACACCGAGTTCGCGGGGTTTCCGGTGGTTCACCAGAAAACCACTGGGTTCCTTGGTTGATCCACAAAGCCAAGACTGAAGAACCGAAGACGGAGGTGCAGCAGCTCAGACCGGTCTGACCGGTGGGTCTGACCGGTCTGACCGGTGGGTCTGACCGGTCTGACCGGTGGGTACCGGTCTGACCGGTGAGGAGCACCGGTCTGACCGGTGTGCGATGACGCAGTCCGAAATCTTCGAAGCGGAGGACACGCGTCGGGATCGCAAGGCTTGCGTCGAGGCTAAGCAAGTTTGCGGTCGCTGGGCATCCGTCCGATGGAGCGAAGACAAAGATTTCCAAATTCACCCTTGAGGGGCACGTATCCCTAGTTAGCTAGTAAGGGTATTTTCGTCTTTCGGTTGCCTCCATATAACCCAAGTGGTGAGAGGATGGCAGCCATCTGTTGGAACCCTAGCTCATTTGGTTTTCCTATTTTCCTTCCTATTTCCCTTAGGATTTTCATAGGACTAGCTTGAGAGCTTCATGGTGAGGTCTTGTGAGAGGGAAGGATGATCGGGCGGCAAGCTAGACCTTGTATGAACCTCTTTGGTATGTATAGATGATTCGGCGTGGTTCCTCAAGGCTTGGATGTGTCTTTCCCGTTTCTCCTTTTTGGTGATTTTCAGAGGCTTTTCTTGGCGAATTTCTTGTGGCGGTTTTGAGATCTTTCTCTTTGGGATTTGGTGGGGGATGTATGCATGAACCCCTCGTTGTTCTTTTCCCTTTGATTCCCCTCCCAAATCCGTGAGTAAAGGGGCTCAATTTTGGGGTTTTCGTGGTTCTAGGGTTCGTGGTGTTCTTGGCGGAAATCCTTCGATTCCTCTTGATTTAGCAAGTTTTGGTGGACCAAATCTTGGCTATGGATTGCCCATGAGGTGTTCCTACTATCCCCAAAGTCTTGTGCGAATCCGTGGAGCGAATCGGGAGATCGGGAGTTGGATTTGGAGGAGTTGACTCGCGGGCGCTGTTCATCCGGAGCTGCCTAGGCGCGACCGGTCTGACCGGTGCTCTTGACCGGTCTGACCGGTGCTAGCCCTTGGTGGGATTTGTCTCGGGGAACAGCCTTGTCCGTGTGGTTTTGTCCCGTGGTCCTGCTGGTCAGTTCTTGGCATGTTTGATGTTATTTTGCTAGGTTTTGTGAGGGGTTCTTCTTCCTTGCAGGTTGTGTTTCGGAGGTGGTTTTTGTTCCAGGGCCTAGAGGTGTCACTCAGGCTTCTTGGAACATTTGTTGTGCGGCTGTTGTAGCCACCGGCCTGACCGGCGTTGTCCACCGGTCTAACCGGTGTCACCGGTCTGACCGGCGCAGGCCATCGGTCTGACCGGTGTAGCACAGGCAGTAAGCCGTGCAAGTTTCCGCTGTGTGTGTTGGTGAGTTTTGGTTTGGAAGGTTGTGTGTTGGTTCCTAGGACCAGTAGCACTCCAGTGGCTGCGTGGTCTTGACCAACTTGGGTAGTTGAGTCGGAGAAGTGTTTCGGAAGCCGTGTTCGTCTTGTTGGAGTTCCCATCTCCTTCGAGAAGAATTTTTATCGGCTCCCATTCACTTCCCCCCTCTCTGGTTCGCCTAATCGGTCCTTAACACCCCTCGTTGCTCAGCCATCTCGACGTCGTACTGCCGCCGCCCTTGACAGACATCTTGTACCGCTTCGCGGTGTCATCGGCGGCGGCACCGCCATTGTCCCTGTAGAGCAAGATGGCGTATAAATAGGCCGCCGCATCCTGCCCACCCTCGGCTGCGCGCCGGAGATCATTGCTTTTCCTGTTTTCCATGAACACGGCTTTGATCCTAGAGAAGAAGCAAGCCCTCGGATTCCCGAGATCGGTCAGCATAGCAAGGAAGGCTTTGTAGGCGGTGGGGTCACACACCCAAGAAATCTCATCTCTTATCCCCTCTATCGACAAACGCCGGCCGACGTCGCGGTGGCCACACACACAGCGCATGGTCGAGCAAGTACCTCGTAGGCTGCCGAGGTCAGCCAAGGGCCGCTCCGAGGTTGCACAGACGCGCGTCGCAATCTAAATGCGGAGGTCTTGAGGGAGGTCCAGCAGTGACGCCTGGTGCCGCCTGCTTCTTCCCGACATGCTATTCATCTCCGGCTGGGAATGGTGACGATGAGGAGTAGGCAATTGCTGTGTTTTCGGGTGTAGATGAAGGGACAGGGGATCTAAATTATTTTGGAATGATAAGATATAGGAGACTTGTTTCCAAACAAGGTTTAAGTATGCAATGGAGACGATGTTTGGCTAATCTGCGTGTCCTTTAATTCTCCATTGGAGATGATGTTTGGCTAATCCGCGTATCCTTTAATTCTACATTGGAGACGACGTTTGGTTAATCCGCGTATCCTGTAATTCTACATCGGAATCACTGCCACTGCTATCAGCCATTGACTGGGCGACTGTTTCCCCCTTGACTGGATATGGCATCAATTTCTTGGGAACATTCCCGTTTCCTGTGCTTTTGATCTTATCCCTTCCTTTTTTTTGACAACCGATCTTATCCCTTCCTTGTTTTTGCTATAAAAAGGGACCGACGCCTATCGATCCTCCTCACTTGCTTCGTTCTTCTCTAGATCTAGATCTAGCTATGGCACAAAGAATAAATCTTGTAGGGTGCAAGCTTTTGCTTTTCTCTCTTCTTCCTCCTCCTCATTCTCTCAATTACTTGAAGAATTCTTGTGATATGGGTGATTGGGTTGCTCATCCCTCTAGCACAGCTGCTAGAAAAAATCCTGGTGATATATCAGCTGTCGGGGGAAAGAAGCCAAGAACCTCATGGCATCAGGAAGAACAAGCCGACGGAAAGATCAGGTCTGGGGAGAGAAGCCCAACCCAACTGTTGTGTCTTTCTCGTCAAACTTGCGCTTCCTTTTGCTTTCCCTCGTCCAGGAGGAGGATTTTTGAAGGGATATGTTCTCCCCTTCTACTGTATTTTTCTCACTTGTAAGCATGAAGAAGAACAAGCCGCTGGGAGAATCTCTTTTGCTTAGTTTAGATCTATATATGTTCCTCATCCTGGTAGTGCCTAGTGACGATGAACATAGATGGCCGCTTTGTAACCTTCTGATGTATCAATGATGACTGTAATCTGTGTGTGTCATTTTGCATCTTAAGGGATATGCTTGTGTGATTATCTGTGTGTAGTCCAATTTTTTGTATGATTTACCTACTCACTTGCAAGCATGAAGAAGAACAAGCCGACGTAAGTATATCTCTTTTGCTTAGTTTAGATCTATGTTCCCCATCCTGGTAGTGCCTAGTGATGATGAACATAGATGGCCACTTTGTAACCTTCTGATGTATCAATGATGACTGTAATCTGTGTGTGTGATTTTGCATCTTAAGAGACATACTTGTGTGATTATCTGTGTGCAGTCCCATTTATTTGTACGATTTACCTGCTCACTTGCAAGCAGGAAGAAGAACAAGCCGACAGGGGTTGGCTAATCCGCGTCTCTTTTGATATAATCTGTGTGTGTGATTTCGCATCTCTTGCCCATAACAAAGGCGACGCGAGTTGGCTAATCCTCATCTCTTGCCCATAACAAAGGCGACGCGGGTTGGCTAATCCTCATCGCTTATATTAACACCCGTTACTGATGATAATAATATCAGCAGCCTGCAACATACTTGCTGAACTGAAGCAGAATATAAACAGAATATATATAGTATCTTAGGCAGAATATATGACAAAAAGGATTCAAATTCCACCACATCCTATATATTACAAAAAGGATTCAAATTCCACTAATACATCACATCCTTTATATTACAAAACGGATTCCATTTCCACCAATAGACACATCCTGCATTACAAAAAGGATTCAACAGAAATTAGGCTTGCTTTTTCTTCCTTGATTTCTGTATATGGATTTTTTCACTATGGTTGCTTCGCAAGTATGGTGTTTGAGGACCGGAGCGTCCGAGGACCGGTGGATGGTCGCTCCTCAGTGTGATGAGTGATTGACAACGTGGTGTGGACTGACTCTTGGCCGAGTATTGCAGGTGCAGGTTGCGGCTTGATTTGCGTTGGTGCAGGTGAAGAGCGGGCGCGAAAGGTCTATGCCTTGCGGGGCCTCCGAGGAGTGGAGAGACAAGTACGCTCGGCTCGAGGGACCCGGTGGCCAGCGGGGTCAAGGGCGGGCCGCATGGTGGCAAGAAAAACAAGATGAAGTCATGGACATGAGTCGGTGCAGGGTGGCGGCTCACAATCGGAGTCTGCACGCGGGGTTTGCGGTGGTTCACCACAAAACTGTCGGGTTACTTGGTTGAGCCACAAAACCAAGACCGGAGGCTCGGCGAGCGGAGACGGGATCCGAGCACGCCGAGGACCTTCGATGCCGGCGGACACATTGCGGGATCGCAGGGCTTGCGTCAGGAGAATGCGAACTGTGGCAAACGCGTGGCCGTGCGATGAAGAGGAGTGCTACTTGACCTATTTGCCCCTGACGGGTTTGTATCTCAGTTTAAGTGTTAGGGGTAGTGTGGTCATTTACCCAACACAGAGGGACTCATATATATTAGCTCTAGGGTTTCTGGGCAAACCATCCATCCAGACTGCTTCCCATTTCTCTGCTCCATAGACGTAGATTCACCGTTTTGTAGAGAATCTGACCTCCGAGTGTATGGAAACTTTCATGGTTGCGTCGATTTCCTTCTTGTAGCTCGTGTGTTTTTCGTGTCCTTTTGAGCTATTTTCGTTGGATTTTTGTGCGCGGCTTGTTCCTTGGATTCTGGGGTGTTTGGGTTCGGATTTTCTTGTGGGGATCATGGATAGATGCCTTGGGCATCTTTGTGCTTGACCTTGACCCCTCAAACTCAGGATTCGGCCTTGGATTTGAGGATTTCGGGTGGTTCCCTAGCTTTTTGGTTGAGCTCGGTTCGTGATCGATTCCCGGCGATTTAGATGTTTTGAGGCCTCAAGTTTTTGGGCATAGCATCCCCTAGGGACGATTCACAACTCCCCCAAATGTTGTCTCAATCCAAGTAGCCGTTTGGGAGATCCATCGATGCCTAGGGAGGGTTGACCCTCGAGTTCGCGCTTCTGTTCGTGTTGTTCGTGCACGATGGACGGTCCGCCAAGCGTCCGCGGACGGTCTGTGAGGCTAGAGTTCGTCGCGCGTTCGATCGGTCGGGGTGTTTGAGTTTTGTTGCACCGTGTTTGACGGACAGTCCGCCGGGTGGTGACGGACGGTCCGCCGAGCTCGGACGGTCCGACGTGCTGTGTGGGACGGTCCGTAGGGTTGACGGACGGTCCGAGAGGTCTGATCGGACGGTCCGTATTGGCCGGTGTGTTTCTGGTGGTTCTGTTGGCATTTACGGACGGTCCGTCCTTGACCCACGGATGGTCCGCCGTAGGTGACGGACGGTCCGCGTGACCCATACGGACAGTCCGTCCCTGGCCTGCAGATTTGGCTAAGTCCTTTGCTTCTTGTGTTGTGCTTCCGCTTTGCAACTTGTTTGGACTTGTTCCAAGGGTTGGTAGGTCCGCTATGACTACGCGACCTTCGCAAGCTTGTGTGGGAATCCTTGGTTGTTGATTTGGGGCACAGGCCGAGTTCATCCTCCGGGAAGAATTTTTATCGGCTCCCATTCACTCCCCCCCTCTCTGGTCGCCTAATCGGTCCTTCAATTGGTATCAGAGCCGGTTATGGATCTTCGTGATTCTAACCAGTCTAAGATCCAAAGATGGCGTACCAGGAATGGGGTTCGGGTCCTCCACACTTTGATGGTAAGAATTACCAGATGTGGCAGAGGCTGATGGCTGCTTTCCTCCGCGGCAAGGGTAAGATCCTTTGGGATGTTATGATGAACACAACTTATGTTCATCCGATTAACTTCCTAGCTCCTGGATTGAGGGATATGCACGACGCCAACAACAAGGCGGTCGACTACTTGTTTCATGCTCTGTTTCAACCCGAATTCGATCGGGTTCGGACAGAGGACTTGGCTTGTAGGATTTGGGAGCAGTTGAAGAATGCTCATGCTGGGAATGCTTAGGTTCAGGCTCGGTTGTTTGCAACCTACCGGAGAGAGTTGAGAACTTCACTCATCTCCCCGGTGAGTCCATCGACTCCATGTTCTAGTGGTCCACTGTGATTGTGAACAACATGAGGGCTAATGTGGCTGCGCTCCTGTACGATGACCATGATAGGGCTGTGAAGCTTTTGCATTCTCTGGATTGTACCGTGTGGAGTGAGAAGGTCGAGGCCATTCTCGAGTCGGAGAAGTATGACACCCTCACGGTGGACGAGCTGTTTTCCAAGCTCAAGTCGTCCGAGGTGGACCGTGGGGTGCGAGCAAGGATCGAGAACCCGACTGACCCTCATAGTCTGGCTCTCGTTTCTGGACCAAGGACTAACGCTAATATGTCTTCGAGATAGTTCTCTTTGTCTTGTCTTGCGTCCATGCCAGATGAGGAGTTTGAGGTGCTGAGCGAGGAGGATCTCGCGTTGCTGAGCAGGCGGTTCGAGCGCATGTACACGAACCGGAAGAACGCTCGGAGGAGTTCGGGCATGTGCTACCGGTGCGGGAAGCACGGGAACTTTATCGCTGAGTGCCCGGAGGCCATGGAGGTCAAGCCCGAGCACAAGCACCGTCCAAGGATCGACCACAAGCACCGCTCGAGGGACGACCACAAGGGCAAGAACAAGTCCAAGCGGAGGGCGAGGAAGAGTGGTGGTCACAAGAAGAAGGAGCGGTCGATGGTTGCCGGAGTGAGCGACATCGACTCGAGCTCCTGCTACTCTTCATCAAGCTCAAGTGATGAAGAAGAGAACCGGCACAAGGGCAAGCGGTCAAGCAAGAACATCAACGGCCTGTGCTTCGCCGCCCAAGGCTTTTGCGGCATGGCACACAGCTCCGCAAGCAAGAAGAGCAACAAGGACGACTCGGACTCCGACTTCGAGGATGAGGTAAACAATGATCCAGCCTTCTTGGTAGCGGAGAATGCTAGGTTGAATGACTTGCTTGACAACCGTGATGATATGCTTAGAAAGACCAACAAGGAGAAGAGGGAGTATAGGTCTTTGCTTGGAGAGGCTAAGGAGAAGGTGGTTGAGCTAGAGTCTTTGCTTGTTGATGCTAGGGCTCAAATAGATTCTCTGAAGTCTGCTCCTATTGTGACCGATAAACCTGAATGCACTGATTGTTTTGTTTTCCTTGGTGATTTGACTGTGCTTAAGGAAAAGTATGCCTCCAAGGTTGAGGAACTAGATGTCCTTAGGGTTGAGCTAGATGAGATGAAATCTAGGCTCTCCTTGCTTGGTGCTTGCACTTCTTGTCCTGTTTTGCATGAGAAACTAGATGTGTCTATTGCTTATGCTAGATCACTAGAAGCTGCTTTGAAAGCTCCTATTCCTACATCATGCTCTACTTGTGAATTACATGCTGTGAAGAATTTGGAGCTTGCACACTATGTTGATCGTTTGCAGGATGGAACGATGAGTCGAGAAAGATGATGGGTTGGTTGTCTGGTCATGAGCCTCAGCTCAAGATGATGATTGAGGCATACAAGCGCTATGATGGGCAAGCGCTTGGGTCGGACATAGTTGGTGAGGGAAGTGGTGAGAATGAGGGAAAGATCGGTGACATCCCAGAACCAGCAAAAACCTACCACAAAAATGCCTATGCTCCTAAGCCAAACCCACTTAGGAACCGACTAGACACAACCCCAGCTCCACCCGTGTTTCCTCCACAAACCGACAACTTCTAGAAACCCATCAAGTTCAAGAGTGACTTGGGGAATGAGTTCTTTGGGAAGAAGGGAGAGAAACCGAGTGAGGAGAAGCCACAGCCCAAAGAGAGCCCAAAACCAAAGCCAAAACCAAAACCCTTCCATTGTGAGCATTGTGCGAGGGATGGGCACCTTACTGAGTTTTGCTTCTGGCGGAAGCGTGAGGAGAGGCTTGCTAGAGAGATGGCAAACAAGGACAGGTACCTCCCTTCTCATGGTGTGCCTGAGCCTCGTGTGGTGCCGAGAGGTGAGGGTGTGGTGCGTACCATTTACCCTCGAGAGAGGCGTGAGTTTGTGCCTCGAGGTGAGCCACCACAAAGAGATGGTGGTAGGCGTTTTGGGTTCGGGCGTGGTGAGTTTGCTGGACGTTCCTTCACTCGTGGCCAATACGAGTATGGAGGGAACGATCGCAGTTTTAGGTCCCAAAGGAGCTACGGGCCACGGTCTCCATTTCGTGGTACGCGTAGTCCTCCAAGGGGACGTGTGGGTGTTTCACCTAGGAGAGATAGGATGGATTTTGCTAACCCCACTTTTGAGCAAATGGCACGACACTGGTTTGATTCATTCTGTACTAACCCCAGTGCTGAGTCATTTTCTCACTCTCGCTCACGTTTTTTATTTTGCAGGTGGGAGGCATGGAGGGCTTTTGGTTGATCGACTCCAGTTGCTCTTGACCCATGATCGGAGATCGACAGTGGTTCTCCAGCCTCACCCGGTGATAAACAAAGAGTACTGTTGGCATATTTTATCTATAAATATTTCCCCTCACATTTACTAGAAAAAGGACTAAAATATAATTAGATCACCTTATTAGGGTTTATATTGACAATTTCCACGAGTTTTGGTGAATCTATGAATTTACAGGGACTATTCAGAAAATATGCAAAGAAACCACTCTAGAAGACTCCAGAAGGCTCCGGAACTCAACGTGACTTAGCACCTAAGAAAGAAGCATCTAGAAGGATCAAGGACCCACCTGGGTGAAGTGGACCCCGAGGGGGGCCCACCCCAGCCCGATCGGCCTGGTGGTGGGGCCGGTCGGCCCCCCCGGGCGCCAAATGGGCCCAGCTTCCGGAATGTTCTTCCACCGCCTATGAGGATCAATCTAAACTACAAGTTAAGGTCGGTTTGATCGTACGGTGCACGTCATCTCCTCCGGGCTATATAAGCATACCCCCTGACCCCAGGGCAGACAACAATTCATTCTATCAGATCCTCCATGCCTATCTGAGATTAGAGCTCTAGATTAGAATTAGAGTTGGAGAGTTAGTATCAAGTTGAGAGATTAGAGCCACGATCTATTTAGATCTAGCTAATCTTGTTCGAGAGGATTAGAGAGCGGTAGAGGAGAAGCTGAAGGAAGGCCCGGACCTGTCGGTGTCTCCTCTTCATCTTCTACCTCTGGGATCAACTCCATTGGAGCCTGATCCTGAGACCTTGTGGAAAGATCGACTTCTTATTCAAGTGAGTAACATTGTTTTTATTGTTCTTACAGTTCATAACTCTTTGAGTACTTTAATTCCTGTCACTCTTGAGTTAAAGTTGCATGTTTAGTGTAAGCGTGGTGCTTAGACTAGCTAGCTTATGAATGCCTTCTATATTCCGGATCGTGTGGTCGAAGCGGGAAGTGACCTTGTTCCCGTCTGTCCTTTGCAGTCCACCTCCCGTCTATAGAAACCGTAGGACTCCCCCCCACAGATTCTCGGGAGGTTCCCTTTCCTAAGTGTGCCTTCAGACAATCACCCCATAAGAACAATATAGATATAGCTTGTGAGAATAAGAACCAGACATCCTTAAGTTTTCCTTATCTCTCTTTCTGTCAAGTCCTTGATAGCTACTCAGTGATTAGTCATATACCTCAGATACTCTCTTTACCATTCTCCTTGTGGATTCGATATTTAAAACCCTCTCCCGAGTGGAATGCTCACCGGTATCCGTGCGCTTGCGGATTACCCATCATAATATTTCTGTAGGCTTAACAAATACCAACAAGCATTTCTGGCGCCGTTGCCGGGGAGAATGGTTAAGAGAAAACTCTTCGAGTATAACTAATCTTGTATCTTTCTTTTTTCTTTTTAGTTTTAGATTATCTACTGTCCTTATGGACACTACCCTCATTAAAGACTTTTCGGCACCCTCAGAGCTCAGCCTTAGGCCTATGCCATCATCGAAACCAATCCTATCTGATGCCTATGAGCTGCGCCCACGGTTAATAGAGATGGTCCAAACCAACACTTTCTTAGGAATAGAAGACGAAGACCCTTATCATCATCTCCAGCAGTTTGAGCAAACTTGTGACTGCCTGCACATTGAGGGTATGTCAGACGAGACTGTCCGTTGGAAGCTTTTTCCATTCACTCTGAAAGGAAAAGCTCGCCAATGGTACGCCAATGGTCGACTACTTTACATCTAGTGAAGCTAGAACTGTCCTAGACAACATTCTAGCCAGCACTAATGATGGTCCTTTAGAAGAGAAAACTTTAGAAGAAGAGATTCCAGAGATAGCTACACCAGAACCTATGCCAGAAACATCTCAACCTATAGCTATCCAACATATAGAATCACCCTAGGAAGAAATTCCTCTACCTGATTTTATAAATGATATATTTATTTTCCGATTATGGAAACACCTCGAAATATCATAAAGAGAAGAGGCCTCGAAAGCACACATCTTCTTCACATGAGAAGATAGACCCTTTTGAGCAAACCTTCTCAAGAGAACACACTGTGGAGCTTGCATCCATCATGAGTGGGGAATGGTTAGAAGAGTCAGAGCTTTCCTCTGATGTAGTCCATCTGGATTCACCTTCTATACCAATTCAATGTACAATCAATGGAACCCCCTTTGATGCCCTTTATAATCCAGTTGTGGGAATCAATATAATGGCCTTATCCTTTTTCCATCAGTTTATCAAAAACAAGCCATTATCTCCCACAACGAAATTATTAAAGTGCTCCTCAGGACAAATTATTCAAAGTTCAGAAATTCTCTATGTCTTACCTATTTCAGTTTACGATATGCCAATTCACCTGAGCTTTCACATTTGTGATATTAAGGAGTTCGATCTTTTAATAGGCTATCCTTTAGAAAAACTCCTTAAAGAAGGACACACAGGGAAACTTGATGTTTGCCTAGGCAAAACCATTAAAGTTCCCTTACACTTCTCACATTCGATCCATACTAAGACCGAACCCAGTCCTGAACCTGACCCAATGGAAGAGGTGAATGAAGCATCTCTAGAACATTTCGTAGAATCCAATCAAGAAGATGTCACTAAGTTCTTCATCGAGGAGGAAGAAGAAAATGCTACAGAATCTGAGCCCCTCGATGAAACTGAGGAACCCTCGAGACCTCCCATTGAGCTTAAACCTTTACCACCTGGTCTTAGATATGCCTTTTTGCACAATGATTCTGAGTCTCCTGTGATCATTAATGACCAACTCACTCAGGAAGAGACTCATAGGCTGATAACCATATTAGAACAACATCGCTCAGCCTTTGGCTACTCGCTCCAAGACCTTAAGGGCATCAGTCCTGCCCTTTGCACTCATTGCATTCCTACAAACCCTGATGTTCTACCATCTAGAGAGCCACAATGAAGACTCAACAATGCGATGAGAGAGGTAGTGAACAAAGAAGTTCTGAAACTCTTACACGCCGGGATTATATATCCTGTGCCACATAGTGAGTGGGTGAGCCCCGTGCAAGTTGTGCCTAAAAAGGGAGGCATGACAGTTGTGAAAAATGAGAGGAATGAATTAATTCCTCAGAGAACCGTCACTGGTTAGCGTATGTGCATAGATTATAGAAAACTCAACAAAGCCACAAGGAAAGATCACTTTCCACTGCCCTTCATTGATGAAATGTTATAGCGGTTGGCAAATCACTCTTTCTTTTGCTTTCTTGATGGATATTCTGGATATTACCAAATCCCAATCCATCCCAGTGACCATAGCAAAACCACTTTTACATGCCCTTATGGAACTTATGCTTATCGTAGAATGTCTTTTGGGCTATGTAATGCTCCAGCTTCTTTTCAAAGATGTATGATGTCTATATTCTCTGATATGATTGAAGAGATCATGGAAGTTTTCATGGATGATTTTTCTGTTTATGGAAAAACTTTTGATGATTGTCTAGAAAACTTGGATAAGGTTTTGCAAAGATGTGAAGAAAAGCACTTAGTCCTTAATTGGGAAAAATGTCATTTCATGGTTAGAGAAGGAATAGTGCTAGGCCATCTAATTTCTGAAAGAGGAATTGAGGTAGATAGAGCTAAAATAGAAGTAATTGAACAACTACCTCCACCTGTTAATGTCAAGGGAATCAGAAGTTTTCTTGGCCATGCTGGTTTCTATAGAAGGTTTATAAAAGATTTTTCTCATATTGCTAGACCTCTTACAAACTTGCTTGCCAAAGATGTTCCCTTTGACTTTGATGATGCTTGTCTTAAATCTTTTGAAACTCTAAAAAATGCTCTTATTTCTGCACCCATTATACAACCCCCTGATTGGTCTTTACCTTTTGAAATTATGTGTGATGCAAGTGATTATGCTGTGGGGGCTGTTTTGGGGCAAACAAAGGACAAGAAACATCATGCCATTGCTTATGCTAGTAAAACTTTGACAGGACCTCAACTCAATTATGCCACAACTGAAAAAAAACTGCTAGCTGTTGTTTATGCCATTGACACGTTTAGATCTTACTTAGTAGGAGCAAAAGTTATTGTTTACACTGATCATGCTGCTTTAAAATATTTGCTCACTAAGAAAGATGCTAAACCTAAATTAATAAGATGGATTCTGCTTCTCCAAGAATTTGACTTAGAAATAAAAGATAAGAAGGGAGTAGAAAATTCTGTTGCTGATCATTTGTCTAGAATGTATTTTGAGAAACCACAGGAACTACCCATCAATGATGCAATGAGGGACAACATGCTCTATCGGATCGCCCAGTCAGACCCCTGGTACGCAGATATTGTTAATTTTATGGTTGCAGGGTATGTACGACCAGGAGCCGACAAGAAAAAGCTTATTTACGAGAGTCGCCATCACCTGTGGGATGAACCATACCTTTTTCGAGTATGCTCTGATGGGTTACTCAGGAGGTGTGTACCGGCAGAAGAAGGAATGAAGATCATTGAGAAGTGCCACTCATCACCATATGGAGGTCATTATGGAGCTTTCCGCACACATGCAAAGATCTGGCAAAGCGGATTTTTCTGGCCAACCATGTATCAAGACACACAAGATTTCGTACGAAGGTGCAACTCCTGTCAGAGGCACGGAAACATCAATTCCAGAAATGCCATGCCACTGACAACCAACCTTCAGATCGAGCTCTTTGATGTCTGGGGAATTGACTACATGGGGCCATTCCCAAAATCTGGAAAATTCGAGTACATCTTAGTGGCAGTTGACTATGTCTCCAAATGGGTTGAAGCCCTGCCATGCAGATCTGCTGACCACAAAAGCTCAATAAGAATGTTTGAAGAGACAATATTTCTGAGATTCGGTACGCCAAGGTTAGTGATAAGTGATGGAGGATCCCATTTCATCGACAAGCGCTTCGAGAAATACCTCATGAACCATGGGATCCAGCACAATGTCGCTACTCCTTACCACCCGCAAACAAGTGGTCAAGCAGAGACGTCCAATAAGCAGATCAAGAACATTCTACAGAAGACGGTGGACCAAATGGGGATAAAATGGAAAGACAAGCTACCTGAAGCACTTTGGGCTTATCAGACAGCTTATAAAACCCCCATTGGAATGTCTCCCTACCAACTGGTCTACGGGAAGACATGTCACTTGCCGGTTGAGCTAGAATTCAAGGCTCATTGGGCAATAAAGAGATGGAACATGGACTTTGAAGCAGCCGGAACAAAACGGAAAATGCAACTGTCCGAGCTAGAAGAATGGGGAGAGAAGGCGTATCACAGTGCTAAGATCTACAAAGAAAGAACCAAGAGATGGCACGACAAGAGAATCATAAAGAAAGAATTCAACCCAGGCGATCAGGTATTACTTTTTAACTCCAGGGTACGACTCTTTGGGCACGGGAAGCTACGAAGCAAGTGGGACGGACCATACAAGGTGGTGAATTCATTGTCACACAGAGCCGTCACTCTTCAAGACGACGAAGGTACGTTATTCAAGGTAAATGGTCAACGTCTTAAAATATTTTTAGAGCCCAATAAAGAGTCTGAGGATTTAGATGAAATAGATTTCTTTTGTTTTCCCACGAATATTAATTTTAGGCCGTAATGGGCCGTCTTAGGGTTTTTAAGGATAAACACACGGTTAGAGCACCCCGCGCCGAAGATAGTCGTGAGACGACGTGGTGGGGGGCCGACCGGCCTCCTCACTGGGCCGATCGGGCCCTGCCCGCCGCCTCGCGCCGCCAGCTTTCGCCCACGCTATCTCTAAGGTGCTCAGTTTTGAAAAAACTTGTTAGGGGATCTTTTACAAGATATCCCGTAGCCTTTCCAAGCTAGGTCAACCCCCTCTGCAAGTCTGTGACCGATATATAAGCCGGGGCAGACCTCCACCTTTTTCTCATCCCAAAGCCTCCAAGTAGCAGCAATGGCCGACAAGCAGCTTGTCCCCTTTAGCTTTGAAGCCAAGGCGGTTGTTCCTTTCGAGAAGGAAGCAAAGCCGCTAGCCTCCTTGCCTCCTGATCACATCCCTCTCTCGCTGTTCCCGCCTAGTCGTCCACGTTCGCCGCCACCGCCTAAAGAAAGCAAGCAGGCGATGTACGCTCAGCCGTACGATCGCCGTCGTGAAGCAGCTCAGAAGAAGCCGATCCGTGTTCCTAGCTACATGGATCTGAAGAAACCAAGGGATGGAGAGCGACTCGCTGACGTGCGCATGGACAAGCATGGCAACACAAGGGTGCATAAGTACACCACCTCCTCAAGCCGTGTCACCATCGACGGAGTTCGTGCCAAAGAACCTCAAATCAAGAGAATTCCGGTCATCGAAGCCAGCCAGCGGATGCCGCAGAAACAGAAGACCCGGAAGACCATAGCTGAGCTAGTGCAGGAAGTAGCAAGCCTGGCAGAAACTTGCAAAGAGATCCACCGCGTCAACACTTCCCTCACCAAGACCGTCCTCAAACTGTTAGAATCAAAGAAGCGAAGGGACGATGAGGAAGACCATAGCCGCGACCTTAAGAAGGGCAAGCGCCCTTTGTAAACACCTTAGTTAGAGAGCACATTAGTGATAGTTAGTTCGAGTTAGTTAGTTTGCTTTAGTTGTTAGAGTTGTTTAATAAAGTGCTCTCTCCTTTAATAAAGAAGTATTCCACAAGTTGAGCTATTTTTGCCTATATATATATTTTCTGGATATGTTTTTGTCTCCACCATACTGTGCATGCAAGATAACAGAAAACAAGTGTGGGGGAGAAGAACAGACGACCAAACAGCATCTTCCATGACCAAAATCAAGAAAAACGGGAAAAGCACAGAACAAACGACTCGCACGACGAACCACGGCAGAACCCAGTTCGGCCACGTCTCGTCCACCACTCGGTTTGCTTCCTGAACTTTTTAAATTTTTGTAATTTGCTTTCCGTTTCGAATTTAAATAAAGATGCCCTGCTAAAATGTCCTGATAACCTAAAAGATAAAGTTTCACATGTTTATGCTCTTAGAAATATTTATTGCTTTTGGGATGATCAGAATGAGGTTAGAATAATGAGAACCATCTTTCTTTTATCTTGTCTATGGAGAGTGCTTTAAAAATCATTAGCTAAGTTTTTCCTTTGTGATCAATAATATATCTCAACAGAGCTTTCATTGAAAATAAATTTGATTAAATGCTGCTTACTTGTATTGAGCTTTGTCAAATCTAAGAGCTATGTTGAAGTTTTGTCTAAGTCTATGATCAAGATCGTGTACACTGCTTTCACTAAAGTATCTATGCTCTAAGATTTTTGATCTCTGTCTCCCATATCATGAAAAAAGGTACAGCTAAAAAAAAGAAGAAGAGAGAAAAAGCCAAAGAAAGAAAAGAAAAAAAATTATGAGTGGAGAGAAAAGTGAGAGAGAGGAGAAAATGGACAAGTGTTCTACGGGTTAGAAGAACCCCCCTCTCAGAAAAAAAGGCCTAAAAAAGAGAAGAATAATGGACATGTGTCCGAGGGTGAGTAGGGCCCACTTCTCTAAAATAATAAGTGAGAGAGTAATAATGGACGCGTGTCCGAGGGTGAGTAGAACCCAACTCTCCACAAAATAGCTGAATACCTCTAAAAAATGGGAAAAGATAGAAGATTCTAAAGTCAGAGCAGTGGTTTTTAAAATTTGACACACGCACATATCTTGATCTACGACCTATGACAGGCCTCTTCATGGATACAGATTTTGACCCAGCAATATATGCAAGGTAAGTTTGCTACATCTTTACATTCTAAAAACTTCACATATATTTGAGAGTATCACAAAGGAGTAAGCAAGGCTGCATTTTCTTTTTAAAAACTTATTCAAACTCTCTCCATTGACTTGATTTGAGAAATAAAGGTGATCTATTTCTAACCATGCTCAGATATCCCCTAAGTACAGATATGACTAAAGAGTATAATTATGTTGATTCTTGTCTCTACGGTTGTAAACCATCCTTTTATCGAGGAGGAGTAAAAGCCTAAGTGTGGGGGAGTTTGTTGGCACATTTTATCTATAAATATTTCCCCTCACATTTACTGGAAAAAGGACTAAAATATAATTAGATCACCTTATTAGGGTTTATATTGACAATTTCCACGAGTTTTGGTGAATCTATGAATTTACAGGGACTATTCAGAAAATATGCAAAGAAACCACTCTAGAAGACTCCAGAAGGCTCCGGAACTCAACGTGACTTAGCACCTAAGAAAGAAGCATCTAGAAGGATCAAGGACCCACCTGGCCGAAGTGTACCCCGAGGGGGGCCCACCCCAGCCCGATCGGCCTGGTGGTGGGGCCGGTCGGCCCCCCTGGCGCCAAATGGGTGCAGCTTCCGGAATGTTCTTCCACCGCCTATGAGGATCAATCTAAACCACAAGTTAAGGTCGGTTTGATCGTACGGTGCACGTCGTCTCCTCTGGGCTATATAAGCAGACCCCCTGACCCCAGGGCAGACAACAATTCATTCTATCAGATCCTACATGCCTATCTGAGATTAGAGCTCTAGATTAGAATTAGAGTTGGAGAGTTAGTATCAAGTTGAGAGATTAGAGCCACAATCTATTTAGATCTAGCTAATCTTGTTCGAGAGGATTAGAGAGCGGTAGACGCGAAGCTGAAGGAAGGCCCGGACCTGTCGGTGTCTCCTCTTCATCTTCTACCTTTGGGATCAACTCCATTGGAGCCTGATCCTGAGACCTTGTGGAAAGATCGACTTCTTATTCAAGTGAGTAACATTGTTTTTATTGTTCTTACGGTTCATAACTCTTTGAGTACTTTAATTCCTGTCGCTCTTGAGTTAAAGTTGCATGTTTAGTGTAAGCGTGGTGCTTAGACTAGCTAGCTTATGAATGCCTTCTATATTCCGGATCGTGTGGTAGAAGCGGGAAGTGACCTTGTTCCCGTCTGTCCTTTGCAGTCCACCTCTCGTCTATAGAAACCGTAGGACTCCCCCCCATAGATTCTCGAGAGGTTCCCTTTCCTAAGTGTGCCTTCAGACAATCACCCCATAAGAACAATATAGACATAGCTTGTGAGAATAAGAACCAGACATCCTTAAGTTTTCCTTATCTCTCTTTCTGTCAAGTCCTTGATAGCTACTCAGTGATTAGTTATATACCTCAGATACTCTCTTTACCATTCTCCTTGTGGATTCGATATTTAAAACCCTCTCCCGGGTGGAATGCTCACCGGTATCCATGCGCTTGCGGATTATCCATCATAATATTTCTGTAGGCTTAACAAATACCAACAAGCACATCACTTTTGGGGACAATGGGAAAGGTAGAGTGCTTTCAGTGGGCACGGTGAAGGTGAGTGAGTCTGTGACTCTTAGGCGTGTTGCTCTTGTCAAGTCTTTGGGGTTTAATCTTCTTTCGGTTTCCCAGCTTCTTGATGAGGGTTTTGAAGTCCGTTTCAGAACGGGCTGTTCTCGTGTTTTGGATTCTCGAGGTGATCTTGTGTGCACAATCATCATCGAGGGTTAGATTTTCAGAGCCAATTTTTCTCAGTGTGTCGGCTCTCCTCGTTGTTTGGTTGCTGGTATTTCGGCGGAGCTTTGGAAATGGCATAGGAGACTAGGTCACTTGAGTTTTGACTTGTTGTCACGCTTGAGTAGGCTAGGTTTGGTCTGAGGATTGCCAAAGTTGACGTACAAAAAGGATTTGGTATGTGCTCCGTGTAGGCATGGTAAGATGGTCGCCGCCTCTCACCCACCTCTGAGATCCGTTATGACAGAGAGGCCATGTGAGTTGTTCCATATGGACTTGGTTGGTCCAGCTCGTGTGTGCTCGGCGGGTGGGAAATGGTATGTCCTTGTGATCGTGGACGACTATTCTCACTATGCTTGGGTCTTCTTTTTGGCTGACAAGGGGGAGACATTTGGTTTTGTTCGGCATCTAATCATGAGGTTGAAGAATGAGAGAAATCGAGATGTTGTTCGAGCTTTTCCTAGCGACAATGGCACTGAATTTAAAAACTCTCGTTTCGAAACCTTTTGCCGTGATTTGGGTCTCGAACATCAGTTTTCTTCTCCCTATGTGGCTTGTCAGAATGGTGTGGTTGAGAGGAAGAATTGGTCCCTTTGTGAGATGGCTCGGACGATGCTCGACGAGCATAGGACTCCGAGGAGATATTGGGCTGAGGCGGTGAATACCGCTTGCCATGTTGGGAACCGGATTTTTCTCAGGGCCTTCTTGAACAAGATGTGCTATGAGCTCAAGCACGGGCAAGCACCTAGAGTGAGCCATTTCAGGGCTTTTGGTTGTCGGTGCTTTATTCTCAAGAAGGGTAGGCTTGATAAGTTTGAGTCGAGGTCCTCCGATGGGATTTTCTTGGGTTATGCTAGTCATTCTCGAGCATTCCGTGTGCTCAACCTTGATACTTACCTATTCATGGAAACTTGCGAGGTTACCTTCGACGAGACCCAACCATGCAGTTCGTCTGTCGTTGAGTGTGCAGGTGATGACGAAGTTGGCAAGAAGATCTTTGAGGATGAGGAGGATGATGCTAGAGAGGATGATGGTGATGATGGTGAAGCTCCAGCAGCACATGTACCCTCTACTTCCACTACGATGACTACGGTGCAGGATGGCTCATCCCTTACACTGACTACGATCCAGGGAGATCAAGTGGAAGCTGCAGCTGCGGGGGAGGTTGTCTTCGGGCAAGAGGCACCGAGGCACGTTCAGATTGATCATCCTCCCTCAAGAATCATCAGCGACATCAACGAATGTACAACACGGTCAAGGTTCAGGAATGTTTCTCACTTTACTCATTCGGCTTTCATTGCTACCTTTGAGCCAAAAGACATTGGACACGCCCTCTCTGATCCTAATTGGGTGAACGCAATGCATGAGTTAGAGAATTTTGAGAGAAACCAAGTTTGGGAGTTGGTAGAGCCACCACCACATTGCAAACCAATCGGGACAAAATGGGTGTGGAAGAACAAGGAGGGTGAGAATGGTGAGGTGGTGAGAAACAAATCGAGGTTGGTTGCTCAGGGCTATAGTCAGAAGGAGGAGATAGACTATGAGGAGACATTTGCTCCTGTAGCCCGTTTGGAGGCGATTAGGATCCTTCTAGCCTTTTCCGTTGCTAAAGGGTTCAAATTGTACCAAATGGATGTGAAGAGTGCCTTCTTAAATGGTTTTTTTGAGGAGGAAGTTTATGTGAAGCAACCACTGGGCTTTGAGAGTGCTGAGTTTCCCCACCGGGTGTATAGGCTGAAGAAGGCGTTGTATGGGCTGAAACAAGCTCCTCGTGCTTGGTATAGCCGTTTGAGGGGGTTCTTGTTCAGCAAGGGGTTTGAGATGGGCAAAGTAGATAAGACTCTTTTTCTCCTCAGGCAGGGTGATGATATCCTAATTGTTCAGGTGTACGTGGATGATATTGTCTTTGGCGGCTCGTCTCACTCTTTGGTTGCATGGTTTGCAGAGGATATGAGCAAAGAATTCGAGATGTCTATGATGGGAGAATTGCAGTTCTTTCTCGGGCGTCAGATCAAGCAGGCGAAGGAAGGAACCTTTGTACATCAAGCCAAGTACACGAAGGACGTCCTCAAGAAGTTCAAGATGGATGACTTGAAGCCCCTGTCGACACCGATGAGTACGACTACAACGTTGGACGCAGACGAGGACGGAGAGCTCATGGACCAGAACGAGTACCGGAGCATGATCGGCTCCCCCTTGTACTTGACGGCGACGAGGCCACACATCCAGTTTTCTGTGTGTCTGTGCGCTCATTTTCATGTGTCGCCGAGGACTTCACATCGGCAGGCCGTCAAGCCGATCTTCCGGTACCTTCGACACAGTCCTGAGCTCGGTCTTTGGTACTCGGCGTCCTCTTCCCTTTCGCTTCTTAGTTTTTCGGATGCTGATTTTGCGGGGTGTCGAGTCGATCGGAAATCGACTTCGGGTACTTGCCAGTTTCTGGGTTCCTCGCAAGCAGTCAAGTGTAGCTCAGTCTACCACCGAAGCCGAGTATGTCGCTGCCGCTAGTTGTTGCTCCCAGCTGCTTTGGATCATGTACACTTTGAGTGACTTTGGTGAGGAGTGTTCCCATGTACCTCTCATGTGTGACAGCACCAGTGCCATAAGCGTAGCCAAAAATCCTGTGCTTCACTCAAGAACCAAACACATAGAAGTGCGCTACCACTTTCTGAGAGACAATGTTGAGAAGGGAAACATAGATCTCATCCATGTCCCAACCGAGAAACAGCTCGCCGATATCCTGACAAAGCCTTTGGACCAAGCTACATTTGTATGCTTGCGGGGTGATCTTGGTGTGGTTTTTCCCTTTTGAGTTTTGGTTGGGGGGATCTCATGTACATATGCATGTTGCATGTTCATTTCTGTATCATATCATGCTTGCATCTTTGTATCATAGACTGCATTTGTATCATATGCTTTAGAGATGTGCTTCTCCTATGTACATTGTTCACCATGATGTGCTATACATGATCTTGTGAGCTAGTTTGGTATGCTATGGTTAGTTTGGCTTAGCTCTGGATGATCTTGATTTATGCCCATGGTTGCTAGCTATGCTTTTGAAAAATATCATATGTATGCTCTCTTGTGAGTAAATGCCTTTATATGATCTTGACATGTTTTTGTGGCTTGGCTATGCCCAATTTGTGGTTGGATAGCTTATTTTGATCATATGGGGCCAAAGGCTCATTTGCCATCATGAATGTTTAGCCCGCTTGCTTTATCTTGTGGAAGGGCATAAGTTCCTTTTTGTCGCAAAGACATTTCATGTACCACTATAAATCTGAAAATGAAATGTAAATTGCTTGGAAAATGTGCTCCCATGTCATATGTGCTTAACTTTTATAGCTTTGGGTGCTAAACCATTGCATGATGCCTACCAATGAGAAGTCTCATACATAGAAGTAGGCACATGGCTCGGTGGCTTTGACATGACATGAGATGCTTGAGGGTGTTTATGATGATCTTATGATCAGAATGGTTGTCCTAGCATGAAGTTTGTATGGCTCTGCCATTTTGACATGTTTTGCTCATGTTTAGGACTTTGCTCATGAGAGAGTGATTTTTCACAAAATTTGCTCAATTCTATCTTAGCTTTGCTCAATGGATGTGAAACTTGGTCATCTTGTAGCTAATGTTCATACGAAGCTATAGAGTATTTAACTTGCTCATTTGGACATGTGTAGCATCTTGTGTTGAATTTTGTCTATTCGAGAAGCTCCAGGTTTCATTTTGGCTTGATTCATGCATTACCAACAAGGGAGAGGAAAGTACCCAATTCATGCATCCAGGGGGAGTTGTGCATCAATGGGAAGAAAAGTTTTGGGAGAATGCATTTGGTCAGGGGGAGCTTGCATTCATGCATTTGGGAGCTCTTTTTCGCCTGATTTTAGTTGTGTGTTGACGGTTGTTAAGTACCACTTTCACACCATCCACTCCTACATAAAATAGATAGAAAGTGATCACCAACACTAGAATAGGGCTTTATACTGACAAGTTCCACAAGTCTTGGTGTTTCTGGCTTTTGTTGCAGGGCACATTAAAATGCGCATTAAATGATACAATTGAGAGCAAGTGCATTAATGGCATAAATATGGCATCATCATAAACAGTCCCAAATGCTAATTAGGACTGCACCATTGTGACGGGCTCGTCGAGACGATCGAAACAGATAATCATTTGCATACATCGGAGCCCGGATGAGAGAGATATGCACAGGACATCATGTGGGCTCGGTGGGACCCACACCAGGCCACGTGGCGACGTGCTGGCACACAGGATGCCATGTGTTCATGACACCTCATCAATCCAAGAGAAGCACTTCCCGACGAATCAGATGTCGCCACGTGTTCAACACAAGGATTCAAGGGCCCACAACCCGAGCAAACCGCCTCCAACCGACCCATACACCGGGAACCGCCTTGAGGACCCACCTGGCAGTCACCCAGACAAAAGGCGGCGCGATCGGAGCCGACCCGGGATCGGCCGACCCCACAGGTCGGTCGACCCCACCTTAAGGCGGTTCGCGCCCATCTTCCACGTGTCGTCTCCCCATTGGATCCTAAGGGCATTCCCGTGGTGCGTGGGGTGTTCTCACGCGGTGACCCGGGCCTATAAATATAAGGGGAGGGGTGAGAATAGGGACACACACTTCACCACCCATCCAAGCCTCCCCTCCTAGAGAGAGTGCTAGAGTAGAGAGGGAGAGGGAGAGGCATGTGCTTCTCCATGTCATTGTTCTTCTTTTAGACTAAAGTGAGTATCTTTGTATTTTCTATTTAGATTAAAGTGTGTTCACACTTTTATGATATGTTCTTGTGTTCTTCATGCGTTCTTGATTTAGAGGCTTGTGTTCGTCGTGAACACATCCCTTTGATCCTGTTGCATAGGTTCATAAGCTTTCATACTCGTTTGTATGCGCGTTCGTCTTTTAGAATAAAGTGGATATTCATGCATGTTCAATTAGACTAAAGTGGCATTCGTGATTCCTTTTGCTCATAACTTCTATAGTTGAGTGAGATCTGTTCTCCTCCTTGTGGGTTCGTCGCTCTATATTTAATATAGAGTGCTGTAGGTTGCTACGCACCGCGGGATAGTGTAGTCAGGCTATGGTAGTAATCATAGCATAGACATAGTGTCTAGGCTAAGGGTTATCCTTCGTTTGCCCTATATCCCACCGATTGGTAGAGGTAGATCGCAGGTGGTGACAGCCCTGTTGATCCTTTGAAATCCTCCACGTTCGGATATAGTGCAGGTTGAGGTTCGTCTTAGATCCGTAGGCCGGAGTCTCCTGACAGATCAGGGGTTAGCCGGTGCCCGAAGCAAGTTCTCGAGAGATCGACCTTTAACCTCATCTGTAGAGCTATCCATAGGAATCCTCTCTCCCAGTGCCTCATATCGTGGTGTGTCCTTGGACCATTAGAACGAAGTTAGTGCACACACGTTCCCTTGAATTCGATACCCTTGGAATACTCTGAGGTGAAAGCTACAATGGTATCCATGCGCTTGCGGATTTATTCGTGTGTCGCTAAAATACCCAACATTGTGCTCTTTTGCCGATGGTGTCGAGCCCTTTTGCCTCACCGTGAGGAGTCGGCAATTTTGGAGCATTTTGTCTCGGTTGTGTTGAGCCGTTGCCCTTGCCTGAGGGGACCAAGACTTTCTCTCTCAAGTGATCTTCTTTGGCTTTTGGTTGGCTTTTGATCACTTGTTTGAGTTTTTGGTTCGCTTCTTTTCTTTTTCTTTCTCCGAATTGGTTACTATGTGTGTTGTCAATGCACTCATCAAGGGAGAGATTGAGGACTGAAGCGTCCGAGGACCGGTGGATGGTCACTCCTCAGTGTGATGAGTGATTGACAACGTGGTGTGGACTGACCCTTGGCCAAGTATTGCAGATGCAGGTTGCGCCTTGATTTGCGTTGGTGCAGGTGAAGAGCGGGCGCGAAAGGTCTATGCCTTGCGGGGCCTCCGAGGAGTAGAGAGACAAGTAGGCTCGGCTCGAGGGACCCGGTGGCCAGCGGGGTCAAGTGCAGGTCGCATGGTGGCAAGAAAAGCAAGACGAAGTCGTGCACATGAGCCGGTGCAGGGTGGGGCTCACAACCGGAGTCTGGACGCGGGGTTTGCGGCGGTTCACCACAAAACCGTCAGGTTACTTGGTTGAGCCACAAAACCAAGACAAGAGGCTCGGCGAGCGGAGACGGGATACGGGTGCGCCGAGAAGCTTCGATGCCGGCGGACATGTGGCGGGATCGCAGGGCTTGCGTCGGGAGAACGCGGACTGCGGCAAAGGCGTGGCCGTGTGATGAAGAGGAGTGCTACTTGACCTATTTGCCATGAGGGGTTTGTATCTCAGTTTAAGTGCTAGGGGTAGTGTGGTCATTTGCCGAACCTAGAGGGACTCATATATATTAGCTCTAGGGTTTTTGGGCAAGCCATCTATCTGGACTGCTTCCCATTTCTCTGCTCCATAGGCGTAGATTTTCTTCACCGTTTTGTAGAGAATCTGATCTCTGAGTGTATGGAAGCTTTCACAGTTGCGTCGATTTCCTTCTTGTAGCTCGTGTATTTTTCGTGTCCTTTTGAGCTATTTTGTTGGATTTTCGTGCGCGGCTTGTTCCTCGGATTCTGGGGTGTTTGGGTTCGGATTTTCTTGTGGGGATCATGGATAGATGCCTTGTGCATCTTTGTGCTTGATCTTGACCCCTCAAACTCCGGATTCGGCCTTGGATTTGAGGATTTCGGGTGGTTCCCTAGCTTTTTGGTTGAGCTCGGTTCGTAATCGATTCCCGGCGATTTAGATGGTTTGAGGCCTCAAGTTTTTGGGCATAGCATCCCCTAGGGACGCTTCACATCTCCCCCAAATCTTGTCTCAATCCATGCAGCCGTTTGGGAGATCCATTGATGCCTAGGGATGGTTGACCCTCAAGTTCGCGCTTCTGTTCGTGCTGTTCGTGCAAGACGGACAGTCCGCCAGGCGTCCGCGGACGGTTCATGAGGCTAGGGTTCATCGCGAGTTCGTCGTGTTCTTGTGAAGCTCGCGCGTTCGATCGGTCGGGGTGTTTGAGTTTTGTTGCACCGTGTTTGACGGACGGCCCGCCAGGTGGTGACAGACGGTCCGCCGAGCTCGGACGGTCCGACGTGCTGTGTCGGACGGTCCGTAGGGCTGACGGACGGTCCGGGAGGTCTGATCGGACGATCTGTATTGGCCGGTGTGTTTCTGGTGGTTCTGTTGGCATTTACGGACGGTCCGTCCTTGACCCACGGACGGTCCGCCATAGGTGACGGGCGGTCCGCGTGACCCATACAGACAGTCCGTCCCTGGCCTGCAGATTTGGCTAAGTCCTTTGCTTCTTGTGTTGTGCTTCCGCTTTGCAACTTGTTTGGACTTGTTCCTAGGGTTGGTAGGTCCACTGTGACTACGCGACCTTGGCAAACTTGTGTGGGAATCCTTGGTTGTTGATTTGGGGCACAGGCCGAGTTCATCCTCCGGGAAGAATTTTTATCGGCTCCCATTCACTCCCCCCCTCTCTGGTCGCCTAATCGGTCCTTCAGTGTTTTGTTAGTTCCAAGAGTCAGGGCTTGTGTGAAGTGTCAAAGGATGAAATTTCGTCAAACTGGTTGTATTCCTCCTCAACAACAACATTTTCAACCCCAACAATCCTTTTTTTTCCTGGCAGAACCACAGACCAGTTGTTCTTTGCAAGGTCATGTACATAGAACACTTGCTCAACATCGTTTGCGAAGACAAACGGTTCATTTTTGTAACCAAAGACCCGGAGATCAACACTAACATAACCATATTTGTCCTTGCTCAAGCTCTCTTCCCATTGGTGACCCATCTACACCGAAACAAGGCTACCTTTAATCCTACATAATCAAGCTCTCATATCTCCTCTATTTGACCATAATATGTGTCTGTCTCCATGTCACCATCATCATCACTGTCGTCGACGATGGCCCGTACACGCACACCTCTATTTTGATAGACACTCTTTTTATCCTGGGCCATGGTGTAGAACGTGTATCCATTGATATCCATTGCTTGGTATTTTGTAACAGTGAACAATGGCCCCGCTGCTAGATTCCTTATCTCGTTAGTTATTACAGCATTGCTGGATGTCTCGACATAATCTCGGAGCCATCTGCTGAACCTTGCATGTGCATCTTTGCAAGCCAAGCCCTACCACGGTCAGGGTTGTCTTGACGTAGTTGTCGCTTGTGCTCATTAGCAAACGGTGTAATCAGGTGCAGCTGTTGTATCACGATGAAATGAGCCTTTTGGAAGGCATCTGGTTCCGGAGTGACTGACTTTTTCCCCAGGGTCCCAACACCTGAAAGCCTACCTTCATGCCATGAGCGAGGCACACCAATGGGGTTTTGGGAGTACATATAACCCATGGCCCACTCCACTACTTCGATGGTCTCGTAGCCACGAACAATGGCTCCCTCTGGAAATAACCGGTTATGTGCTAATGATTTCAGGAATCCAAAGAACCTCTCATATGGAAACATCTGATGAAGGTAAGATGGGCCAAGGTACCAGATTTCCCTCGCGAGGTGTGTTGTTAGATGCAGCATGAAATCAAAGAATGATGGTGGGAAGGTAGCTTCAAGTAGGCATAGGGTCTCGAAATGCCTCCTCTCTAAGTCCAATAGTTTTTCCTCATCAATCACCTTCTGTTCTATTGCATTGAAGAATAAACACAAGCTCATGACCTTGTCACGAACCAGTTCTATCTTGATACCTCTAAGTGCAACAGGAAGAAGAGTTGTCATCAACACATGGCAATCATGAGATTTCATCAAGTTGAAATTCATTTTCATATCCTTCATGGACACTAGCCTCTTGAAGTTTGATGAGTAGCCTGAAGGTACTTTCAAATCATGCAAAAACTGACAAAATTCTTTTCTCTCTGCCTTTGACAAGGTGGTTGCAGAAACGGGAAGGTCTGTCACTGTCTCTGTTTCCTCCGCATGGAGCTCCGGCCTAATTCCCAGATCTTTAAGATCATCCCTTGCATTTTTATGATCTTTTCCTTTGGATTTCTGTTGTAGCAATGTTCCACAAGTAGCTTCACAAACATTCTTCTTGACGTGCATGTTGTCAATCGAATGACGCACATCCAACATCGGCCAATACTCTAGCTCCCATAAAATTGATTTCTTGTTCCACATTCCTTCTTCTTCTTCTTCACCATCTCGTTTCTTCCTTTTGCCAAGGGTTTTTTCAGTCAGTTTGGGTAACTCCTCGATAGTTTTGACGTCCTTGACTTTCAGGTGGACCAGATCTCGAGTCACATGCAACGGCGCCTCTTGATCCTCCTTTTCCCCATTAAACTGACAATCCATGGCCCGGTATGAATGTTTCTTGCCGAGGAAACGACGGTGCCTCATAAATACGTATTTCTTTGAGTGTCTTAGCCACACTGCGTGTAACATCCCGAAAATTTTTCCAGAATGTTAGAAATGCGAAAATGTGGATTTTAAAATTTCGATTTGAAGTTGAGTGCTTAATTAAAATATAAGGTTGTCTTCTGTGCTCCTTCCCTAAAAATCCTAGAATTAATTTGAGCAAAATCATGAATTTAGGAATTATAAAATTGCTAGTGTGAGAACCTTGGAGTTTATGGGATTTATTTTGGATCTTATTTGTGTGGGGATTCAAATTTGAATTCTAATTCAAATTTGAGTCTAGAGTTATATGGGAGTTAAGGTTTATAGGAAAAATAGGAAACCACCTCTATCTCTGTTGGGCCTTAACCACAGCTGCTGAAGTCTACCGGACCACCTCTTTCTTTCTCCGCTGGCCTACACGAACCACCAGCCCACCTGGCCTTTCGGCCCACCTAACCCGCCGGCCCGTCTACCACCAGCCACACCACCTTGTCTCACTGCCACGCGGGCCCCAGCCATCAGTCGCCTAACTCCCTGTATCCCTTTCTTCCCCGGAGTGACACACGCGCGCCGCGCAAAAGGCACTGCGCCGGGCCGCCCCTCTGCCCCACGCCGAGCTCGCCCGCGCCCCTGGATGCGCGTCGCGTGCCCTTGGACGCGGACGCCGAGGATCCCCGCCGTTCCCCTAGAGCCCGGAAACCCTAGCCGCGCCGCCCTATAAAGCCTGCTTCCACCCGGCTTGCCCCCAATCCGCCGCCGCCTGGGGAAATTCCCCCAATCCGCCGCAGCCTCCACCAGCAATCAAAGAAGAGGCAGGAGGAGAGGAAAGGAAGGAGGAAGGGAGGAAGACCGAGACCGCCGCCCGGGCACTGAGCACCCTTTTGCCGCCGGCACGGTGAAGCTCATCCCGGCGACGCAGACGCCGTTCGTGAAGGAGAAGGAAGGAGGGAGAAGCAAGGAAGGGGAAGGAGCCGGAGCTGCTGTTCACCGTGAAGCCACGAACCGCGCCGCCCAGGAGCCGGACCAGCCGAGGACGCCGCCCCTGTTCTGCTACCTCTGCTCTGCTCTGCGTCTGCTCCATCGCCGTACCCCCTTCACCGCCGCCTCGCCACCACCTGCAGGAGCACGAGGTGAGCGCCGAGGCACCCTCTTGCTGTGGCGCCCGGCCTTCTAGCCGACGACGCGCGAGCCTTGTGAGCTCTCGTCGGGCCTTGTGTGCCCGCTGTCATTTCTTGCCCGCGCCGCGCCGCCGCGCACTCGCCATCACCTGTGACGCTGGCCGTCGAGCCGAGCTTTCGTTTGCAGGAGCCGCTACCTTCGTGAGAGCCAGGTGTGGTTCGAGGACCGGTGGATGGTCGCTTCCTGGTGTGATGAGTGATTGACAACGTGGTGTAGACTGATTCTTGGCTAAGTATTGCAGGTGCAGGTTGCGGCTTGACTGGTGCAGGTGCAGGTGAAGAACAAGCGTGAAAGGTCGTTGCCGGTGAGGCCTCCAGGTGTGGAGAAGACAAGTAGGCTTGGTTCGAGGGACCCGGTGGCCAGCGGGGTCAAGTGCGGGCCGCATGGTGGCAAGAACGGCAAGATGAAGTCATGGACGGTTTCTTGGTTGAGCCTCAAAACCAAGGTCGAGCCGGGACTACGTGGGAGCCAAGTCATGAGTGGTGATTGGCGGAGGCTACACCTAGTTCGCGGGGTTTCCGGTGGTTCACCAGAAAACCACTGGGTTCCTTGGTTGATCCACAAAGCCAAGACTGAAGAACCGAAGACGGAGGTGCAGCAGCTCCAGACCGGTCTGACCGGTGGGTCTGACCGGTCTGACCGGTGGGTACCGGTCTGACCGGTGAGGAGAACCGGTCTGACCGGTGTGCGACGACGCAGTCCGGAATCTTCGAAGCGGAGGACACGCGTCGGGATCGCAAGGCTTGCGTCGAGGCTAAGCAAGTTTGCGGTCGCTGGGCATCCGTCCGATGGTGCGAAGACAAAGACTTCCAATTTCGCCCTCGAGGGGCATGTATCCCTAGTTAGCTAGTAAGGGTATTTTAGTCTTTCGGTTGCCTCCATATAACCCAAGTGGTGAGAGGATGGCAGCCATCTCTTGGAACCCTAGCTCATTTGGTTTTCCTATTTTCCTTCCTATTTTCTTAGGATTTTCGTAGGACTAGCTTGAGAGCTTCATGGTGAGATCTTGTGAGAGGGAAGGATGATCGGGCGGCAAGCTAGACCTTGTATGAACCTCTTTGGTATGTATAGATGATTCGGCGTGGTTCCTCAAGGCTTGGATGTGTCTTTCCCGTTTCTCCTTTTTGGTGATTTTCGGAGCCTTTTCTTGGTGATTTTCTTGGAGCGATTTCGAGGCCTTTCTCTTTGGGATTTGGTGGGGGATGTATGCATGAACCCTTCGTGGTTCTTTTCCCTTTGATTCCCCTTCCAAATCCGTGAGCAAAGGGGCTTGATTTTGGGGTTTTCGTGGCTCTAGGGTTAGAGGCGTTCTTGGTGAGATTTCTTCGATTCCTCTTGATTTGACAAGTTTTGGTGGACCAAATCTTGGCTATGGAGTACCCATGAGGTGTTCCTACTATCCCCAAAGTCTTGTGCAAAACCGTGGAGTGGATCGGGAGATCGGGAGTTGGATTTGGAGGAGTTGACTCGCGGGCGCTGTTCATCCCGAGCTGCCCAGGCACGACCGGTCTGACCGGTGCTCTTGACCGGTCTGACCGGTGCTAGCCCTTGGTGGGTTTTTGTCTCGGGGAACAGCCTTGTCCGTGTGGTTTTGTCCCGTGGTCCTGCTGATCAGTTCTTGGAGTGTTTGGAGTTGTTTTGCTAAGTTTTGTGAGGGGTTCTTCTTCCTCACGGGTTGTGTTTCGTGGTGGTTTTTGTTCCAGGGCCTAGAGGATTCACTGAGGCTTCCTGGAACGTTTGCTGTGCGGCTGCTGTAGCCACCGGCCTGACCGGCTCTGTCCACCGGTCTGACCGGTGTCACCGGTCTGACCGGCGCAGGCCATCGGTCTGACCGGTGTAGCACAGGCAGCAAGCCGTGCAAGTTTCCGCTGTGTGTTTTGGTGAGTTTTGGCTAGGAAGGTTGAGTGTTGGTTCCTAGGACCAGTAGCACTCCAGTGGCTGCGTGGTCTTGACCAACTTGGGTAGTTGGGTCGGAGACGTGAGTTGGAAGCTGTGTTCGTCTTGTTGGAGTTCTCATCTCCTTCGAGAAGAATTTTTATCGGCTCCCATTCACTCCCCCCCTCTCTGGTTCGCCTAATCGGTCCTTCAATTGGTATCAGAGCCGGTTCGGGTCTTTATTGACTCTTACCAGTCTAAGATCCAAAGATGGCGTACCAGGAACGGGGTTCGGGTCCTCCGCACTTCGATGGGAAGAACTACCAGATGTGGCAAAGGCGGATGGCGGCGTTCCTCCGCGGAAAGGGTCAGATCCTTTGGGATGTCACGGTGAACACAGCCTATGTTCATCCGATGAACTTCCTTGCTCCAGGATCGAGGGATATGTTCGAAGCCAACAACAAGGCTGTCGACTACTTGTTTCGTGCCCTGTGTCCACCTGAATTCGATCGGGTTCAGACAGAGGACTTAGCTTGTAGGATTTGGGAGCAGTTGAAGGATGCTCATGCTGGGAATGCTCAGGTTCAGGCTAGGATGTACGCGACTTACCGGAGAGAGTACGAGAACTTCACTCATCTCCCCGGCGAGTCCGTCGATGCCCTTTTCCAGCGATTTACGGTCGTTGTGAACAACATGAGAGCCAATGTGGACGTCCTCCCATACAATGATCATGATAGAGCCGTGAAGCTCTTGCACTCGTTGGATCGTACCGTATGGGACGGGAAGTTTGAGGCTATTGTTGAGTCCGAGAAGTATGACACCTTGACGGTGAACGAGCTGTTCTCGAAGCTCAAGTCGGCTGAGTTGGACCGTGGTATGACAGCCAAGATCGAGAGCCCGACTGATTCTCATAGTCTCGCTCTCGTAAGTGGCAAAGGAGCTAAGTCTAACGCTAACGCATCCTCCAGGATGTACTCTCTGTCTTCTTTGATGTCTTTGCCAGATGAGGAGTTCGACGTGCTTGGAGAGGACGAGCTGGCGTTGCTGACCAGGCGGTTCGAGAGGCTGCACGAGAACCGGGTGAACACGAGGAGGACAGCACGGACGTGCTTTCAGTGCGGCAAGCCAGGACACTTCGTTGCCGACTGCCCGGAGAAGACGGAGAACAAGGACGGCTACAAGGACGGCTACAGGCACCGATCGAGCAAGGATGGCAAGTACCGATCGAGGCGCGATCACAAGCACAAGAACAAGCACAAGGACGAGCGACGGTCGAGGAAGAAGGATGGCCGCGGCAGGAAGGCCCGAGCAATGGTCGGAGCGAGCGACGTCGACTCCAGCTCCGCCTACTCTTCCTCAAGCTCGAGTAGCAGTGAAGATGAAGGTGATCGGCGCAAGAACAAGAAGTCATCCAGGAACTTGAGCGGGTTGAGCTGCTTCGCGAGAGATGGCTTCTGCGGCATGGCCCGTAGCTCCGGCAGCAAGAAGAGCCACCAGAGTGACTCGGACTCTGACTCCGAGGATGAGGTATGTGATGAGCTCTCTTCCTTGCGCAAGGAGAATGATGAGTTGGTTGACTTGCTTGATAACCGCGATCACATGCTTAGAGAGGCCAAGAAGATGAGGAAAGAGCTTAGGGCCTCACTAGAAGATGCTAGGAACCGTGTGGCTGAGCTAGAAACCCAGAACCTAGATGCTAAGCTTGAGATTGATTCGCTTAAGGCTTCTCCTGTGGTTTCTGATGAGATTGATTGTTGTGATTGCTCTGTGTACCTAGCTGATCTTACTGCTCTTAAGGATAAGCATGCTTCTACTTGTGATGAACTAGATATGCTTAGGGTTGAAGTGGCTGAGCTTAAGTCTAGATCTGCTTTGCTAGGTGCTTGCACTTCTTGCCCTGTTTTGCATGGAAAGATTGATGAGATGCATGCTTACACTGTTTCGCTTGAGGCTAAGTTGAAAGAGCCTATTCCCACTTCTTGCTCTACTTGTGAATTGCATGCGGTTAAGAATTTGGAGCTTGCACATTATGTTGATCGCTTGCAGGATGAAAATGATGAGCTGAGAAAATGTATGAGCTGGTTGTCGGGTCAGGAGCCTCAGCTCGGTATCATGATAGCGGCTTTCAAACGCTATGATGGTCAGGCACTTGGGGCTGACAAGCTTGGAGAGAACAGTGGTGAGGGAGTTGAGAGAGTTGGAGAGATTCCTATCCCACCACCAAACAGACACAAGAACAAGTTTGAGCCCAAGCCCAACCATCTCAGAAATAAACTTGACACTACTCCAGATCCACCCATATTCCCTCACCCAACAAATGATTTTCAGAAACCGGTGAAGTTTGTGAGCCCAAAGGGAGGTGAGGAAGGAGAGAAGAAGGGTGAGAAGCCGAGTGGGCAGCCCCAACCCAAGCCTAAGCCTAAGCCACAGCCCATAAAGTTCCATTGTGGGTATTGTGGGAGAGATGGTCACAAGGATGAGTTTTGCTTCAAGAGGAAGCGTGAGGAGAGAATGGCTAGAGAGTGGGCTAACAGGGACAGGTACCACCCCTCTAATGGTGTACCTGAGCCTCGTATGCAGATGCCCAGGGCCAAGGCGATTGTGAGGACGGTTCCGGCTTGGGGAGACCGGAAGGCTGCAGGTGTTGCTGCTGGCCGAGCCACACCGGTCAGACCGGTGTACTACACCGGTCAGACCGGTGCAGGTCTGGGCAGACAGCGAGTCGGGTTTCGTGCTCGTGAGGATGCTCGGTTTGGTTCTGGAGGTCGTGGTTCTGGTGGTTGGTCTGGAAAGTTTGCAGGTGGTCAGTTTGCTAGGCGTTCTCCACCTCGTGCTCAATATGAGGGTGAGAAGAGTCGTAGCTTTGAGATGGAGCGGAGGAACGATCCACGGTTCCCCTTTCGTGGTTTTCGTCCTCCTCCAGCTAGAGAGGGTTGGTTCCCTCGTGGTGGTTACCGTGGTGGTGTTCGTGGTGGTAGCTTTGATAGGCGTGATGTTTTGGTTTGTGCTAACCCCACTTTGGAGCAAATGGCTCGGCACTGGTTTTACTCTTTTGGTACTAACCCCAGTGCTGAGTCGTTTGTTCACTCACGTGCTCGCTTTTGAATTTCAGGTGGGAGACTTGAAGAACATTTGGTTGATTGACTCCGGTTGCTCGAGGCATATGACCGGAGACAAGGGGTGGTTCTCAAGTCTCGTCCCGGTGGTGACAAAGAAGTACATCACCTTTGGGGACAATGGGCGAGGGCGTGTGCTGTCAGAAGGTGAGATTAAGGTAAGCGATAAGATCACTCTCAGGCGTGTTGCTCTTGTTCAATCGCTTGGATACAATTTGCTTTCTGTGTCCCAGTTGTTGGATGAGGGTTTTGAGGTGTTGTTTCGGCCTGGTGGTTCTCGGATTTTAGATTCTCGGGGGGATCTTGTTTGCATGGTCGTTCCCGAGGGTCAAGTGTTCCGAGATGATTTTTCTCAGTCTTCTGGTGTGGAGCGTTGCTTCTTGGCTGGTTCTTCGAGTGAATTGTGGAAGTGGCATAGGAAGTTGGGTCACTTGAGCTTTGACCTTTTGTCTCGCTTGAGTAAACTCAATTTGGTCCGAGGATTGCCACGATTGAGGTTTGAGAAAGAGTTGGTTTGTGCGCCGTGTAGGCATGCCAAGATGGTAGCCTCTTCTCACCCGCCTCTCACCGATGTGATGACTGAGCGTCCATGCGAGCTGCTCCATATGGACCTTGTTGGCCCAGCTCGTGTGCGATCTGCGGGTGGGAAGTGGTATGTCCTTGTTGTGGTGGACGACTACTCTCGGTATGCGTGGGTGTTCTTTCTTGAGGAGAAGGGGGAGACGTTTGGTTTTGTTCGAGATCTTGTCTTGAGGTTAAGAAACGAGAGGCACGGAGATGCCATACGAGCGATCCGCAGTGACAATGGCTCGGAATTCAAAAACTCTCGCTTCGAAACCTTTTGCCATGACTTGGGTCTTGAACATCAGTTTTCGAGTCCGTATACGCCTCCCCAGAATGGCGTGGTGGAAAGGAAAAACAGGACCTTGTGCGAGATGGCTCGGACGATGCTCGACGAGCATAGGACTCCGAGAAGGTTCTGGGCTGAGGCGGTCAATACCGCGTGCCATGTGTCGAACAGGATCTACCTCAGGGTTCACAAGAAGAAAACCTGTTACGAGTTGATGCACGGTCGCACACCCAAGGTGAGTCACTTCCATGTCTTTGGTTGTAAATGCTTCATTCTGAAGAAAGGGAAGAAGTTGGACAAGTTCGAGGCTAGGTCTGTCGATGGTATTTTCTTTGGTTATGCATCTCATTCTAGAGCATTTCGTGTGCTCAATCTTGAAACTAACCAAATCGTGGAGACTTGCGAGGTGACCTTCGACGAGACACAGCCACGTAGTCAGCTTGTTTTTGAGTGTGCAGGTGACGACGAACTTGGCGAGGAGATCTTTCAGGAGGAAGAGCATGAACATGGAGATGATGAAGATGGCGGTGTGAGGCCCGCGGCTGAACATGTACCTACTACTTCGACGACGATCGAGAATGGACCCTCTCCCACACCTACAATGACAAACCCAGATCAAGGCGAAGCTGCTGTTGAGGGGGAGGTAGCATCAAGGCGAGAACCTCCCCGACGAGTGCAAGTGGATCACCCAGCTTCGAGAATCATCGGCGACATGAATGAACGTACCACACGGTCGAGGGTTCGGAACAATTCTCATTTCACTCATGCTGCTTTTGTTGCCACTTTTGAGCCCAAGGACATTGGACATGCGTTATCTGATCATAATTGGGTTAACTCGATGCATGAGGAGTTGGAGAATTTTGAGAGGAACCAAGTTTGGGTGTTGGTTGACCCTCCCCCAGGGTGTAAGCCGATTGGGACAAAATGGGTGTGGAAAAATAAAGAGGGAGAGAAAGGAGAAGTGGTGAGGAACAAGTCGAGACTTGTTGCTCAGGGGTACAGTCAGAAAGAGGGGATCGACTACGAGGAGACTTTCGCTCCTGTAGCTCGTTTGGAGGCGATCAGGATCCTTCTAGCCTTTTCCGTGGCTAAAGGGTTCAAGTTGTACCAGATGGATGTGAAGAGTGCTTTTCTGAACGGTGTTTTGGAGGAAGAGGTGTTTGTGAGGCAACCACCGGGGTTTGAGAGTGAGAAGTACCCTCACCGGGTCTACAAGTTGAGGAAGGCGCTGTATGGGTTGAAGCAGGCGCCTAGAGCTTGGTATGGTAGGTTGAGGGGGTTCCTGTTTGAGAGAGGGTTTGAGATGGGGAAGGTCGACCAGACCTTGTTTCTCCTCAGGCAGGACAGAGATATCCTGATTGTGCAGGTATACGTGGATGATATTGTCTTTGGTGGCTCGTCTAACTCTCTTGTTGCAAGGTTTGCAGAAGACATGAGCAGGGAATTTGAGATGAGCATGATGGGTGAGTTGCAGTTCTTCCTTGGGCTACAAATCAAGCAATCAAAGGAAGGAACATTTGTGCACCAAGCTAAGTACACCAAGGACATTGTGAGTAAGTTCAAGATGGAGGACTCCAAGGCCATGGCGACGCCTATGAGTACGACTACAGTTCTTGATGCGGACGAGGAAGGTGAACACGTGGACCAGAAGGAGTACCGGAGCATGATCGGGTCACTCCTCTACTTGACGGCGACGAGGCCGGACATTCAATTCTCGGTGTGTCTGTGCGCTCGTTTTCAAGCTTCTCCGAGGACTTCGCATCGGCAAGCAGTCAAGCGCATTTTCAGGTATTTGCGACACACTCCCGACTTTGGCCTTTGGTACTCTGCGTCTTCTTCTTTGGTGCTTCATGGATTTTCAGACGCGGATTTTGCCGGGTGTCGGTTGGATAGGAAGTCCACTTCTGGGACTTGCCAGTTCTTGGGTTCTTCTTTGGTATCTTGGTCTTCCCGCAAACAGTCGAGTGTTGCTCAATCCACTACCGAGGCAGAGTATGTGGCCGCAGCCAGTTGTTGCTCTCAGCTCCTTTGGATCACATACACCATGAGTGACTTTGGTGAGGAGTATACCCATGTCCCACTTCAATGTGATAGCACCAGTGCCATAAGCGTTGCAAAGAACCCAGTGCTCCATTCCAAAACCAAGCACATAGAAGTGAGGTATCATTTTCTGAGAGACAACGTAGAGAAAGGGAAGATAGCTTTGATCCATGTACCCACACATGAACAACTAGCCGATATTTTCACCAAACCCCTAGATCAAGCAACTTTCACTCGTTTGCGGGGGGAGCTTGGTGTTTGTTTGATTTCTGGAGTTGGCGTGTGGGAGCTCCTTTGTAGCATATGTATAGCTTTCCTTTGTGCATTTCTTGCATTTGGCATGGCATATGTAACATGATGTATAGGCATCTTTGTATCTTAGGTTGCATGCATTTTGTATCATATGCATTGTTTAGGAAAGGCTTCTCTTATACACATTGTTCACCATGGAATGACATATATGTCTTTGTGAGCTAATTTGGTAAGCTATGGTTAGTTTGGCTTAGCTCTTGATAATCTTGGTTTGTATCCATGGTTGATGGCTATGTTTTTAAAAAAAAAAAATTTCATATATATGCTCTCTTGTGAGTAAATGCCTTTACATGATCTTGACATGTTTTAGTGGCTTGGCTATGCTTAATTTGTGGTTGGATAGCTTATTTTGATCATATGGGGCCAAAGGCTCATTTGCCATCATGGATGTTTAGCCCTCATGCTTCATCTTGTGGAGGGGCATAAGTTCCTTTTTGTCGCAAAGACATTTCATGTACCAATTATAAATCTGAAAATGAAATGTAAATTGCTTGAAAAATGTGCTCCCATGTCATATGTGCTAATTTTAATTTGCTTTGGGTGCTAAATCGTTGCATGATGCCTACCAATGAGAAGTCTCATATATAGAAGTAGGCACATGGCTCGGTGGCTTTGACATGACATGAGGTGCTTGTGGGTGTTTATGATGGTCTTATGCTTAGAATGGTTGTCCTAGCATGAAGTTTGTGTGGCTTTGCCATTTTGACATGTTTTGCTCATGTTTAGGACTTTGCTCATGAGAGGGTGATTTTTCGCAAAATTGCTAAATTCTATCTTAGCTTCACCCAATGGTTGTGAAACTTGGTGATCATGAAGTTTATGTCTTTACGAAGCTATAGAGTATCTAACTTGCTCGTTTGGACATGTGTAGCATCCTATGTTGAATTTTGTCTATTTGAGAAGCTCTAGGTTGCACTTTTTGCATTTTTGGCTTGATTCATGCATTGTCAACAAGGGGGAGAAGTTTGAGCATGTTTTGGACTACTGAATGCATTTGGAAGGTTTTCAGGTGGTTTCGAGCTATTTTTGGGCTCTGTTGTGCACCGGTCTGACCGGTTGAGGTCACCGGTCTGACCGGTCAGAGTGCTGGTCCTGTTCATATGTTGCCCACCGGTCTGACCGGTGGTGTCGACCGGTCTGACCGGTCAGAGCTGAGCTGTTGCAGCTGCTCTGTTTTGTGAAGTGGTTCGCATGCATTTGTCCAGGGGGAGTTGCATCGGTTCAGGGGGAGCTTGCATGTGTACAGGGGGAGCTCTTTGTGGTTTTCGAGCTTTGGTGTGATGGTTTGTGCTCTTTGCTTGAGCATGTTTTGTCTCGGATGTGTCGAGCCGTTGCCCTTGCCTAAGGGGTCCGAGACTTGTCTTCTTCAAGTGATCTTGCTCTTTGCCTTTTCTTTGGCTTTCGATCGCTTGTTGGAGTTTCTTTTAGTCGTTTCTTTTCTTTTCCTTTTCTCTTGGTTACCAAAACGTGTGTGTTGTCAATGCACTCATCAAGGGGGAGATTGAGAGCCAGGTGTGGTTCGAGGACCGGTGGATGGTCGCTTCCTGGTGTGATGAGTGATTGACAACGTGGTGTAGACTGATTCTTGGCTAAGTATTGCAGGTGCAGGTTGCGGCTTGACTGGTGCAGGTGCAGGTGAAGAACAAGCGTGAAAGGTCGTTGCCGGTGAGGCCTCCAGGTGTGGAGAAGACAAGTAGGCTTGGTTCGAGGGACCCGGTGGCCAGCGGGGTCAAGTGCGGGCCGCATGGTGGCAAGAACGGCAAGATGAAGTCATGGACGGTTTCTTGGTTGAGCCTCAAAACCAAGGTCGAGCCGGGACTACGTGGGAGCCAAGTCATGAGTGGTGATTGGCGGAGGCTACACCTAGTTCGCGGGGTTTCCGGTGGTTCACCAGAAAACCACTGGGTTCCTTGGTTGATCCACAAAGCCAAGACTGAAGAACCGAAGACGGAGGTGCAGCAGCTCCAGACCGGTCTGACCGGTGGGTCTGACCGGTCTGACCGGTGGGTACCGGTCTGACCGGTGAGGAGAACCGGTCTGACCGGTGTGCGACGACGCTGTCCGGAATCTTCGAAGCGGAGGACACGCGTCGGGATCGCAAGGCTTGCGTCGAGGCTAAGCAAGTTTGCGGTCGCTGGGCATCCGTCCGATGGTGCGAAGACAAAGACTTCCAATTTCGCCCTCGAGGGGCATGTATCCCTAGTTAGCTAGTAAGGGTATTTTAGTCTTTCGGTTGCCTCCATATAACCCAAGTGGTGAGAGGATGGCAGCCATCTCTTGGAACCCTAGCTCATTTGGTTTTCCTATTTTCCTTCCTATTTTCTTAGGATTTTCGTAGGACTAGCTTGAGAGCTTCATGGTGAGATCTTGTGAGAGGGAAGGATGATCGGGCGGCAAGCTAGACCTTGTATGAACCTCTTTGGTATGTATAGATGATTCGGCGTGGTTCCTCAAGGCTTGGATGTGTCTTTCCCGTTTCTCCTTTTTGGTGATTTTCGGAGCCTTTTCTTGGTGATTTTCTTGGAGCGATTTCGAGGCCTTTCTCTTTGGGATTTGGTGGGGGATGTATGCATGAACCCTTCGTGGTTCTTTTCCCTTTGATTCCCCTTCCAAATCCGTGAGCAAAGGGGCTTGATTTTGGGGTTTTCGTGGCTCTAGGGTTAGAGGCGTTCTTGGTGAGATTTCTTCGATTCCTCTTGATTTGACAAGTTTTGGTGGACCAAATCTTGGCTATGGAGTACCCATGAGGTGTTCCTACTATCCCCAAAGTCTTGTGCAAAACCGTGGAGTGGATCGGGAGATCGGGAGTTGGATTTGGAGGAGTTGACTCGCGGGCGCTGTTCATCCCGAGCTGCCCAGGCACGACCGGTCTGACCGGTGCTCTTGACCGGTCTGACCGGTGCTAGCCCTTGGTGGGTTTTTGTCTCGGGGAACAGCCTTGTCCGTGTGGTTTTGTCCCGTGGTCCTGCTGATCAGTTCTTGGAGTGTTTGGAGTTGTTTTGCTAAGTTTTGTGAGGGGTTCTTCTTCCTCACGGGTTGTGTTTCGTGGTGGTTTTTGTTCCAGGGCCTAGAGGATTCACTGAGGCTTCCTGGAACGTTTGCTGTGCGGCTGCTGTAGCCACCGGCCTGACCGGCTCTGTCCACCGGTCTGACCGGCGCAGGCCATCGGTCTGACCGGTGTAGCACAGGCAGCAAGCCGTGCAAGTTTCCGCTGTGTGTTTTGGTGAGTTTTGGCTAGGAAGGTTGAGTGTTGGTTCCTAGGACCAGTAGCACTCCAGTGGCTGCGTGGTCTTGACCAACTTGGGTAGTTGGGTCGGAGACGTGAGTTGGAAGCTGTGTTCGTCTTGTTGGAGTTCTCATCTCCTTCGAGAAGAATTTTTATCGGCTCCCATTCACTCCCCCCCTCTCTGGTTCGCCTAATCGGTCCTTCACTTCGTCGACGTGCGCGCTCGCCCGCTTAGTTGGCCTTTCACCCCTGTCCGTGTCCCTGTGCGACGTCCCGCCGAGCCGCCGCCGCGAACCCCACGCACCGGCGCTCGCATGTCCGTCGAGCCTGCTAACCCAAGACTGGGCCTTGGTGACCGCCTCGACCCGGAGCACCCCCCAACCGTAGTCCTACTCGATGTTGTGGTGGGTCGCCCGTGTGCTGTCGTCGTGCTCACGCCATGGCCTCGCCACCGGCTCACACCCGCGCGCACACCCATGGATGGCCAAGGCGCCGCCTTGCTCTCGCCTAGCGCATGCACCCGGCACGCACACACGCCCTTGTCGTGCCGCCTCCCTCCGTTCGCCCGCCGGTCATGGGGTGCGCCGCACCCAAGGGTCGGCCAATCTCGTACCTTTTACCCTGCTAGCCTCGTCTCTAGCTGTCCTAGACCCCC
This sequence comes from Cenchrus fungigraminus, assembly GCA_036936925.1. NCBI lineage: Eukaryota > Viridiplantae > Streptophyta > Magnoliopsida > Poales > Poaceae > Cenchrus > Cenchrus fungigraminus. Next base: position 79,826,149 of record CM072772.1, read on the forward strand.
ACCGCCGTCTACCCTCACCGGCGTTGGTCACCTCCGCCGCGCCGTTGCGTCTCCCCTGTTTTCCGCCGCACCGAGCCGCACTTCACCGCACCGCCATGCCCAGCCGGGGGCCTTGACTCCGCCCGAACGCACGCGCGCGCCAACCTAGCTGCTGCCTTGCGCGAGCCGTGACGCCCGGTTCACGCGATGGTATCCTCACACGCGCCCGCACACACGCGCGAGTGAGCGAGCCCGCCGGCGCTACACCCTATCCTCGCCGGTGTTGAGCCGGAGTTCCGACCCAAGGTTGCCTTTTTGTGCCCGAGGCGAAACCCTAGGACCTCCTAGACCTCGCCGTTCTGCTCCTTGGTCGGTCACCAGAGAACCTTGCCGCCGGCCTTGGTCCGCCGCTGCGGGGTGCCTCTGGGGCATTCTGCCGAGTACCTGGCGGCCACCCAAACCCCAGCCTGGAGTTTTGTTTCGCAGGTTTGGCCACACACCTCTCTTGACACACCGGATCCAGGGGATCTTTTGCACCCGACGTACCACAGCCGAGCCATGCACGGGCCTACACCGCTCCTGGCTGCAGTGGATCCGGCCGGGATCCCGTGTGCCGGCCCCGCAAGCAGCCCAGTCGGCCGCCACTTGTGCTGAAGCTGGCTATAAGCCGCCCCGTTGGCAGCCACATAGACAGCAAGAGTCAGCTTGCAGCCAACCTTTAGTCAGATTAGAGTCAGCTAGAGTTACCCTTTAGCCAGCTTATAGTTAATGTTATTGTGTACGCGTATTTTAATTTCAGAAATGTATTTTATCTTCAGAAAATCCTAGAAAATCCATTTCAACTCCGAAAATTGTGAAACTTTTTCCAAACCTCTTCTAAAATTATAAACTCCTTGTTAGACTAGTATTCGTTCTCTTTTGGCTCTTAATCGCTGTTCATTTGGAGTTAATTGCAATAGGATCCGTCTTTATTTTATTTGCGCATTAATAGGAGCAGCTGGAGCCGGGGAGCTGAGCTCGGAGATCGACTACACCGACGACTACGCCGCCGACGACTACTCGCACGCAGGTGTCCATGCCCAACTGATTCTGAATACCTATTAGGCATTGCTATGTAGTATGCTAGTGCTTTACTTAATATGCATGATGATGAACCTTGCACTGCCTTCTTTATTTATCATGTCCTTGATTGCCCTACTACTATATATATATATCAGCTTGTATATGCGCTGAGCTTCGCGATGCATGTGTTCGGTTGGGAATAGTGGTTCTTGGCGTGTGTGGGGTAAAAACCGGCAGGAGAAGGCGTTTTGGGTACTTTGGCGGGGGTGAGCTCGAAACAACCGATCTGGGATCGGGGATGGGGGTGCACTCCTCAGTGTGTCCCCGCTTGTACGGTTTTCGGAGCACAGGTGTTGGGGTTTTACTTACGGATGGAGGACATGAGCTTGCCCCGGTCTGAAAGCGAGTGGATCAACTTGTCGATAGGACTTTCGTACACACCACCTCGCCGAGAGTGGGGTTAGGGCCAAGTTGAGCTCGGCAAGTGTGGTACCATACCTACCAGCAGGATAGAGGGTATCAATGGGGGAGAGGTGGGAGTGAGACCACCTTGTCTCAGTGCGTCTCCCGTGTTGCCACACGGGAGCATTTCACAGTTCCGGTGCAATTCCCTTTGCGGAGGGGATCGCTTTGAGGGCCGAATGCAGGATGGGACAATAACTACCGAGAGTTCGCACGGTAGGTTGGGCTCGGTTGGCTGATCACCGCCGGGTTCCATTCCGAGTTGGGTACAGGTGTACACGCTCTACAGAGTTTTGATCTATACGTATAGCCACGTCCTCGGTCATGGACAAACCTTGAAGACATGTTCGTTCCACATGTTTTGGGATTTCTACCTCCCCCTGTAGTTGAGAGTGTGGTGAGCCATGGTTGCAGTCGGGGAGAGGAGAGTGGCTCCCTCTACCTCACCGATCCGATTGCAATCATTGAGGTGCGAGGAGAGGAAGTTCTCGCATCGACCCTAGATGGAGATAGGTTGTGGAGACGGGGCCCTGGGGTACCAGGAGTTTCCGAGCTGTGTTTGAGAGTATGGTTTGGGACTTATATGGAGATGATTTCTATTTATACTATGCTGCTGCTGCATAGGAAACCTGAGCTTCTACCTTGTCTCTTTTCTTACCCTTTAGAAGTTAGGCCACTTAAAGCTGCATACAGTTGGTGACGTGGACCTATCCCACTCCTTGGGGATAGACTTTGGGTGTGCAGGGTACGAGTCCAACTACGACAACAACGCCGACGGATGGTACGACTGAGGGATGCGTCGCTGCGCTCAAGGATGCCTGTGGGCGGGAAGAATTAAAAGAAGGAGACTCTTCTGGGATGCTAGCTACCGCTGCGTAGAATTTTCACTCTGATTCTGCCAAGAGGCTTGTAATGTTGTACTCCATAATGGACATGTAATAAATTATGTACTAATATTTGTGTGATGCGATGTATGACTTTGTTTTACCTTCTGTGATGTGATTTGTACGCGATAGCCACTGATCCAGGGACTATCGCTGAGGTATAGGGACTCGGGTTTTCCTCACTGGAAATCCAGGGTGTTACACTGCGCAAGTATCTTCCAAGCAGTGTGGGCAAGCTGCACCTTTCCTTTTACTCTGGCCAGAGAGGTTGCGATGAGCTGGGTTGTCGTTGATGGTGGTGAACAACATGGCGCATATTGTGAACTTTTCATGCTTGAACTCATCCCAAACCTCCTTCACACTAGGCCTCCACAGTATCTTCAATTTATCAATCAGTGGCCTCAAGTAGACATCAATACGGTCGCCAGGTTGCTTTGGCCCGGAGACCAATATTGTCAACATCATATATTTCTATTTCTTGCATAGCCAGGGTGGAAGATTGTACAATGACAGCACGTCAGTCCAGGTGCTATGTTTTGAGCTCTGGTTACTGAATGGGTTCACGCCATCTGTGCGCATTTTAAACCGTATGCTCCTTATGTCTTCGTTAAACCACTTAAAGTGGTTATTAGTTGTTCGCACCCAAAATTGGCACAAAGCCAATTAGGCTGGCACCACCGGTCAGACCGGTGTCCCTGGACGGTCTGACTGGTCGAGGGTCCTGTAGCCGATCCGGCAACGGCCACACCGGTCTGACCGGTGGGCCTGACCGGTGGACCCTGAGTCCGAGTAGAATTGAGGAATCCTAGCGAATTTCGATTTGTAAAGGGTTTCCTTGCGGGGCAAGACCTCCCACCCCATAAATATAAAGGGCCACGACCGGTTGAGGGCTATCATCCAATCGATCATTACTTTTTACAACTTTTATCTCTCAAACCCAAGCTTTTCCAACCTCGTGCTTTCCTTGTCTATCTCAACGACGATCAGGGACGTTCTGAGTGGCCTTGCCGACCTCAGAGCAACCCTAGGTGCGCCACCTCCGACGGGGTCCCTCCTGAGGCGGCGTTCTTAGGCTTTCACCGCGCCTCTGCAGCCACCGGTCAGACCGGTGCCCCTGACCGGTCAGACCGGTCCGGGCAGGAGCTCGGCGAGTTCAGCATTTCGACGTTCCGCGTGATCTAGCACTCGTGTGTGTTGACCAGAAAAGCGTCAACATACTTTTGGCGACTCCGCTGGGGAAGAAAGATCAAGTTGCTAAAACCGTTCAATCTAACCTCAGCCAGATGGGTGCTCGGTGTGATCTCGACATGAACAACATTGTCACCGCGTCGCTAGAAGATCTTCCTGCAAAGGAGCAACAGAAGTTCAAGGCGCTACAAGAGTACATGCAAGTACAATTCCTAGCTGGCGTCAAGAAGGATCGATCCGGCAAGGTGGCAAGATTGAAAGAGTTCGAGCTGCCGGCGATCAAGCTAAACGACAACAATGTTGAGGTAATTCCCACTATAAGTAAGAAACCCTCGCCTGAACCTTCTCCTATGAAAGCTACAGTGGAAAGTGATGAATTGCTTGCCTCATATATTGCTCATTTAGAACGTTTAGAGGATATTGAAAAAGATAGGAGTTTAGGCTTTAATAATAATGAAACTAATAGTAGTACTCCTAAAGCTAATCCTCATGGGTCCTATCCTAGCTTAGCACATTTGCCTGTTAATAATGCAAATTATGTGTATGGTATGGCACCAAATCCTACATCTGGTCAGTACCCTCAGTTTCAACCGCACAGGCCAAATATGGCCACACCGGTTGAACCGGTGCAGGGTACCGGTCAGACTGATGCAATGGAGTTGGTGTCCGACCAGCCTTTGACAATTTCTATCGTGCCAAATCAAATGGTTCCTACATTTTCTAATACAATTAGTAATGTTGGACCTCATTATAGTACGACAATGAACACATCGTCCTCCAAAACCATTATTCTAGACGACGTGTTTGAAAGTTACAAGTTAGCTCAAGCTAAGATAGGTCCCTATCTAAATAAGATGAATTTGGAGAATCCTCAACCACCACAGCCAAATAATCCTAATTGGGCGGAATTTAATAAATTTAAGGAAGATTTGGCTAATGTGGTAAAAAACAAACTTGGTGTTGATATTGGTAATACTAACCTGTATCAAAAGCCATACGATCCCGAGTTTGATAGATTTCCTCTCCCACGTGGTTGGCGTATGCCCGATTTAATTAAATTTAGTGGTGATGATGATCGAACCACATGGGAGCATATTAGTCAATACACTGCACAACTAGGCGACGCTGGTGTTTATAATACTTTAAAACTACGCTTATTTTCATTATCTTTAACGGGCACCGCTTTTGCTTGGTTTTCTTCGCTTGCTCCTTGTTCTATTATATCTTGGGATATGTTAGAACGTAAATTTCATGATCACTTTTATAGTGGGAGCATGCAATTAAAATTGACAGATTTAACATCGGTTAGGCAAGGAACTGTCTCTGCCTACATTAAAAGGTTTAAAGAAACTAAAAATTGTTGCTTTAATTTGTCAATCACTGATATGGACCTTGCAGACATTTGTCTAAAAGGTTTAAGGTCACCTATTAGGGATAAAATAGAGGGCACTAATTTTCTTTCGGTTGCATAAGTTCAAGTAAGAGCTTTAGTTGTTGAAAACCGAATGAATAAGGAAAAGGATAACTTTAAGTCACGTCGTTCTAATGTGCATATTATCGATTATGATTCTGATAGTTCGAACGATAGTGACAAAGAAGTTTATGTTGCTGAATTTATTTGGCCCTCTAAAGAAAAGCTTATTCTTGCTCATCTCTTAAGCCAGCTAGTAAAGGTCGGCAAGAAGAAATTAAATTTACTTTTGATGTTTCCAAATGTGATCGTATATTTGATGAATTGCTTAAATCTGGAAATATCAAGTTAACTCATACTATTCCTCCACTTGATGAATTGAAAAGGCATGCATATTGCAAGTATCATAATTCATTTTCTCATGCCACTAATGATTGCAATGTGTTTCGTCGACAGGTTCAATCGGCCATAAATGAAGGTCGTTTGACTTTTCATGAGATGCAATTGGATAAGACTCCTTTTCCAATCAACACCATGGATTTATAGCAGCCTAAGGTACTGGTTCGATCACATCAAGCTGAAGCAACTAAAGGCAAGAACGTGGTAATCGGGGAGGCTAAGCCCGATTTGAGAGGAAACGAGCTGGTTCGTAAAGTTGAGTATGAGAAGACTCTTGATGGTAAAGAGACCTTCAAGGTCACTGTGAGTGCCTCTGGACATGGGGGACAAGGGTCATTCACACCCACCGATCAACAACCGTCTGAGCCGTCTCTGGCCAGACTAGTCAGACCGGTGGAGGTTATCGATCAGACCGGTGCGCCCCTAGGTCGTCCGAAGATGATCAAACCAAGCCGTCCGGAGATTGGAAACTGGAAGCTTAATGTAGCAAAGAATCATGGGAGTGGTCCTAAGCTAAAGGTCACTTTCGATATGCTATTTGACAAGTATTCCAAGCAAAAGGCCGTTACAAGCGATCGGCCGTTAAAAAAAAGGATGAGGTTACCTACACACCAAGGAGGGTCGTCTTCACCTCCAAGGGCTGCTACAAGACTCAAGGGTGAATCATCACAGCAAGAGCAACGCTTGACTCCACCTTGGACATCATTAAGTTCAAATGCACCACGCCCGATCTATGATGACAATGGAGTGATGTGGGTGCCATATCAACAAGCCTTTCATCCTGGATGGGGAGGACCAAGGTCAGCTTTGGACTGAATCTCTAGGCCTATCCAAGACCAATTGGCTCCTCACCATTCTGGTCAGGGTCACCAGACCCGACCGGTCAGACCAGTCGCTAGCACCGGTCAGACCGGTGCAGCTAGGAAAGCTGTACCGCCTCCCGTGAAGCAAGTCTACAAGCCGAAACAAAAGGAGGAGGTGCAGAAGATAGATATTGATCCAGAGAGGACTACAAATCAAGACATTATTCAGATTGGATCAATGGATGTTCCCATTGGAGAAGATGGCAAAAGACCGATTGTTCCAAACAATAAGGTTGTGACATCAACTCCAGGGGTGTTTGCTGCTGCTAATGACCATGAGGCCAGTGGGAGTGGTTCCAACTCCAAATATTTCTTGCCAAGGTGGTGTCCTCCCGGTTTGACTCGCACACAAAGAAGGAACCTTCAACACCTGAGGTTTCAAGAGAAGAGGGAGAAGGAGCTAGAGAAGCAAAGGGACGAAGCTTTCAACCAGTACAGGCCTGTGGTACCTCAAGGAAAAGAGTGGAGAGACCGGTGGAGGAGTCAGTCAGACCGGTCACACCGGTCAGACCGGTGGACGGCGTCGGTCAGACCGATGACCCAGAGATGCCGCCTGGTTTCTCTTCTTCGGCTCCTATGGTTTGTGATGACAAGTCCACATCGGAACCTACACCAGAAGACGATGAGGAGCTTGTTGATTATAGTTCTTCGCCTGAGCGCATGAATTTGGATATCAACGTGAACCATATGTCTATGGATTGATATGTGCTCTCAGAGGAAGACGTTGCGCATCTCGACTTTGGGCCAAAGGAAGCTATTTTCCAGAAGCCTAAAGCTACTGAAAATCATCTGAAGGCTTTGTACATGAAGGGTCACATCAATGGGAAGCCTATCTCTTGAATGCTGGTGGACGGAGGAGCGATCGTCAACTTGATGTCGTATTCTTTGTTCAAGAAGCTGGGAGGTTCAGATGATGAGTTGATCAAGACCAACATGACCGTCAGCGGTGCGGGAGGAGGCAAGCCGATGGGAGCTAAAGGCGTCGTCTCTATGGAGCTCACCGTTGGGAGCAAGACGTTGGCTACGACATTCTTCGTCGTTGAGACACAAGGTAACTTTAGCTTAATCCTTGGTCGTGATTGGATTCATGCAAATCAATGTGTGCCTTCCACTTTGCATCAATTTTTAATCCAATGGGTAGGCGACGAGGTAGAGATTGTTCATGGTGATACGTCGGCTTGTGTTGCAGTGGCTGATAGTTCTACCGTGGATAATCATGAGAATCTTAAGTGCTTAACTAGTCTAGATTTATCTGATTTAAGGCTTATTAATTCTAACAAAGATGGCTTTGCTATTGTTGTCATGAAGCCTGTCGTTGATCATGCTAAGACCTCTCTTTTGATTTGATGGATGAAAATCTAGAGTGGTTGCAACAAAGGCGAGAGCACTGTCGGGCGCATAAGAACGATATGTGTGAAGCTATCGAAAAATTTGATGATTTGAGCAAGTTAGGACAAGGGTTTACGTCGGCTGATTGTTGGTATTTGCTAAGCCAACAGAGAAAATGAATGATCCGCAAGCGCACGGATACCGGTGAGCACTTCATCCGGGGTGATGGGTTTTAAAATATCGTATCCACAGGGAAGATGGGATGGATGTATCGGTTGACTAAGGATGGCAGTAGACTACTTTATGAGACTTTGATGGTATGGCACATACTTTAACAGGGGTAAGCCAAATGATAAAGTAATGATAATTTAGACAGGTAGAGGCACACGTGGAGCATAGAACATACTACTTCCTAGTAAGACTAGAATTGGATTTACTTAAGAGGCACAAATTCTATGTAGCATACAAAGACTTAGTTGTTCATCTATTCTATTGTAGCATATAATCACATATAGCATAGTCATGGATAAATGTGTGCACCCCGAAGATTACCCAAGAAGATCAAGAACAAAACATGATCCTCCCAAGAACCATTATCGACTAGTCTTATACTCGGGGGATGGATTGCAAAGGACTCAATAGGCTTGTCACACCTACGATCTACCACACGACCCGGAGCATAAGGTGAATCCACAAGTAAATCGTATCTAAGCACCATGCTTACATACTTTCTACTACCTAGTATACGCGCAAAATATACTAGGATCTCTACGAATAAGTGCGTGAAATTACCATTAATCATGACTATATCAAATATACTACTAGAACAAAGTAAGAACTTAGCAATTGCAAACATAATATTGAAATAACACATAGTCATTGAGAAACAATATAAGAACTGGATCTTGATGACTTACAGATCTGGAACTGGAGCAAAGCTCAACTCTACTCGAATCTAACTTTCTATCTAGAACTAGGTTCTAGATCTAAGAACTAGATCTAGAACTATGAAGTAGCTATCCTATCTCTTGTGTATCCTCTCCTTCTCCTGCCCTGGCATCTTGATAATGATCTTCTTGATTGCTCTGATCGTCTCTCTCCTCTAGGGGGTCTGGGGGCTGCATATATAGTCCAAAGGAGGTAATTCGTCATCGTAGGACCAAACCGACCTAAACATGTGGTTTAGATTGACCCTCATAGGCGGTGAAGGAACCTTCCAGAAGTAGGGCTGAGTTGGCATCTGGGGGGGACCGGTCGGCCCCACCACAGGGCCGGTCCACCTGTGGTGGGCCCCGTTTGGGCCCAGGCTTCGCGTGGTGTCTTCTCGTTCCTTCTAGATGCTTATTTTCTTATAGCTCACGTTGGTTAAGTTCGGGAACCTTCTGGAGCCTTCTAAATTTCATTCTTTTTGTATTTTCCTGAATGGTCCCTGAAATTATTCAATTCATTAAAACTCGTGGAATTCATTAGTCCAAAACTCTATACTACTGTTGAATTATCTTTTTAATCCATTTTCATGTGTTGTTGATGCATAAAAATAAGATTAGTGAGCATCAACAAACTCCCCCAAGCTTACCTCTTGCTAGTCCCTAGCAAGACTTGTTGTTACCAAAATAAATTCTTCTTCAAGGTAGGATGAAAAGACAGACTTTTAAGACTGCTTATATCTGCTTGAGAACATGGGGCTTTTATCTGTACTTGGGTCTTGGGCAGTTGAGAGATAGAATAATTAAGTCAAGCACCATGTTTCAAGTTCTTGGTTTCACTATAATTCTGGAGCTTTGCAGAAGATTTTCAAGATAAAACTTAGAGTATTCCTGTATGACATATGACAGTGATGTGATGATATATTAAATCTTTTAGCCTTAGCCTTTATTTGCTTCTTTTGTTCCTGAAATATATCTCTCCTTTTAGCAATAATTTTAAGAGAACCTTGGGTTACATGACAATTGGAGAGGTGGGCTCTACTCGCCCCGGACTTTTGTCCATTTTTCTCTCTCCTTAGAGATGTGGGCTCTTCTCGCCCTCGGACTTGTGTCCATTATTCACCTCTAATTTTATTATTTTGGGAGGTAGGCCCTTCTTGCCTAATATGACACTTGTCCTTTTCTCTCCCTCTCTTATCTCACTTTTTCTCTCTCTTCTCTTTTTTTTATGTCATGCCCAAGTCTCTTGAAAGCATAGAGAGATATATAACAGGAACACTCTGAGCATATTTTCAACAAGGCTCTCTCTCTTTTTTTAGAACTTAAGGTCTTGTGTCATACAGGAGACTCGTCATGCAAATTTATGATTTTAAAAGTAAATCTCCAGAATTTAGTGTCACTTTCAACAAGATAAACAACAGCTCAACTTAATTATATCATATCAACCAATCACCTAGACTTAGATCAAGAAAATACTCCCACAAAATCTCAAACTCAAAGCATGTTTTAAAAATCTAAACAATTGTATCCATGTCTTGGGAGAATTTAAAGATGGTAATCTAGGCATTGAAGCATTGAAGAGCATTTGTCTATCATGTCCATTAAGCGTACTTCTCTAGTTCTTATTTATTTAAAGCAAGGGAAAAATATTTATTCATTTTATTATTATTTTAACACACTATAAACTTATAAAACTTAAACAAACCTTAAGCGAAAACATAAAAGTAGGTAAATAATACTTACCTCGGGGACACTCCTCCCCCAAGCTGCTCGGTTTCACATCCTCCATTGGCGGAGTGTTCTTGCCAGTAGTTCAGCGTTTGCGTCCGTGGTTTCTTGTATATCTTCTAGTTGTTGTCCCGCCTGGTTCATCCATTGTTGTTGCTGGTGTAGCATATTGGTGTGGAGGTGTTGGGTGTTCATTTGCGTTCTCATGTTGTCATGGACACCTTGGCGGAATGTTGCAGTGCGCTGATGGTCAAATCCTGAAAAAGGAGTTACGGGCAAGTACAAAATTTGAAGATGATGCATGAAACCTGCCACTCCCGAATTCCTGTCTTCTAAGATCACTTGGTCCTTGTGACGGTAAACCTCCTCCTTGGTATGCGCGGCGAGGATATGATGGTACGGAACCTTCATATGATTGATAAGCGGTGTCTTCAGAGGGTTGGTCAGTTCTGGCATAGTTTGATGATGAAGCTCGTGCTGACATTCGCGGGGGTTGCTGCTGGACTAGTTGTGCCTGAAAGTTGATCAAGAAAGATTGCACAGAATATATACCCAACCCCGGGTTAGGTAACGGGATTGTGTCTTTATTGCAAATATAGTACAGTTTCCCTTGAATCCTTTTGACCCATCTCCCTTGGCGAAAATAATCATAGCTGATGATCTCTCTAGGAGTGTCAATGTTGATGATGGTGGCATCTCCTAGAATGCCCGAATCATCGGCTATTCGAGTGATTAGAGAGGTGCAGCTAACTTCTCCAACTAAGTTGGGGAGTGAAAGCCAGTGCTCTACTAGCAGCTTCACAGGGGAGACAACTTTTCTTTTCACAGCAGCATACATGAGTTGCATGTCTGCCACTCTCACGCTGATGTTGTCATTTCGTGGAAAGAAGACAAGGCTTATCCACTTATGAAAGAAACGGAGAGTGGGATGCTGAATTTCGTTAGTGCGTGGCCTGTGTACATTCTGTCTCCCTGAAACGCCTGCCCAAAGGTGCAGTTTATCAAAATCTTCAAGTGCCGTGTCTAAGTCTAAAGTGCATCCTTGTGCAAAACCCAGGGCGTTGCTTAGCCTCCTCCAAGACAAAGTGTGTTCTTGACGGAAGAGCCGGAAGGTTACTCTATCATCAGTGGTTTTTAAGGTGCATAGAAATTCTAGTGTGAGGAGACGGCAACCCCATTCAGAAGTGTTGTAAAAGGTAGTCCAACCTAGCAAAAGAAACATTTGAGCAAACTCGACATCCATACTTGTTTCTTGCATGAACTCCTCGTCAAACATGGGTGTGAGGACAAAAGTGCGTTTCTTCAACTTTTCATACCTCTCCTTCTCCTCTCCTCTCCTTATGTGAAGGTGCACATCGCTGGTTAGGATTTTCCTTTGTGATGGTGATGCTGATGGTGAGGGATTGGAGATGGGTGAGGGGGACTCCTGAGAGTCAACACTCATTGATCGTTGGGAGTTGGTCCTAGAACGAGTGCGTCCAAGGATTCTCCTGAACATGGTGTTTTACACAAGGATATGAATGTGATTAGTGCGAAACTAGCCCTGAAAAACTTCCTTTCTTCCTAAACCTCCTTACTCTCGTGGCAGCACTACACTAGCTCGAAATGAAGTTTTCTGAGCTTGTGAATGTGTGAAGAAATAGGCAGGAGGTGGCTGTTTTTATAGAGCCAAGGGGGGAGACCGGTCGGTCCTGTGGTGGGGCCGGTCGGCCCCACTTGGGCCCCACTCGGGTGCCCTCTCCTCCGTCCATTTCTTACTGCAAACCCACGCCAGAATAAGTGGATGTTGAGTGGGAATAACTGAGGCTAGTGGAAGAGAAGATAAGGTGGAAGGAAGCGATGATTTGATTTGTATCCCTATGGCAAGTGGGTCCCATGCGTAAGGGTAAATAAAATGGATGAAAATATAACAGCAAAAATATGATAGTAAAAATACTTTTATGCCACCACAAAAAATTATTATACGGGTTTTGACACACCGTAAAAATTATTTACCATGGGGCGTGAAAGAGTTCTTACTGTAATAAATATGGAATTGCAGAAAATATATTTTTGTGTTTTTACCGGTTACCTTTGGCGAGGGTTCGTAGTTTAAGTCCTGAAATGGGACTTCCAAATCTTCTAATCTTCAGGTGGATCCTCCGTCTTCGGAGAGAATAGTCCTTCTGGTGACATCTTCTCTTGATCGATCATGTTCGCGTTGATGCTGAGCTCTGGTCTGGGTTTGAAAGCAAACCTCTCTTCCTTTCCATTGACCTCGAATGTGATCTGTCCTGCGCCTACATTGATGCGTGCGTTGGCAGTGCTCAGGAATGGTCGCCCGAGAATCAGTGAGACCCTGGAGTCTGGGTGCATATCCAATACCACGAAATCAACTGGCACCAGGAACTCTCAGATTTTCACTGGAATATTCTCAACGATTCCTGATGGGTAGCGAACTGATTGATCTGCTAATTGTAGACACATTGATGTTGGAACCAAGGTAGGGTGCTTGAGCTTGTCGAAAACAACCTTGGGCATCACACTGACACTTGCTCCAAGATCACAGAGTGCATTGTTGAAGTATTGATCCCCAATGGAGCACTCTATAGTGGGGCATCCTGGATCCTTTTTCTTGACGAGTGATGTATTCAGGATTGCCGCACTACATTCTTCAGTTAACTTGATGATCTCCGTACTTGGCAAAGGTCTCTTCTCATTCAGGATATCTCGTATGTACTTAGCATATGTCGGAACTTGCATGGCGTCTAATAGAGGTATGTTGACATAAAGCTTCTGGATTACCTCTATGAACTTCCCGAATTGATCATCAACTTGGGGCTTTCTCATTCTTCTTGGATATGGTATGAAGTTGGTGTCATGGAAATCTTGTCTTGCTGGATCTTGTTCTTCGTACACAACTTCTTCTACATCATTATCCTTCTCTTTTGGAACTTCGGCTGGTGCTACGGGTGCTGTAGAGGTTGCAGGTGCTATAGGTGTTCTAGCCGACGGTCTTGCTGTGCCCTTTGGATATGGTGGATCAGTTGTTTGCTTCCCACCCCTTGTTCGGACATTGAATACCTGCGTAAGTCGATCATGGTTGTAGGTCTTTTCCTTGGGTTGGTGCTGACTTGTGGACCACCAAGCTTGAATTTCTTGAAGCATTCATAGAGTCTTGTAAAGCTTGTCGATCCTCTTTGCAATTGGCTTGTTCTTCAAGCCGGTTCAACAGCACGTCCATACCAGCTGATACTGCTTTCAATTCTTCATCTTCTTGTACTTCTTCACTCTGATGACAGTGTTGGGTGTTCTTCTGGGTCCAGCCTTGATTTTTTGATATCTTGTGCATAAGTATGTCGGCTTCTCCCGGAGTGAGTGACAAGAATGATCCTCCAGTAGTTGCATCTAGATGTTCAGATGCTTTTTGGTTTAGTCCATGGTAAAAGCTTTGTAAGAGCATCCATTCTTTTATTCCATGATGAGGACAATCTAATATATATTCTTACAAATGTTCCCATGCCTCTGGAATTGACTCGCCTTTCTGCTGCTGAAAGTTGGTGACGTAAGGCATTAGTCTTGCCTGTGGGGAAAAACTTTGATAGGAAGGTTGTAGAACATTCCTCCCATGTTTTGATTTCATTGGAGTAGAACCATTGTCTCGCCCTCCCCGTTACTGAAAATGGAAATAAGCGGAGTAGGATCGTGTCCTTTGGAATGTTCTTGATGGAGATGGTGGTGCCTTTCTCCAGAAAGTTATGGAGATGAGTGCTTGCATCTTCATGTACCTTTCCACTGAATGGATTAGCTTGCACCATGTTGATGAGGCTAGGCTTGAGCTCGAACTCATGGTTGATTTGAAGTGTTGGTCCAGTGCGAACGTTATTGATGCTTGGAGCAGAGAACTCAAACAACGTCTTTTCAGCCATTGCTTTAGGAACTTGGTGTAAAGCTTCCTTGGTTGATTTGACTCAAATAATCAAAGTGTGGTGAATCACAATCAAACCTGTTAATACCCTTCAAATAAGATAGACAAAAACAAACAAGGGTAATTCTGTTTAAGCAGAGGTGCCAAATTACAATGTCATCATAAAGTATCTAGCCATCGATTTTCAAAAAGGGTAGCCATCCAATCCTCCCCGGCAACGGCACCAGAAATGCTTGTTGGTATTTGCTAAGCCTACAGAGAAAATGAATGATCCGCAAGCGCACGGATACCAGTGAGCACTTCACCCGAGGTGATGAGTTTTAAAATATCGTATCCACAGGGAAGATGGGATGGATGTATCTGTTGACTAAGGATGGCAGTAGACTAGTTTATGAGACTTTGATGGTATGGCACATACTTTAACAGGGGTAAGCCAAATGATAAAGTAATGATAATTTAGACAGGTAGAGGCACATGTGGAGCATAGAACATACTACTTCCTTGTTAGATTAGAATTGGATTTACTTAAGAGGCACAAATTCTATGTAGCATACAAAGACTTAGTTGTTCATCTATTCTATTGTAGCATATCATCACATATAGCATAGTCATGGATAAATGTGTGCACCCCGAAGATTACCCAAGAAGATCAAGAACGAAACATGATCCTCCCAAGAACCATTATCGACTAGTCTTATACACGGGGGATGGATTGCAAAGGACTCAATAGGCTTGTCACACCTACGATCTACCACACGACCCGGAGCATAAGGTGAATCCGCAAGTAAATCATATCTAAGCACCATGCTTACATACTTTCTACTACCTAGTATACGCGCATAATATACTAGGAGCTCTACGAATAAGTGCGTGAAATTACCATTAATCATGACTATATTAAATATACTACTAGAACAAAGTAAGAACTTAGCAATTGCACACATAATATTGAAATAACACATAGTCATTGAGAAACAATATAAGAACTGTATCTTGACGACTTACAGATTTGGAACTGGACCAAAGCTCAACTCTACTCGAATCTAACTTTCTATCTAGAACTAGGTTCTAGATCTAAGAACTAGATCTAGAACTATGAAGTAGCTATCCTATCTCTTGTGTATCCTCTCCTTCTCCTGCCCTGGCATCTTGATAATGATCTTCTTGATTGCTCTGATCATCTCTCTCCTCCAGGGGGTCTTGGGGCTGCTTATATAGTCCGAAGGAGGTAATCCGTCACCGTAGGATCAAACTGACCTAAACATGTGGTTTAGATTGACCCTCATAGGCGGTGGAGGAACCTTCCAGAAGTAGAGCTGAGTTGGCGTCCGGGGGGGACCGGTCGGCCCCACCACAGGGCCGGTCGGCCTGTGGTGGGCCCCGTCTGGGCCCAGGCTTCGCGTGGTGTCTTCTCGTTCCTTCTAGATGCTTATTTTCTTGTAGCTCATGTTGGTTAAGTTCGGGAACCTTCCGGAGCCTTCTAAATTTCATTCTTTTCGTATTTTCCTGAATAGTCCCTGAAATTATTCAATTCACCAAAACTCGTAGAATTCATTAGTCCAAAGCCCTATACTACTGTTGAATTATCTTTTTAATCCTTTTTCATGTGTTGTTGATGCATAAAAATAAGAGTTAGTGAGCATCAACACTGATCCTTTAGAAGAGGTGGATATTGGTGATGGCACTATACCTAGGCCGACATTTGTAAACAAGAATCTTGATCCTTTGTTTAAATCTGATTTAATAAAGTTGTTGAACGAGTATGTTGATTGCTTTGCATGGAATTACAATGAAATGCCTGGTTTAAGTTGTGATTTAGTTGAGCATCGTTTACCTATTAAACCTGGTTTTAGGCCTTATAAACAACCTCGTAGAAACTTTAATCCTGATATTTACGACCGAGTGAAAGAGGAAGTCAATCGGTTACTTGATGCAAAGTTTATTAGGCCTTGTCGTTATGCTGATTGGATCTCTAATATTGTGCCTGTTGAGAAAAAAGGAACAAAAAAGCTTCGTGTTTGCATTGATTTTAGAGATCTTAATAGAGCTACTCCTAAAGATGAATATCCTATGCCTATAGCCGATTTTCTTGTTAATGCTGCATCCAGACATAAAATTCTTAGCTTTCTTGATGGTAATGCTGGTTACAATCAAATCTTTATGGCCGAAGAGGATATATCCAAAACGGTTTTCATTTGTCCGGGTTTTGTTGGCTTGTTTGAGTGGATTGTTATGACTTTTGGATTGAAAAATGCGGGTGCTACTTATCAAAGGGCTATGAATTTAATCTTTCATGATTTGCTTGGCATCATAGTAGAGGTTTATATCGATGACATTGTTGTCAAATCAGCTGGAGATGACTCTCATTTAGCTGATTTAAAACTTGCATTTGAAAAAATGTGTCGGTATAAATTAAAGATGAACCCACTCAAATGTGCTTTTGGTGTATCAGCTGGGAAGTTTTTAGGCTTCATTGTTCATGAGAAAGGCATAGAGATAGATCCTAAAAAGATTGAGGCAATCCAGAATGTTAAAGCGCCTACTTGTAAAAAGGATTTGCAAAAGTTCTTGGGCAAGGTAAATTATTTGAGGAGATTCATTTGTAACTTGTCCGGGAAGGTGAATGCTTTTACTTCTTTACTTCGGTTAAAAAATGATGTTGACTTCACTTGGGGGGCAAAGCAACAAGAAGCATTTGATGAGATTAAGAGCTATTTGACTTCGCCGCCCGTTCTTCAAGCACCCAAGAGTGGTATTCCTTTCAAGTTGTATGTAGCGGCTGAGAAGGATATCATTGGAGGTGTTTTGACTCAAGAGACCGAAGGGAAGGAGTACATTGTTGCATATGAGAGTAGAAGATTATTGGACGCCGAAACGAGGTACACTTTTATTGAAAAGTTGTGTTTATTACTATATCATACTTGTACCAAGTTAAGGCATTATTTATTACCAAGTACTTGCATAGTAGCATGTCAAACCGACATAATTAAATACATGTTGCATAAACCAATCTTAAGTGGTAGAGTCGGCAAATGGGCTTATGCTTTAGTTGAATATGATTTACATTGTGAGCCATTAAGTTCAATGAAAGGTCAAATTGTTGCCGACTTTATTGTTGGACATAGAGTAGATAAGCAACTCGATTTAAATGTCGGTTATACTACTTTTACTCCATGGAAGTTGCTTTTTGATGGATCGGTTTGCAAAGATGGTTATGGTGTTGGAGTTGTCATTATTTCGCCAAGTGGGGCTGTTTTTGAAGCTCTTAACCGATTGGATCATGATTGTACTAATAACCAAACCGAATATGAGGCTCTTCTATTTGGGTTGGTGATCTTGCATGACATGGGAGTAAAACATGTGGAGGCATATGGAGATTCTTTATTAGTGGTGCAGCAAGTTTCCAAGATATGTCAATGTCTAAATGGCTTTTTAAATGCTTATCTTGATAAATGTTTAGACATCATATCTTGTATGGATGAATTTTTTATCTATCATGTGCCACGAGAGGAAAATCCTAGAGCTAACGCTCTGGCTCAGCAAGCATCTGGTTATAATGTTCGAAAAAGAAATTTTCAAGAACACAAACTATTGCATACAACCGAGTGCTTTGCTCTGGAGGCACCGGTCAGGCCGACGCAGCCGACCGGTCTAACCGGTGACACCGGTCTGACCGTTGTCACCGACCGGTCTGACCGGTCCCCTGGTTCCGGGTCGGCTGATGCCACCGGTCTGACCGTTGTCCACGACCGGTCTGACCGGTCCTCTGGTAAAAGATCCTCTTCAGTTTTTTGTGAAAAAAATGAAGTGGAGGATTGGAAAAAGCCTCTGATTGATTATTTGCAAAATCCTAGCAGTTCAGTTGATAGGAAAATCCGACGATGGGCTCTTAAGTTTATTCTTGACAATGGTGAATCATATCGTCGGACTGCGGATGATTTGCTTTGAAAATGCTTGGGTCCTGATCAAGCTAGGTTGGCTATGGCAGAGGTTCATGAAGGTATTTGTGGTACTCATCAATCGGCTCCCAAGATGAAGTGGCTCCTCAGGCGAGCTTCCTTTTATTGGTCTACCATGATAGCTGATTGTTTTCGGTACTACAAAGGTTGTGAAGAGTGTCAAAAACATGGGGATGTTCAGTTGGTGCCCGCTGCGTTGATGCATCCAATTATCAAGCCTTGGCCATTTAGAGGATGGGGATTGGATTTTATCAGTAAGATTCACCCTCCTTCGTCAAAGGGGCATTGTTTTGTGATTGTGGCTACTGATTACTTCACCAAGTGGACCGAAGCTATTCCTTTGAAGAATATGACACATAGAGAGGTGATTGAGTTTATTACTGGCATATTATGCTTTGATGATGGATAATATTGACGAGGTGACCGACAAGCGTATGGAGGCTTTGGAGGAAATTGAAAAGGACAAAAGGCGAGTTGCTAGAGCATACAACAAGAAGGTAAAAGCCAAATCTTTTTAGGTAGGTGATTTGGTTTGGAAGACGATTTTACCTATTGGGACTAAAAGTAACAAGTTCGACAAGTGGTCTCCAAGATGTGAAGGTCCATACAAGATTGTCAAGGTTTGTTCTGGGAATTCTTACATGGTGGAAACTTTGCAAGGACAGCGGCTTCCAAGGGCTCTCAACGGGAGATACTTGAAGAAATTTCATCCAAGCGTTTGGCAAGACGCTTGATAGGATATGGCAGATTTAAAATAAAAATCGCCCTTAGACCAAAAAATGGCCGGTGAGGTGTCACATCAACCTTAGAATTATTTTTTGGACAGCAAGCTTTACTAAAAAATAGGGGAGCATATGTTCGCACCAAAAATTGGCACAAAGCCGATCAGGCTGGCGCCACCGGTCAGACCGGTGTCCCTGGACGGTCTGACCGGTCGGGGGTCCTGTAGCCGATCCGGCAACGGCCACACCGGTCTGACCGGTGGGCCTGACCGGTCTGATCGGTGGACCCCGAGTCCAAGTAGAATTGAGGAATCCTATCAAATTTTGACTTGTAAAGGGTTTCCTTGTGGGGCAAGACCTCCCCACCCTATAAATATAAAGGGCCACGGCCGGTTGAGGGCTATCACCAAATCGATCATTACTTTTTACAACTTTTATCTCTCAAACCCTAGCTTTTGCAACCTCATGCTTTCCTTGTCTGTCTCAACGACGATCAGGGACATTCTGAGGGGCCTTGCTGACCTCAGAGCAACCCTAGGTGCGCCACCTCCGACGGGGTCCTTCCCGAGGCGGCGATCTTAGGCTTTCACCGCACCTCTGCAGCCACTGGTCAGACCGGTGCCCCTGACCGGTCAGACCGGTCTAGGCAGGAGCTCGGCGAGTTCAGCGTTTCGACATTCCGCGCGATCTAGTGCTCGTGTGTGTTGACCAGAAAAGCGTCAACATTAATGTTACCCCATTGTGCTGCATCTGTGGGGTGCCTAAACTTGCCATCTTCCTTCTTTCGGCCTTCCTCATGCCAACGCAAAAGTTGGGCCTCCTTTCGTGTTGCGAACCATCTTCTCAGCCGAGGAATGATGCAAAAATACCATGCCACCCTCACAGGAGCCCCTCTGTTAGACTTCTTCTTCTTGCCTCTGATCTCCACGGGCTCGTTCTCGTCATCAGCATTATTATCATCTCCACCATCCTTTTTCCTCTTGTACCGATCGCAGCCCCACTTGGGGCACTTGTCAAGGTCTGCATAATCTCCACGGAACAATACACAACTGTTCTTGCATGCATGGATTTTTTCAACCTCTATTCCCAGAGGATAGATTATCTTCTTCGCCTCATAGACAGACTCGGCTATTTGGTTTCCTTCAGGTAGCATGTCTCTAAGCACATCCAATAGATGTTTGAAACTTTTGTTTCTCCAACCATGATCTGCCTTAAGCTGCAGAAGTTTCAGATCACCAGAAAGGCGAGAGTACTTCTGGCAATCAGGATAGAGGGGTTTCTTTGAATCTTCAATGAACTGCTTCAGCCTCACTAATTCAGAAGGTGTGTACACTCGTTGAAACTCAACATCCCGCAACATTTGATCAACATTGTGCACACGTTGCAACACCTCACCATCATCGAAGCCCCTAACTTCTTGATCAGTGATATCCTCAGGCCTCGTCACATTGGGTGGGAATGGTTCATTTTCCTCAAAAACTCCACCTTCATCAAGGTCTTCATCATGGTCGGTAGCATGGTGTCGCATTTCACCTTCATTTAGGCAGCCTGCTTCAAGTTCATTAAGGCCTTCCTCACCATGTTTATTCCAACACGTGTAAGTTTTTGTGAAGCCACGTGTGACCAAATGTTGAAAAATGATTTCCCATTGTCCGAATTTCTTCTGAATGAGACAATATATACAGGGGAAAAGCATTGCCTGAACAGCACGGTTTCTCATATCCGCCTCTTCTTGATTTAGAAAATCATTGACCCCGCTTAAGAAATTCTCCCAATCTTCTTGGGGTTGTCTATACATCCAAGCCTGAGCAGCAGCCGCCATCTGCATTCCATACACCAAATGAGCATAAATCATCACACAAAAAACTTGATAACAGAAGAGGATTAGGACAGCTGAAGAATTTCAATAAAAGAGAGCAATTAATTTCCACGTTGATGAGGACTTTCTACGAGGCGAGCATGGCCGAGGAGGAGGATCAGAGGCGGTGTCGCGGCCGTGGCGACAACACGGAGGACGGCACCAAGCCCGAGGGGGAGGGGACACGGAGGCGTCTGCTTTGGATGACGCCGCGGTCGACGTCCACCGGCCCTTTTCGCCGTCGGGCATGCGGCTGGCTGGCCTGCTGCAGCGCCGGCTTTCTGAAGAGAAAGAGCGCGATCCTCAGAACGCGCGCAGCTGGCGGCGGCGAACAGGGCAGACCGGCGGGGACTTCTGAGGAGAGAGATCTAGCGAGTGACCTTCTAAGGAGAGAGAGCGAGTGTTATTGTCGGAACGGGAGTGGCCTTCTGAGGAGAGAGAGCGAGTGGTGTCGAAAGGAGAAGACAGAAACGCGCAATAATAACGCTCGTCTCCGGTGTGAGAAAAAAGGCGACACTAGGTTGCAATCAAAGGAGATGAGTCCTAAGAAACGAGCGTATCCAATTGGGTCGCCATGAAAGGAGACACATCCTAACAAACATGCGTCTCTAGTACAAAAGTTATCGGTAACGGACTTTAAAGCCCGTTACCAATACGGCAGTGATCAGTAACGGACTTAAAGGGCCCGTTACCGATAGGGCATTGATCGGTAACGGATTTTACGAGCCCATTACCGATAGGTTTACCTTTTGTAACGGACTCGCTTTAACGTCCGTTACAACAAATTCATGTAACGGGCGTTTAAGAAGCCCGTTACCAGAAGTCCACATTGGTAACGGGCGTAGTGGAGGCAAACCCCGAGGTCGGCCTGCCATACTTATGGGTAACGGGCGCCAAACAACAACCGTTATAGATGTGGCTGCATTTAACGGGTGTTAAGGGCCCGTTACAAATGCTGCGTGACCTATTTGAGATTTTCACGTAGTGGCCCTAATGCAGCGAGGAGCTTGCTGAGGAAGAGAAAATTTATAGCGAGTCATTTCTGAACATATACGATCTTCCCTCGTTGGAAAGCTGCTATTACTTATGACAAGGTCTTTGCAAGGTACTGTCTTGTCTAGTTCATTGGTGAAATACTTGCGGTATCCATATCATATGTTTTATGAGATGTTCGAAGCGGTGTTAATATAATAATAGAAAAACTAATTTCATAACTTATTTGGAAATCGCTAGTCAAATTTTTAAGTCTTAATCCGTCATTAGCACATATTTATTGTAGCATATTTATTGTAGCATGACATTCTCAAATCATAAATTAATTAGGCTTAATAGATTTGTCTCATAAAGTTATTCCAATTTGTGCAACTAGTTATTTTTCATCTACATTTAATACTCTATGTATGTGTCCAAACATCCAAGGTAATAAGTGAATACTTTTCAATGGAACTAATAATAAACAAGATCTTAAGTGAATTATTTTCAATGGAACTAATAAACAAGGCCTTAGATGAAGATACATGCTATGCTACTGAGTTGTCAGAAGACAGAAAAGGCCTAGGACATCCAGATGAAACAGACAGTGAGATAACACAGTAAAAAAGATGGTTGAATTCCTTGGTCGTTTGTTTGGGCCCACTGAACGTCTTTCTACGACATTTCACGTGATTTCACATTTTTTAGAGTGGTGAAGTCCACATTTCTTGATTAAAAGTTGTATGGGCAGGACTAAATCATTACGGAACAAACTGGGTAAGAGGATGAAAGGCATTTTTTTTTGAACGAACGGGTATTTCATTGATATAGTAGGAGAGTACAAATCGGGATCCGGCAAAGTAAAAGATTTACAAGTTAATTACACACGCGCGGTTAGGGCCGGGCCCGTTCGCTCCTGCCACTATCCAAGCTGAAATTTCACTCTTGATTTTTGCCAAAACAATCGGCACCGATGATTCAACGCGATTGAAAACTCTGGCGTTCCTCTCGAGCCAGATCTCCCAAAGCACAAGCAGTGTCATGGAACACGTCCCTTGCCTGGGAATGTCTGACGCTGTAGTGATGTTAGTCCGCCACT
The DNA here is from genome assembly GCA_036936925.1 of Cenchrus fungigraminus. Classification (NCBI taxonomy): domain Eukaryota; kingdom Viridiplantae; phylum Streptophyta; class Magnoliopsida; order Poales; family Poaceae; genus Cenchrus; species Cenchrus fungigraminus. The sequence goes on from CM072772.1 coordinate 79,848,897, forward strand.
GAAGCGCCGACTTGCTGGGCTGTACTCGCTGTGTGCACAAGTATTGAGGAAATTGGGATGAGAGAACAGAGGAAGGAGGGATGGAATGACAGCCACACTGAGATTACTGAGATCAGGTACCGTAAGCGTGTACAGCCCACACACGGCGGGTCATCTGTAAAATCCCGAATTTAACATCCAGACAGGTATAAAGACAGCTCATACAACCCACAGATAGACAATCCGTCTCTAAGCTGTTTAACACTTTGCATGTAGCTTAAGATCGACTATAAATGCATTTGTGTATATCATTGTGTGGCTATTTTGAAACGCACACAGCTCAGCTCTCTGCATTCGTAAACTGATGCACGCAATACATACACATTCACCATCCACAGAACAGCACTGACGCGCACATGCCATTGACAACAGCACTAGCATCTGTTCAGATTCACGTGCTGACGTGCACATGCCATTCACATTCAGACGTGCACTTAGTAAATGGAGGCTAGCAACAGCCTCCATTTTTCTCTCTTCCATTTTCCTCCTCCTTTCGACAGAGGCAAGCAAACACTACTGGAAATCTGATCGGTGCCATGAGCCAGGTATTTTGCCGTGAGCCAAAACAGCAAAATACCACAGCAAAACTCACGGCAAATTTAGTGGCTCACGGCAAAGAGCCCATTTGCCGTGAGCCATTTGTGGCTAACGGCAAAATGCTATTTTGCCGAGAGCGGCTCACGGCAAAGAGCCCTTTGCCAAGCCTTTTTTTAGCCGACGGGAAAATGATCTTTGCCATAAATTGAAATCAAATTTTGAAGTAGGAAATTAATTCAAATCAAAAAAAAATTTAATTACAAAGTTTCGCCACTTTTCGCGACCTCCTCCCAGCGGCGCGTGCTCTCTCTGACGTGGACCTTACGACCGCGGTCAGGCAGGTCAACAACACCGGCTCTGTGTGTTGAGTCTAGTGGTTATCCCTGTACGGGTTTAGGTTGTCCTTTTTGCCGTATAATCCTCTAGTGTTGTAACTCCGTGTGCGTGCGCCCGGTTGGCCCGTGTTGTAACAAACCAATTTAATTCTTCTTAATACAATGATACACAGCTGTCCTGTGTATTCCTAAAAAAATTAATTACAAAGTTTCATTACTTCCAAAGATGTACAACTTTTATTAGGGTAATATCTTCATTTGACAAAATTGTAAAAATTTTGTTAACAAAACCTATATCTCTTATATAGTTTCGAATGGAGAAACTCGTAATATGAAAGTTGTGTATCTCAAAAAGATATGAAACTTTGTATTTTAAAACTTTTTAATTTGAAGTTCCTTGCTATATTTAAATAATTAAATGCATTTCATGTATTTATTAAAAAATATTTTTTTGTCGTGGGCCTAAACTTGGGCTCACGGCAAAGCCTAATTGGGCCAGCCGATCCATCTAATCTGACGGTCCCAAAATCAAACCCACGGAACCTACACTTGCTCAAGTCAATCGTCAAGGTTACGTAGTTATAGAGGAACTACTAACCTTAGGAACGTTCCTTGGTTCACCTAGCGGAAGCACGAAACAAGGAACCAAAGCGAGCCGGACAACACCAAATCAAACCGGGTCACCCTGACATAGAGGGCGGGTCACCCTCCACCCACCAGAACCAAAACGGGTCACCCTAACATAGTGGGCGGGTCACCCGCCGGCCGGGTCACCCTGGCATAGGGGGCGGGTCACCCTGAGCGCCCAGAAAATCAGCAAGCTGACGATCGAATAAAAATTCAAAACCCAAACAAACGACCTCCTAAAATCACGAGATTTTAACCGAGGCTTTGCAGCAACACTAAGAAGCTTCTCCCAAAAGATCTCCCCAAAAAGATCAAGGAAACTCTACGGATCTAAATCGGAAGAAGAGGAACTAGAAAGTCAATATCACCTAGGGTCACCCGACCATAGGGGGCGGGTCACCTGGGGTAGCCTAGAAAATCGCCCGCGGTTCAACTCCAAACTTGGATGGATTAAGTCCAAATTTTGGGTAGATGAGAAGCATCTCTAAGAGAAGCTATGTCCAAAATCTTGGAGCCCCAAACCTATCCAATCAACCGGAATCGCAAATCTCGTGCACTTAAAGCACCAACTCGAGTTCATCCAAACCTCAGCAAATCGAGGCCGATTCCCGACGTTTGAAGGGTCAAGATTATCCACAAAGATGCACAAGACATCCACCTATGACCCCCTCAAAGAAACCCGCAGAGAAATGGCCTACAAATTGACGCACAAGGATCGAACCGAAAAGCTATGAAAATGCAAAGGAAAAGAACTCAGGAATAGAGAAGGAGATAGAATTAAATTCGCCGGGAGCAAAGGATTTGGCACAAGATTGAGATGAAGACTTCATTATGAATCTCTTGTCCAAATCCGTTAAAAGCCACTCCAAGAAACACAAATCTTGAATGGCAAAAAGCTCACACAAAGAGCTGCTCACTCCTCTCACCTTCTCTCCCAAGAGCACCCCAAAATGAAAGAGCACTCCCACCACTAGCCAAAGAGTTAGCTGAAAATTCAGCCCCCTCCTCCTATATATAGGCCCTCCGGAAAAGACCGAAGTGCCCCTACACTAGGAGATACAATACAAGCCCTCACAGGGGCATTTTGGTCAACACATGAAGTTCTCCATCGGACGTCCACACATCCATCGGGCCTTCGCATCCTCCCAACGTAAGCACCTCGATCATGCCGCGTGTCGCCCGCTTCGAAGCCTCTCGGCGCGCCCGGATCCCGTCTCCGCCCGCCGAGCCTCCGGTCTTGGTTTTGTGGCTCAACCAAGTAACCCCGACGGTTTTGTGGTGAACCGTCGTAAACCCCGCGGACTCGGTGCAGCCTCCACACCAATCCCACTCATGACTTGGCCGCCACGTCGTCCCGGCTCGACCTTGGTTTTGAGGCTCAACCCAGAAACCATACACGACTTCGTCTTGCTTTTCTTGCCACCATGCGGTCCGCACTTGATCCCGTTCGGCCACCGGGTCCATCGAGCCGAGCCTACTTGTCTCTCCACTCCTCGGAGGCCCCGCAAGGATAAGACCTTTTGCGCCCGCTCTTCACCTGTACTAACGCAAATCAAGCCGCAACCTGCACCTGCAATACTCGGCCAAGAGTCAGTCCACACCACGTTGTCAATCACTCATCACACTGGTCCTCGGACGCTCCGGTCCTCATTCTCCCCCTTGATGAGTGCATTGACAACACACATAGTCACCAATTCATAAAAGAAAGAAAAAGGAAAGAAACGAACAAAGAACTCAAACAAGTGATCAAAACCCGAACAAAAGCCAAAACAAGATCACTTGAGAAAGAAAGTCTCAGTCCCCTAAGGCAAGGGCAACGACTCAACACAACCGAGACAAAACGCTCAAAATGCCGACTCCTCAAGGTGAGGCAAAAGGGCTCGACACCTGAGTGCCTATGTGGTTCGAGGACTGGTGGATGGTCGCTTCCTGGTGTGATGAGTGATTGACAATGTGGTGTGGACTGACTCTTGGCTAAGTATTGCAGGTGCAGGTTGCGGCTTGACTGGTGTTGGTGCAGGTGAAGAACAAGCACGAAAGGTCGTTGCCGGTGAGGCTCCAGGTGTGGAGAAGACAAGTAGGCTTGGTTCGAGGGACCCGGTGGCCAGTGGGGTCAAGTGCGGGCCGCATGGTGGCAAGAACAGCAAGACGAAGTCGTGGACGGTTTCTTGGTTGAGCCTCAAAACCAAGGTCGAGCCGGGACAACGTGGGAGCCGAGTCATGAGTGGTGATTGGCGGAGGCTACACCGAGTTTGCGGGGTTTGCAGTGGTTCACCAGAAAACCACTGGGTTACTCGGTTGAGCCACAAAATAGAGGTCGAAGACTCGACGAGGAGGTGTGACCACCCAGGCCGGTTCAACCGCCCAGGAGGGGCGGTCAGACCGCCTGGGCCGGTCTAACCACCCAGGGGGGGCGGTCTGACCGCCCGGGTCGCAGCCGCCGAGAAGCTTCGAAGCGGAGGACACGCGTCGGGATCGCAAGGCTTGCGTCGAGGCTAAGCAAGTTTGCGGTCGCTGGGCATCCGTCTGATGGTGAAAATCTGAAGACTTCCAAATTCGCCCTTGAGGGGCATGTATCCCTAGTTATCTAGTAAGGGTAGTTTAGTCTTTCCGTTGCCCCCATATAAACACTTGAGGGGATTGATGGCAGCCAACTCTTGGAACCCTAGCTCATTTCCATTTTTCATTTTCATTTGTATTTTCCTCTGGTTTTTCTAGTACTAGCTTGAGAGCTTCATGTGAGATCTAGAGAGAGGGATGGATGACCGGGTGGCAAGCTAGACCGTGTATGAACCTTCATGGTATGTATAGATGATTCGGCGTGGTTCCTCAAGGCCTTGTGTTGCCTCTCCCGTTTTCCTTTTTGGTGATTTTCGGAGCTCTTTCTTGTGATTTTCGTGGCGGTGTTTTGAGGGTGATTTCTTGCGGGTTTCATGTTGGGTGTCACGTATGAGGACCTTGTGCCTCTTTGACTGGTGACTTTGCCCCAAGAACTCCCTTGAATTGACCTTGATTTGGTGGTTTTTCGAGTTGCTCGAGTTCACGACATAGAGGGCCATGATCCGCGATTCCCTTTGATTGAGAGCATTTCGGTTCGATTCCTTTGGTGGAGAGGTTGCCCAGGAGGTAACCCAGGTATTCCCGAAGTCTTGCTGCAATCTGTGGGGTGAATCGGGAGATCAGGTGATGGGAAGTTGAGGTTTGACCCGCGGCCAAGTTTTCTGAGAGGGGCGGTCTAACCGCCATAGGGGGGCGGTCTAACCGCCCTAGACCTTCTAGGTGCAAGTTTTGGTTTTGCCGGATTTTCCTCTGTGAGTTTGTTCGCCTTGATCAGAGGAGCATTTTGGTGAAATCTTGGTTCGTTTCGGCGCAGTTTGCTAGGAGTCCTTGCCTTGAGTTCGTTGCTGGGTACAGGAGGTTAGACCGCCCCTGGTTGCTGGGTGAAGTTTTGGTTTTCACCGAGATTCTCTGGTAGCTTGCCTGGCCTTGACCAGAGGATCTTGCTGGTGAAACTGTGGAGAGTTTTGGAGCTCGGAAGAGGTGTTTCGAAGGATTTCTTGGTTACCAGGTGGAGGCGGTCTAACCGCCCCCCATACTCGGTCTAACCACCCCCTCCAGGCAGGCAGCTTCCGAGTTGTTTCTGCTGCTGTGTGTGCGTAGGAGTTGTGGCTGCAGGTAGTGTTTGTTCCTAGGACCAGTAGCACTCCAGTGGCTACGTGGTTTTGGCAAACGGAAGGTTGCGTGCGGAGAGTGTGTTTTTGGGTATCCGACCAAGTTCATCTTGTTGGAGAAGTCATCTCCTTCTAGAAGAATTTTTGTCGGCTCCCATTCACTCCCCCCTCTCTGGTCGCCAGTTCCGGTCCTTCAAGTGGTATCAGAGCCGGTTACGGATCTTCGGATTCTAACCAGTCTAAGATCCAATGATGGCGTACCAGGAACGGGGATCGGGTCCTTCGCACTTCGATGGCAAAAACAACCAGATGTGGCAGAGACGGATGGCTGCGTTTCTCCGCAGCAAGGGATAGATCCTTTGGGACATTACGGTGAACACAGCTTATGTTCATCTGATTAACTTCCTTGCTCTAGGATCGAGGGACATGTTCGACGCCAACAACAAGGCGGTCGACTACTTGTTTCGTGCTCTGTGTCAGTCCGAATTCGATCGGGTTCAGACAGAGGACTTAGCTTGTAGGATTTGGGAGCAGTTGAAGGATGCTTATGCTGGGAATGCTCAGGTTCAGGCTCGGATGTACGCAACTTACCGGAGAGAGTATGAGAACTTCGCTCATCTCCCCGGCGAGTCCATCGATGCCCTTTTCCAGCGGTTTACGGTTGTGGTGAACAACATGAGAGCCAATGTGCCCGTGCTCCCATACGATGATCATGATAGAGCCGTGAAGCTCTTGCACTCGTTGGATCGCACCGTATGGGACGGAAAGGTCGAGGCTATTCTTAAGTCCGAGAAGTATGACACCCTGACTGTGAACGAGCTGTTCTCAAAGCTCAAGTCAGCTGAGTTGGACCGTGGTATGACAGCTAAGATCGAGAGCCCGACTGACTCTCATAGTCTTGCTCTCGTCAGTGGCAAAGTTGCTAAGTCTAACGCTAACACATCCTCCAGGATGTACTCTCTGTCTTCTTTGATGTCTTTGCCAGACGAGGAGTTCGACGTGCTTGGAGAGGACGAGCTGGCATTGCTGACCAGGCGGTTCGAGAAGTTGCACGAGAACCGGGTGAACACAAGGAGGAATCCACAGAAATGCTTTCAGTGCGGCAAGCCAGGACACTTCGTCGCCGACTATTCGAAGAAGATGGAGAACAAGGACGGCTACAAGGACGGCTACAAGCACCGGTCGAACAAGGACAGCAAGTACCGATCAAGGCGCGATCACAAGCAAAAGAACAAGCACAAGGACGAGCGACGGTCGAGGAAGAAGGACGACCGCGGCAGGAAGGCCCGAGCGATGGTCCGAGTGAGCGACATCAACTCCAGCTCTGCCTACTCTTCCTCGAGCTCGAGTAGCAGTGAAGATGAAGGTGATCGGCGCAAGAACAAGAAGTCATCCAAGAACTTGAGCGGGCTGAGCTGCTACGCGAGAGATGGCTTCTGCGGCATGGCTCGTAGCTCCGGCAGCAAGAAGAGTCACCAGAGCGACTCGGACTTCGATTCCGAGGATGAGGTACGTGACGAGCTTCCTTTCTTGTGTGAGGAGAATGAGCGTCTTAGCAAGTTGCTTGATAATCGTGATGACATGCTTAGAGAGGCAAAGAAGATGAGGAAAGAGCTTAGGGCCTCACTAGACGATGCTAGGAACCGAGTAGCTGAGCTAGAAACCCAGAACCTTGATGCTAAGCTTGAGATAGATTCGCTTAAGGCTTCACCTGTGGTTTCTGATGATATTAATTGTTGTGATTGCTCTGTGTACCTGGCTGATCTTACTAGTCTTAAGGATAAGCATGCTTCTACTTGTGATGAACTAGATGTGCTTAGGGTTGAAGTGGCTGAGCTTAAGTCTAGGCCTACTTTGCTTGGTGCTTGCACTTCTTGCCCTGTTTTGCATGCAAAGATTGATGAGATGCATGCTTACACTATTTCGCTTGAGGCTAAGTTGAAAGAACCTATTCCCACTTCTTGCTCTACTTGTGAATTGCATGCTTTGAAGAATCTGGAACTTGCACATTATGTGGATCTCTTGCAGGATGAGAACGATGACTTGAGAAAAATGATGGGTTGGTTGTTGGGTCATGAACCACAGCTTAGGATGATGATAGAGGCATACAAGCGCTATGATGGGCAAGCGCTTGCGTCAGATAAGATTGGAGAGTGCAGTGGTGAGGGAGGAGAGAAGATTGGCGATATCCAAACTCCACCAAAAACCTTCCACAAAAATGCCTATGCTCCTAAGCCCAACCCACTGAGAAACAAACTTGACACAACCCCAGATCCTCCCATATTTCCTCGCCCCACAAATGATTTCCAAAAACCCATCAAGTTCAAGAGTGACTTGGGGATTGAGTTCGTTGGGAAAAAGGGTGAGAAGCCAAGCGAGGAGAAATCAAGTGAGCAGCCCCAACCCAAGCCTAAGCCTAAGCCCATAAGGTTTCATTGTGACTATTGTGGGAGAGATGGTCACAAGGGTGAGTTTTGCTTCAAGAGGAAGCGTGAGGAGAGAATGGCTAAGGAGTGGGCTAACAAGGACAGGTACCACCCTTCTCATGGTGTACCTGAGCCTCGTATGGCCCTGCCCTGGGGTAAGACGGTTGTGAGAAGTGTTCCGGCATGGGGAGATGCGAGTTCCCGCAGCCGAGGTGGCTTTCTGGAGAGGGCGGTCAGACCAACCTGGAGGGGCGGTCAGACCGGCCCTGCCCAGAGGGGGGCGGTTAGACCGGCCTGGCTAGGCGGTCAGACCGCCCCCCCCAGAATTCTGGGCGGTTTGGTTTTCGAGGCGACAATTCGAGTTGTTTCAGTTCTGGTGGTCGTGGTTCTGGTGGTTGGCATGGTGAGTCTGGTGGTGTTCAGTTTGCTAGACGTTCTCCACCTCGTACTCAATACAAGGGTGGGAGAAGTCATAGCTTTGAGTTGGAGAGGAGCAACGGCCCACGGTCTTCCTTTCGTGGCTTTCGTTCTCCTCCAGCGAGAAAGGGGTGGTTCCCTCGTGGTGGTGCTAGTGGTGGTTCACGTGGTGGTAGCTTTGAGAGGCGAGATGCTTGGGATTGTGCTAACCCCACTTTGGAGCAAATGGCTTGGCACTAGTTTTACTCTTTTGGTACTAACCCTAGTGCTGAGTCATTTGTTCACTCACGTGCTTGCTTTTGAATTTCAGGTGGGAGACTTGAGGAAAGTTTGGTTGATTGACTCTGGTTGCTCGAGGCATATGACCGGAGACAAGGGGTGGTTATCAAGTCTCGTCCCGGTGGTGTCCAAGACATACGTCACCTTTGGGGACAATGGGCATGGGCGTGTGCTTTCAGAAGGTGAGATCAAGGTAAGTGGGAAGGTCACTCTCAGGCGTGTTGCTCTTGTTGAATCGCTCGGGTTCAATTTGCTTTCCGTTTCCCAACTTTTGGATGAGGGTTTCGAGGTGTTGTTTCGGCCTGGTGGTTCTCGGATTTTTGATTCTCGAGGGGACCTAGTTTGCATGGTTGTTCCCGAGGGTCAAGTTTTCCGAGCGGATTTCTCTCAGTCTTCTAGTGTGGCTCGCTGCTTTTTGACTGGTTCTTCGAGTGAGTTGTGGAAGTGGAATAGGAAGTTGGGTCACTTAAGCTTTGACCTTCTGTCTCACTTGAGTAAATTTAATTTGGTCCGAGGATTGCCACGGCTGAGGTTTGAGAAAGAGTTGGTTTGTGCGCCGTGCAGGCATGCCAAGATGGTAGCCTCTTCTCACCCGCCCCTCACCGATGTGATGACGGAGCGTCCATGCGAGCTGCTCCATATGGACCTTGTTGGCCCAGCTCGTGTGCGATCTGCGGGTGGGAAGTGGTACGTCCTAGTTGTGGTGGACGACTACTCTCGGTATGCGTGGGTTTTCTTTCTGAAAGAGAAAGGGGAGACGTTTGGTTTTGTTCGAGATCTTGTCTTGAGGTTGAAGAACGAGAGGCACAGAGATGACATTCGAGCGATTCGCAGTGACAATGGCTCGGAATTCAAAAACTCTTGCTTCGAAACCTTTTGCCATGACTTGGGTCTTGAACACCAGTTTTCGAGTCCGTATACGCCTCCCCAGAACGGCGTGGTTGAAAGGAAACACAGAACCTTGTGCGAGATGGCTTGGATGATGCTCGTTGAGCATAGGACTACGAGAAGGTTCTGGGCTGAGGCGGTCAATACCGCTTGCTACGTGTCCAACAGGATCTACCTCAGGGTCCACAAGAAGAAAACCTGCTATGAGTTGATGCACCGTCGCACACCCAAGGTGAGTCACTTCCATGTCTTTGGTTGTAAATGCTTCATTCTTAAGAAAGGGAAGAAGTTGGACAAGTTCGAGGCAAGGTCCGTCGATAGCATTTTTCTTTGGTTACGCATCTCATTCTAGAGCATATAGTGTGCTCAGTCTTGAAACTAACCAAATCGTGGAGACTTGCGAGGTAACCTTTGACGAGACACAACCACGTAGTCAGCTTGTTTTTGAGTGTGCAGGTGACGATGAACTTGGCGAGGAGATTTTCCAGGAGGAGGAGCATTAACATGGAGATGATGAAGATGGTGGTGTGGGGCCCGCGGCTGAGCATGTACCTACTACTTCGACTACGGTGGTGAACGGGCCTTCTCCCACACCTACAACGACAAACCCAGATCAAGGCGAAGCTGCTGTTGAGGGGGAGGTAGCATCAAGACGAGAACCTCCCCGGCGAGTTCAAGTGGATCATCCAGCTTCGAGGATCATCGACGACATCAATGAACGTACTACACGGTCGAGGGTTCGAAACAATTCTCACTTTGCTCATGCTGCTTTTGTTGCTACCTTTGAGCCCAAAGACATTGGACACGCGCTATCTGATCACAATTGGGTTAATTCGATGCATGAGGAGTTGGAGAACTTTGAGAGAAACCAAGTTTGGGAGTTGGTTGACCCTCCACCTGGGTGTAAGCCGATTGGGACAAAATAGGTGTGGAAAAATAAAGAGGGAGAGAAAGGAGAAGTGGTGAGAAACAAGTCAAGGCTTGTTGCTCAGGGGTACTCATAGAAAGAGGGGATCGACTACGAGGAGTCCTTTGCTCCCGTAGCTCGTTTGGAGCTGATTAGGATCCTTCTAGCCTTTTCCGTGGCTAAAGGGTTCAAATTGCACCAAATGGATGTGAAGAGTGCTTTCCTAAATGGTGTGTTGGAGGAAGAAGCGTACGTGAGGCAACCACCAGGGTTTGAGTGTGAGAAGTACCCCCACCGGGTGCACAAGTTGAGGAAGGCGCTGTATGGGTTGAAGCAGGCGCCTAGAGCTTGGTACAGTAGGTTGAGAGGGTTCCTGTTTGAGAGAGGTTTTGAGATGGGGAAGGTCGATCAGACTTTGTTTCTCCTCAGGCAGGGCGAAGAGATCCTAATTGTGCAGGTATACATGGATGATATTGTCTTTGGTGGCTCGTCTAACTCTTTGGTTGCAAGGTTTGCAGAAGACATGAGCAGGGAATTTGAGATGAGCATGATGGGTGAGTTGCAGTTCTTCCTCGGCCTCCAGATCAAGCAATCAAAGGAAGGAACATCCGTGCACCAAGCCAAGTACACCAAGGACATTGTGAGGAAGTTCAAGATGGAGGACTCCAAGGCCATGGCGACGCATATGAGTACGACTACAGCTCTTGATGCGGACGAGGATGATGAACACGTGGACCAGAAGGAGTACCGAAGCATGATCGGGTCACTCCTGTACTTGACGGTGATGAGGCCGGACATCCAAATCTCGGTATGTCTGTGTGCTCATTTTCAAGCGTCTCTGAGGACTTCGCATCGGCAAGCAGTCAAGCGCATATTCAGGTATTTGCGACATACTCCCGACTTGGGCCTTTGGTACTCCGCGTCTTCTTCTTTGGCTCTTCATGGATTTTCGGACGCGGATTTTGCCGGGTGTCGGTTAGATAGGAAGTCCACTTCCGGGACTTGCCAGTTCTTGGGATCTTCTTTGGTGTCTTGGTCTTCCCGCAAACAATCGAGTGTTGCTCAATCCACTACCGAGGCAGAGTATGTGACCGCAGCTAGTTGTTGCTCTCAGCTCCTTTGGGTCACATACACCATGAGTGACTTTGGTGAGGAGTATACTCACGTCCCACTTCAATGTGATAGCACCAGTGCCATAAGCGTTGCAAAGAACCCAGTGCTCCACTCCAAAACCAAGCACATAGAAGTGAGGTATCATTTCCTGAGAGACAACATAGAGAAAGGAAAAATCGCTTTGATCCATGTACCCACACATGACCAGCTAGCCGATATTTTCACCAAACCCCTAGATCAAGCAACTTTAACTCGTTTGCGGGGGGAGCTTGGTGTTTGTTTGATTTCTTGAGTTGGGTGTGTGGGAGCTCCTTTGTAGCATATGTATAGCTTTCCTTTTATGCATTCTTGAATTTGCATGGCATGTGTAACATGATGTATAGTCATCTTTGTATGTTAGGTTGCATGCATTTTGTATCATATGCATTTTGTAGGAAAAGCTTCTCTTATATACATTGTTCACCATGATATGATATATATGTTCTTGTGAGCTAGTTTGGTAAGCTATGGTTAGTTTGTCTTAGCTCTTGATGATCTTGATTTATATCCATGGTTACTAGCTATGTCTTTTGAAAAATATTCACTTGTATGCTCTCTTGTGAGTAAATACCTTTATATGATCTTGGCATGTTTTAGTGGTATTTTCATACTTAATTTGTGGTTGGATAGCTTATTTTGATCATATGGGGCCAAAGGCTCATTTGCTATCATGAATGTTTAGCCCCCATGCTTTATCTTGTGGAGGGGCATAAGTTCCTTTTTGTCGCAAAGACATTTCATGTACCAATTACAAATCTGAAAATGAAATGTAAATTGCTTGGAAAATGTGCTCCCATGTCATATGTGCTTAATTTACTTGCTTTTGGGTGCTAAACCATTGCATGTTGCTTACCAATGAGAAGTCTCATACATAGAAGTAAGCACATGGCTCAGTATGCTTTGACATGACATGAGATGCTTGTGGGTGTTTATGATGGTCTTATGCTTAGAATGGTTGTCCTAGCATGAAGTTTGTGTGGCTTTGCCATTTTGACATGTTTTGCTCATGTTTAGGACTTTGCTCATGAGAGGGTAATTTTTCTCAGAAATGGTCAATTCTATCTTAGCTTTGCCCAATGGTTGTGAAGCTTGGTGATCTTGTAGTTTTTGACCATACGAAGCTATAGAGTATCTAACTTGCTCATTTGGATATGTGTAGCATGCTATGATGAATTTTTTCTATTTGAGAAGCTCTATGTTGAAACTTTTCGCATTTTGCCTTGATTCATGCATTGTCAACAAGGGGGTGAAGTTTGGGCATGTTTTGGGCACCTGGGAGCATTTGGAAGGTGTTCCAAGTGGTTCGGGCAGGTTTTGAAAAGTTTGGTGCAGGACCGGTTTCTTGGTGCGGTCTAACCGCACCCCAGGCGGTCAGATCCCAAAGGGGCAGTCTAATCGCCCTGGGCATGCGGTCTAACCGTCCTGGGCAGAGGTGTAGGAGTTTGCTCCGTGTTTGCATTCGCATGTTGCATTGCTGCATTAGTTCAGGGGGAGTGTGCTTTGGCTCAGGGGGAGCTTGCATATGTGCAGGGGGAGCCTCTTGTGTAAGGTTGTGGTTTGCGGCCGTGTGTGCCTTTGGTGGTCTTTGTTCTTTGTGTGAGCTTGTTTTGTCTCGATTGTGTCGAGCCGTTGCCCTTGCCTAAGGGGACCGAGACTTTCCTTCTTCAAGTGATCTTGCTCTTTGCCTTTCCTTTGGCTTTCGATCGCTTGTTGAAGTTTCTTTTAGTCGTTTCTTTTCTTTTCCTTTTCTCTATGGTTACCAATCATGTGTGTTGTCAATGCACTCATCAAGGGGGAGATTGAGAGCCTGTGTGGTTCGAGGACCGGTGGATGGTCGCTTCCTGGTGTGATGAGTGATTGACAACGTGGTGTGGACAGACTCTTGGCTAAGTATTGCAAGTGCAGGTTGCGGCTTGACTGGTGTTGGTGCAGGTGAAGAACAAGTGCGAAAGGTCGTTGCCGGTGAGGCCTCCAGGTGTGGAGAAGACAAGTAGGCTTGGTTCGAGGGACCTGGTGGCCAGCGGGGTCAAGTGTGAGCCGCATGGTGGCAAGAACAGCAAGACGAAGTCGTGGATGGTTTCTTGGTTGAGCCTCAAAACCAAGGTCGAGCCGGGACAACGTGGGAGCCGAGTCATGAGTGGTGATTGGCGGAGGCTACACCGAGTTCGCGGGGTTTGCAGTGGTTCACCAGAAAACCACTAGGTTACACGGTTGAGCCACAAAACCGAGGCCGAAGACTCGACGAGGAGGTGTTACCACCCAAGCCGGTTCAACCGCCCACGAGGGGTGTTCAGACCGTTTGGGCCAGTCTAACCGCCCAGGGGGGGCGATCTGACCGCCCGGGTCGCAGCCGCCGAGAAGCTTCGAAGCGGAGGACACGCGTCGGGATCGCAAGGCTTGCGTCGAGGCTACGCAAGTTTGCGGTCGCTGGGCATCTGTCCGATGGTGAAAATCTGAAGACTTCCAAATTCGCCCTTGAGGGGCATGTATCCCTAGTTATCTAGTAAGGGTAGTTTAGTCTTTCGGTTGCCCCCATATAAACACTTGAGGGGATGGATGGCAGCCAACTCTTGGAACCCTAGCTTATTTCCCTTTGTCATTTTCGTTTGTATTTGCCTCTAGTTTTTCTAGGACTAGCTTGAGAGCTTCATGTAAGATCTAGAGAGAGGGATGGATGACCGGGTGGCAAGCTAGACCTTGTATGAACCTTCATGGTATGTATAGATGATTCGGCGTGTTTCCTCAAGGCCTTGTGTTGCCTCTCCCGTTTTCCTTTTTGGTGATTTTCGGAGCTCTTTCTTGTGATTTTTGTGGCGGAGTTTTGAGGGCGATTTCTTGAGAGTTTCTTGTTGGGTATCACGTATGAGGACCTTGTGCCTCTTTGACTGGTGACTTTGCCCCAAGAACTCCCTTGAATCGACCTCGATTTGGTGGTTTTTCGAGTTGCTCGAGTTCATGACCTAGAGGGCCAAGATCCGCGATTCCCTTTGATTGACAGCATTTCGGTTCGATTCCTTTGGTGGAGAGGTTGGCCAGGAGGTAACCCAGGTATTCCCGAAGTCTCGCTGCAATCCGTGGGGTGAATCGGGAGATCGGGTGATGCGAAGTTGAGGTTTGACCCGTGGCCAAGTTTTCTGGGAGGGGCGGTCTAACCGCCATAGGGGGGCGGTCTAACCGCCCTGGACCTTCCAGGTGCAAGTTTTGGTTTTACCGGATTTTCCTCTGTGAGTTCGTTCGCCTTGATCAGAGGAGCATTCTGGTGAAATCTTGGTTCGTTTCGGCGCAGTTTGCTAGGAGGTCTTGCCTTGAGTTTGTCGCTGGGTACAGGATGTTAGACCGCCCCTGGTAGCCGGTCTAACCGCCCCTAGGCCCTTTGGGTGAAGTTTTGGTTTTCACCGAGATTCTGTGGTAGCTTGCCTGGCCTTGACCAGAGGATCCTACTAGTGAAATTGTGGAGAGTTTTGGAGCTCGGAAGAGGTGTTTCGGAGGATTTCTTAGTTACCATGTGGTGGCGGTCTAACCGCCCCCTATACCCGGTCTAACCGCCCCCTCCAGGCAGGCAGCTTCCGAGTTGTTTCCGCTGCCATGTGTGTGTAGGAGTTGTGGCTGCAGGTAGTGTTTGTTGCTAGGACCAGTAGCACTCCAGTGGCTACGTGGTTTTGGCAAACGGAAGGTTGCGTGCGGAGACTGTGTTTTTGGGTATCCGACCAAGTTCATCTTGTTGGAGAAGTCATCTCCTTCGAGAAGAATTTTTATCGGCTCCCATTCACTCCCCCTCTCTGGTCGCCAGTTCCGGTCCTTCAACACCATCAGCAAAAGAGCAAAGCACAAAGCAACTTCAGGCAACACAAAGAGCTCCCAAAGCATGAATGCAAGCTCCCCCTGAACAAATGCGTGCAAAACTCAGGTTCTCCCCCTGAATTGAGTATCCATCTTTTTCTCCCCCTTGATGCAAAGACTCTCCTTACAAAGTGCATTTCTCCCCCAAACATGCACACTTCTCCCCATGTTATGAATTGGAGACACAATTCTCCCCCTTGTTTGTAATGCCTGAATCAAGGCTACAAATGCAAGCATGTGCTTCTCAAATAGACAAAGAGCACTACAACATGCTAAAAATGAGGCATAGACAAGCAAGATAGCCACTTATTCAGTACAAGCATCGCCAACAAGATAGAAAGGAACATATAAGCATGTGACAAAGCCATGATCAAAATGAAGCAGTTTTTAACAAAAACTTCCCTCTCATGAGCATAGGACCTCAACATGACCAAAATGAGCACAAATGACATATAACCCACAAACTTCATGCAAGGTTACAAGTTCTCATCACAAGATCATCACAAACACCTACAAGCTATCTCATGCCATGTCAAAGCCACCGAGCCATATGTCTACTTCTAAACATGAGACTTCTCAACGGTAGACATCATGCTACGGTTTAGCACCCAACAACAACAACAACAACAACTTAGCCTTTTGTCCCAAGTAAGTTGGGGTAGGCTAGAGATGAAACCCACAAGAAACAAGGGTATGAGAAGCACAAAGCACAAGAACACAAAAGAACAAAAGAAAAAGAAAAGATCATGTTTCATGAAATTAAAGCATACATGACATGATACCAATTGATGACAAAATCATCAAGCATAGACATTTCAACATACCAATTACATGATTTAAAATTAAGCATGATACATGAAGTGTCTTTGCGGCAAAAAGAAGCTTAGGCTTCTCCACAAAGTAGCATGTAGGCTAAACATTCATGATGACAAATGGGTCTTTGACCCCAAATGGAAAGAGCATGATACCCAAGCACAAATTAAGTAAGATATAGCCATAAGAGCAGAATTTGAGCATGAAAGGCATTCAACTCACAAGAGAGGATCATATATAGCATTTTCACAAAATAAGCCATCCACATGCATATACATCCCAAAGCTACCAAGAGCATAGCTAGACATCACAAGAGCTCACTAGCAAGATCATAAGCTCACATCTAGCATATCATGGTGATCGATGTATATGAGAGAAGCACATTCTCCAAAGCATATGATACCAATGCAGTCTATGATACAACGATGCTAAACATGATATGTTACATGAATGCAAGATGCAAAATGCATATGTACATGACATCCCCAATCCAAGCTCAAAAAGAACACAAGAGCACAAAACTCACAAGCTCCCCCTAAACACATGCACTAGGGCCAAAGAGCATACAAAGCTCACCCTAAATACAAGCGCCAGGGCAAAGATCACACCAAGCTCACAAGCTCCCCTAAGCACATGCACTAGGGCCAAAGAGCATACAAAGCTCACCCTAAACACATGTGAAAGAGCAAAGAGCACAAAGAAACCAAGTGGCTTAACGAGAGCCACACAACTCAAAGTCTCCAATCTACTTTCCTTGATCACTCATTCTCGTCCATCATCCCCAAAAGTGATGTTCTCCTTTGACACCACCGGGGTGAGGCTGGAGGGCCACCTTCGATCTTCGGTCATGTGCCGCTAGCCTCTGGAGTCGATCCACCAAAAGTCCTCCAAGCCTCCCGCCTGCAAAATCAAAACCAAGAGCGAGAACGAGCAACCGACTCAACACTGGGGTGAGCACAAAAAGAGTCAAACCAGTGCCGAGCCATTTGCTCAAAAGTGGGGTTAGCAAAAAACATCCTATCACGCCTAGCAAAGCTGCAACCACCACGGGGAGACCACTCCCATCTCGCTGAACGAGTACGAGCACCACGAAAGGGAAAGCGTGGTCCGTAGTCCCTCTGAGACTCAAAACTGCGACCCCTCCCGTACTCGTATCGACCACGAGGTGGAGAGCGTCCAGCAAACTCAACACCACCAGACTTAACACACCAACCAAATAAAAGCTCTAAAGCTCTCAATTGAGTACCATAGAAAGGATACCAATTGAAAGATCACAAACGTCTACCAAAAGCCAAGGCAAACTCTTGAAACCAAATCCCCATCGATAAGCCAAGCTCCCCCTCAACCAAAGCAAACTAGCAAGCAAAAGCTAGGAAAAGAAAGAGCAAAAGAAAATCTCTAAATCCAAATGAAAAGAAGAAGCAAAACACAACCCGAAGACAAGACAAGCCCAAAGCCACAAGGAAAGCTCAAAACATGCTACACAATGCATTTACAATACCAATTAAGATAAATAAAACATTGTACATTGAATACACATACATGAATAAAAGCATGGGCTAACAAGCATGTCAACAAGGTGCATAACTATACAAAGATACTACCCAAAATGATACTAATGAACAACATGATATATCCACAAGAGAACAAAGGTAAAGCATGACATGAAGTTCATAAATATCATACAAAAGATAGCAAGATAGGTATACAAGATCACAAAGCTATCATAAACAAGGTGGCTAGCCTACCATGGTTTATACACAAGCACGACACAAGAACAAAGCATGCAACAAGTATATAAGTGAGTACAAAGGGAAAAGGAAAACTCACTATACATGTGTACAAAGGCTTCCAAGAGCCATTCAAAGCGGTGTGGAGAACTATCATTTCTTGATCACCTCACGGACAAAAGATCAAGTGCCATCTAGCTCATGTTCTCGAACCGCGTCTCCATACCTACACACAAGGAGACGAAAAAGACCAAGTCTTGGATCCCAAAGGATTAGCAAGCACATACTTGGGAATCCAATACTTGGTCACATGGGTAAGCGATGCACTCAACTTATCATGTGAGTTAGCATGATGTGAATGAAAAGGTTTTTGAACACCCTTAGAACCATGCCTCAAAGAAGCAACCCGCGAAGAAAGACGAGTGCTACCATAAGCAAAAAGGCAAAGATCCTTCGAGGTCGTAGGAGAAGAACCAACACGAACATGTCGCGGACCAACACAAGAAGTACTAGAAGCATGTCCATGCCACAAGTGTTCATGCCATGAGAAGGGTTATGAACAACCAAAGACCTAGAAGCACAAGCTCGCCGCATTTTCCTTGCACGACGGTAGCAAAAGCTCTCTTGATGCCTATCCTTCCCACAATGAGAGCAATGGTACAAAGGCCTATCGAGAGGCACGGTCTGAGTGGACGAATCACCATTCTCTTGTGAGTAAGAAGTCCCTTGGGACTTAGAGCAAGAAGCATCAACCTCAACACTCGACTTGGTGCCAACATTAGAATCACACATGCCATGAGAAAGGCTACGTGGCTTCTTAAAAGCTTTGGCACGCACACGTCGCTCGTGCTTGACACGACGAAAGCAAAACTCCACGGTATGCCCATCGTTCTTGCAAAAGGTGCAATGGAACCTCAGTTTGGAAGTATGAGTTCCAAAGAAGTGGGAAGCACCCTTTCCATTGGAATCATCTTGGGCAATACCGGAAGAAGCAGCAAGCTTAGGAGTAGCTATGGGAGAGCTATCCAAAGCACTAGCACACTTGCCACCATCCAAAGACTCACGCTCAAAAGAAGAAGTCGACTCTGGTTGAGAAGAAGTAAATTTAGAAGCATCAACATCGGAGTGACAAGAGAAGCGAGAATCCAAACCCTTAGCACAAAGACTCTTGCACCTTGTGTGCAAAACCTCATTTTGAGACTTGAGGCGCTCACAAGTACCACATGTCATATTTCTCAAATTATTGATTTCCTCTTCAATGCATTTAGCATATGTGGTACGCAAGAGTTCATTTTCTTTCTCAAGATTGGCACTCATCTCATCATGCTCAACCAACTTGGCGCTCATATCCTCGCACATCTTTTTTAAAGCCAAAACTTCACTTTCCAAATCAATGCATGAGGTGCAAATGAAATCACATGAACAAGCAACATCATTT
Organism: Cenchrus fungigraminus; assembly: GCA_036936925.1. Taxonomy (NCBI): domain Eukaryota; kingdom Viridiplantae; phylum Streptophyta; class Magnoliopsida; order Poales; family Poaceae; genus Cenchrus; species Cenchrus fungigraminus. Next base: position 79,867,996 of record CM072772.1, read on the forward strand.
ACATCAAACAAAGCATCGACCTTATCACAAGAAGTATGGCAAGCATCCTCAACAAGCAAGAAAGAGCACTTGATACAAGGCATGGATTTCATATCACGAATTTCAGCCCTAGCATGCTCAAGATCATCTACACGTGTGGTGTGAGTCAATTTTAGTTCATTTATTTCAGCAAGCAAAGACTCACAATAAACACATGGCAAGGAAGCACTTGTCTCCAACAAAGCAATATTACTTCTAGTCACATCAAGATCAATATTCAAAGCAACACAAGAGTTGCACGACATAGAAGCATTAGATTTCAACAAGTCAATTTCAGATTGCAAGTTAGCAAGAGATGATCTCAATTCATCATTCTCAAAATCAAGATTGTCACATGCTCTTATAAGAGCTTCAACATGATTATTGCGACAACTAGTTTCATGTTTTAGCTTCTCATTTACAGCACACAAGGCATCACAAGATTTGCATGGCAAAGGAGAGTTCTTAAGCTCAACAAGCATCTCGCCATAAGCACAAAGACAAGTGAACAAACCAATGATACCTTGGGAGAGCTTCACTTTGCTTCTCTTGATAAGCTTGACTTGGAGATCATCTTCTTGAGCCACCAAAAGCCGCGTCAATGCCATTCCTTCCTTATCTTCCTTCAACTCCTCACACTTCCATCTCCACTTGTGGTCATCTCCCGATGCAAACTCCATCACATCAATCTCTGAAAACAAAGACACACAAGAAGAAGAGCTTGGTGCCATACTCAAAGCACCGGTTAGGATTAGTTGAAAGCAAGCTCAAAGCGCGCAAACCAAAGCCGCGAGCAAAAGCACCCTTTTCTCCGTCGCCCTATGGATCACAAGGCCGGTTAAGGTGGAGTGATCTGTAACCAAGCTCTGATACCAATTGAAGGACCGGATTGGCGACCAGAGAAGGGGGGAGTGAATGGGAGCCGATAGAAATTCTTCTCAAAGAACTCGGCCTATGTCCCAAAATCAAACCCACGGAACCTACACTTGCTCAAGTCAACCGTCAAGGTTACGTAGTTATAGAGGAACTACTAACCTTAGGAACAATCCTTGGTTCACCTAGCGGAAGCACGAAACAAGAAACCAAAGCGAGCCGGACAACACCAAATCAAACCGGGTCACCCTGACATAGAGGGCGGGTCACTCTCCACCCACCAGAACGAAAACGGGTCACCGTAACATAGGGGGCGGGTCACCCGCCAGCCGGGTCACCCTGACATAGGGGGCGGGTCACCCTGAGCGCCCAGAAAATCAGCAAGCTGACGATCGAATAAAAATTCAAAACCCAAACAAACAACCTCCTAAAATCGAGAGGTTTTAACCAAGGCTTTGCAGCAACACTAAGAAGCTTCTCCCAAAAGATGTCCCCAAAAAGATCAAGGAAACTCTACGGATCTAATTCGGAAGAAGAGGAACTAGAAAGTCAACGTCACCTAGGGTCACCCGACCATAGGGGACGGGTAACCCGGGGTAGCCCAGAAAATCACCCGCGGTTCAACTCCAAACTTTCGATCGATGGATCTCCCTAATCGCTGGATGGATTAAGCCCAAATTTTGGGTAGATGAGAAGCATCTCTAAGAGAAGCTATGTCCAAAATCTTGTAGCCCCAAACCTATCCAATCAACCGGAATCGCAAATCTCGTGCACTTAAAGCACCAACTCGAGTTCATCCAAACCTCACCAAATCGAGGCCGATTCCCGGCGTTTGAAGGGTCAAGATCATCCACAAAGATACACAAGACATCCACCTATGATCCCCTCAAAGAAATGTAGAGAGAAATGGCCTACAAATCGACGCACAAGGATCGAACCGAAAAGCTCTGAAAATGCAAAGAAAAGGAACTCGGAAATAGAGAAGGAGATAGAATTAAATCCGCTGGGAGCAAAGGATTTAGCACAAGATTGAGATGAAGACTTCACTATGAATCTCTTGTCCAAATTGGTTACAAGCCACTCCAAGAAACACAAATCTTGAATGGCAAAAAGCTCACACAAAGAGCCGCTCACTCCTCTCACCTTCTCTCCCAAGAGCACCCCAAAACGAAAGAGCACTCCCACCACTAGTCAAAGAGTTAGCTGAAAATTCAGCCCCCTCCTCCTATATATTGGCCCTCTGGAAAAGATCGAAGTGCCCCTACATTAGGAGATACAATACAAGCCCTCACAGGGGCATTTTGGTCAACACATGAAGTTCTCCATCGGACGGCCGCGCATCCATCGGGCCTTCGCGTCCTCCCAATGCAAGCACCTCGATCATGTCGCGTGTCGCCCGCTTTGAAGCCTCTCGGCACGCCCGGATCCTGTCTCCGCCCGCCGAGCCTCCGGTCTTGGTTTTGTGGCTCAACCAAGTAACCCTGATGGTTTTGTGGTGAACCGCCATAAACCCCACGGACTCGGTGCAGCCTCCATGCTAATCCCACTCATGACTTGGCTGCCACGTTGTCCCGGCTAGACCTTGGTTTTAAGGCTCAACCAAGAAACCGTACACGACTTCATCTTGCTTTTCTTGCCACCATGCGGCCCGCACTTGATCCCGTTCGGCCACCGGGTCCATCGAGCCGAGCCTAGTTGTCTCTCCACTCATCGGAGGCCTCGCAAGGCAAAGACCTTTCGTGCCCACTCTTCACCTGCACCAACGCAAATCAAGCCACAACCTGCACCTGAAATACTCGGCCAAGAGTCCGTCCACACCACATTGTCAATCACTCATCACACCAAGGAGCGACCATCCACCGGTCCTCGAATACTCCGGTCCTCAGTTTGGGAGCTGGTAGATCCTCCACCGGGTTGTAAGCCGATCGGGACAAAATGGGTGTGGAAAAATAAAGAGGGTGAGAAACAAGTCGAGGTTGGTGGTGCAACGGTATAGTCAGAAGGAGGTGATCGACTACGAGGAGACCTTTGCTCCCGTAGCCCATTTGGAGGCGATTAGGATCCTTCTAGCCTTTTTCGTGCCTAAAGGGTTCAAATTGTACCAAATGGATGTGAAGAGTGCCTTCCTGAATGGTGTGTTGGAGGAAGAGGTGTTTGTGAAGCAACCACCGGGGTTTGAGAGTGAGAAGTACCCCCACCTGGTGTACAAGTTGAGTAAGGCGCTCCATGGGTTGAAACAGACGCCTAGGGCTTGGTATGGCAGGTTGAGGGGGTTTGTGTTTGCTAAGGGCTTTGAGATGGGGAAGGTAGATCAGACCTTGTTTCTCCTCAGGCAGGGTGTTGATATTCTGATTGTTCAGGTATACGTGGATGATATTATCTTCGGTGGCTCGTCTCACTCTTTGGTTGCAAGGTTTGCAGAAGACATGAGCAGGAAATTCGAGATGAGCATGATGGGTGAGTTGTAGTTCTTCCTCGGCCTCCAGATCAAGCAGTCGAAGGAAGGAACATTTGTGCACCAAGCAAAGTACACCAAAGACATTGTGAGGAAGTTCAAGATGGAGGACTCCAAGGCCATGGTGACGCCTATGAGTAAGACTACAGCCCTTGATGCGGACGAGGAAGGTGATCACATGGACCAGAAGGAGTACCGGAGCATGATCGGGTCACTCCTGTACTTGACGGCGATGAGGTCGGACATCCAGTTCTCGGTTTGTCTGTGCGCTCGTTTTCAAGTGTCTCCAAGGACTTCGCATCGGCAGACAGTCAAGCGCATATTCAGGTATTTGCGATACACTCCCGACTTCGACGTTTGGTACACCGCGTCTTCTTCTTTGGCGCTTCATGGATTTTCAGATGCGGATTTTGCTGGGTGTCGGTTGGATAGGAAGTCCACTTCTGGGACTTGCCAATTCTTGGGTTCTTCTTTGGTGTCTTGATCTTCCCGCAAACAATCGAGTGGTGCTCAATCCACTACCGAGGCAGAGTATGTAGCTGCTGCTAGTTGTTGCTCTCAGCTCCTTTGGATCACATACACCATGAGTGACTTTGGTGAGGAGTATACGCATGTCCCACTCCTATGTGACAGCACTAGTGCCATAAGCGTTGCGAAGAACCCAGTGCTCCATTCCAAAACTAAGCACATAGAAGTGAGGTATCATTTCCTGAGAGACGATGTGGAGAAAGGGAAAATAGCTTTGATCCATGTACCCACACATGACCAACTAGCCGATATCGTCACCAAGCCCCTAGATCAAGCAACTTTCACTCGTTTGCGGGGGAACTTGGAGTGTGTTTGATTTCTTGAGTTGGGTGTGGGAGCTCCTTTGTAGCATATGTATAGCTTTCCTTTGTGCATGTTTGCATTTGCATTGCATTTTGTATCATGATGTATAGGCATCTTTGTATCTTAGGTTGCATGCATTTGTATCATATGCATTGTGGTAGGAAAAGCTTCTCCTATATACATTGTTCACCATGATGTGCTATATATGATCTTGTGAGCTAGTTTGGTATGATATGGTTAGTTTGGCTTAGCTCTTGATGATCTTGGTTTATGCCCATGGTTGCTAGCTATGTTTTTGAAAAATGCCATATGTATGCTCTCTTGTGAGTAAATGCCTTTATATGATCTTGACATGTTTTTGTGGCTTGGCTATGCTTAATTTGTGGTTGGATAGCTTATTTTGATCATATGGGGCCAAAGACTCATTTGTCATCATGAATGTTTAGCCCGCTTGCTTTATCCTGTGGAGGGGCTTAAGTTCCTTTTTGACGCAAAGACATTTCATGTACCAAATGCAAATCTGAAAATGAAATGTAACTTGCTTGGAAAATGTGCTCCCATGTCATTTCTGCTTATTGTATATTGCTTTGGGTGCTAAACCGTTGCATGATTCCTACCAATGAGAAGTCTCATACATAGAAGTAGGCACATGGATCGGTGGCTTTGACATGACATGAGGTGCTTGAGGGTGTTTATGATGTTCTTATGATTAGAATGGTTGCCCTAGCATGAAGTTTCTGTGGCTTTGCCATTTTGACATGTTTTGCTCATGTTTAGGAATTTGCTCATGAGAGGGTGCTTTTTCACAAAATTGCTCAATTCTATCTTAGCTTCGCCCAATGGTTGTGAAACTTGGTGATCATGTAGTTGATATTCATACGAAGCTATAGAGTATCTAACTTGCTCATTTGGATATGTGTAGCATCTTGTGATGAATTTTGTCTATTTGAGAAGCTCTAGGTTGCATTTTTCTGATTTTTGCCTTGATTCATGCATTTGCAACAAGGGGGAGATGGTTGTGAAGGAAAAGAGCTTCTGGATGCATTTAGAAGGCTTCCGAGTGGTTTCGAGCCGTTTTTGGGCTCTTTCTATTCCCAGGTTTCCCAGGTGGTCATCGGCCTGACCGGTGGAGCTCACCGGTCTGACCGGTGTGAGTGTCAGGATCTGGGCAGATCTGGCGCACCCGTCTGACCGGTGAGGTGGACCGGTCTGACCGGTGAGAGCTGAGCTGGTACAGCTGCTCTATCTTGTGAAGTGGTTTGCATGCATTCGTTCAGGGGGAGCTTGCATGTGTCCAGGGGGAGCTCTTTGTGGTTTTCGAGCTTTGTTTTGGTGGTTTGTGCTCTTTGTTTGAGCTTTGTTTTGTCTCGGTTGTGTCGAGCCATTGCCCTTACCTAAGGGGACCGAGACATGTCTTCTTTAAGTGATCTTGCCCTTTGCCTTTTCTTTGGCTTTCGATCGCTTGTTGGAGTTTCTTTTGGTCGTTTCTTTTCTTTCCCTTTTCTCTTTGGTTACCCAAATGTGTGTGTTGTCAATGCACTCATCAAGGGGGAGATTGAGGACCTGTGTGGTTCGAGGACCGGTGGATGGTCGCTTCTTGGTGTGATGAGTGATTGACAACGTTGTGCGGACTGATTCTTGGCTAAGTATTGCAGGTGCTGTCGGTGTTTTAACCCGGCAACCTACCAAGGGGAGTACCCGAGGTAGATGTTTGTGGCCTCGCCGAGATCGGGAACTCGAAGGAGAGTCACGTGGCACACAATTTAGACAGGTTCGGGCCGCGAGGTGCGTAATACCCTACGTCCTATATGCTGCGTAGCTCTGGATTGATTGGGTGTGTTTACAAGATAATGCAGATAGGAGATAGGGGTTCCTGCCTCGCCTTATATAGTCCGGGAGGCAGGGTTACAAATCGGTTTGGAAGGGAGAGTACTAGTCGTGTACGGCTAGGAGTACTTTACATGGATCCGGACATGTCTATCTTCCTAACCGAGTACTAGCCCTCTGGATGCCTTGTGCTTCACGCCGTCTTGTGCCGTGCAGCTCAAGTCGAGTAGTCCCAGGGGCCCACGCAGTAGTCGGTCCTGGTACCCGCCTGAGTAGTGGGCCCAAGGATGTCCGTACGACAAGCCCCTGAGTACTTTGTAGTCGAGCAGGATGTTTTAGAGTAGTCTTGACGGCCTTGGCGAGTAGTCCTTAAGTGTCCCCAAGTTCTACAAGCCATAAGTCCTCAAGATTGATTGAATTATCCTGAGGCTGGAAGGTACTCCAGCTGATCTTTGAGTAGTCTTGAAGTCTTCTCGAGTAGTTCCCAAGCGTCCCCGAGTGCTTCTCTCGAAGGTCTTCAATAATACTCGCGATGTCTTGCTGAAAAACCATATGGAAAATGCGATTCGCAGAATCGCATTCCATATGGAATGTAGCCCCCGAGCCTTAGGTCGAATTGTAGATTCAAGAAGAGGGTCAATCTGAAGTTCTGTCAATCTTATCCCGAAAAATCCAGAGAAAAAACTGAAGGACACGTGGCACGGAGCCCCCCGAGCCTTGAGTCGAGTACTTTCTCTCGAATTGAAGGGTCATCTTGACTGTAGAATGTGTCCGGAGTGAGTCCTTGATCTGTTGTAGCCCACTGAATCCGTCGATTGAAGCTGAGCCCTCGAGATTGAGAGCGTCGAGTACTGGAATACGAAGAGTTAGTCTGCCGCCGCTGAGTCAGCCGCCTGAAACTTATCCGCTCACTCGGAACTGAGCCGCTTGATGGCTTATAAATAATAGGTGAACCCCTTAGGGTTTTTCACTCCCAGCGGTTGCATTTCGTTATGATTAGATCTGAATCATCTCCTCCCTTCACTACTGCTACCGCCGCCGTTGCTAAGTGAGAGCCAGGTGTGGTTCGAGGACCGGTGGATGGTCGCTTCCTGGTGTGATGAGTGATTGACAACGTGGTGTGGACTGATTCTTCGCTAAGTATTGCAGGTGCAGGTTGCGGCTTGACTGGTGCAGGTGCAGGTGAAGAACAAGCGCGAAAGGTCATTGCCGGTGAGGCCTCCAGGTGTGGAGAAGACAAGTAGGCTTGGTTCGAGGGACCTGGTGGCCAGCGGGGTCAAGTGCGGGCCGCATGGTGGCAAGAACGGCAAGATGAAGCCATGGACGGTTTCTTGGTTGATCCTCAAAACCAAGGTCGAGCCGGGACTATGTGGGAGCCGAGTCATGAGTGGTGATTGGCGGAGGCTACACCGAGTTCATGGGGTTTCCGGTGGTTCACCAGAAAACCACTGGGTTCCTTGGTTGATCCACAAAGCCAAGACCGAAGAACCGAAGACGGAGGTGCAGCAGCTCCAGACCGGTCTGACCGGTGGGTCTGACCGGTCTGACCGGTGGGTACTAGTCTGACTGGTGAGGAGCACCGGTCTGACCGGTGTGCGACGACGAAGTCCGGAATCTTCGAAGCGGAGGACACGCGTCAGGATCGCAAGGCTTGCGTCGAGGCTAAGCAAGTTTGCGGTCGCTGGGCATCCGTCTGATGGTGCGAAGACAAAGATTTCCGAATTCGCCCTTGAGGGGCATGTATCCCTAGTTAGCTAGTAAGGGTATTTTCGTCTTTCTGTTGCCTCCATATAACCCAAGTGGTGAGAGGATGGCAGCCATCTCTTGGAACCCTAGCTCATTTGCTTTCCTATTTTCTCTTCCTATTTTCCTTAGGATTTTCTTAGGACCAGCTTGAGAGCTTCATGGTGAGATCTTGTGAGAGGGAAGGATGATCGGGCGGCAAGCTAGACCTTGTATGAACCTCTTTGGTATGTATAGATGATTCGGCGTGGTTCCTCAAGGCTTGGATGTGTCTTTCCCGTTTCTCCTTGTTGGTGATTTTCGGAGCCCTTTCTTCACGATTTTCTTGGAGCGATTTCGAGGCCTTTCTCTTTGGGATTTGGTGGGGGATGTATGCATGAACCCTTCGTGGTTCTTTTCCCTTTGATTCCCCTCCCAAATCAGTGAGCAAAGGGGCTCGATTTTGGGGTTTTTGTGGCTCTAGGGTTAGAGGCGTTCTTGGTGGGATTTCCTCGATTCCTCTTGTTTTGACGAGTTTTGGTGGACCAAATCTTGGCTATGGAGTGCCTATGAGGTGTTCCTACTATCCCCAAAGTCTTGTGCAAAACCGTGGAGCGATTCGAGAGATCGGGAGTTGGATTTGGAGGAGTTGACCCGCGGGTGCTGTTCATCCCCGAGCGGCCCAGCTTGACCGGTCTGACCGGTGCTACTCACCGGCCTGACCGGTGCAAGGCCTTGTGGGTTTTGTCTCGGGTGAACGTTCTGGTGAGTTCGTTGTAGTCCCGTGTTGCTGCTGTTTCGAGTTTGGGTCAATTTGGAGTTCGGAAGGCCTGTTTGGTGGATTTGGGGTTTCCTGGCTTGAACCGGTCTGACTGGTGAGCTACACCGGCCTGACCGGTGTAGGGGCCTTCTGTGGAAGTTCCCAGGTTTTACCAGCAGGGACCGGTTTGACCGGTGCTGCTCACCGGCCTGACCGGTGTAGGTCAGTAGCTGCTCGAGTTGGTTTTTCCGCTGCGTTCTCGAGTAGGTGTAGGTGGTTGTTGGTTCCTAGGACCAGTAGCACTCCAGTGGCTGCGTGGTCTTGGCCAACTTAGGTAGTTGAGTCGGAGACATGATTTGGAAGCCGTGTTCGTCTTGTTGGAGTTCTCATCTCCTTCGAGAAGAATTTTTTATCGGCTCCCATTTACTCCCCCCCTCTCTGCTTCGCCTAATCGGTCCTTCAATTGGTATCAGAGCCGGTTCGGGTCTTTATTGACTCTTACCAGTCTAAGATCCAAAGATGGCGTACCAGGAATGGGGTTCGGGTCCTCCGCACTTTGATGGGAAGAACTACCAGATGTGGCAGAGGCGGACGGCAGCGTTCCTCCGCGGAAAGGGTCAGATCCTTTGGGACGTCACGGTGAACACAGCTTATGTTCATCTGATGAACTTCCTTGCTCCAGGATCGAGGGATATGTTCGAAGCCAACAACAAGGCTGTCGACTACTTGTTTCGTGCTCTGTGTCAGCCTGAATTCGATCGGGTTCAGACAGAGGACTTAGCTTGTAGGATTTGGGAGCAGTTGAAGGATGCTCATGCTGGGAATGCTCAGGTTCAGGCTCGGATGTACGCGACTTACCGGAGAGAGTACGAGAACTTCACTCATCTCCCCGGCGAGTCCGTCGATGCCCTTTTCCAGCGGTTTACGGTTGTTGTGAACAACATGAGAGCCAATGTGGCCGTGCTCCCATACGATGATCATGATAGAGCCGTGAAGCTCTTGCACTCGTTGGATCGTACCGTATGGGACGGGAAGTTTGAGGCTATTATTGAGTCCGAGAAGTACGACACCTTGACGGTGAACGAGCTGTTCTCGAAGCTCAAGTCAGCTGAGTTGGACCGTGGTATGACAGCCAAGACCGAGAGCCCGACTGATTCTCATAGTCTTGCTCTCGTTGGTGGCAAAGGAGCTAAGTCTAACGCTAACGCATCCTCCAGGATGTACTCTCTATCTTCTTTGATGTCTTTGCCAGACGAAGAGTTCGACGTGCTTGGAGAGGACAAGCTGGCGTTGCTGACCAGGCGGTTCGAGAGGCTGCACGAGAACCGGGTGAACATGAGGAGGACAGCACGGACGTGCTTTCAGTGCGGCAAGCCGGGACACTTCGTCGCCGACTGCCCGGAGAAGATGGAGAACAAGGATGGCTACAAGGACGGCTACAGGCACCGGTCGAGCAAGGACGGCAAGTACCGATCGAGGCGCGATCACAAGCACAAGAACAAGCACAAGGACGAGCGACAGTCGAGGAAGAAGGATGGCCGCGGCAGGAAGGCCCGAGCGATGGTCGGAGCGAGTGACGTCGACTCCAGCTCCGCCAACTCTTCCTCGAGCTCGATTAGCAGTGAAGATGAAGGTGATCGGCGCAAGAACAAGAAGTCATCCAGGAACTTGAGCGGGTTAAGCTGCTTCGCGGGAGATGGCTTCTGCGGCATGGCTCGTAGCTCCGGCAGCAAGAAATGTCACCAGAGCGACTCGGACTCCGACTCCGAGGACGAGGTATGTGATGAGCTCTCTTCTTTGCGCAAGGAGAATGATGAGTTGGTTGACTTTCTTGATAATCGCGATCACATGCTTAGAGATGCTAAGAAGATGAGGAAAGAGCTTAGGGCCTCACTAGAAGATGCTAGGAACCGTGTGGCTGAGCTAGAAATCCAGAACCTAGATGCTAAGCTTCAGATTGATTCGCTTAAGGCTTCTCCTGATGTTTTTGATGAGATTGATTGATGTGATTGCTCTGTGTACCTAGCTGATCTTACTGCTCTTAAGGATAAGCATGCTTCTACTTGTGATGAACTAGATATGCTTAGGGTTGAAGTGGCTGAGCTTAAGTCTAGACCTGCTTTGCTAGGTGCTTTGCACTTCTTGCCCTGTTTTGCATGGAAAGATTGATGAGATGCATGCTTACACTGTTTCGCTTGAGGCAAAGTTGAAAGAGCCTATTCCCACTTCTTGCTCTACTTGTGAATTGCATGCGGTTAAGAATTTGGAGCTTGCACATTATGTTGATTGCTTGCAGGATGAGAATGATGAGCTGAGAAAATGTATGAGCTGGTTGTCAGGTCTGGAGCCTCAGCTTGGTATCATGATAGCGGCTTTCAAACGCTATGATGGTCAGGCACTTGGGGCTGACAAGCTTGGAGAGAACAGTGGTGAGGGAGTTGAGAGAGTTGGAGAGATTCCTATCCCACCACCAAACAGATACAAGAACAAGTTTGAGCCCAAGCCTAACCATCTCAGAAACAAACTTGACACTACTCCAGATCCACCCATATTCCCTCACCCAACAAATGATTTTCAGAAATCGGTGAAGTTTGTGAGCCCAAAGGGAGGTGAGGAAGGAGAGAAGAAGGGTGAGAAACCGAGTGGGCAGCCCCAACCCAAGCCTAAGCCTAAGCCACAGCCCATGAAGCCCCATTGTGGGTATTGTGGGAGAGATGGCCACAAGGATGAGTTTTGCTTCAAGAGGAAGCGTGAGGAGAGAATGGCTAGAGAGTGGGCTAACAAGGACAGGTACCACCCCTCTAATGGTGTACCTGAGCCTCGTATGCAGATGCCCAGGGCCAAGGCGATTGTGAGGAGGGTTCCGGCTTGGGGAGACCGGAAGGCAGCAGGTGGTGCTGCTGGCCGAGCTACACCGGTCAGACCGGTGCACTACACCGGTCAGACCGGTGCAGGTCTGGGCAGACAGCGAGTTGGTTTTCCTGCTCGTGAGGATGCTCAGTTTGGATCTGGTGGTCGTGGTTCTGGTGGTTGGTCTGGAAAGTTTGTAGGTGGTCAGTTTGCTAGGCGTTCTCCACCTCGTGCTCAATACGGGGGTGGGAGGAGTCGTAGCTTTGAGATGGAGAGGAGGTCCGATCCACGGTTTCTTTTCGTGGCTTTCGTCCTCCTCCTCCAGCTAGAGAGGGTTGGTTCCCTCGTAGTGGTTACTGTGGTGATGTTCGTGGTGGTAGCTTTGATAGGCGTGATGATTTGGTTTGTGCTAACCCCACTTTGGAGCAAATGGCTCGGCACTGGTTTTACTCTTTTGGTACTAACCCCAGTGCTGAGTCGTTTGTTCACTCACGTGCTCGCTTTTGAATTTTAGGTGGGAGACTTGAGGAACGTTTGGTTGATTGACTCCGGTTGCTCGAGGCATATGACCGGAGACAAGGGGTGGTTCTCAAGTCTCATCCCGGTGGTGTCCAAGACATACATCACCTTTGGGGACAATGGGCGAGGGCGTGTGCTATCAGAAGGTGAGATCAAGGTAAGTGACAAGGTCACTCTCAGGCGTGTTGCTCTTGTTCAATCGCTGGGGTTCAATTTGCTTTCTGTGTCCCAGTTGTTGGATGAGGGCTTTGAGGTGTTGTTTCGGCCTGGTGGTTCTCGGATTTTAGATTCTCGAGAGGACCTTGTTTGCATGGTCGTTCCCGAGGGTCAAGTGTTCCGAGCTGATTTCTCTCAGTCTTCCGGTGTGGAGCGTTGTTTTTTGGCTGGTTCATCGAGTGAGTTGTGGAAGTGGCATAGGAAGTTGGGTCACTTGAGCTTTGACCTTTTGTCTCGCTTGAGTAAACTCAATTTGGTCCGAGGATTGCCACGGTTGAGGTTTGAGAAAGAGTTGGTTTGTGCGCCGTGTATGCATGCCAAGATGGTAGCCTCTTCTCATCCGCCTTTCACCGATGTGATGACTGAGCGTCCATGCGAGCTGCTCCATATGGACCTTGTTGGCCCAGCTCGTGTGCGATCTGCGGGTGGAAAGTGGTACGTCCTTGTTGTGGTGGACGACTACTCTCGGTATGCGTGGGTGTTCTTTCTTGAGGAGAAAGGGGAGACGTTTGGTTTTGTTCGAGATCTTGTCTTGAGGTTAAGAAACGAGAGGCACGGAGATGCCATACGAGCGATCCGCAGTGACAATGGCTCGGAATTCAAAAACTCTCACTTCGAAACCTTTTGCCATGAGTTGGGTCTTGAACACCAGTTTTTGAGTCCGTATACGCCTCCCCAGAATGGCGTTCTGGAAAGGAAAAACAGGACCTTGTGCGAGATGGCTCGGACGATGCTCGACGAGCATAGGACTCCGAGAAGGTTCTGGGCTGAGGCGGTCAATACCGCGTGCTATGTGTCGAACAGGATCTACCTCAGGGTTCATAAGAAGAAAACCTGTTACGAGTTGATGCACGGTCGCACACCCAAGGTGAGTCACTTCCATGTCTTTGGTTGTAAATGCTTCATTCTGAAGAAAGGGAAGAAGTTGGACAAGTTCGAGGCTAGGTCTGTCGATGGCATTTTCTTTGGTTATGCATCTCATTCTAGAGCATTTCGTGTGCTCAATCTTGAAACTAACCAAATCGTGGAGACTTGCGAGGTAACCTTCGACGAGACACAGCCACGTAGTCAGCTTGTTTTTGAGTGTGCAGGTGACGACGTACTTGGCGAGGAGATCTTTCAGGAGGAGGAGCATGAACATGGAGATGATGAAGATGGCGGTGTGGTGCCCACGGCTGAACATGTACCTACTACTTTGACGACGATCGTGAACGGGCACTCTCCCACACCTACAACGACAAACCCAGATCAAGGCGAAGCTGCTGTTGAGGGGGAGGTAGCATCAAAGCGAGAACCTCCCCGGCGAGTGCAAGTGGATCACCCAGCTTCAAGAATCATCGGCGACATGAATGAACGTACTACACGGTTGAGGGTTCGGAACAATTCTCATTTCGCTCATGCTGCTTTTGTTGCCACCTTTGAGCCCAAAGACATTGGACACGTGCTATCTGATCATAATTGGGTCAATTCGATGCATGAGGAGTTGGAGAATTTTGAGAGGAACCAAGTTTGGGTGTTGGTTGACCCTCCTCCAGGGTGTAAGCCGATTGGGACAAAATGGGTGTGGAAAATAAAGAGGGAGAGAAAGGAGAAGTGGTGAGGAACAAGTCGAGACTTGTTGCTCAGGGGTACAGTCAGAAAGAGGGGATCGACTACGAGGAGACTTTCACTCCTGTAGCTCGTTTGGAGGCGATCAGGATCCTTCTAGCCTTTTCCGTGGCTAAAGGGTTCAAGTTGTACCAGATGGATGTGAAGAGTGCTTTCCTGAACGGTGTGTTGGAGGAAGAGGTGTTTGTGAGGCAACCACCAGGGTTTGAGAGTGAGAAGTACCCCCACCGGGTGTACAAGTTGAGGAAGGCGCTGTATGGGTTGAAGCAGGCGCCTATAGCTTGGTATGGTAGGCTGAGGGGGTTCCTGTTTGAGAGAGGGTTTGAGATGGGGAAGGTCGATCAGACCTTGTTTCTCCTCAGGCAGGGCAGAGATATACTGATTGTGCAGGTATACGTGGATGATATTGTCTTTGGTGGCTCGTCTAACTCTCTTGTTGCAAGGTTTGCAGAAGACATGAGCAGGGAATTTGAGATGAGCATGATGGGCGAGTTGCAGTTCTTCCTCGGGCTACAAATCAAGCAATCAAAGGAAGGAACATTTGTGCACCAAGCTAAGTACACCAAGGACATTGTGAGGAAGTTCAAGATGGAGGACTCCAAGGCCATGGCGACGCCTATGAGTACGACTACAGCTCTTGATGCGAACGAGGAAGGTGAACACGTGGACTAGAAGGAGTACCGGAGCATGATCAGGTCACTCCTCTACTTGACGGCGACGAGGCCGGACATCCAATTCTCGGTATGTCTGTGCGCTCGTTTTCAAGCGTCTCCAAGGAGTTCACATCGGCAAGCAGTCAAGCGCATTATCAGGTATTTGCGACATACTCCCGACTTCGGCCTTTGGTACTCTGCGTCTTTTTCTTTGGCGCTTCATGGATTTTCAGACGCGGATTTTGCCGGGTGTCGGTTGGATAGGAAGTCCACTTCTGGGACTTGCCAGTTCTTGGGTTCTTCTTTGGTGTCTTGGTCTTCCCGCAAACAGTCGAGTGTTGCTCAATCCACTACCGAGGCAGAGTATGTGGCCGCTGCTAGTTGTTGCTCTCAGCTCCTTTGGATCACATACACCAATAGTGACTTTGGTGAGGAGTATACCCATGTCCCACTTCAATGTGATAGCACCAGTGCCATAAGCGTTGCAAAGAACCCAGTGCTCCATTCCAAAACTAAGCACATAGAAGTGAGGTATCATTTCTTGAGAGCGAACGTAGAGAAGGGGAAGATAGCTTTGATCCATGTACCCACACATGACCAACTAGCCGATATTTTCACCAAACCCCTAGATCAAGCAACTTTCACTCGTTTGTGGGGGGAGCTTAGTGTTTGTTTGATTTCTTGAGTTGGCGTGTGGGAGCTCCTTTGTAGCATATGTATAGCTTTCTTTTGTGCATTTCTTGCTTTTGGCATGGCATATGTAACATGATGTATAGGCTTCTTTGTATCTTAGGTTGCATGTATCTTGTATCATATGCATTGGTTAGGAAAGGCTTCTCCTATATACATTGTTCACCATGGAATGATATGTATGTCTTTGTGAGCTAGTGTGGTAAGCTATGGTTAGTTTGGCTTAGCTCTTGATGATCTTGATTTATATCCATGGTTGATGGCTATGCTTTTGAAAAATGTCACATGTATGCTCTCTTGTGAGTAAATGCCTTTACATGATCTTGACATGTTTTTGTGGCTTGCCTATGCTTAATTTGTGGTTGGATAGCCTATTTTGATCATATGGAGCCAAAGGCTCATTTGCCATCATGAATGTTTAGCCCCATGCTTGATCTTGTGGAGGGGCATAAGTTCCTTTTTGTCGCAAAGACATTTCATGTACCAATTTCAAATCTGAAAATGAAATGTAAATTGCTTGGAAAATGTGCTCCCATGTCATATGTGCTAATTTTAATTTGCTTTGGGTGCTAAACCGTTGCATGATGCCTACCACTGAGAAGTCTCATATATAGAAGTAGGCACATGGCTCGGTGGCTTTGACATGACATGAGGTGCTTGTGGGTGTTTATGATGGTCTTATGCTTAGAATGGTTGTCCTAGCATGAAGTTTGTGTGGCTTTGCCATTTTGACATGTTTTGCTCATGTTTAGGACTTTGCTCATGAGAGGGTGATTTTTCGCAAAATTGCTCAATTCTATCTTAGCTTCGCCAAATGGTTGTGAAACTTGGTGATCATGAAGTTGATGTCATTACGAAGCTATAGAGTATCTAACTTGCTCATTTGGACATGTGTAGCATCCTTTGTTGAATTTTGTCTATTTGAGAAGCTCTAGGTTGCAATTTTTGCATTTTTGGCTTGATTCATGCATTGTCAACAAGGGGGAGAAGTTTGAGCATGATTTGGCTTGCTGCATACATTTAGAAGGTTTCCAAGTGGTTTCGGGCTACTTTTGAGCTCGGGCAGTTTCCCAGGTGGCATCGGCCTGACCGGTGAGGTACACCGGTCTGACCGGTGTAGTTCCCAGGTGCTGGACGATCTTGTCCACCGGTCTGACCGGTGAGGGTGACCGGTCTGATCGGTCAGAGCAAAGCTGAAGCAGCTGCTCTGTTTACGAGGTGGTTTGCAAGCATTCGTCCAGGGGGAGTTGCATTGGTTCAGGGGGAGCTTACATGTGTGCAGGGGGAGCTCTTTGTGGTTTTGGAGCTTTGGACTATTGGCTTGTGCTCTTTGTTTGAGCATGGTTTTTGTCTCGGATGTGTCGAGTCGTTGCCCTTGCCTAAGGGGTCCGAGACTTGTCTTCTTCAAGTGATCTTGCTCTTTGCCTTTCTTTGGCTTTCGATCGCTTGTTGGAGTTTCTTTTAGTCATTTCTTTTCTTTTTCTTTTCTCATGGTTACCAAAACGTGTGTGTTGTCAATGCACTCATCAAGGGGGAATTGAGAGCCAGGTGTGGTTCGAGGACCGGTGGATGGTCGCTTCCTGGTGTGATGAGTGATTGACAACGTGGTGTGAACTGATTCTTGGCTAAGTATTTGAAGGACCGATTAGGCGAACCAGAGAGGGGGGGAGTGAATGGGAGCCGATAAAAATTCTTCTCGAAGGAGATGAGAACTCCAACAAGACGAACACGGCTTCCAAATCACGTCTCCGACTCAACTACCCAAGTTGCCCAAGACCACGCAGCCACTGGAGTGCTAATGGTCCTAGGAACCCACAACCACCTACACCTACTCGAGAACGCAGCGGAAAAACCAACTCGAGCAGCTACTGGGCTACACCGGTCAGGCCGGTGAGCAGCACCGGTCAGACCGATCCCTACTGGCAAAATCTGAGAACTTCCACAGAAGGCCTCTACACAGGTCAGGCCGGTGTAGCTCGCCGGTCAGACCGGTCCAAGCCAGGAAATCCCAAATCCACCAAACTGACCTACCGAGTTCCAAACAGGACCAAACTCAAAACAACAGCAACACGGGACAACAACGAACTCACCCAGACGTTCACCCGAGGCAAAACCCACAAGGCCTTGCACCGGTCAGACCGGTGAGCAGCACCAGTCAGACCGGTCAGGCAGGGGCGCTCGGGGATGAACAGCACCCGCGGGTCAAGTCCCCCAAATCCAACTCCCGATCTCCCGAATCGCTCCACGGATTTGTGTAAGACTTTGGGGATAGTAGGAACACCTCATGGGCACTCCATAGCCAAGATTTGGTCCACCAAAACTTGCTAAATCAAGAGGAATCGAAGAAATCCCACCAAGAACGCCTCTAACCCTAGAGCCACGAAAACCCTAAAATCGAGGCCTTTTGCTCACGGATTTGGGAGGGGAATCAAAGGGAAAAGAACAACGAAGGGTTCATGCATACATCCCCCACCAAATCCCAAAGAGAAAGGCCTCGAAATCACACCAAGAAAATCGCCAAGAAAGGGCTCTGAAAATCACCAAAAAGGAGAAACGGGAAAGACACATCCAAGCCTTGAGTAACCACGCCGAATCATCTATACATACCAAAGAGGTTCATACAAGGTCTAGCTTGCCGCCCGATCATCCTTCCCTTTCACAAGATCTCACCATGAAGCTCTCAAGCTAGTCCTAAGAAAATCCTAAGGAAAAATAGGAAGAGAAAATAGGAAAGCAAATGAGCTAGGGTTCCAAGAGATGGCTGCCATCCTCTCACCACTTGGGTTATATGGAGGCAACCGAAAGACGAAAATACCTTTACTAGCTAACTAGGGATACATGCCCCTCAAGGGCGAATTCGGAAATCTTTGTCTTCGCTCCATCGGACGGATGCCCAGCGACCGCAAACTTGCTTAGCCTCGACGCAAGCCTTGCGATCCCGACGCGTGTCCTCCGCTTCGAAGATTCCGGACTGCGTCGTCGCACACCAGTCAGACCGGTCTGGAGCTGCTGCACCTCCGTCTTCGGTTCTTCGGTCTTGGCTTTGTGGATGAACCAAGGAACCCAGTGGTTTTCTGGTGAACCACCGGAAACCCCGCGAACTCGGTGTAGCCTCCGCCAATCACCACTTATGACTCGGCTCCCACGTAGTCCCGGCTCGACCTTGGTTTTGAGGCTCAACCAAGAAACCGTCCATGACTTCATCTTGCCGTTCTTGCCACCATGCGGCCCGCACTTGACCCCGCTAGCCACCGGGTCCCTCAAACCAAGCCTACTTGTCTTCTCCACACCTGGAGGCCTCACCGGCAACGACCTTTCGCGCTTGTTCTTCACCTGCACCTGCACCAGTCAAGCCGCAACCTGCACCTGCAATACTTAGCCAAGAATCAGTCCACACCACATTGTCAATCACTCATCACACTAGGAAGCGACCATCCACCGGTCCTCGAACTACACCTGGCTCTCAATCTTCCCCTTCATGAGTGCATTGACAACACACAAGTTTTGGTAACCAAAGAGAAAAGGAAAAGAAAAGAAACGACTAAAAGAAACTCCAACAAGCGATCGAAAGCCAAAGAAAAGGCAAAGAGCAAGATCACTTGAAGAAGATAAGTCTCGGACCCCTTAGGCAAGGGCAACGGCTCGACACATCCGAGACAAAAGCATGCTCAAGCAAAGAGCACAAGCCAACAATCCAAAGCTCGAAAACCATAAAGAGCTCCCCCTGCACACATGCAAGCTCTCCCTGAACCAATGCAACTCCCCCTGGACGAATGCATGCAAACCACCTCGCAAACAGAGCAGCTGCTTCAGCTTTGCTCTGACGGGTCAGACCGGTCACCATCACCGGTCAGACCGGTGGACAAGATCGTCCAGCACCTGGGAACTACACTGGTCAGACCGGTGTACCTCACCGGTCAGGCTGATGCCACCTGGGAAACTGCCCGAGCTCAAAAATAGCCCGAAACCATTTGGAAACCTTCTAAATGTATGCAGTAAGCCAAATCATGCTCAAACTTCTCCCCCTTGTTGGCAATGCATGCATCAAGCCAAAAATGCAAAAAATGCAACCTAGAGCTTCTCAAATAGACAAAATTCAACATAGGATGCTACACATGTCTAAATGAGCAAGTTAGATACTCTATAGCTTCGTAATGACATCAACTACAAGATCACCAAGTTTCACAACCATTAGGCGAAGCTAAGATAGAATTGAGCAATTTTGCGAAAAATCACCCTCTCATGAGCAAAGTCCTAAACATGAGCAAAACATGTCAAAATGGCAAAGCCACACAAACTTCATGCTAGGACAACCATTCTAAGCATAAGACCATCATAAACACCCACAAGCACCTCATGTCATGTCAAAGCCACCGAGCCATGTGCCTACTTCTTGATATGAGACTTCTCATTGGTAGGCATCATGCAACGGTTTAGCACCCAAAGCAAATTAAAATTAGCACATATGACATGGGAGCACATTTTTCAAGCAATTTACATTTCATTTTCAGATTTGAAATTGGTACATGAAATGTCTTTGCGACAAAAAGGAACTTATGCCCCTCCACAAGATCAAGCATGGGGGCTAAACATTCATGATGGCAAATGAGCCTTTGGCCCCATATGATCAAAATAAGCTATCCAACCACAAATTAAGCATAGCCAAGCCACAAAAACATGTCAAGATCATATAAAGGCATTTACTCACAAGAGAGCATACATATGAGATTTTTCAAAAAAACATAGCCATCAACCATGGATATAAACCATGATTATCAATAGCTAAGCCAAACTAACCATAGCTTACCAAGCTAGCTCACAAAGACATATATCATTCCATGGTGAACAATGTATATAGGAGAAGCTTTTCCTAAACAATGCATATGATACAAAATGCATGCAACCTAAGATACAAAGATGCCTATACATCATGTTACATATGCCATGCCAAATGAAAGAAATGCACAAAGGAAAGCTATACATATGCTACAAAGGAGCTCCCACACACCAACTCAAGAAATCAAGCACACACCAAGCTCCCCCCGCAAACGAGTGAAAGTTGCTTGATCTAGGGGTTTGGTGTATGTGATCCAAAGGAGCTGAGAGCAACAACTAGCTGCAGCCACATACTCTACCTCGGTAGTGGATTGAGCAACACTTGACTGTTTGCGGGAAGACCAAGACACCAAAGAAGAACCCAAGAACTGGCAAGTCCCAGAAGTGGACTTCCTATCCAACCGACACCCGGCAAAATCCGCGTCTGAAAATCCATGAAGCGCCAAAGAAGAAGACGCAGAGTACCAAAGCCCGAAGTCGGGAGTGTGTCGCAAATACCTGAAAATGCGCTTGACTGCTTGCCGATGCGAAGTCCTTGGAGACGCTTGAAAACAAGCGCACAGACATACCGAGAATTGGATGTCCGGCCTCGTCGCCGTCAAGTAGAGGAGTGACCCGATCATGCTCCGGTACTCCTTCTGGTCCACGTGTTCACCTTCCTCGTCCGCATCAAGAGCTGTAGTCGTACTCATAGGCGTCGCCATGGCCTTGGAGTCCTCCATCTTGAACATCCTCACAATGTCCTTGGTGTACTTAGCTTGGTGCACAAATGTTCCTTCCTTTGATTGCTTGATTTGTAGCCCGAGGAAGAACTGCAACTCGCCCATCATGCTCATCTCAAATTCCCTGCTCATATCTTCTGCAAACCTTGCAACAAGAGAGTTAGACGAGCCACCAAAGACAATATCATCCACGTATACCTGCACAATCAGGATATCTCTGCCCTGCCTGAGGAGAAACAAGGTCTGATCGACCTTCCCCATCTCAAACCCTCTCTCAAACAGGAACCCCCTCCGCCTACCATACCAAGCTTTAGGCGCCTGCTTCAACCCATACAGCGCCTTCCTCAACTTGTACACCCGGTGGGGGTACTTCTCACTCTCAAACCCCAGTGGTTGCCTCACAAACACCTCTTCCTCCAACACACCGTTCAGGAAAGCACTCTTCACATCCATCTGGTACAACTTGAATCCTTTAGCCACGGAAAAGGCTAGAAGGATCCTGATCGCCTCCAAACGAGCTACAGGAGTGAATGTCTCCTCGTAGTCGATCCCCTCTTTCTGACTATACCCCTAAGCAACAAGTCTCGACTTGTTCCTCACCACTTCTCCTTTCTCTCCCTCTTTATTTTTCCACACCCATTTTGTCCCAATCGGCTTACACTCTAGAGGGGGGTCAACCAACACCCAAACTTGGTTCCTCTCATATTTCTCCAACTCCTCATGCATCGAATTAACCCAATTATGATCGGATAGCATGTGTCCAATGTCTTTGGGCTCCAAGGTGGCAACAAAAGCAGCATGAGCGAAATGAGAATTGTTCCGAACCCTCGACCGCGTAGTACGTTCATTCATGTCGCTGATGATTCTCGAATCTGGGTGATCCACTTGCACTCGCCGGGGAGGTTCTCGCCTTGATGCTACCTCCCCCTCAACAGCAGCTTCGCCTTGATCTGGGTTTGTCGTTGTAGGTGTAGGAGAGGGCCCGTTCACCATCGTCGTCGAAGTAGTAGGTACATGTTCAGCTGCGGGCACCACACCGCCATCTTCATCATCTCCATGTTCATGCTCCTCCTCCTGAAAGATCTCCTCGCCAAGTTCGTCGTCACCTGCACACTCAAAAACAAGCTGACTACGTGGCTGTGTCTCGTCGAAGGTTACCTCGCAAGTCTCCACGATTTGGTTAGTTTCAAGATTGAGCACACGAAATGCTCTAGAATGAGATGCTTAACCAAAGAAAATGCCATCGACAGACCTAGCCTCGAACTTGTCCAACTTCTTCCCTTTCTTCAGAATGAAGCATTTACAACCAAACACATGGAAGTGACTCACCTTGGGTGTGCGACCGTGCATCAACTCGTAACAGGTTTTCTTCTTATGAACCCTGAGGTAGATCCTGTTCGACACATAGCACGCGGTATTGACCGCCTCAGCCCAGAACCTTCTCGAAGTCCTATGGTCGTCGAGCATCGTCCGAGCCATCTCGCACAAGGTCCTGTTTTTCCTTTCCACAACGCCATTCTAGGGAGGCGTTTACAGACTCGAAAACTGGTGTTCAAGACCCAAGTCATGGCAAAAGGTTTCGAAGCGAGAGTTTTTGAATTCCGAGCCATTGGCACTGCGGATCGCTCGTATGGCATCTCCGTGCCTCTCGTTTTTAACCTCAAGACAAGATCTCGAACAAAACCAAACGTCTCCCCTTTCTCCTCAAGAAAGAACACCCACGCATACCGAGAGTAGTCGTCCACCACAACAAGGACATACCACTTCCCACCCGCAGATCGCACACAAGCTGGGCCAACAAGATCCATATGGAGCAGCTCGCATGGACGCTCAGTCATCACATCGGTGAGAGACGGGTGAGAAGAGGCTACCATCTTGGCATGCCTACACGGCGCACAAACCAACTCTTTCTCAAACCTCAACCGTGGCAATCCTCGGACCAAATTGAGTTTACTCAAGCGAGACAAAAGGTCAAAGCTCAAGTGACCCAACTTCCTATGCCACTTCCACAACTCACTCGAAGAACCAGCCAAAAAGCAACGCTCCACACCAGAAGACTGAGAGAAATCAGCTCGGAACACTTGACCCTCGGGAACGACCATGCAAACAAGGTCCCCTCGAGAATCTAAAATCCGAGAACCACCAGGCCGAAACAACACCTCAAAGCCCTCATCCAACAACTGGGACACAGAGAGCAAATTGAACCCCAGCGATTGAACAAGAGCAACACGTCTGAGAGTGACCTTGTCACTTACCTTGATCTCACCTTCTGACAGCACACGCCCTCGCCCATTGTCCCCAAAGGTGATGTATGTCTTGGACACCACCGGGACGAGACTTGAGAACCACCCCTTGTCTCCGGTCATATGCCTCGAGCAACCGGAGTCAATCAACCAAACGTTCCTCAAGTCTCCCACCTGAAATTCAAAAGCGAGCACGTGAGTGAACAAACGACTCAGCACTGGGGTTAGTACCAAAAGAGTAAAACCAGTGCCGAGCCATTTGCTCCAAAGTGGGGTTAGCACAAACCAAATCATCACACCTATCAAAGCTATCACCACGAACACCACCACGGTAACCACTACGAGGGAACCAACCCTCTCTAGCTGGAGGAGGACGAAAGCCACGAAAGGAAAACCGTGGATCGTTCCTCCTCTCCATCTCAAAGCTACGACTCCTCCCACCCCTGTATTGAGCACGAGGTGGAGAATGCCTAGCAAACTGACCACCTGCAAACCTTCCAGACCAACCACCAGAACCACGACCACCAGAACCAAACGGAGCATCCTCACGAGCACGAAACCCAACTCGCTGTCTGCCCAGACCTGCACCGGTCTGACCGGTGTAGTGCACCGGTCTAACCGGTGTAGCTCGGCCAGCAGCACCACCTGCTGCCTTCCGGTCTCCCCAAGCCGGAACCGTCCTCACAATCGCCTTGGCCCTGGGCATCTGCATACGAGACTCAGGTACACCATTAGAGGGGTGGTACCTGTCCTTGTTAGCCCACTCTCTAGCCATTCTCTCCTCACGCTTCCTCTTGAAGCAAAACTCATCCTTGTGACCATCTCTCCCACAATACCCACAATGGACTTTATGGGCTGTGGCTTAGGCTTTGGCTTGGGTTGGGGCTGCTCACTCGGTTTCTCACCCTTCTTCTCTC
This sequence comes from Cenchrus fungigraminus, assembly GCA_036936925.1. NCBI lineage: Eukaryota > Viridiplantae > Streptophyta > Magnoliopsida > Poales > Poaceae > Cenchrus > Cenchrus fungigraminus. Next base: position 79,891,736 of record CM072772.1, read on the forward strand.
CTTCCTCACCTCCATTTGGGCTCACAAACTTAACCGGTTTTTGAAAATCATTTGTTGGGTGAGGGAATATGGGCGGATCTGGAGTAGTGTCAAGTTTGTTTCTGAGATGGTTAGGCTTGGGCTCAAACTTGTTCTTGTCTCTGTTTGGTGGTGGGATAGGAATCTCTCCAACTCTCTCAACTCCCTCACCACTGTTCTCTCTAAGCTTGTCAGCCCCAAGTGCCTGACTATCATAGCGTTTGAAAGCCGCTATCATGATACCAAGCTGAGGCTCCTGACCCGACAACCAGCTCATACATTTTCTCAGCTCATCATTCTCATCCTGCAAGCGATCAACATAATGTTCAAGCTCCAAATTCTTAACCGCATGCAATTCACAAGTAGAGCAAGAAGTGGGAATAGGCTCTTTCAACTTAGCCTCAAGAGAAACAGTGTAAGCATGCATCTCATCAATCTTTCCTTGCAAAACAGGGCAAGAAGTGCAAGCACCTAGCAAAGCAGGTCTAGACTTACGCTCAGCCACTTCAACCCTAAGCATATCTAGTTCATCACAAGTAGAAGCGTGCTTATCCTTAAGAGCAGTAAGATCAGCTAGGTACACAGAGCAATCACAGCAATCAATCTCATCAGAAACCACAAGAGAAGCCTTAAGCGAATCAATCTCAAGCTTAGCATCTAGGTTCTGGGTTTCTAGCTTAGCCACACGGTTCCTAGCATCTTCTAGTGAGGCCCTAAGCTCTTTCCTCATCTTCTTGGCCTCTCTAAGCATGTGATCGCGATTATCAAGCAAGTCAACTAACTCATCATTCTCCTTGCGCAAAGAGCAGAGCTCATCACATACCTCGTCCTCGGAGTCGGAGTCGCTCTGGTGACTCTTCTTGCTGCCAGGGCTACGAGCCATGCCGCAGAAACCATCTCCCGCGAAGCAGCTCAACTCGCTCAAGTTCCTGGATGACTTCTTGTTCTTGCGCCGATCACCTTCATCTTCAATGCTACTCGAGCTCGAGGAAGAGTAGGCGGAGCTGGAGTCGACGTCGCTCGCTCCGACCATCGCTCAGGCCTTCCTGCCGCGGCCGTCCTTCTTCCTCGACCGTCGCTCATCCTTGTGCTTGTTCTTGTGCTTGTGATTGCGCCTCGATCGGTACTTGCCGTCCTTGCTCGACCGGTGCCTGTAGCCGTCCTTGTAGCCGTCCTTGTTCTCCGTCTTCTCTGGGCAGTCGGCGACGAAGTGTCCTGGCTTGCCGCACTGAAAGCACGTCCGTGCTGTCCTCCTCGTGTTCACCCGGTTCTCGTGCAGCCTCTCGAACCGCCTGGTCAGCAACGCCAGCTCGTCCTCTCCAAGCACGTCGAACTCCTCATTTGGCAAAGACATCAAAGAAGACAGAGAGTACATCCTGGAGGATGCGTTAGCGTTAGACTTAGCTCCTTTGCCACCAACAAGAGCAAGACTATGAGAATCAGTCGGGCTCTCGGTCTTGGCTGTCATACCATGATCCAACTCAGCCGACTTGAGCTTCGAGAACAGCTCGTTCACCGTCAAGGTGTCATACTTCTCGGACTCAACAATAGCCTCAAACTTCCCGTCCCATACGGTACGATCCAACGAGTGCAAGAGCTTCACGGCTCTATCATGATCATCGTATGGGAGCACGGCCACATTGGCTCTCATGTTGTTCACAACGACCGTAAACCGCTGGAAAAGGGCATCGACGGACTCACTGGGGCGATGAGTGAAGTTCTCGTACTCTCTCCGGTAAGTCGCGTACATCCGAGCCTGAATCTGAGCATTCCCAGCATGAGCATCCTTCAACTGCTCCCAAATCCTACAAGCTAAGTCCTCTGTCTGAACCCGATCGAATTCAGGCTGACACAGAGCACGGAACAAGTAGTAGACATCCTTGTTGTTGGCTTCGAACATATCCCTCGATCCTGGAGCAAGGTAGTTCATCGGATGAACATAAGTTGTGTTCACCGTGACGTCCCAAAGGATCTGACCCTTTCCGCGGAGGAACGCTGCCATCCGCCTCTGCCACATCTGGTAGTTCTTCCCATCGAAGTGCGGAGGACCCGAACCCCGTTCCTGGTACGCCATCTTTGGATCTTAGACTGGTAAGAGTCAATGAAGACCCGAACCGGCTCTGATACCAATTGAAGGACTGATTAGGCGAACCAGAGAGGGGGGGGAGTGAATGGGAGCCGATAAAAATTCTTCTCGAAGGAGATGAGAACTCCAACAAGACGAACACGGCTTCCAAATCATGTCTCCGACTCAACTACCCAAGTTGGCCAAGACCACGCAGCCACTAGAGTGCTACTGGTCCTAGGAACCAACAACCACCTACACCTACTCGAGAACGCAGCGGAAAAACCAACTCGAGCAGCTACTGGGCTACACCGGTCAGGCCGGTGAGCAGCACCAGTCAGACCGGTCCCTGCTGGCAAAATCTGAGAACTTCCACAGAAGGCCTCTACACCGGTCAGGCCGGTGTAGCTCGCCGGTCAGACCGGTCCAAGCCAGGAAATCCCAAATCCACCAAACTGACCTACCGAGTTCCAAACAGGACCAAACTCAAAACAACAGCAACACGGGACAACAACGAACTCACCCAGATGTTCACCCGAGGCAAAACCCACAAGGCCTTGCACCGGTCAGACCGGTGAGCAGCAACGGTCAGACCGGTCAGGCTGGGCCGCTCGGGGATGAACAGCACCCGCGGGTCAACTCCCCCAAATCCAACTCTCGATCTCCCAAATCGCTCCACGGATTTGTGCAAGACTTTGGGGATAGTAGGAACACCTCATGGGCACTCCATAGCCAAGATTTGGTCCACCAAAACTTTCTAAATCAAGAGGAATCGAAGAAATCCTACCAAGAACGCCTCTAAACCTAGAGCCACGAAAACCCCAAAATTGAGCCCTTTTGCTCACGGATTTGGGAGGGGAATCAAAGGGAAAAGAACCACGAAGGGTTCATGCATACATCCCCCACCAAATCCCAAAGAGAAAGGCCTCGAAATCACTCCAAGAAAATCGCCAAGAAAGGGCTCCGAAAATCACCAAAAAGGAGAAACGGGAAAGACACATCCAAGCCTTGAGGAACCACGCCGAATCATCTATACATACCAAAGAGGTTCATACAAGGTCTAGCTTGCCGCCCGATCATCCTTCCCTCTCACAAGATCTAACCATGAAGCTCTCCAGCTAGTCCTAAGAAAATCCTAAGGAAAAATAGGAAGAGAAAATAGGAAAGCAAATGAGCTAGGGTTCCAAGAGATGGCTGCCATCCTCTCACCACTTGGGTTATATGGAGGCAACCGAAAGACGAAAATACCCTTACTAGCTAACTAGGGATACATGCCCCTCAAGGGCGAATTCGGAAATCTTTGTCTTCGCTCCATCGGACGGATGCCCAGCGACCGCAAACTTGCTTAGCCTCGACGCAAGCCTTGCGATCCCGACGCGTGTCCTCCTCTTCGAAGATTCCGGACTGCATCGTCGCACACCGGTCAGACCGGTGCTCCTCACCGGTCAGACCGGTACCCACCGATCAGACCGGTCTGGAGCTGCTGCACCTCCGTCTTCGGTTCTTCGGTCTTGGCTTTGTGGATCAACCAAGGAACCCAGTGGTTTTCTGGTGAACCACCAGAAACCCCGCGAACTCGGTGTAGCCTCCGCCAATCACCACTCATGACTCGGCTCCCACGTTGTCCCGGCTCGACCTTGGATTTGAGGCTTAACCAAGAAACCGTCCATGACTTCATCTTGCCGTTCTTGCCACCATGCAGCCCGCACTTGACCCCGCTGGCCACCGGGACCCTCGAACCAAGCCTACTTGTCTTCTCCACACCTGGAGGCCTCACCGCCAACGACCTTTCGCGCTTGTTCTTCACCTGCACCTGCACCAGTCAAGCCGCAACCTGCACCTGCAATACTGAGAGCCAGGTGTGGTTCGAGGACCGGTGGATGGTCGCTTCCTGGTGTGATGAATGATTGACAACGTGATGTGGGCTGATTCTTGGCTAAGTATTGCAGGTGCAGGTTGCGGCTTGACTGGTGCAGGTGCAGGTGCAGGTGAAGAACAAGCGCGAAAGGTCGTTGCCGGTGAGGCCTCCAGGTGTGGAGAAGACAAGTAGGCTTGGTTCGAGGGACCCGGTGGCCAGCGGGGTCAAGTGCGGGCCGCATGGTGGCAAGAACGGCAAGATGATGTCATGGACGGTTTCTTGGTTGAGCCTCAAATCCAAGGTCGAGCCGGGACTACGTGGGAGCCGAGTCATGAGTGGTGATTGGCCGAGGCTACACCGAGTTCGCGGGGTTTCCGGTGGTTCACCAGAAAACCACTTGGTTCCTTGGTTGATCCACAAAGCCAAGACCGAAGAACCGAAGACGGAGGTGCACCAGCTCCAGACCGGTCTGACCGGTGGGTACCGGTCTGACCGGTGAGGAGCACCGGTCTGACCGGTGTGCGACGACGTAGTCCGGAATCTTCGAAGCGGAGGACACGCGTCGGGATCGCAAGGCTTGCATCGAGGCTAAGCAAGTTTGCGGTCGCTGGGCATCCGTCCGTTGGTGCGAAGACAAAGATTTCCGAATTCGCCCTTGAGGGGCATGTATCCCTAGTTAGCTAGTAAGGGTATTTTCGTCTTTCGGTTGCCTCCATATAACCCAAGTGGTGAGAGGATGGCAGCCATCTCTTGGAACCCTAGCTCATTTGCTTTCCTATTTTCTCTTCCTATTTTCCTTAGGATTTTCTTAGGACTAGCTTGAGAGCTTCATGGTGAGATCTTGTGAGAGGGAAGGATGATCGGGCGGCAAGCTAGACCTTGTATGAACCTCTTTGGTATGTATAGATGATTTGGCGTGGTTCCTTAAGGCTTGGATGTGTCTTTCCCGTTTCTCCTTTTTGGTGATTTTCGGAGCCCTTTCTTGGCGATTTTCTTTGAGCGATTTCGAGGCCTTTCTCTTTGGGATTTGGTGGGGGATGTATGCATGAACCCTTCGTGGTTCTTTTCCCTTTGATTCCCCTCCCAAATCAGTGAGCAAAGGGGCTCGATTTTGGGGTTTTTGTGGCTCTAGGGTTAGAGGCGTTCTTGGTGGGATTTCCTCGATTCCTCTTGTTTTGACGAGTTTTGGTGGACCAAATCTTGGCTATGGAGTGCCCATGAGGTGTTCCTACTATCCCCAAAGTCTTGTGCAAAACCGTGGAGCGATTCGAGAGATCGGGAGTTGGATTTGGAGGAGTTGACCCGCGGGTGGTGTTCATCCCCGAGCGGCCCAGCCTGACCAGTCTGACCGGTGCTACTCACCGGCCTGACCGGTGCAAGGCCTTGTGGGTTTTGTCTCGGGTGAACGTTCTAGTGAGTTCGTTGTAGTCCCGTGTTGCTGCTGTTTCGAGTTTGGGTCAGTTTGGAGTTCGGAAGGCCTGTTTGGTGGATTTGGGGTTTCCTGGGTTGAACCGGTCTGACCAGTGAGCTACACCGGCCTGACCGGTGTAGGGGCCTTCTGTGGAAGTTCCTAGGTTTTACCAGTAGGGACCGGTCTGACCGGTGCTGCTCACCGGCCTGACCGGTGTAGGTCAGTAGCTGCTCGAGTTGGTTTTTCCGCTGCGTTCTCGAGTAGGTGTAGGTGGTTGTTGGTTCCTAGGACCAGTAGCACTCCAGTGGCTGCGTGGTCTTGGCCAACTTGGGTAGTTGAGTTGGAGACGTGATTTGGAAGCCGTGTTTGTCTTGTTGGAGTTCTCATCTCCTTCGAGAAGAATTTTTTATCGGCTCCCATTCACTCTCCCCCTATCTGGTTCGCCTAATCGGTCCTTAACTAAGTAGATTAGATCTGCCTCTGCGCCGCCGCCGTAGCCCGCCTTTCTCTGAAGCCCCCTAGCGAATGCGAGTGAAGACGCTCGTGTCTCAAAGAATGAAGGGATCTCTAGCGAAGAGCACCAAGACCGGCTCGTCGAAGAAGAGGAGCTGCAATGAGGCCGACGATGCCGGCCAGTCGTCGTCGTCGCCGCCCCCTCCATTCCGCTGAATCCGGCGAAGGAGTGGAAGAAGGCAAAACTGAAGACCGAGGACCTCCTCACCCTGGTCAACAGTGGTTTCCTCCGTGAGAAGGAGATGGATCTGTGGCGCGTCGTCACTGGAGATTCGTACCCGATGGAGAAGAACCCGGATGAGATCCTGATGTTCGCGCGGTTCGTGGAGCGCGGACTCACACTGCCGGCGAGCGACTTCTTCAAGGGGATGCTCAGGTACTACGGGATCGAGTACCTCAACCTCAACCCTAATGGTATCTTCCATGTCTCCATCTTCGTATACTTCTGCGAACTGTTTGTGGGGATTAAGCCCCACTGGATCCTGTTCCGGAAGTTCTTCCGGTTGAAGCCGCAGCCGAGCTCAGACGACCCCCGAGTAGTTGGAGGCGCTGGGGTGCAGATGCGCGAAGACGCCACCGGGCAGTATTTGTTGTACAAGGTGATCGACTCCAACCAAGATTGGAAGTCGAAGTGGTTCTACATCAGCAACCACCACCTAGTGCTGCCGAAGCCGAGTGGTCGTCAACCGAAGCATGCGCCATGGTGGAACTCGGAGCCCACTATGCAAGAAGCCCTCCAACTGCCTGCGTTGCTGGAGAAGATCAAGGCCTTGTGAGAGGCCGGGCTGAGGGATGAACATGTAGCCTTCAGTTTCGTGAAGAGAAGAGTGCAGCCGCTGATGGCACGAGACCATCTCGGCTACGAGTACACCGGAGACAAAGATTCGTCTTGGATGCCTGGTGAAGAGGTCGACGATGACGTGATCATCGAACAGCTGGGGAAGGTCTTCAAGGACATGCCCAACTTCACGCCATGCCTTGTGCCGGAGTACTCCGCGGCACGCCCGCCGAACGAGGTTAGTAGTCGTGGCCAGAGCCCCCGAGTACTAATTGTCTGTGTAGTCGTACTTAAGCTTGCTTGATCTTGTAGGACGATCTGAAGAAGTACATCTCCATCCCGCCCTGCCCCCCACAACCTAAGAAACAAGCCCAGGGGAAGGCGGAGCCAAAAACGAAAGAGCGCTGCGTAGTCGGTGAGGAGGATGATGCCGTCGTCATCGAGGACACCTCCGACGACGAGGACGAGGAGACACTACAGCAGCGCTTCTAGCTCCACTCTAGATTCAGCCGAGCTGGGATGCCGCATGTGCCAGTGGTGGAGAAGCTGTCCAGCCTTGAGGCGTACTTGCCGCCTCCGCCGAGGAAGCCCCGTAAGGTGGCGCACAAACGAACCGTGAAGAAACTGAAACTGTCGAAAGCCACCAGACAAGAGGTGAGTACCACGACTATAGTAGTCGAGTACTGGCGAGGAGTAGTCTGTTGCTAACTGTTTGACTTGTACTAGTGCAGGACATCCCTCCCTAAGACCCTGCTGCGCAGGATGAGGAAGAAGTCTGGGAGATGGTGGGGGTGACGGCTAGAACTACCAGCCCGCCTCTGGCTACAGAAGATGTTGTGCATGAGGGTGCACAGGAACAAGTCGCGGTGGTGGAGAGCCATCCACAGCCATCAATTGAAGAAGTGCAGGGCCCCCCTCCAACTGCGGCCGTGGTCGTTGAGCAGCTAGAGGAGAGGGAGCAATAGCCTCCTGTTAAGGCAAGAAGTGCCAGCGAGGCTGGCATTGTGGATATCGCCAGTCTGCTGGGCGCCCCGACCGTCACAGTCGTGCGGTCGACGCTGTAAGTACGCAGAATCCTCGAGTAGTCACTAGCTGTCAATTCCATGTTGTTGACTGGATAATCCATAATGCAGGAAATCCACCGACTTGTCGTGGGATGAGGCAGAGACTAGCACAGCTGCCGATGGTGAGAACCGCTCAGCGGAGGCACGAGAGCCCACGCCGCCACCACAAGCCGAAGCCACGACTGAGCCGGGGCTTGAAGAAGCCATCCTGGTGGAAGGTACGCATCCTGTTACCGCGAGTACTTGTAGTGTAGAGTAGTCGTATCCGCCACTGTTACCGAGTTGATCTGAACAGGACCACAAGCCGAAGGAGCGGCGATCCCTGAGGCAGTAGCCATGGAGACAGCTACAGAGCCAGTTGCCGAACCGACGACCTTGACAGCCCCTGGGCCGGCGACTTCGATAGTCCCCGGGCCAAGGGTGGAAGCACGGGTTGACCCGCAGCTCGAAGCAGGGACTGAAGTTGTCGTCCGTGAGGCAATGGTGGAGGATGCGGCGCCACTTCGCTCGGCGCCGATGCCAGAGACTAGGACCTCGAGCCACGGAGGTCTCGAGTTGCTGGACGATGATCTGATCGACCCGGCCTTCGTGTCTCTGAGCATGGAGTCATGGCGTCGTACAGAGCAATGGATCAAGGTACGCTGCCAGTACCCTAAGTAGTCTTGCATCATTGAGTACTGAGTACTGATTGAGCATTGGATCTTGCACAGGCACTAGTGGAGAGATCCCGCCAGAAGACCGAGCTCTTGAAGGGGTACGGGGATACGGTCATCCGCGCCGAAGCTTTGGAGAAGGAGTTGGACAAGTCGAAGAAGCACTCAGCACTGCTCCAATCCAAGCTTGACAGCGCCTTCGCCCAGTACCATAACGAAGTACAAGAGATGCAGGCGAAGAGGGATGACTTGATCAAGAAGAACAAGACTCTGCGCCAGAAAAACAAAGGTATGCCTTCCGCCGCGATCGCTAAGTACTTGTTGTTGGGCTTATGTGTAGTCTGAGACTATTAATGAGTTGTCTGCAGATCTTGAAGCAAGGGTCGACCAGCTGAAAGCTTCCGAGACGGACCTCAAGAACATCGTGTACCGGGAGACCGACCGCCGAGAGTGAAGGACCGGATTGGCGACCAGAGAGGGGGGGAGTGAATGGGAGCCGATAAAAATTCTTTCTCAAAAGAACTCGGCCTATATCCCAATCGCAACTCCGAGGGTCACACACGAATAAGTGGGAGCACACACAAACCTCTCTCTCGAGACCTTAGGAACGAAGCTTGAAAGGCTAGGAAGCAAAGCGGAAGCAAGCACAAAAGAGCTCGAGCAACAAAGAGGAAGGCTGAGACCTACCGGGTCAACCAGCCACAAGTGTCCGGGTCACCCTGAGGCATCCAGAACCACACCGGGTCACCCGGCCACAAGTGTCCGGGTCAACCTACCCTCTTCGGGTCACCCGGCCACAAGTGTCCGGATCACCCGGGCAGCCCAGAAAACTGCCCGCGAATTCGCCCCAAACTTTCGATCAATGGATCTCCCAAACCACTTGGAGTCTTGAGACGAAATTTTGGGGAGATGATGAACACCCCAAGGAGAGGATATGCCCCAAAAATTTCGGCCTCAAACTCCCTACAACTTGCAGAATCGTGAATCCTTACCAAAAACACTATGAACTAGGGTTCATCCAAAAATCAATGAATCGAAGGCCAAATCCGGCATTTGAGGGGTCAAGATCATCCACAAAGAGGCACAAGGCACTCACCCATGATCCCCTCAAAGGAATCCGGAGAGAAACACCCTCAAATCGATGAATCGAGAATCGAACTGAAAAGCTCCGCAAAAGGCACAAAAACCTACTCAGGAATTTAGAAGGAGATAGAGTTTGCTCGAGGAATTGGCACAAGATTTGTGAGACGATTTCACTCTAAATATTCATGCCTTGTTGGATTACAAGCAACTCCAAGAATCACAAATCTTGGATGGCAAAAAGCTCAAACAAAGAGGCCCTCACACCTCTCACCCTCTCTCCCCAAGAGCACCCCAAAATGAAAGAGCACTCCCACCACTAGCCAAAGAGTTGGCTGAAAATTCTGCCCCCTCCTACTATATATAGGCCCTCCGGAAAAGACCGAAGTGCCCCTAGACTAGGAGATACAATACATGCCCTCACAGGGGCATTTTGGTCAACACATGAAGTTCTCCATCCGACGGCCGCGCATCCATGGGGCCTTCGCGTCCTCCCAATGCAAGCACCTCGATTGTGCCGCATGTCGCCCGCTTCGAAGCTTCTCGGCGCGCCCGGATCCCGTCTCCGCCCGCCGAGCCTCCGGTCTTGGTTTTGTGGCTCAACCAAGTAACCCTGACGGTTTTGTGGTGAACCGCCACAAAACCCGCGGAGTTGATGCAGCCTCCACGCCAATCCCACTCATGACTTGGCCGCCACGTCGTCCCGGCTCGACCTTGGTTTTGAGGCTCAACCAAGAAACCGCACACGACTCCGTCTCACTTTTCTTGCCACCATGCGGCCCGCACTTGATCTTGTTCGGCCACCGGTCCATCGAGCCGAGCCTACTTGTCTCTCCACTCCTCGGAGGCCACACAGGCTAAGATCTTTCGCGCCCGCTCTTCACCTGCACCAACGCAAATCAAGCCGCAACCTGCACCTGCAATACTCGGCCAAGATTCAGTCCACACCACGTTGTCAATCACTCATCACACCAAGGAGTGACCATCCACCGGTCCTCGGACACTCCGGTCCTCAATCTCCCCCTTGATGAGTGCATTGACAACACACATAGTCACCAATTCATAAGAGAAAGAAAAAGAAAAGAAACAAACAAAGATCTCAAACAAGTGATCAAAAGCCAAACAAAAGCCAAAATAAGATCACTTGAAAGAGCAAGTCTCGGTCCCCTAAGGCAAGGGCAACGGCTCAACACAACTGAGACAAAATGCTCCAAACTGCCGACTCCTCAAGGTGAGGCAAAAGGGCTCGACACCGTCGGCAAAAGAGCAAAGCACAAAGCAAAATCAGGCGACACAAAGAGCTCCCAAAGCATGAATGCAAGGTCCCCCTGAACAAATGCATGCAAACTCAAGTTCTCCCCCTGAACTAAGTATCCCTCTTTTTCTCCCCCTTGATGCAAAGACGCTCCCTTACAAAATGCATCTCTCCCCCTTTTTATGAATTGGATGCAGATTTCTCCCCCTTGTTGGTAATGCATGAATCAAGGCTATAAATGCAAGCATGTGCTTCTCAAATAGACAAAGAGCACTACAACATGCTAAAAATGAGACATAGACAAGCAAGATAGCCACAAATTTAGTACAAGCATCGCCAACAAGATAGATAGGGACATATAAGCATGTGACATAGCCATAATCAACAAGAAGCATTTTTCACAAAGAAATTCCCTCTCATGAGCATAGGACCTAAACATGGCCAAAAGGAGCACAAACAACATATAGCCCAAAAACTTCATGCAAGGTCACAAGATCTCATCACAAGATCATCACAAACACCTACAAGCTATCTCATGTCATGTCAAAGTCACCGAGCCATGTGTCCACTTCTAGACATGAGACTTCTCATTGGTGAACATCATGCAACGGTTTAGCACCCAAGATAAGGAATTCAAAACATAGATGACAAGGAAGCATATTTCTCAAGCACAAGCATTTCATATACCAATTTCATAATTTACAAATTAAGCATGGTACATGAAGTGCCTTTGCGGCAAAAAGAAGCTTAGGCTTCTCCACAAGGTAGCATGTAGGTGAAACATTCATGATGACAAATGGGTCTTTGACCCCAAATGAGAAGAACATGGTTCCAAGCACAAATTAAGCAAGATATAGCCATAAGCGCACAATTTGAACATGAAAGGCATTCAACTCACAAGAGAGGGTCATATATAGCATTTTCACAAAAGTAAGCTTCCACATGCATATACATCCCAAAGCTACCAAGAGCATAGCTATACATCACAAGAGCTTCACTAGCAAAGTCATAATCTCACATCCAGCATATCATGGTGATCAGAGTATATAAGAGAAGCACATCTCTAAAGCATATGATACAAATGCAGCCTATGATACAAAGATGCAAACATGATATGATACATAAATGAAAATGCAACATATAATATGTACATAAGATCCCAACCCAAAATCAAAATGGGCAAACGAGCACAAAGCTCACAAGCTCCCGCTAAACACATGCACTAGGGCCAAAGAGCATACAAAGCTCATCCTAAGTACATGTGAAAGGGCAAAGAGCAAAAGCAATTGAGTGGCTTGACAAGAGCCACACGTCCCAAAGTCACAAGACTACTTACCTTGATTACTCGTTCTCGTCCATCGTCCCCAAATGTGATGTACTCCATTGACACCACTAGGGTGAGGCTGGAGGGCCACCTTCAATCTCCGGTCATGTGTCGCTAGCATCCGGAGTCGAGCCACCAAAAGTCCTCCAAGCCTCCCGCCTGCACAATCAAAACCAAGAGCGAGAAGGAGCAACCGGCTCGACACTGGGGTTAGCACAAAAAGAGTCAAACCAGTGCCTTGCCATTTGCTCAAAAGTGGGGTTAGCAAAATTCATCCTACCACGCCTATCAAAGCTATGACCACCATGAGGAATCACTTCATGTTTCGCTGGAGGAGTACGAGCACCATGAAAGGGAAAACGTGATCCGTAGCCCCTTTGAGACTCAAAGCTGCGACCTCTCCCAAACTCGTATTGATCACGAGGTGGAGAACATCCAGCAAACCTACCACCATCAAACTCAACACACCTATCACCTGTACCACCACCAAAGGGACCAAACCGATCAACACCACGACCTCTAGAGCCGAAACTCCCAACACCTCGAGTAGGAAAGCCCCGATCCCTCCAAGCTGGAACCGTATGCACAACACCCTTACTCCGAGGTACAACACGAGGCTCAGGCACACCACGAGAAGGGCGGTACCTGTCCTTGTTTGCTATCTCCCTAGCAAGCCTCTCCTCCCTTCTCCTCCTGAAGCAAAACTCTCTTATGACCATCCCTCCCACAATGCTCACAATGGAAGCAGATTGGTTTTGGCTTGGGTGTCGGTTGTGGTTTCTTCTCAAGCTTTTTGCCTTGCTCATTTGGTTTCTCACTTGGTTTATGCGTCTGGTTTGGCTTGGGGGCAAACTGTTTCTTGGGTGTAGTGTGTGGTGGAACTGGAGTTTTCCCAAATTTCCCTTCTCTCTCACCGCTACACTCTCCAAACTTATTCGACCCAAGCGCCTGACCATCAAAGTGCTTAAACGCCGCAATCATCATACCAAGTTGAGGCTCTTGACTAGACAACCAACTCAACAAGTTTCGTAAATCATCATTCTCAGTCTGCAAGCGATCAACACATTGCCCAAGTTCCAAATTCTTCACAGCATGCAATTCACAAGTAGAGCAGGAATTAGGAATAGGAACTTTCAAATCAGCCTCAAGCGAAACAATACGAGAGCGAAACTCAGCAATCTTTTCATGCAAAGCAGGGCAAGAAGTGCATGCACCAAGCAAAGTGGGTCTAGATTGCAGCTCAGCCAATTCAACCCTAAGCACATCTAGTTCCTCACACTTGGAGGCATGCTTTTCCTTAAGAGCAGTCAAATCAGCTAGGAAGACAGAGCAATCACCACAATCAACCTTATCAGAAACAACAGGGTTGGCCTTAAGCGAATCTATCTCAAGCTTGGCCTCAAGGTTTTGGGTTTCTAGCTCTGCTACCCTATTCCTAGCATCTTCAAGCGAGGCCCTAAGCTCTTTCCTAAGCTTCTTGGCCTCTCTAAGCATGTGGTCGCAGTTATCAAGCAAGTCAACCAACTCCTCATTCTCCTTGCGCAAGGAAGAGAGCTCATCACATACCTCATCCTCGGAATCTGAGTCCGAGGCGTCCTTCTGGCTTCTCTTGCTGCTGGAGCTGCGAGCCGTGCCGCAGAAATCGTCCTTGAAGCTTAGGCCCATCACACAAAGGCCGTTGAACTTCTTGCTGAGGGTCTTCTTATTCTTGCGCTTGCCGCCCCCTTCTTCTTCATCACTCGAGCTTGATGACGTGTCCTCGGAGTCGGATTCGACGTCGCTCGACTTCTTCATCTTCTCTCGGGACCGTGCCTTCCTCCCATGTCCATGATCCTTCTTCTCGGACTTCCTCCTCTTGTCCTTGGACTTGTGCTTGTTGTAGTCGTTCAACTTCGGACACTCGGTGAAAAAGTGTCTGGTCTTGCCGCACTTGAAGCATTTCCTCGAGTTCCTCCTTGACCTCACCCGGTTCTCGTGCATCCTCTCGAATCTCCTCGACAACAATGCTAGGTCATCCTCACCCAACACGTCAAAATCCTCGTCTGGCAAGGACACAAGAGTAGACAAAGAGTACATCCTGGAGGATGGGTTAGCATTAGTCCTAGAACCGGAAACGAGAGCCAGACTATGAGGGTCAGTCGTGTTCTCGATCCTTGCTCGCACCCCACGGTCCACCTCGGACGACTTGAGCTTGGAAAACAGCTCATCCACCATGAGGGTCTCATACTTCTCCGACTCAAGAATGGCCTCGACCTTCTCACTCCACACGGTACGATCCAGAGAGTGCAGGAGCTTGATAGCCCTGTCATGATCATCGTACGGAAGCGTGGCCACATTAGCCCTCATGTTGTTCACAATCACAGTGAACCGCTGGAACATGGCATCTATGGACTCACCGGGGAGATGAGCGAAGTTCTCGTACTCTCTCCGGTAGGTCGCAAACAACCGAGCCTGAACCTGAGCGTTCCCAGTGTGAGCATTCTTCAGCTACTCCCAAATCCTACAAGCCAAGTCCTCTGTCTGAACTTGATCGAATTCGGATTGACACAGAGCACGGTACAAGTAGTCGACCACCTTGTTGCTGGCGTCGTGCATATCCCTCGATCCTGGAGCAAGGAAGTTCACAGGATGAACATAGGCTGTGTTCACCGTGACATCCCAAAGGATCTGACCCTTGCCGCGGAGGAAAGCAGCCATCCGCCTCTGCCACATCTGGTAGTTCTTACCATCAAACTGTGGAGGACCCGAACCCCATTCCTGGTACACCATCTTTGGATCTTAGACTGGTTAGAATAACAAAGATCCATAACCAGCTCTGATACCAATGGAAGGACCGGATTGGCGACCAGAGAGGGGGGAGTGAATGGGAGCCGATAAAAATTCTTTCTCAAAAGAACTCGGCCTATATCCCAATCGCAACTCCGAGGGTCACACACGAATAAGTGGGAGCACACACAAACCTCTCTCGAGACCTTAGGAACAAAGCTTGAAAGGCTAGAAGCAAAGCGGAAGCAAGCACAAAAGAGCTAGAGCAACAAAGAGGAAGGCTGAGACCTATCGGGTCAACCGGCCACAAGTGTCCGGGTCACCCTGAGGCATCCAGAGCTGCACCGGGTCACCCGGCCACAAGTGTCCGGGTCAACCTACCCCCTTCGGGTCACCCGGCCACAAGTGTCCGGATCACCTGGGACAGCCCAGAAAACTGCCCGCGAATTCGCCCCAAACTTTCGATCGATGGATCTCCCAAACCACTTGGAGGCTTGAGACAAAATTTTGGGGAGATGATGAACACCCCAAGGAGAGGATATGCCCCAAAAATTTTGGCCTCAAACTCCCTACAACTCCTGGAATCGCGAATCCTTGCCAAGAACACTATGAACTAGGGTTCATCCAAAAATTAACGAATCGAAGGCCAAATCTGGCGTTTGAGGGGTCAAGATCATCCACAAAGAGGCACAAGGCACTCACCCATGATCCCTTCAAAGAAATCTGGAGAGAAACACCCTCAAATCAACAAATCAAGAATCGAACCGAAAAGCTCCGCAAAAGGCACAAAAACCTACTCGGGAATTTAGGAGATAGAGTTTGCTCGAGGAATTGGCACAAGATTTGTGAGATGATTTCACTCTGAATATTCATGCCATGTTGGATTACAAGCCACTCCAAGAATCACAAATCTTGGATGGCAAAAAGCTCAAACAAAGAGCCCCTCACACCTCTCACCCTCTCTCCCCAAGAGCACACCAAAATGAAAGAGCACTCCCACCACTAGCCAAAGAGTTGCCTGAAAATTCAGCCCCCTCCTCCTATATATAGGCCCTCCAGAAAAGACCGAAGTGCCCCTACACTAGGAGATACAATACAAGCCCTCACAGGGACATTTTGGTCAACACATGAAGTTCTCCATCGGACGGCCGCGCATCCATCGGGCCTTCGCGTCCTCCCAATGCAAGCACCTCGATCGTGTCGCATGTCGCCCGTTTCGAAGCTTCTCGGCGCGCCTGGATCCCGTCTCCGCCCGCCGAGCCTCCGGTGTTGGTATTGTGGCTCAACCAAGTAACCCCGACGGTTTTGTGGTGAACCGCCGCAAACCCCGCGGAGTCGGTGCAGCCTCCACGCCAATCCCACTCATAACTTGGCCGCCACATCGTCCTGGCTCGACCTTGGTTTTGAGGCTCAACCAAGAAATCGCACTCGACTTCGTCTCGCTTTTCTTGCCACCATGCGGCCCGCACTTGATCTCGTTCAGCCACCGGGTCCATCGAGCCGAGCCTACTTGTCTCTCCACACCTCGGAGGCCACACAGGCTAAGACCTTTCGCGCACACTCTTCACCTGCACCAACGCAAATCAAGCCGCAACCTGCACCTGCAATACTCGGCCAAGATTTAGTCCACACCACATTGTCAATCACTCATCACACCAAGGAGCGACCATCCACCGGTCCTCGGATGATCCGGTCCTCAGAGAGGTAGTCAAGTACGAGTACGCAAAGTTGCACCATGAGTGCATCAAGCACATGGAGCTCCGTGAAGCTTCCGATCTTGACCTTGTGCCTTGTTACAAATCTCTGCAGAAGCTCAATGAAGATTGCGAGAAGCTGCGGGCGCAACTGAAAGAACTTGAAGAAGCCGCTCTTCCCATTGCGAGATTGTTGGTTCCATACCCAGACGGGCCTAAGATGGCACCTCTGGTAGATAGGCTAAAGGAAGCCCCTGGGCACCTGGCGACGTATGTTAAGCACTTGGCGAAGTCGATACCGAACCAGGTACTCGCATTCATGAAGTCGTACTTCCCAAAGGCTCTGATGGATGTGGTAGCTGGCGGCCCTGCGGCGAACTGCACAGACGAGCAGTACAAGACCCTGCTGGAGGAGATAGCACCTATCGCGGAGCAAGTTGCTGATAAGCTGAACCTCTAGTAGATGTACCTGTAGAAGTAGTTCATGTACAGGGTAGGTGATGTAAGGCAAACAAATTAGTTCATAACTTGTTTGAATGTGATTGAAGGTGATCCACTTCTATGCTTGTGATGGGTACTCGTTGCCGCGGCTTGCATCGAAGCTTGCGGAGTACCAAGCCTTTGAAGAAGTAGTGAGTAGTAGTACTCAGTAGAAACTGCCTAGTTTAGGAGGTACAGTAAACAAGTTGAGTAGAATCGAACTTTATTACTGAGGAAAAAGTACACCTGGATGGCCAGGGCCGTTACAAGTATGAAGTCGCCAGGACCCGCAGGCCGCCTACGGCTAAGTAGTTGCTAGGGTCCTTGGACCGCTTACAGCTGGAGATCTGTTAGTAGCCGATATAGCTGGATCAGAGGAGTACATGGTCTGAAGACCGCTGCCACGACCCTTAGGCAATGTGCAGCCCAGGATCCGTTAGTAGCCGTTAGCACTGGATCTTGGATAGGAGTAATCTGTAGACTAGTGCCAGGACCGAAAGGCCGCTTACAGCAAGGAGTCCGTGAGTAGCCGTATAGGCTGGACCCGTAGATAGGTAGTCGAGCGACTACGCGTAGAAGCGACACAACTGGTCGACGTTCCACAAGTTGCTGATGTTCTCACCCTCAAGTGTCTGAAGACCTTAGGAACCTGGTCCGGTCACCATGGAAACTGAGAAGGTACCTTCCTAAGGCGAGCTGAGCTTGTGTAGTCCGTCCGTGTTCTAGATGCGACGAAGGACTAGATCGCCGACGTTGAAGGAGCGTTCCTTGACGTTGCGATCATGGTAATGTCGGATACCCTCTAGGTACCTTGCTGACTAGACGAGGGAAGCACAGCGGGCTTCTTCGAGGCTGTCAATGTCAACCTGTCGACTGTCTTCTGAGATGCCTTCGTCGTATTGTTCTACCGCCGGGGATTCCCACGTCACATCGGCGGGTAGAATAGCTTCGGAGCCGTAGACCAGGAAGTAGGGCGACTATCCTGTTGGCTTGGTAGGCTGAGTACGAAGCCCCCAAAGCGTGTTGGGTAAATCCTTGATCCACTTGCCTCCTTTGGTGTTAGCCGCATCGTGCAGTCGCTTCTTGAGGGCGTCGAGTACCATCCCATTAGCATGCCCCATCTGGCCGTTAGCACGCAGGTGGGCGACTGAGACATATCGGACGTCGATCCCGCTGTTCTCGCAGTACTCCCAGAACTGATGGTTGTTGAAATTGGAACCCAAGTCTGTGATTATGCGATTGGGAAGCCCATAGCGATGCACGAGTTCATCCAAGAAGTCGAGTACTCTGTCAGCCTTGGGGTAGGTGACTGGCTTGACTTCGATCCACTTGGTGTACTTGTCGATGGCCACCAGAACCCTGTTAAATCCTCCTAGCATAGTTGGTAGAGGCCCAATCATGTCGAGCCCCCAGCAGGCAAAGGGCCAGGTTGGCGGTATGGTGACTAGCTTGTAGGTCGGGACATGTTGCTGCTTGGCGAAGAATTGGCATCCTTGGCACTTTCTGACGAGTTCTTCAGTGTCGCCCAGAGCCGTGGGCCAGTAGAAAGCTCGTCGGAAAGCTTTGCTCACTAGCGTCTGAGAGGACGCATGGTTGCCGCAGACGCCCTTGTGGATTTCCTCCAAGATGTCCTTGCCTTCGTCCCGGGGTATGCACTTCATGAGTACTCCAGAAGTCGCACCCCGCCTGTAGAGCTTGTCCCCGACTAGTATGTAGGTCTTGGCTCGATGGACGAGTTGTTCTGCCTCGTTCTTGTCAGAGGGAACCTTCTGCTCGCGGATGTAGTCGATGAAGGGTTGTCTCCAGTCCACGTCGATCATCATGACCTCCTGACTGGGCTGTGATGGCCCAGGGTCAGTGGTCGTTGGCACCAGCTCCGGTATGGATGGCGTATGAAGCTCGTGGACGAAGACTCCAGCGGGTACTTGAGCGCGAGTAGAACCAAGCTTCGACAGGACGTCCGCCGCGACGTTGTTGTCGCGGACGACGTGGTGGAACTCGAGACCATAGAACTTGTTCTCGAGCTTGCGGACTTCCAGGCAGTAGGCGTCCAAGTTCTCCTTGTTGTGGTCCCAGGAGTTGTTGATTTGGTTGATGACCATAGCGGAGTCGCCGTAGACTAGTAGTCACTTGATGCCCAGTGAGCTTGCGAGTCGGAGCCCATGTAGTAGAGCCTCATACTCGGCTTTGTTGTATGAGACTTTCCAGAAGATTTGCAGGACGTACTTGAGTTGTTCGCCCTTTGGAGAGATCAGGAGTACCCCTGCGCCTGCGCCCTCGAGCTTGAGTGTGCCATCGAAGTACATCACCCAATGCTCTGGTCGCTCCATTGGAGTGGGTAGTTGATTCTCCCGCCACTCTGCCATGAAGTCGACTAGTGCTTGAGACTTGATAGCGGTGTGTGGCTTGAAGTCGATGTTGAGGGCACCAAGCTCGACCGCCCACTTGGAGATTCTCCCGGTAGCATCTTGGTTGTGGAGTATGTCACCGAGCGGGTAGTCGGTAATGACAGTGATCGAGTACTCCTCGAAGTAGTGTCGTAGCTTCCGTGAGGTGACGAGTACTGCGTAGAGTAGCTTCTGGACCGGTTGATACCGTGCCTTGGACTCGGACAGGACCTCGCTGAAGAAGTAGACTGGCCGCTGGACTGGGTAGGCGTGGCCATCTTCCTGCTGCTCGACAACGATGGCAGTACTGACCACATGAGTAGTCGCGGCGAGGTAGAGCAGTAGCTGCTCCTGTTTGCGAGGAGCCGTGAGGACCGGTGGCTTTGACAGGAAGTCTTTAAGCTGCGTCAGAGCTTGATCAGCCTCCACGGTCCACACGAACTTCTCCTGGTGCTTGAGTCGCTTGAAGAAGGGTAGCCCCCATTCTCCGAGCTTCGAGATAAATCTGTTCAGGGCCGCCATGCACCCGATCAGCTTCTGGACATCCTTCATGCAGGTTGGAGCTTTCATATTGGTGATGGCGGAGATCTTCTCGGGATTGGCTTCAATGCTGCGATGGCTGATGATGAAGCCGAGTAGTTTCCCCGAAGGTACGCCGAAGACGCACTTGTTGGGGTTGAGCTTCCACTGGTACTCTCGCAGGGATGCGAAAGTCTCTTCAAGATCGGTGATGAGCGTGTCAGAATTTCTGGTCTTGACGACCACGTCATCCACATAGGCTTCGACGTTCTTGTTGAGCTGCTCCTTGAAGCAGGCCTGGAGAGCTCGTTGGTAAGTAGCGCCGGCGTTCTTCAACTCGAACGACATCATCATGTAGCGGTAAGCGCCGAACGGGGTGATGAACGCGGTCTTCTCCTGTTCTTCTTCCTTGATTGCGATCTGGTGGTACCCGGAGTAGCAGTTGAGGAAGCAGAGCAGGTCGCAGCCCGCCGTTGAGTCGATGACTTGGTCAATCTACGGCAACCCAAAGGGGTCCCTGGGGCAGTGCTTGTTGAGGTCGGTGTAGTCGACGCACATCCTCCACTCGTTGGTGTTCTTCTTGCAGAAGAGGACGGGGTTGGCGAGCCACTCAGGATGGAAGACTTCTCGGATGAAGCCCGCCGCGAGTAGTTTGGCGAGTTCCTTCTTGATGGCATCCCGTCGGTCATCAGCGAAATGGCGGAGGTGTTGTCGCTTGGGGGTAGCTTCAGGATCGACGTTGACTGAGTGCTCGATCAGCCTCCTGGGCACACCTGGCATGTCCGCTGGCTTCCATGCGAAGATGTCTCGGTTAGCCCGAAGGAAGCTAACGAGCGCATCTTCCTATTTAGGGTCGAGCCCCGCGCTGATCATGGTAGTCTTGCTGCTGTCGCCGGTCCCGAGGTCGATGGCCTTCACCTGTACTTCCTCTATTGGCTGAGGTTTGTTTGAGGTGTCGGTCTTCTCAGGTATCTTGAGTTCAGTTGGCGCGAGCTTCTTTGATGCAGCGTAGATCTCCATCATTGCATTGGGTACTTGATTGGTTGCTGCGAGCTCCACGGCTTCGGTGTCGCAGTCGTAGGAAACCTTCAAGTCCCCTTGCAGCGCGAGTACTCCAGCGGGACTTGGCATTTTGAGTACCAAGTACACGTAGTGGGGGATCGCCATGAACTTGGCGAGAGCTGGTCTGCCGAGGATGGCGTGGTAGGAGGTTTCGAAGTCCGCAACCTCGAACTTGATGTACTCGGTGCAGTAATTCTCCCTTGTCCCGAAGGTAACTGGCAGAACCACTGAGCCAAGTGGTATAGCCGCGTTCCCTGGAATAATGCCGTAGAAGGGCAACGTGCTTTTCGTGAGCATGTCAGTGATGTCGAGCTTCCTCTTCTTCAAGGTCTTGGTGAATAGAACGTTAAGTCCGCTTCCACTGTCGATGAGTACCTTGGTGAGTCTGGAACCCGCGACTACTGGATTCAGGACGAGTGGGAAATGCCCTGGTTCAGAGAAGCTTGTCCATTGATCCGCGCGGCAGAAGGTAATGGGTACCTCCGACCACCTGAGAGGTGTCAGCACCGCTGGTTCAATGCTCAAGACTTCCCTGAGGGTGAGCTTCTGAGCTCGCTTGGTGGGTCGTCCACCGAAGAGGACATTCACTGTCTTGTCGGGTTCTTGGAAGTTGCCGTTGCCTTCATCAACTTTCTTTGTGCCCTTTTTGTCGTGTGGGTGTCGTGGCTCAGGGACATCCTTGAGTGCTCGCCAGAGCTGGTAGCACTGATCGATTGTGTGGTTGCCGTCCAGATGCCACGGGCACTTCTCTTTGAGCAAGTCTCTGAAGCTGCCGGAGGTCTTCTTGGAGATGTCCTTTGCAGGGCGCTGTACAGCCACGACAGTGTTGTCTGGCTTGAGCTTGCGGTTAGGACCCGAGTAGTTGTTATTATTGTTGTTGTTGCGACCCTCTTGATCCTTGTTATTGTTGTTGCCGCCCGTGTTGTTTTTGCTCTAGCCGCGAATGGAGTCGTACTTGGCGTTTGCCTTGTCCTCTTCGTCGGCCCTTGAAGTGGTCATGTCCTTGAGCTTGGTGATTGAGCTTAGGCGACGGCGACCGAAGTCCTTGAAGGTGCGATGGTGATAGAGACCATCTTGGAAGCAGTCGATGACTTCTTTGTCGGTGACGTCGACTATTGTCGCACGCTTGTCAAAGAAGCGGCGCATGTACTGGCGGAGCATCTCACCTTGCTCCTGCTTGACCATCACCAGGTCCATGCGAGTACCTGAGTGTCCCATGGCGCCCGCGAAGTTGCTGGTGAACTGCGCCTTTAGCTGGTTCCACTCGTCGATCGAGTTCTTGTCGAGCGACTCGAGCCATGTCAGTGGAGCCTGGTCCAGACAGAAGGGGAAGTAGAGGCACTTGGTGTCGTTGTCGCCACCAGTGTTTTCAATGGCCAGGGCATAACACCTGAGCCACTGAATTAGATCTTGCTTCACGTCGTACTTGGTGATCACGAGAGGCTTGAACTTCTGGGGAAGAAGCAGAGCGCGAAGTCGTGCAGAGTAGGCGGGGAAGCCGTCACTGTCACTGACATTGATAGTCTTCTTGGCGCGGAGTATCTCGTCGATCCTGTGGCGGGCGTCATAGCCGCCACGTTCGATGCTGGCGGTGTGGCTATTCACGTGGCCTCGGCCTCCGCGATCGCCGCCGCCACCGGCTCTTCTGCCGGCACCATGGGAGGAGCTACCGCTGCTGCCGCTGCTACCGCTGCTACCGCTAGCGCCGCCTTGTGAAGGTCCTCCCCCAGAGGCTGTAGAGCGATTGGGGGTCGGATGATGTTCACCACGGATGCGGTTAGGTCCGACATCTGCTAGAGTGCTGCTGCGACTAGTGGCTTCGTAATTTCCAACTCCGGTAACCCTGTTGTTGACTCGCATGAAGTAGGCATCCTCGGCGAGTTTGGCAATAAGTTCGCCTGCACGGTGCCCCTGAGTTGTCCGAGCTATCGTAGTGATGGACATGAGGCATTGCTCAGGGGTTGTGTGGACTCGGTTGGTGACTTGGTCCAGAGCGTCGTTGAGGTTCCGGATGGGGAGAGCTTCCCGGAGCCTCCGGCGTCGATCTGCTCGCTTCCTGTTACGGTCGCGCCGGGCATTCTTGGCTTCGGTAGTCTCGTCCACAAGTGCATTGGCTGACGCCTCATCCTCGGAGATGTCATCGAGGTACCGATAAGGTTGGGGTTCCGAGGTTCCAGCTTCCCCAGTTGCCATGAATACTTCACGGTCAGGCGTGTAGAGTCCGGAATCGGTAGTTGCCACCTTGGTTGGCGAGTACTCCTCTGTTGTTGGGGTTAATGGTGTTCCCTCCTGGAAGGGGAGTGTCTTGAGGTAGGCAACGTAGCGTGAGTTGTCGTCGATCAGGTCTGCGGGCTTGCGTTCGGGCCAGTAGACGAATCTGCCGGCGGGAGTTGAGGTAATGACCAAGCCGGCAGCAGGACCTGACAACGGCTCCTCGGTAGAATTGAGCTCGGACTCAAGCTCGATCAGATCCGAACCGAAGTCGAACTCGTAGGAGGAGTCCGAGTTGTAGTCGGGGACGGTGCTGGAGTCCGAGGAGTACTCGGAGACGACCTCCTTGCCGACCCGACGCGGGACGAGCGCATCCACGTAGGCCGCAGTAGTGTCACGGAGGCCGTACGAGAAGTGCTCGTGGGGAAGAACCGATCCACACGATGGCTCAGGAGCCAGCTCGCGTGGTTCGATCCATGGTGACGTCGAGTTTGAGTTGGAGGCGGATCCAATCTCGAAGTTGGTGACTTGGTTGTAGAGCGAAAATTCGTCGAATTTTTCGATGAGTTGACCCATGATGGCTTCGGGAAGCGTCACGAGTCTGGTCTCCAAGTTCGGGGTCATGGTGAGATAGCACTGGAACGATCTAGCGCTGTCAGCGGTGCAGACCCAGGAGCCGAAGATGAAGGTGTCACCACGATTGAAGGCGGTGATTGGCTTGATGACGATTGAAGCCGTCAAGTTCGCCATGAGATCTGCGGCGAGATCCCCTACCTAGCGCGCCAGCTGTCGGTGTTTTAACCCGGCAACCTACCAAGGGGAGTACCTGAGGTAGACGTTTGTGGCCTCGCCGAGTTCTGGAACTCGAAGGAGAGTCACGTGGCACACAATTTAGACAGGTTCGGGCCGCGAGGTGTGTAATACCCTACGTCCTGTATGCTGTGTAGCTCTGGATTGATTGGGTGTGTTTACAAGATGATGCGGATAGGACATAGGGGTTCCTGCCTCGCCTTATATAGTCCGGGAGGCAGGGTTACGAGTCGGTTTGGAAGGGAGAGTACTAGTCATTTACGGCTAGGAGTACTTTACATGGATCCGGACATGTCTAGCTTCCTAACCGAGTACTAGCCCTCTGGATGCCTTGTGCTTCACGCTGTCTTGTGCCGTGCAGCTAAAGTCGAGTAGTCCCAGGGGCCCATGCAGTAGTCGGTCCTGGTACCCGCCTGATTAGTGGGCCCAGGGATGTCCGTACGATAGGTGCAGGTTGCAACTTGACTGGTGTTGGTGCAGGTGAAGAACAAGCGCGAAAGGTCATTGCCGGTGAGGCCTCCAGGTGTGGAGAAGATAAGTAGGCTTGGTTCGAGGGACCCGGTGGCCAGCGGGTTCAAGTGCGGGCCGCATGGTGGCAAGAACGGCAAGATGAAGTTGTGGACGGTTCCTTGGTTGAGCCTCAAAGCCATGATCGAGCCGGGACTTCGTGGGGGCCAAGTCATGAGTGGAGATTGGCGGAGGCCACACCAAGTTCGCGAGGTTTCCAGTGGTTCACCAGAAAACCACTGGGTTCCTTGGTTGATCTACAAAGCCAAGACCGAAGACGGAGGTGCAGCAGCACTAGACCGGTCTGACCGGTGGGTTTGACAGGTCTGACCGGTGTGTGACGACGGCTTCCGGAGGCTTCGAAGCGGAGGACACGCGTCGGGATCGCAAGGTGTGTGTCGAGGCTACTCCAGGTGCGGTCGCCGGGCATCCGTCCGATGGTGCGACGATGAAGATTCCCAAAGTGCCCCTCGGGGGCGTGTATCCTAGTGTTAGGCCTTAGGGGTAGTTTCATCTTTCGGTTGCCTCCATATAACCCAAGTGGTGAGAGGATGGCAGCCATCTCTTGGAACCCTAGCTCATTTTGTTTTGCTTTTTTCCTCTTCCTTTTTCCTTAGGATTTTCTAGGACTAGCTTGAGAGCTTCATGGTGAGATCTTGAGAGAGGGATGGATGATCGGGAGGCAAGCTAGACCTTGTATGAACCTTCATGGTATGTATACATGATTCGGCGTGGTTCCTCAAGGCTTGATTGTGTCTCTCCCGTTTCCCCTTTTTGGTGATTTTCAGAGCCTTTTCTTGGCGATTTTCTTGTGGCAGTTTTGAGACCTTTCTCTTTGGGATTTGGTGGGGGATGTATGCATGAACCCTTCGTGGTTCTTTTCCTTGTGACTCACCTCCCAAATCCGTGAGTTAAAGGGCTCGATTTTGGGATTTTCTCCGCTCTAGGGTTAGAGGCGTTCTTGGTGGGATTTCTTCGATTTCTCTTGATTTAGCAAGTTTTGGTGGACCAAATCGTGGCTATGGAATGCCCATGAGGTACTTCTACTATCCCCAAAGTCTTGTGCGAATCCGTGGAGAGAATCGGGAGATCGGGATTTGGATTTGGAGGAGTTGACCCGTGGGTTGTTGTTCATCCCGAGAGCCCAGGTCTTGACCGGTCTGACTGGTGCCTTCCACTGGTCTGATCGGTGCCGACCCCCTGTTGGTTTTTGCCCAGGTGAACATCTTGGTGAGTTCCCTTGCTTCTTGGTTTGCTGCTGTTTCGAGTTTGGAGTGTTTTGGAGCTCGGGAAGTTGTTCTCTTGGATTTGGGGTTTCCAGGCTTGAACCGGTCTGACCGGTGAGCTGCACCAGCCTGACTGGTGTAGGAGCTTTCTGTGGAAATCGTCAAGTCCTATCTGTGTGTTCCAGCTGAGACCGTTCTGACCAGTGAGAGTGACTGGTCTGACCGGTGCTGGTCTGGTGCTGCTCGAGTTGCTTGTTCCGCTGCGTTCTCGAGTAGGTTTTGGTGGTTGTTGGTTCCTAGGACCAGTAGCACTCCAGTGGCTATGTGGTCTTTGCCAACTTGGGTAGTTGAGTCGGAGAAGTGTTTTGGTTAGCCGTGTTCATCTTGTTGGAGTAGCCATCTCCTTCGAGAAGAATTTTTATCGGCTCCCATTCACTCCCCCCCTCTCTGGTCGCCAGTTCGGTCCTTCACTCAGCCCCCGCCCCTCCCCTTCTTCCTCCCACACCACCCTCCGCTTGCTGCCCCTCCTCTCCCCCCTCTACTCGCTGCCTATCGGCCTGGCAGAGAGGAGCGGCAGCGGGGACCCAACAGCCTCCTCTCCCTCTAGCGGTGAGATCCATAGCAGGCACGGCCTCCTCTCCCTCCGGCGGGGAGATCCACGATGGACGCTGCTCCTTCCTCTACGGCGCGAGATCCGGCGACGGCCTCTGTTCCTTCCTCTACAACGCGAGATCCGGCGATGGCCTGCTCCCACTACAAGAAATATGCCGACTAGTGACGCAACAAAAAGGTCGTTTCTCATCATAAACCGTGATTAATGACGCCGGTTGTTATGAAAATGCTCCGTCATTAATCGAGCATCACAAACCGCGATTAATGACGATACCTTATTTCAGGGTGTCATGAGTTTACTGACGCGTATAAATTCGTAACACTAAGGCATCATAAGGTACATGCGACGTCGGACCAAAATCTGATGTGGCACAGCGTTTTGTGACAAACAATTTCGCCAAGCCCCAAATTGCTTGTCGTCATAGATTGAATTTGGCCCACTTAATGTTAAGCTGAGCCCAATTTTTCGGTCGTCATAAATTGGCTTTAGGCCTTATTAAGGTTGGAATGAGCCCAATAAATGTGGTCATCATAGATTGTATCAAACCTTGTTAAGGCTGGATGGAGCCCAATATTGTTGGCGTCATAGATTGTTTAAGGCCTTATTCTGGTTGGATGGAGCCCAATAATTGTTGTCGTCATAGATACTTTTTGGCCTAATGCTGGTTGGACCGACCCAATAATCGAAGTCGTCATAGAATGGTTCAGGCCCGATTTTAGTTTGACCGAGCCCAACAATTGCAGTCGTCATTAATTTGTTTTGGGTCCAGTACAGGTTGGATCGAGTCCAATATTCGATGACGTCATAACATGATTAAGGCCCAACTGATATTGGACCTAGCCCACAAATCGCTAACATCATTTTTGATACAGCCCATTTTATTAATAAATCATTTTTGAATTCGTAAAAAAATAATGGGCCGAGGGGGCAAGCCCACATTATTTTTTCCCTGTTATTTTGGGCTGCACTCTAGGTAGCACTTAATTAAATATAATTCAATATCATATTACATGCTAATCAATTCAGTAATTGACATCACAAATAATATTTCTATACCACTAATACAAATAAATGTTTCGGATAACACATGACACATTATTATCAATGAACACAGAATAACCACAAGCAGATTGTCAGTAGGATCTCACAAACCAATACAAATGATATCTCCCAGCTCACAAATAAAGCTGGTCTTGAAATGGAACCCACTAAGATAACAAAGCTCAGTACTCACAAACCAGCACAACTGGCTAGGAGGACACAAGTAGAAGACTAAGAAACACAGTAGCCTTACCCAAGGCGCGAGCTTAGTTGACGAAGGAGGGTCTCAGTAGTTTCTACTCCCTCCGTCCCAGAATATAGCTTTGTTTAGCGTTTAAAATTTGTCCCAAAATACAGCTACATTTGAGTTGACAACTCTGATTGCATGGATGAATGGACAAAAGTAACCCTATGATAATCAATTGTCGTGTGGTATTGGTTGTCAATAAATGACAGCATGCATAATACATTTTATTTCTATGGAGACATACAAGGAAGGTATAATTGCCATACATAAATCACATGCACGTGAATGGATGGGTTTAATGAAGGGCATAATAGACATTTTAGCACTCTTTTTAATCTGTCTTAAAAAGGCTAAACGAAGCTATATTTTGGGATGGAGGTAGTACTTGTTTCTTCAACCTCTCAATCTGATCAGTCTGCACTTTCATTGCTACATCTAATGCTTGTGCCTTGATCTTCAAGTCTGTCAAAATGTGGTCCTGTTCAACAAAGATTTCACCAAGATCAGCAGCTTCATCTAGCCCTCCCAACAAAACTTCAGGGCTTGAGCATGTAGCGAAAGCTAGATAATCTCGAGGCATGTAATCAATGAATGGCTTTGACTTCACATTGGAGGGACAGGAATTTGGTATTTGAACCGCAAGGATTGTCCTCAATATTTGAGCCTAAAAATGCAAGGAGAAGTCAAACTTGAACCTTAAACGAAGCAAGCAAATAAACTTAAGAATAATCCTAAGAATAAAGTAGCAAGATAATCATGCGTTCTGTTACATACCACGACATGTGATTGAATCTCAGCAATGCAGGAGTGGGATGCTAGGCCCTGCACAATAAGTTACAAATCAGGAACTGGATCTAGAGCGGTCAAGGTAAAAGAAGGATCCGAAATCTAACTCAATAAACAAAGTAAATTACTTTCTAAGCATGGCTCATCTATTAAGTTGTGTTACAAATCAGTAACTGCATCTAGAGCGGCCAAGGTAAAAGAACAATCTCAAATCTAACATAATACACAAAGCAATTTACTTTCAACACATGGCTCATCGATTAACTCGTGTTACAAATCAGTGACTGGATCTAGAGCGGCAAAGTTAAGAGAAGAATCTCGGAACTAACACAATACATGAAGCAATTTACTTTCTAAGCCAACAAAAATACTACTAGGGGACTAGAAAGAAAAGGAAATGAGATTCTCACTTGTAAAGCTCCAAGATTCAGGGGCCCATAGATTGAGGGGCAACGGGAGTCGGTGCTTGCGCTGTATCCTCGCTCAACTGCTCAGCTTGGCCAACGTAGAAGACGCAAGTAGAACACCGATATCTGCCGCCTACCATCTCACTGAGATACCCCTCCACCTCCACTGGCGACGGCGAGGTTGGACCGCCAACGTAGATCTAGCTGAGCAGAGTGATGCTTTTGGGAAATTGAAGGCGGGAGTTTAGCGGCGCAACGCGGTAGCAATGGAGTAGAGTATTTATTATTTCGAGGCGGAGAGGGAATACATAATTTGAAAATCCCGCTTCCGACTTCCTGACAGCGAAATGGAAATTTGGTAAGTTGCACTTGCTTCGGGGCCACTAACAAGTGAGGCTGTGCAATCATGGCCACATATTGTCAGAGAGTTTGGGTGGGATTCCGGTGGCATACAATATAGGTGGGATACGGATATATGGAAGAGGCCCACGCTTCAGTGAAAGCTAGGTGCATTTCTAGTCCAAGATCACAAAGCCTAACAGGTGCTTCTCCCACTACAATGCCTACACGTCTATTTTTTTTAAGTCATACGGATATAAGGATCTTACTTCTGTGTTCTTATCCGGGCCAAAGCACACTCGTGTACCCACCAAGTATTTCGCATGTCTACTGGGGAAAAAGCCTGCATATTCCGCCCTATACCTGTGACAAGTTTCCTGAGCAGTGTAGGCCTTCGTATTCCGAGCATCCCACGTATTTTCATGGCTACTGTAATCCCGTGAGGCATGCTCTGCCACGAGGTGCACGCTGCCTTATGATCGGTCGTGGTTCGATAAATAGGCGTGCCCCCAAGGCCTTTGCTCATCGCCTCTTCATCCTCCACGCATTGTGCTAGCAGACCTCTCTATTTGGTTCTGCGCACTGTGAAAAGAGGTGAGCTCTTAGCTTCCGCGTCGTGCTTTTACAGGTTACAATCATTGTTTCTGGTCAATGCTTATCATGTTTACGTTGCAGGCGAGTGTGTAGGAGGATGGCTTCTGATGCAAACGGAGGAACCGCCAACTTCCATGCTGTGCCACCTCTGCAGCGGCCAGGATACATGGATCCATATGATCTATACGACATGGACGAAGCGGACGAGGAAGAAAAGGAGGAGATGAAGAAAGATGCTTTGGCTTGGCCGCAGGAGCACGGTTACACTCGTGTGCTTCGCCAAGGTCACTATGTGTGCCCTTACTGTAATCTTGCTCACCAGTAGTGAGGTTTTCGTGACATCCTATAGCATGCTTCTGGCATTGGTCGCTCGGGACGTACCATGAAGTCGAGGGGTAGGCATCGTGCATTGGAGGAATATCTCTGCACAGATCCTCGTTATGCTACATTCCATCTCCATCGCGTGTGCCATATCCATCTCCATGACCGTGTTTGTTGTCTTCCTCGTTGCCAAGTCCGAAGGTTTTGTTCTTGGGTGTGTGTTTGTGCGCGCCTGTGCCAGTGCCACTGTACGAGTGTAGGTCTATGGGGATGTATCATGTATGTGCAAATTTAAGTTGAATAATTTGGGCAAGGTGACCATCATTTACATTCTGTGTATTCTTGTCAAAACGGTGAATTTAGTCAGACGGTAAATTTGTAAAATCGGTCATCATTTACGTGTGTATCTGCAATGCAGTGTGGTAGGATAAGAATAAAATATCACATGACAAGACATTACATCTCAGACTATGACAACGCATCATGACCAGGGAAATCCACTGAAGCATGGAAGGTGATCATGGAAAAGAAGAACACCAATGTTCTTCATGGATAACAGGGGATATAGGGGATTTTCCTACCACTACAAGATTCACAGAGCAGGAAAACAAGGGATCGATCTTTTCCATCCAAAAGAAAACATACCATCGATCATTCCATCCACAAGACCACGTATATGAACATGAAAAAGAAAACCCAAATCCGAGTAATCTAAGACGACCCCTCCGAGGAGTTCCCCGATGACTCTGGCGTCGAGGGAGCTTCAATGGCTGGGGGAGCCACGAGACCGGGATTGGCGGGGCAGCATTTGAAGGACCAGCGCCGACGTCCACCTTCTTCTTGGTCATCTTCCAGTCCACCTCCTCCTCCTCCGCACCCTTCTTCTTCTTCGCCGACGGAATGTCCTTGAACGAATCAAGCTTATCGGCCCTGTCATCCTTCAAAAGCTACCTCACAAACTCCTCTGTCTTATGATTCCTCTTCTTGGCCTCCACACGCTCCCTCTTCTTGGCCGCCAATCGCTTCTTCTCAATGGCCGCCCACGTCTCCACCTCTTCCTCTTCCTCTTCCTATTCCTCTTCCACGTAATCGTACTCGTCCTCGCTGTCCTCACTCTCTTGTCTTTCCATGTCTTCTACATCAGATTCACTCAAGCAGGGCTCGGATGGCTCGCATGTGCTTGGTTGGGGGGAGTCGGGTGGTGTCCCGATGGAGGAGGGGTTGGAAGGGAATGGGGAGGTGGGCAGTCGAATCGGAGAAGAAGGCATGGTGGTTGTGATTTTCTGGAGGAAGAGAGTTTGAGACAAGGCAATGGAGGAAGTTGGGAGAGTCCGGTATATTAATAAATCTCAGTTTCAGAGAATGTTGGGGTGTCTCTTTGGGAGTTGTATCACGCTAATGCAAGGATGTGCCTCGATCTCTGATAATGTAATGGTCTTTTGCAAAGAAAAGAACTATGTAAATTTGTAATCTTAGTGAATTTGGAGCAAACTATATTTACAAGCACTTCAGCATGCAGAGATGAACTGTTTACTACCATTAAACCAGATGTTTGGGTTTGGGATGCATTAACAGACTGGATGTTTTGGTCTAGGAAAAATATACAGAAAGGACAAATATTTCCGGTCCTGTAAAAGATGCTTGTTTTGATTTTGGGCAAAGGTGCTCTACGATTTCATAATTTATGAGAGCGATAAAATAAGATAACATTTATAGGGAGACAAGGAAGAGAGATGGTCAGGTAAACAAAGCAAAAAAAAACTTCAAACAAGGGGATTGATCAACAAACAAACGATAACCAAAATCACAAACATGGTTTGGGTTTGGAATGCATTAGCATTTTGGATGTTTGGCAATAACCAGATGCTTGTTATGAATTTGGTCAAGGTGAGCAACGATCACGTTGCTATTTCTTATTAATCATCCAATATTGATCTTCAACCTCTCCAGATACGTGCATTATTCTAACTACTCCTTACATATCTGTGGCTTAGCCAGAGCGTGTTGAAGTGAGGGGTATGGTACACTGCCATTGGATATGGAGTAAGACAACAAATTGGTTTGAAGTAAAACCATGGCTACTCTGCCTAGCGTACACTACATGGGAACAAGACATGGTCAAGACAACGAAGTAGACCGAGAGTTTAATCCATAGTTTTTTCCTTGTTCATGTGGCACACTAGGAAACACGATCATGTAGGTACAATAAGAGCGGATGTTCTTGTCTACGAAACACGAACAGGCCGGACAAACATGAGACCATGTTTCATGGAAATGTAAAGTTACTAATTAACATCACGATGTTCTCAAACATAAGACAATGTTCCCACGAAATCTAAAAATACTAGTTAACATCACAGATAACATATCGGCATTGGTCTTCCACTGGCGCGGATCGCTCACTCCATCTACATTCGTCCCTCATTTTTGGCCAGGACGCGGTGGCAGCTCCACTTCTTCATGTTGTCCTCCTTCAGGACCTCAGACCTGGCCATCCCAAGGACGTGGTCATTGATCTCATTCAGGTTCCTCCACCAGTGCATACGGTTGGGGTAGACAGGGCACCCGTAGGTGTTGGTAGTGCGCCAGAAGACACTTAAAGCAAAGGTCTTCAGATGGTCTATGTCTGTTTGGGTGTCGGAGTCGGAGTCGGAGTCCAACTCTGCAAGTGGTGGAGGAGGCTGGGAATCCGCTGGCGACGTACAAGCGGCGTCGCAGCGGGGCGGCTCCCTGCCGTGGAATTTACGCCCTTGCCACTCTAAGTAGGCGCGGATAAAGTGGAGGCCACGCGGTGATAGCCAGGACCCGGATTTGGCTCCTGAGGAAGCAGTGGGCGAGAGGCTGGCAACGCCTCCAGACCAACGAGCAAGGGCGGGTACGGCCATGCGTCTGAGCTCTTTGTGTCTGGGGGAGACTGATTGCTTCATTGAGTCAGACGGGCAGTAGGACTGAAACGCGAGTGTTTGGGAAGAGAACTATGGGTAGACTGGTTCGGAACTGGCGAGGACGCCGATGGTGGTAGGAATAAATTGGCCAGCTTCGATGAGAAGTTGTGCAAGCTTACGTGACAAGCTAAGCAACGGGCCTCTAGATCGAGTGGCTACTATTCATCTTGAACCTTTGAGTGGCTAATGTGTGGGTACCATCTGGGTATACCCAAACGTCCCTAACCTGTTGATGATGGCAACCGCCTTCATGTGGCGTTGTGGCAAGCTTCCATGGGAAATTAGGCAACGGGCGCCTCGACTAGTCGAGGAAGGCTACAGCCGGATGTTCCTGATAAGAAAATGTGACCAGACCAGACTAATTTCAGTGTTGAATTTGTGGGCAAAATAGGATGCCAACGGCCAGATCTTACTGATCTGCAAAAGTGACAGGACCGGACTAAATGGTTTGTTGATTTGTTATTAGGAAAATACGATCGCATTATTCGAACGAACATCCATCCAAAGTAGGAAACAGAGTCCATTCTAAAGTTACTAATTAAGCATCACAATGTCCACATACATAAGACAATGTTCCAACAAAATCTAACGATACTAATTAACATCACTGATAACATAACAACACAAAGTTCACATACATATGACAATGTTCCAACGAAATATAAAGATACTAATTAACATCACAGATAACATAACAGCATAGATCTTCCATTGGCGCGGCTCGCTCACTCGATCTACTCCATCCATCCCTCGTTCCTGGCCACGACGCAGTGGCAGCTCCACTTCTTCTTGTAGTTCTACCTCAGGGGCACAGACTTGGCCATCCCAAGGACATGGTCCTTGACCTCATTCAGCTTGTCCCACCGGTGCATAAGGTTGGGGCAGACAATGCACCCGTACATGCTGTTGAAGCGCCAGGAGACGCGCAAAGCATCACCCCGGGGGACCGGAGGGATGTAGCCGTGGAGACGGTCCTCAGACTAGTTTGTGTCAGCTTGGGAGTCGGAGTCAAACTCACCAGCAGGAAGGGTAACCGTAAACGAAAGCTTCCGAGGCGGCGACGGTGAAGGAGGCTGGATATCCGCCGACGAGCCACCACCTGCTCCTGGCAAAGCGCCAACGATCAACGGCGACGACGTTGGCGATGGTGGACGAGGCTGGGAATCTGCCGGTGACCCACCACTGACTCTTGGCAAACCGGTGACGAGCAACGGCGAGTCGACGTTGGCGGCGTCGAAGTGCGGCGGCGGCGGGTCGACATTGGCAGCATCGGAGAGCGGCAGCGGTGTGCCGTGGATGTGGCCCTACAGCGCCTCCGTGAACATGCAGGCGAAGTGCTAGCCGTCACATCAGTCACGGGCGCGTGAAGAGGATATGGCACCAGAGGATCGGTTGAAGGGCGAGGGTTTGAGCCAGCGCGATGGGGAACCGGTGGGGGACAGCCGGCGCAACGGGGAGCCTGATCGCTTCATTGCATCGGCCGGGCAGTATGAGTGGGGCGCGAGTGTTTAGAAAGTGTTAGAGTGGTTCGGAACTGGCGAGGACGCCGATTGTGGGGGTAGGAATGGCGATTTATGTGGAGTTACTCGCCTTGCCTGGGAAGTTGTGCCGCTTCGGTGAGAAGGTAAGCAACAGGCGCCTCTTGAGTCTTGAGTGGCTTCCATTCATCTTCCACCATTGAGGGGCTGATGTGCGGGTCCCCGCGCAGTATGACCAACACATCTCTGATCTCTTGATGTTGGCAACCACCTTCCATGGGAAGTTGTGACATGAGGATGGCAACGGGAAGATGTTACTGTTAAGAAAAAGTGATAAGACCGGACTAAATTATTTGTTGATTTGTTGGCAAAATATGTTCACATTTTTCGAACCAACATCCATCCAAAGTACTCCATAGGAGGAAACAGAATTCTTTGATCTTACAATCAGCATTGTCAAATACGAAGGGACCAAACTTAATCAAAAACTCCTAATTAGCATTACAGCAATGTGACACTTGTTATTGTTGGCAATTAACTTTTCATCCAGTCTGGGTCATTGAGGATCAAAGGCACCACTTCGCCGTCGAACAGGAACGGCTCCAACATCGGTGGTTGAGTGGCTGGCAACACCGCCAGCCTTTCAAGCAGGGACGGGAACGGCCATGCCCCTGAGCTCTCCGGGACAGTCGGCGCGGTGGGCGCACTTGACATCAATGGCCGAGCGAATGTCAACACCGCCAGCCTGTGCAGCAGGGACGGGAACGGCCATGCACATGAGCTCTCTGGGACAGTCTGCGCGGCGGGCACACTTGACATCAATGGCAGAGCAGCTGGCAACGCCGCCGGCCTGTCGAGCAGGGACGGGAACAGCCGTGCGCCTGAGCCCTTCGGGACAGTCGGCGCGGCGGGCGCACTTGACATCAGTAGCGGAGTGGACAGCCACGAGAACCATGTGCGGCCAACTCGGCCTCTTGGGCACTCCACCCACTACATGCCAGATTCTGGTGGCGACGGGTACAGCCGTGCGCCTGAGCTCTCCGGGACAGCCGAAGCGGCGGGCGCACTTGACATCAATGGCCTAGCGACTGGTAACGGCGTCGGCCTGTCGAGCAGGGACGGGAACGGCCATGCGCCTGAGCTCTCCAGGACAGTCGACGCGGTGAGTGCACTTGACATCAATGGCGGAGTGGAGGGCCACGGCTGCCATGTGCGACCAGTCCGGCCTCTCGGGCACTCCACCCACTGCACGCCAGCTTCTGGTGGCGACGGTGAGACGGGAATCGTGGTTTCATTGCTCCGGCGAGAACGCCTGTCCCACCGCTGCCCGGCATGCCAGCGACGAAGACCGCAGTCGGCATAGAGCGTGTCGGGCCCCATCAGCCCGGCCATCCATTGCGGTATTTCTGTCCTGCCGCAGTCACTGCATCTCGGCCCCGCCGGAGCTTTAGCCGACGTGGATGATAGGAGAGCGAGCTCCACAGGAGGCATGCGATGATTGTCGCCGGCCATTGGGGGAGATGCTCTGAAATGCACATAGAAATTAGTTTGCTCAGAGAGGTGGAAAAGGTCGAAAGAACAAAGAAATCGATTGAATTGGGAGAGAGGACGATGATACTTGCACCGATAGGACGCGATGCCGATGGGGTCTTCTTGTGCCGAGAGGAGGAGATGCCGATGGTGTTTTCTTGCGTTGAGGAGGAGATGCAAAAGTGTTTTCCAGTATATATTAATAGATCTCATTTGCCATGGGAAAGGCGCAGGGTCGCATTGGGGATCGTGTCAGGAAAATGGCCTAGGCGCGTATTTTGAAATCTCGTTGAACTTGGAGAAAACTTAATTCACTTGAACATGATGAGATCGAAAGTTGCCACGAGACCGGTTATTCTGGTATATGAA
Organism: Cenchrus fungigraminus; assembly: GCA_036936925.1. Lineage (NCBI taxonomy): Eukaryota > Viridiplantae > Streptophyta > Magnoliopsida > Poales > Poaceae > Cenchrus > Cenchrus fungigraminus. Next base: position 79,928,087 of record CM072772.1, read on the forward strand.
ACATTATCAGACCAGACTAAAGCATTTGCTATGATATATGCAATAGAAGAAGGACACGAAAGGAGGTCAGATGTTTAGGTTTACGAACCGTGAGTTGACCGGAGAAAAATTTTAATCATTTGATGGCAAAAGATGCTTGTTTTAAATTTGGACAAGGTGAGCTATGATATCATCCTTCTTAGGGAGAGCCAAAAATGTGCACAATTTGAACGTTGAAGGACCGAACTGGCGACCAGAGAGGGGGGGGGGTTAATGGGAGCTGATAAAAATTCTTCTCGAAGGAGATGGCTTCTCCAACAAGATGAACTCGGTCGGGTACCCAAAATCACACGCTCCGCACACAACCTCCCGTTTGCCGAAACCACGTAGCCACTGGAGTGCTACTGGTCCTAGGAACAAACACTACCTGCAGGCACAGCTTCTACACACACACAGCAGCGGAAACTACTCAGAAGCTGCCTGCCTGGAGGGGGCGGTTAGACCGGGTATGGGGGGCTGTTCGACCGCCTCCACCTGGTAACCAAGAAATCCTCCGAAACGACTCTCTTTCGAGCTCCAAAACTCTCCACAGTTTCAGCTAAGGAATCCTCTGGTCAAGGCCGAGCTAGCTACCAAAAAATCTCGGCGAAAACAAGAACTTCACATAAGGGCCTAGGGGGCGTTTAACCGGCTCACGTGGGCGGTTTAACCTCCTGTACCCAGCAGGAAACACAAGCCAAGAACTCCTAGCAAACAGCACCAAAACAAGCCAAGATTTCACCAGAACTCTTCTCTGATCAAGGCGAACAAACTCACAGAGGAAAATCCGACAAAATGAAAACTTCCACCTAGGAGACCCAAGGTGGTTAGACCACCCCCTTATGGCGGTTAGACCGCCCCTCCCAGAAAAACTGGCCGCAGGTCAACCCTCAACTTCCCATCGCCCGATCTCCCGATTCACCCCACGGATTGCGGCAAAACTTCGGGGATATCTGGGTTACCTCTTGGGCAACCTCTCCACCAAAGGAATTCCACCGAAACGCTCTCAATCAAAGGGAATCGCGGATCTTGGCCCTCTAGGTCGTGAACTTGAGCAACTCGAAAAACCACCAAATCGAGGTCGATTCAAGGGAGTTCTTGGGGTAAAGTCACCAAGCAAAGAGCCCCAAGGTCCTCATGCGTGACACCCAACAAGAATCCCGCAAGAAATCACCCTCAAAACTCCGCCACGAAAATCGCAAGAAAGAGCTCCGAAAATCACCAAAAAGGAAAACGTGAGAGGCAACACAAGGCCTTGAGGAACCACGCCGAATCATCTATACATACCATGAAGGTTCATACAAGATCTAGCTTTGCCACCCGGTCATCCATCCCTCTCTCAAGATCTCACATGAAGCTCTCAAGCTAGTCCTAGAAAAACTAAGGAAAATAGCAAACGAAAAAAACAAAGGGAAATGAGCTAGGGTTCCAATAGTTGGCTGCCATCCATCCCCCAAGTGTTTATATGTGGGAAACCAAAAGACTAAACTACCCTTACTAGCTAACTAGGGATACACACCCCTCAAGGGCAATTTCAGAAGTCTTTAGTTGAGCACCATCAGACGAATGCACATCCACCGCAAGCCTGCGTAGCTCCAACGCAACTTTTACGATCATGCAGCGTGTCCTCCGCTTCGAAGCTTCTCGGCGACTGCGACCCGGGCGGTCAGACCGTCCTCCCTAAGTGGTTAGACCGGCCCAGGCGGTCTGACCGCCCCTCCTGGTCGGTTGAACTGGCTTGGGTGGCCGCACCTCTCGTCGAGTCTTCGGCCTCGGTTTTGTGGCTCAACCGAGTAACCCAGTGGTTTTCTGGTGAACCACTGGAAACCCCGCAAACTCGATGTAGCCTCCACCAATCACCACTCATGACTCGGCTCCCACGTTGTCCCGGCTCGACTTCGGCTTTGAGGCTCAACCAAGAAACTGTCTATGACTTTGTCTTGCTGTTATTGCCACCATGCGGTCCGCACCAGACCCTGTCGGCCACCGGGTCCCTCAAACCAAGCCTACTTATCCGCTCCACACCTCTAAGCCCACCGGCATGGACCTTTTGCGCTTGTTCTTCACCTGCAACAACACCAATCAAGCCGCAAACTGCACCTGCAATACTTAGCCAAGAGTCAGTACACACCACGTTGTCAATCACTCATCACACTAGGAAGCGACCATCCACCGGTTCTCGAACCACACAGGCTCTCAATCTCTGAAGGACCGGAACTAGCGACCAGAGACGGGGGGAGTGAATGGGAGCCGATAAAAATTCTTCTCGAAGGAGATGGGAACTCCGACAAGACGAACACGGCTTCCAAAACATGTCTCCGACTCAACTACCCAAGTTGGCCAAGACCACGTAGCCACTGAAGTGCTACTGGTCCTAGGAACCAACAACCACCAAAGCTAACCCGAGAACGCAGCGGAAAAACCAACTCGAGCAGCTACTGGGCTGCACCGGTCAGACCGATGAGCAGCACCGGTCAGACCGGTCCCTGCTGGAGCAACCTGGCAAAACCTGAGAACTTCCACAGAAGGCCCCTACACCGGTCAGGCCGGTGTAGCTCGCCGGTCAGACCGGTCCAAGCCAGGAAATCGCAATTCCACCAAACAGACCTACCGAGCTCCAAAACTGACCGAACTCGAAACAGCAGCAACAAGAGACAACAGGGAACTCACCAAGACGTTCACACGAGGCAAATCCCACAAAGCCTCTACACCGGTCAGACCGGTGAGCAGCACCGGTCAGACCGGTCAGGCTGGGTAGCTCGGGATGAACAGCGCCCGCGGGTCAACACCCCCAAATCCAACTCCCGATCTCCCGAATCGCTCCACGGATTTGCACAAGACTTTGGGGATAGTAGGAACACCTCATGGACACTCCATAGCCAAGATTTGGTCCACCAAAACTTGCTAAATCGAGAGGAATCGAAGAAATCCCACCAAGAACGCCTCTAACCCTAGAGAGGAGAAACCCCAAAATGGAGCCCCTTTGGTCACGGATTTGGGAGGGGAATCAAAGGGAAAAGAACCACGAAGGGTTCAAGCATACATCCCCCACCAAATCCCAAAGAGAAAGGCCTCGAATCCGTCACAAGAAAATCGCCAATAAAGGGCTCCGAAAATCACCAAAAAGGAGAAACGGGAAAGACACATCCAAGCCTTGAGGAACCACGCCGAATCATCTATACATACCAAAGAGGTTCATACAAGGTCTAGCTTGCCGCCCGATCATCCTTCCCTCTCACAAGATCTCACCATGAAGCTCTCAAGCTAGTCCTAGAAATTCCAAAGGAAAAAGGAAGAGGAAAATAGCAAAACAAAATGAGCTAGGGTTCCAAGAGATGGCTGCCATCCTCTCACCACTTGGGTTATATGGAGGCTAGCCGAAAGACTAAAATACCCCTAAGGCCTAATACTAGGATACACACCCCCGAGGGGAACTTTGGGAAACTTTGTCTTCGCACCATCGGACGGATGCCCGGTGACCGCAAACTTGCTTAGCGTCGACGCAAGCTTTGCGATCCCGATGCGTGTCCTCCGCTTCGAAGTCACCGGACTGCGTCGTCGCACACCGATCAGACCGGTGCTCCTCACCGGTCAGACCGGTACCCACCGGTCAGACCGGTCTGATGCTGCTGCACCTCCGTCTTCGGTCTTCGGTCTTGGCTTTGTGGATCAACCAAGGAACCCAGTGATTTTCTGGTGAACCACTGGAAACCCCGCGAACTCGGTGTAGCCTCTGCCAATCTCCACTCATGACTCGGCTCCCACGTAGTCCCGGCTCGACCTTGGTCCATGACTTCATCTTGCCGTTGTTGCCACCATGCGGCCCGTACTTGACTCCGCTGGCCACCGGGTCCCTCGAACCAAGCCTACTTGTCTTCTCCACACCTGGAGGCCTCACCAGCAACGACCTATCACGCTTGTTCTTCACCTGCACCAACACCAGTCAAGCTGCAACCTGCACCTGCAATACTTAGCGAAGAATCAGTCCACACCACGTTGTCAATCACTCATCACACCAGGAAGCGACCATCCACCGGTCCTCAAACCACACATGGCTCTCAATCTCCCCCTTGATGAGTGCATTGACAACACACATTTTGGTAACTAAAGAGAAAAGGAAAAGAAAAGAAACAACTAAAAAAACTCCAACAAGCGATCGAAAGCCAAAAGAAAGGCAAAGAGCAAGATCAGTTGAAGAAGACAAGTCTCGGACCCCTTAGGCAAGGGCAACGGCTCGACACATCCGAGACAAAACCATGCTCAAGCAAAGAGCGCAAGCCACCAATCCAAAGCTCGAAAACCACAAAGAGCTCCCCCTGCACACATGCAATCTCCCCCTGAACCAATGCAACTCCCCCTGGATGAATGCATGCAAACCACATCGCAAAACAGAGTAGCTGCTTCAGCCTTGCTCTGACCGGTCAGACCGGTCCTCCTCACCGGTCAGACCGGTGGACAAGATCGTCCAGCACTTGACACTCACACCGGTCAGACCGGTGAGCAACACCGGTCAGGCCGATGACCACCTGGGAAAATTTGGGAACTGCACGAGCTCAAAACTAGCTCGAAACCACTTGGAAACCTTCTAAATGCATGCAGCAAGCCAAAACGTGCTCAAACTTCTCCCTCTTGTTAACAATGCATGAGTCAAGCCAAAAATGCAAAAAATGCAACCTAGAGCTTCTCAAATAGACAAAATTCAACATAGCATGCTACACACCTCCAAGTGAGCAAGTTAGATACTCTATAGCTTCGTATGGACAAAAACTACAAGATTACCAAGTTTCACAACCATTGGGCGAAGCTAAGATAGAAATGACTATTTTTGCAAAAAAATTCCCTCTCATGAGCAAAGTCCTAAACATGAGCAAAACATGTAAAAATGGCAAAGCCACACAAACTTCATGCTAGGACAACCATTCTAAGCATATGACCATCATAAACACCGACAAGCACCTCATGTCATGTCAAAGCCACCGAGCCAAGTGCTTACTTCTAAATATGAGACTTCTCATTGGTAAGCAACATGCAACGGTTTAGCACCCAAAAGTAAGTAAACTAAGCACATATGACATGGGAGCACATTTTCCAAGCAATTTACATATCATTTTCAGATTTGTAATTGGTACATGAAATGTCTTTGCGACAAAAAGGAACTTATGCCCCTCCACAAGATCAAGCATGGGGGCTAAACATTCATGATGGCAAATGAGCCTTTGGCCCCATATGATCAAAATAAGCTATCCAACCATGAATTAAGCATAGCCAAGCCACAAAAACATGTCAATATCATATAAAGGCATTTACTCACAAGAGAGCATATACATGACATTTTTGAAAAACATAGCCATCAACCATGGATATAAAACAAGATCATCAAGAGCTAAGCCAAACTAACCAGAGCTTACCAAACTAGCTCACAAGGACATATATATCATACCATGGGGAACAATGTATATGAGGGAAGCTTTTCCTACAAAATGCATATGATACAAAATGCAAGCAACCTAAGATACAAAGATGCCTATACATCATGTTACATATGCCATGCCAAATGCAAGAAATGCACAAAGGAAAGCTATACATATGCTACAAAGGAGCTCCCACACACCAACTCAAGAAAGCAAGCAAACACCAAGCTCCCCCCGCAAACGAGTGAAAGTTGCTTGATCTAGGGGTTTGGTGAAAATATCGGCTAGCTGGTCATGTGTGGGTACAGGGATCAAAGCGATTTTTCCTTTCTCTACGTTATCTCTCAAGAAATGATACCTCACTTCTATGTGCTTGGTTTTGGAATGGAGCACTGGGTTCTTTGCAACGCTTATGGCACTGGTGCTATCACATTGAAGTGGGACATGGGTATACACCTCACCAAAGTCACTCATGGTGTATGTGATCCAAAGGAGCTGAGAGCAACAACTAGCTGCGGCCACATACTCTGCCTCGGTAGTGGATTGAGCAACACTCGATTGTTTGCGGGAAGACCAAGACACCAAAGAAGAACCCAAGAACTGGCAAGTCCCAGAAGTGGACTTCCTATCCAACTGACACCCGGCAAAATCCGCGTCTGAAAATCCATGAAGAGCCAAAGAAGAAGACGCAGAGTACTAAAGGCCGAAGTCGGGAGTATGACGCAAATACCTGAAAATGCGCTTGACTGCGTGCCGATGTGAAGTCCTCGGAGACGCTTGAAAACGAGCGCATAGACATACCTAGAATTGGATGTCCGGCCTCGTCGCCGTCAAGTACAGGAGTGAATCGATCATGCTCTGGTACTCATTCTGGTCCACGTGTTCACCTTCCTCGTCTGCATCAAGAGCTGTAGTCGTACTCATAGGCGTCGCCATGGCCTTGGAGTCATCCATCTTGAACTTCCTCACAATGTCCTTGGTGTACTTAGCTTGGTGCACAAAGGTTCCTTCCTTCGACTGCTTGATCTGGAGGCCGAAGGAAGAACTGCAACTCACCCATCATGCTCATCTCAAATTCCCTACTCATGTCTTCTGCAAACCTTGCAACCAAAGAGTTAGACGAGCCACCAAAGACAATATCATCCACGTATACCTGCACAATCAGGATATCTTTACCCTGCCTGAGGAGAAACAAGGTCTGATCGACCTTCCCCATCTCAAACCCTCTCTCAAACAGGAACCCCCTCAACCTACCGTACCAAGCTCTAGGCGCCTGCTTCAACCCATACAGCGCCTTCCTCAACTTGTACACCCGGTGGGGGTACATCTCACTCTCAAACCCCAGTGGTTGCCTCACATACACTACTTCTTCCAAGACACCGTTTAGGAAAGCACTCTTCACATCCATTTGGTACAATTTGAACCCTTTAGCCACGGAAAAGGCTAGAAGGATCCTAATCGCCTCCAAACGGGCTACGGGAGCAAAGGTCTCCTCGTAGTCTCCCTCTTTCTGTGAGTACCCCTGAGCAACAAGCCTTGACTTGTTTCTCACCACTTCTCCTTTCTCTCCCTCTTTATTTTTCCACACCCATTTTGTCCCAATCGGCTTACACCCAAGTGGAGGGTCAACCAACTCCCAAACTTGGTTTCTCTCGAAATTCTCCAACTCCTCATGCATCGAATTAACCCAATTATGATCAGATAGTGCGTGTCCAATGTCTTTGGGCTCAAAGGTAGTGACAAAAGCAGCATGAGCAAAGTGAGAATTGTTTCGAACCCTCGACCGTGTAGTGCGTTCATTGATGTCGCCGATGATTCTCGAAGCTGGGTGATCCACTTGAACTCGCCGGGGAGGTTCTCGCCTTGATGCTACCTCCCCCTCAACTGCAGCTTCGCCTTGATCTGGGTTTGTCGTTGTAGGTGTGGGAGAGGGCCCGTTCACCACCGTAGTCGAAGTAGTAGGTACATGCTCAGCCGCGGGCACCACACCACCATCTTCATCATCTGCATGTTCATGCTCCTCCTCCTGGAAAATCTCCTTGCCAAGCTCATCGTCACCTGCACACTCAAAAACAAGCTGACTACGTGGCTGTGTCTCGTCGAAGGTTACCTCGCAAGTCTCCACGATTTGGTTAGTTTCAAGATTGAGCACACGATATGCTCTAGAATGAGATGCATAACCAAAGAAAATGCCATCGACAGACCTAGCCTCGAACTTATCCAACTTCTTCCCTTTCTTAAGAATGAAGCATTTACAACCAAAGACATGGAAGTGACTCACCTTGGGTGTGCGACGATGCATCAATTCATAACATGTTTTCTTATTGTGAACCCTGAGGTAAATCATGTTCGACACGTAGCACGCGGTGTTGACCGCCTCAGCCCAGAACCTCCTCGGAGTCCTATGCTCATCGAGCATCGTCCGAGCCATCTCGCACAAGGTTCTGTTTTTTCTTTCCACCACGCCATTCTGGGGAGGCGTATACGGACTCGAAAACTGGTGTTCAAGACCTAAGTGATGGCAAAAGGTTTCAAAGCGAGAGTTTTTGAATTCCGAGCCATTGTCACTGCGAATCGCTCGTATGGCATCTCCGTGCCTCTCGTTCCTTAACCTCAAGACAAGATCTCGAACAAAACCAAACGTCTCCCCTTTCTCTTCCAGAAAGGAAACCCACGCATACCGAGAGTAGTCGTCCACCACAACTAGGACGTACCACTTCCCACCCACAGATCGCACACGAGCTGGGCCAACAAGGTCCATATGGAGCAGCTCGCATGGACGCTCCGTCATCACATCAGTGAGGGGCGGGTGAGAAGAGGCTACCATCTTGGCATGCCAACACAGCGCACAAACCAACTCTTTCTCAAACCTCAACCGTGGCAATCCTCGGACCAAATTGAGTTTACTCAAGTGAGACAAAAGGTCAAAGCTTAAGTGACCCAACTTCCTATGCCACTTCCACAACTCACTCGAAGAACCAGCCAAGAAGCAACGCTCCACACCAGAAGACTGAGAGAAATCCGCTCAAAACACTTGACCCTCGGGAACGACCATGCAAACTAGGTCCACTCGAGAATCTAAAATCCGAGAACCACCAGGCCGAAACAACACCTCAAAGCCCTCATCCAAAAGCTGGGAAACCGAAAGCAAATTGAATCCGAGCGATTGAACAAGAGCAACACGCCTGAGAGTGACCTTGTCACTCACCTTAATCTCACCTTCTGAAAGCACACGCCCTCGCCCATAGTCCACAAAGGTGATGTATGTCTTGGACACCACCGGAACGAGACTTGAGAACCACCCCTTGTCTCCGGTCATATGCCTCGAGCAACCGGAGTCAATCAACCAAACGTTCCTCAAGTCTCCCACCTGAAATTCAAAAACGAGCACGTGAGTGAACAAACGACTCAGCACAGGGGTTAGTACCAAAAGAGTAAAACCAGTGCCGAGCCATTTGCTCTAATGTGAGGTTAGCACAAACCAAATCATCACGCCTATCAAAGCTACCACCACGAAAACCATCACGTGAACCACCATGAGGGAACCACCCCTGTCTCGCTGGAGGAGAACGAAAACCACGAAAGGAAGACCGTGGGCCGTTCCTCCTCTCCATCTCAAAGCTACGACTCCTCCCACCATCGTATTGAGCACGATGTGGAGAACGTCTAGAAAACTGACCACCTGCAAACTCTCCAGACCAACCACCAGAACCAAACCGAGCATCCGCACGAGCACAGAAACCGAACTGCTGTCTGCCCAGACCAGCACCGGTCTGACCGGTGGACTGCACCGGTCTGACCGGTGGTGCTCGGCCAGCTGCACCACATGCCACCTTTCGATCTCCCCAAGCCGGAACCGTCCTCACAATCGCCTTGGCTCGGGGAATTTGCATACAAGGCTCAGGTACACCATTTGAAGGGCGCTACCTGTCCTTGTTAGCCCACTCCTTAGCCATTCTCTGTTCATGCTTCCTCTTGAAGCAAAACTCACCCTTGTGACCATCTCTCCCACAATAGTCACAATGAAACCGTATGGGCTTAGGCTTAGGCTTGGGTTGGGGCTGCTCACTTGGTTTCACCTCACTCAGCTTCTCAGCCTCTTTCCCAACGAACTCATTCCCCAAGTCACTCTTGAACTTGATGGGTTTCTGGAAATCATTTGTGGGGCGAGGAAATATGGGAGGATCTGGGGTTGTGTCAAGTTTGTTTCTCAGTGGGTTGGGCTTAGGAGCATAGGCATTTTTGTGGAAGGTTTTTGGTGGAGCTTGGATATCACCAATCTTCTCTCCTCCCTCACCACTGCACTCTCCAATCTTATCCGACCCAAGCGCTTGCCCATCATAGCGCTTGTATGCCTCTATCATCATCCTAAGCTGTGGTTCAAGACCTGACAACCAACCGATCATTTTCCTCAACTCATCATTCTCATCCTGCAAGCGATCCACATAATGTGCAAGTTCTAGATTCTTCAAAGCATGCAACTCACAAGTAGAGCAAGAAGTGGGAATAGGCTCTTTCAACTTAGCCTCAAGTGAAACAGTGTAAGCATGCATCTCATCAATCTTTCCATGCAAAACAGGGCAAGAAGTGCAAGCACCTTGCAAAGCAGGTCTCGACTTAAGCTCAGCCACTTCAACCCTAAGCACATCTAGTTCATCACAAGTAGAAGCATGCTTATCCTTAAGAGCAGTAAGATCAGCTAGGTACACAGAGCAATCACCACAATCAATCTCATCAGAAACCACAGGAGAAGCCTTAAGCGAATCTATCTCAAGCTTAGCATCAAGGTTCTGGGTTTCTAGCTCAGCTACTCGGTTCCTAGCATCTTCTAGTGAGGCCCTAAGCTCTTTCCTCATCTTCATGGCCTCTCAAAGCATGTCATCACGATTATCAAGCAACTTGCCAAGACGCTCGTTCTCCTCACACAAGAAGGGAAGCTCGTCACGTACCTCATCCTCGGAATCGGAGTCCGAGTCGCTCTGGTGACTCATCTTGCTGCCGGAGCTACGAGCCATGCCGCAGAAGCCATCTCTCGTGTAGCAGCTCAGCCCGCTCAAGTTCTTGGATGACTTCTTGCTCTTGCGCCGATCACCTTCATCTTCACTGCTACTCGAGCTCGAGGAAGAGTAGGCGGTGCTAGAGTCGACGTCGCTCGCTCCGACCATCGCTCGGGCCTTCCTGCCGCGGCCGTCCTTCTTCCTCGACTGTCGCTCGTCCTTGTGCTTGTTCTTGTGCTTGTGATCGCGCCTTGATCGGTACTTGCTGTCCTTGTTCGACTGGTGCTTGTAGCCATCCTTGTAGCCGTCCTTGTTCTCCATCTTCTCCGGACAGTCGGCGATGAAGTGTCCTTCCTTGCCGCACTGAAAGCATGTCCGTGGATTCCTCCTTGTGTTCACCCGGTTCTCGTGCAACCTCTCGAACCGCCTGGTCAGCAACGCCAGCTCGTCCTCTCCAAGCACGTCGAACTCCTCATCTGGCAAAGACATCAAAGAAGACAGAGAGTACATCCTGGAGGATGCGTTAGCGTTAGACTTAGCCCCTTTGCCACCAACGAGAGAAAGACTATGAGAGTTAGTCGGGCTCTCAATCTTGGCTGTCATACCACGGTACAACTTAGCCGACTTGAGCTTCGAGAACAGCTCGTTCACAGTCAGGGTGTCATACTTCTCGGACTCAAGAATAGCCTCGACCTTTCCATCCCACACGGCTCTATCATGATCATCGTATGGGAGCACGGCCACATTAGCTCTCATGTTGTTCACCACTACCGTAAACCGCTGGAAAAGGGCATCGACGGACTCGCCGGGGAGATGAGTGAAGTTCTCGTACTCTCTCCGGTAAGTCGCGTACATCCGAGCCTGAACCTGAGCATTCCCAGCATGAGCATCCTTCAACCGCTCCCAAATCCTACAAGCTAAGTCCTCTGTCTGAACCCGATCGAATTCGGACTGACACAGAGCACGAAACAAGTAGTCGACCGCCTTGTTGTTGGCGTCGAACATGTCCCTCGATCCCAGAGCAAGAAAGTTAATCGGATGAACATAAGCTGTGTTCACCGTAACGTCCCAAAGGATCTGACCCTTACCGCGGAGGAAAGCCGCCATCCGCCTCTGCCACATCTGATAGTTTTTGCCATCGAAGTGCGGAGGACCCGAACCCCATTCCTGGTACGCCATCCTTGGATCTTAGACTGGTTAGAATCCGAAGATCCGTAACCGGCTCTGATACCACTTGAAGGACCGGAACTGGCGACCAGAGAGGGGGGAGTGAATGGGAGCCGATAAAAATTCTTCATCGAAGAAGATGGGAACTCCGACAAGACGAACACGGCTTCCAAAACACGTCTCCGACTCAACTACCCAAGTTGGCCAAGACCACGCAGCCACTGAAGTGCTACTGGTCCTAGGAACCAACAACCACCAAAGCTAACTCGAGAACGCAGCGGAAAAACAAACTCGAGCAGCTACTGGGCTGCACCGGTCAGACTGATAAGTAGCACCGGTCAGACCGGTCCCTACTGGAGCAACCTAACAAAACCTGAGAACTTCCACAGAAGGCCCCTACACCGGTCATGCCGGTGTAGCTCGCCGGTCAGACCGGTCCAAGCCAGGAAATCCCAAATCCACCAAACAGACCTACCGAGCTCCAAAACTGACCAAACTCGAAACAGCAGCAACAAGAGACAACAGGGAACTCACCAAGACGTTCACCTGAGGCAAATCCCACAAAGCCTCTACACCGGTCAGACCGGTGAGCAGCACCGGTCAGACCGGTCAGGCTGGGTAGCTCGGGATGAACAGCGCCCGCGGGTCAACACCCCCAAATCCAACTCCTAATCTCCCGAATCACTCCACAGATTTGCACAAGACTTTGGGGATAGTAGGAACACCTCATGGGCACTCCATAGCCAAGATTTGGTCCACCAAAACTTGCTAAATCGAGAGGAATCGAAGAAATCCCACCAAGAACGCCTCTAACCCTAGAGAGGAGAAAACCCCAAAATCGAGCCCCTTTGCTCACGGATTTGGGAGGGGAATCAAAGGGAAAAGAACCACGAAGGGTTCAAGCATACATCCCCCACCAAATCCCAAAGAGAAAGGCCTCGAATCCGTCACAAGAAAATCGCCAAGAAAGGGCTCCGAAAATCACCAAAAAGGAGAAACGGGAAAGACACATCCAAGCCTTGAGGAACCACGCCGAATCATCTATACATACCAAAGAGGTTCATACAAGGTCTAGCTGGCCGCTCGATCATCCTTCCCTCTCACAAGATCTCACCATGATGCTCTCAAGCTAGTCCTAGAAATTCCAAAGGAAAAAGGAAGAGGAAAATAGCAAAACAAAATGAGCTAGGGTTCCAAGAGATGGCTGCCATCCTCTCACCATTTGGGTTATATGGAGGCTAGCCGAAAGACTAAAATACCCCTAAGGCCTAATACTAGGATACACACCCCCGAGGGGCACTTTGGGAAACTTTGTCTCCGCACCACCGGACGGATGCCTGGCGACCGCAAACTTGCTTAGCCTCGACGCAAGCTTTGCGATCCCGACGCATGTCCTCCGCTTCGAAGTCTCCGGACTGCGTCATCGCACACCGGTCAGACCGGTGCTCCTCACCGGTCAGACCGGTACCCACCGGTCAGACCCACCGGTCAGACCGGTCCGAGGCTGTTGCACCTCCGTCTTCGGTCTTCGGTCTTGGCTTTGTGGATCAACCAAGGAACCCAGTGGTTTTCTGGTGAACCACTGGAAACCTTGCGAACTCGGTGTAGCCTCTGCCAATCTCCACTCATGACTTGGCTCCCACGTAGTCCCAGCTCGACCATGGTCCATGACTTCATCTTGCCGTTCTTGCCACCATGCGGCCCGCACTTGACTCCGCTGGCCACCGGGTCCCTCGAACCAAGCCTACTTGTCTTCTCCACACCTGGAGGCCTCACCAGCAACGACCTTTCGCGCTTGTTCTTCACCTGCACCAACACCAGTCAAGCCGCAACCTGCACCTGCAATACTTAGCCAAGAATCAGTCCACACCATGTTGTCAATCACTCATCACACCAGGAAGCGACCATCCACCGGTCCTCGAACCACACATGGCTCTCAATCTCCCCCTTGATGAGTGCATTGACAACACACATGATTGGTAACCAAAGAGAAAAGGAAAAAGAAAAGAAATGACTAAAGGAACTTCAACAAGCGATCGAAAGCCGAAGGAAAGGCAAAGAGCAAGATCACTTGAAGAAGGAAAGTCTCGGTCCCCTTAGGCCAGGGCAACAGCTCGACACAACCGAGACCAAAACAAGCTCACACATGGAGCAAAAACCACCAAAGGCACACAAGGCCACAAACCACAAACTCACACAAGAGCTGCCCCTACACATATGCAAGCCCCCCCTGAGCCAAAGCACATTCCCCCTGAACCAATGGAACAATGCAACATGGGAATGCAAACAAGGAGCAAACTCTGCTCACACTACCTAGGGTGGTCAAACCGCCTGCCAGGGCCGGTCAGACCACCCCTCTGGGATCTGACCGCCTGGGTGGCGGTTAGACTACCCCAAGAAATCGGCCCTGCACCAAACTTTTCAAAACCTGCCCGAACCACTTTGAACACCTTCCAAATGCTCCCAGGTGCCCAAAACATGCACAAACTTCTCCCTCTTGTTGACAATCCATGAATCAAGGCAAAATGCAAAAAATTGCAACCTAGAGCTTCTCAAATAGACAAAATTCACCACAAGATGCTACACATGTCCGAATGAGCAAGTTAGATACTCTATAGCTTCGTATGAACATAAGCTACGAGATCACCAAGTTTCACAACCATTGGGCAAAGCTAAGATAGAATGGAGCATTTTTGCGAAAAATTACCCTGTCATGAGCAAAGTCCTAAACATGAGCAAAACATGTCAAAAAAAACAAGGCTACACAAACTTCATGCTAGGACAACCATTCTAATCATAAGATCATCATAAACACCCTCAAGCACCTCATGTCATGTCAAAGCCACCGAGCCATGTGCCTACTTCTATGTATGAGACTTCTCATTGGTAGGCATCATGCAACGGTTTAGCACCCAAAGCTATATAAATTAAGCACATATGACATGGGAGCACATTTTCCAAGCAATTTACATTTCATTTTCAGATTCATATTGGTACATGAAATGTCTTTGTGACAAAGAGGAACTTATGCCCCTCCACAAGATAAAGCAAGCGGGCTAAACATTCATGATGAAAAATGAGCCTTTGGCCCCATATGATGAAAATAAGCAATCCAAGCACAAATTAAGCATAGCAATGCCACAAAAACATGTCAAGATCATATAAAGGCATTTACTCACAAGAGGATGTACATGTAGCATTTTTAAAAACCATAGCCATCAACCATGGATATAAATCAAGATCGTCAAGAGCTAAGCCAGACTAACCATAGCATACCAAACTAGCTCACTATGTCCTTCGACTGGTCACGGCCTTGGAGTCCTCCATCTTGAACTTCCTCACTATGTCCTTGGTGTACTTGGGTTGGTGCACGAATGTTCCTTCCTTCGACTGCTTGATCTGGAGGCCGAGGAAGAACTGCAACTCACCCATCATGCTCATCTCGAATTCCCTGCTCATGTCTTCTGCAAACCTTCCAACCAAAGAGTTAGACGAGCCATAAAAAGACAATATCATCCAGGTACACCAGAACAATTAGGATGTCCTTGCCTTGCCTGAGGAGAAACAAGGTCTGATCTACCTTCCCCATCTCAAAGCCTCTCTCAAACAGGAACCCCCTCAACTTGCCATACCAAGCTCTAGGCGCCTGCTTCAACCCATACAGTGCCTTCCTCAACTTGTACGCCCTGTGGGGGTACTTCTCACTCTCAAACCCCGGTGGTTGCCTCACATACACTTCTTCCTCTGACACACCGTTCAGGAAAGAACTCTTCACATCCATTTGGTACAATTTGAACCCTTTAGCCACAGAAAAGGCTCAGGAGTATCCTAATCGCCTCCAAACGGGCTACAGGAGCAAAGGTCTCCTCGTAGTCGATCCCCTCTTTCTGACTATACCCTTGTGCCACCAACCTCGACTTGTTTCTCACCACTTCTCCTTTCTCTCCCTAGCTCTTTGTTTATCCACACCCAATTTGTCCCAATCGGCTTACAACCTGGTGGAGGCTCCACTAACTCCCAAACTTAGTTTCTCTCAAAATTCTCCAACTTCTAATACATAGAATTTACCCAATTGTGATAAAAAAGCACGTGTCCAATGTCTTTGGGCTCAAAAGTAGCAACAAAAGTAGCATGGGCAAAGTGAGAGCTGTTCCGAAACCTCGAACGTGTAGTGCGTTCATTGATGTCCCTGATGATCCTCGAAGCTGGGTGATCCACTTGTACTCACCGGGGAGGTTCTTGCCTTGAAGCTACCTCCCCCTCAGCAACAGCTTCTCCTTGATCTCGGCATGTCGTTGTAGGTGTAGGAGAGGTCCCGTTCTCGATCGTAGTCGAAGTAGTAGGTACATGCTCAGCCACAGGCGCCACACCACCAACTTCATCATCTCCATGTTCATGCTCCTCATCCTGAAAGATCTCCTCGCCAAGTTCATCATCACCTGCACAATCAAAGACCAAAGAGCTATGTGGTTGTGTGTCATCGAATGTAACCTCGCAAGTCTCCATGATTTGGTTAGTTTCCAAGTTGAGCACACGAAATGCTCTAGAGTGAGTAGCGTAACCAAAGAAAATACCATCGACCGACCTAGCCTCAAACTTATCCAGATTCTTGCCCTTCTTTAGAATAAAACATTTGCATCCAAACACATGGGAATGACTCACCTTGGGAGTGCGACCATGCATCATCTCATAGCATGTCTTCTTCTTGAAAGCTCGGAGAAAAATCCTGTTCGAAACATAGCACGCGGTATTGACCGCCTCAGCCCAGAACCGCCTCGGAGTCCTATGCTCATCGAGCATCATCCGGGCCATCTCACACAAGGTTCAGTTTTTCCTTTCCACCATGCCATTTTGGGGAGGCGTACACGGACTCAAAAACTGGTCTTCAAGACTCAAGTCATGGCAAAAGGTTTTGAAGCGAGAGTTCTTAAATTCCGAGCCATTGTCACTGCGAATTGCTCGTATGGCATCTCTGTGCCTCTCGTTCTTCAACCTCAAGACAAGATCTCGAACAAAACCAAATGTCTCCCCCTTTTCCTCCAAAAAGAAGACCCAAGCATACAAAGAGTAGTCATCCACCACAACTAGGACGTACCACTTCCCACCCACGGATCTCACATGAGCTGGGCCAACAAGGTCCATATGGAGCAGCTCACATGGACTCTCTGTCATCACATCGGTGAGGGGTGGATGGAAAGAGGCTACCATCTTGGCATGCCTACATGGCGCACACACCAACTCTTTCTCAAACCTCAACCGTGGCAATCCTCGGACCAAATTGAGCTTACTCAAGCGAGACAAAAGGTCAAAGCTTAAGTGACCCAATTTTTTATGCCACTTCCACAACTCACTCAAAGAACCAGCCAAAAAGCAACGAGCCACACCAGAAGACTGAGAGAAATCCGCTCGGAAAATTTGACCCTCGGGAAGGACCATGCAGACTAGGTCCCCTCGAGAATTCGAAATTCGAGAACCACCAAGCCGGAACAACACCTCAAAACCCTCATCCAGCAGCTGGGACACGGAAAGCAAATTGAACTCGAGTGATTGAACAAGAGCAACACGCCTAAGAGTGACCTTGGCACTTACATTAATCTCACCTTCTGAAAGCACACATCCTCGCCCATTGTCCCCAAAGGTGATGTATGTATGGGACACCACCGGGACGAGATTGAGAACCACCCCCTGTCTGCCGTCATATGCCTCGAGCAACCGGAGTCGATTAGCCAAACGTTCCTCAAGTCTCGCACCTGGAATTTAAAAACGAGCACGTGAGTGAACAAACGACTCAGCACTGGGGTTAGTACCAAAAGAGTAAAACCAGTGCCGAGCCATTTGCTCCAAAGTGGGGTTAGCACAATCCATATCATCGCACCTATCAAAGCTACCACCACAAACGCCACCACAGGAACCACCACGAGAGAACCACCCCTGTCTCGCTGGAGGAGAACGAAAGTCACGAAAGGAAGACCGTGGACCGTTGGTCCTCTGAGACTCAAAGCTACGACTCCTCCCACCCTCGTATTGAGCACGAGGTGGAGAACACCTAGCAAACTCAACACCACCAGACTCACCATGCCAACCACCAGAACCACGACCACCAGAACTGAAACCACTCGCGTCGCCACCTCGAAAACCAAATCGCCTAGAATTCTGGGGGGCCGGTCTGACCGCCTAGCCAGGCCGGTCTAACCGCCCCTCTGGGCAGTGCCGGTCTGACCGCCCTCTCCAGAAAACCCCTTCGGCTATGGGAACTCGCGTCTCCCCATGCCGAAATGCTTCCCACAATCGCCTTACCCCTGGGCAGTGGCATACGAGGCTCAGGTACACCATGAGACGGGTGATATCTGTCCTTGTTCGCCCACTCCTTAGCCATCCTCTCCTCACGCTTCCTCTTGAAGCAAAACTCATCCTTGTGACCATCTCTACCACAATACCCACAATGGAACCGGATGGGTTTTGGTTTAGGCTTGGGTTGGGGCTGCTCACTTGGCTTCTCTCCCTTCTTCTCTCCAACCACATTTCCCTTGGGATTCACAAATTTCACCGATTTTTGGAAGTTGTTTGTTTGAAGAGGGAACACGAGTGGATCTGGAGTTGTGTCAAGTTTGTTTCTGAGATGGTTAGGCTTAGGCTCAAACTTGTTCTTGTGGGTTGTTTGTGGTGGGATAGGGATCTCTCCAACTTTCTCATCTCTCTCACCACTGCTCTCCCCAATTTTGTCAGCCCCAAGTGCCCGACCATCATAGCATTTGAAAGTCGCTATCATGATACTAAGCTGAGGCTCCTGACCCGACAACCAACTCAAGCACTTCCTCAACTCATCATTTTCATCCTGCAAGCGATCAACATAATGTGCAAGTTCCAGATTTTTCACAGCATGCAATTCACAAGTAGAGCAGGAAGTAGGAATCGGAACTTTTAAGTCAGCCTCAAGTGAAACAATGCGAGCACGCAATTCAGCAAACTTTCCATGCAACACAGGACAAGACGTGGACCTAGCAAAGAGGGCCTAGATTGCAGCTCAGCCAATTCAACCCTAAGCACATCTAGTTCCTCACACTAGGAGGCATGCTTTTCCTTAAGAGCAGTAAGATCAGCTAGGAAAACAGAGCAATCACCACAATCAACCTCATCAGAAACAACAGGTGAAACCTTAAGCGAATCTATTTCAAGCTTAGCATCAAGGTTCAGTGTTTCTAGCTCAGCTACTCTGTTCCTAGCATCTTCAAGCGAGGCCCTAAGCTCTTTCCTCATTTTCTTAGCCTCTCTAAGCATGTCATCATGATTATCAAGCAACTTGCCATGCTCCTCATTCTCCTGGCGCAAGAAGGAAAGCTCATCACGTACCTCATCCTCAGAGTTGGAGTCCGAGTCGTCTTTTTGTCTCTTCTTGCTACTGAAGCTATGTGCCATGCCGCAGAAGCCGTCATGTGCGAAGCAGCTCAACCCGCTCAAGTTCTTGGTCCCATGCTTGGTCTTGCACCGATCACCTTCATCTTCGCTGCTACTGGAGCTCGAGGTAGAGTAGGCGGAGCTGGAGTCGACGTCGCTTGCTCCGACCATCGCTCGGGCCTTCTTGTCATGGCCGTCCTTCTTCTTCGATCTCCGCTCGTCCTTGTTCCTGTGCTTGTGCTTGTGATCGCGCCTCGACCGGTGCTTGTTCTCCGTCCTCGACGGGTGCTTGTAGCTGTCCTTGTTCTCCATCTTCTCCGGACAGTCGGCGACGAAGTGTCCTGGCTTGCCGCACTGGAAACTTGTCCCTGTGTTCCTCCTTGTGTTCACCCGGTTCTCGTGCATCCTCTCGAACCTCTTGGTCAACAATACCAGCTCGTCCTCTCCAAGCACGTCGAACTCCTCATCTGGCAAAGACATCAAGGAAGACAAAGAGTACATCCGGGAGGATGGATTAGCATTAGACTTAGCACCTGAGCCACCGACGAGAGCAAGACTATGGGAATCAGTCGGGCTCTTGTTGACGGTCGTTAAGTCCCTATTTTCGACCCTGAACTTTGAACAAATTTCACTCCATCAAGGCTTGCATCATAGCTTGCATCATAGCTATGGGGTTATAAACTAACGGATTCCACGAGCTTTGGTGAATATTTGGATGCAGGTCATAATGAGACATCATAGCACAAATACAGCATCTTGACAAACAACATCAAATTCTTAGTTTGATAGCACCATTGCGAAGTTCTTGTCGATATGATCGAAATGGAGTTTTGGTTCACCCAATTCGGACTCCGGAGGCAGAAATTATGCCTCATGGAAGATTGTGACACGAGACATGTCGGGGGGTAGGTGCGGCCGAACCTAGTAGGTTCGGCTGGACCTATCAACCTCCTCCGATCAACACCAAACTTTGCCAAACGCCTCTATGTTGACATTTCTTAATGCAACTTCCAAAGAATAGATCTAGAATCCATTCTAAGCAATGGCGCAAGAAATATTGGTTGGTATAAGATAAGCCTACAGAAATATTATGGTAGATAATCTGCAAGCGCACGGATACCGGTGAGCATTTCACCCGGGGTGATGGGTTTTAAAATATCGTATCCACAGGGAAGATGGATGGATGTAACAAAAGACATAGGGATGGCAGTAGACTACTTTATGGACTTTGATGGAATGGCACATACTTTAACAGGGGTAAGCCAAATGATAAAGTAATGATAAATCAGACAGGCAGAGGCACATGTGGAGCATAGAACATACTATTACTAGTCTAGATTAGAATTGGATTTACTTAAGAGGCACAATTCTATATAGCATACAAAGACTGAGTTATTCATCTATTCTAATGTAGCATATCATCACATATAGCATAGTCATGGATAAATGTGAACACTCCGAAGATTACCCAAGAAGATCAAGGACGAAACTTGATCCTCCCAAGAATCATTGTTCGACTAGTCTTATACTCGGGGGGTGGACTACAAAGGACTCAATAGGCCTGTCACGCCCACGATCTACCACACGACCCGGAGTATAAGGTGAATCCGCAAGTAAATTATATCTAAGCACCATGCTTACATACTTTCTACTACCTAGCATACGCGCGTAATATACTAGGATCTCTACGAATAAGTGCGTAGACTTATCATTAATCATGACTATATCAAATATACTACTAGAATAAAGTAAAAACTTAGCAATTGCACACATAACATTGAAATAGCATAAAGTCATTGAGAAACAATATAAGAACTGAATCTTGATAACTTACAGATCTGGAACTGGAGCAAAGCTCAACTCTACTCGAATCTGACTCTCTATCTAGAACTAGGTTCTTGATCTAGAAATTAGATCTTGAATTATGAAGTAGCTATCCTATCTCTGATGTATCCTCTTCTTCTCTTGTCTTGGCCTGATGATGATGATCTTCTGAGAGATGCATACCATGCCCTAGGGGGGGTCTGGGGTTGCTTATATAGCCCGGAGGGATAATCCGTCGCCGTAGGATCAAACCGACCTAAACAAGTGGTTTAGATTAACCCTAAGAGGCGGTGGAGGAACCTTCCCGAAATAGGGCCTGATCGGGGCCAGGGGGAGCCCGATCGGCCCCCCTATAGGGCCGGTCGGCCTGGGTTGGGCCCTGGCTGGACTCCGCCTTCGCGTGTGGGCCTCTTGTCCCTTCTAGATGCATATTTTCTTGGAGACCACTTCGGTTGAGTTCGGGAGTCTTCTGGAGCCTTCTAGAATTCATTCTTTTCGTATTTTCCTTAATAGTCCCTGAAAATATATAATTCACCAAAACTCGTGGAATTCATTAGTCCAAGGCCCTATACTACTGTTGATTTATCTTTTTGGTCCTTTTTCATGTATTGTTGATGCATAAAAATAAGAGTTAGTGAACATCAACAAACTCCCCCAAGCTTACCTCTTGCTAGTCTCTTAGCAAGACTCAGTGTTACCACAATAAATTCTTTTCCAAGGTAGGATGAAAAAGTCAGACTTTTAAAAACCTGCTTATATCTGCTTGAGAACATGTGGCTTTTATCTGTACTTGGGTCTTGAGCAGTTGAAAGATATAACAATTAAGTCAAGCACCATGTCTCAAGTTCTTGGTTTCACTAAAATTCTGGAGTTTTTGCAAAAGATGTTCAAGTTAAAGCTTAGAGTACTCCTGTATGACAACTTGATATGATAAAACATAAAAACTTTCAACTTTAGCTTGCCTTTGCTTCTTTTGTTCCTGAAATATATCTCTCTTTCTAGCAATAATCTTAAGAGAACCTTGGGTTACACGACATTAGGAGAGGTGGGCCCTACTCACCCCGGACTTTTGTCCATTTTTCTCTCTCCTTAGAGATGTGGGCTCTTCTCGCCCTCGGACTTGTGTCCATTATTCATCTCTAATTTATTCTTTTTAGGGAGGTAGGCCCTTCTCGCCTAGTAGAACACTTGTTCATTTCTCTCCCTCTCTCATCTCACTTTTTCCTCTCTTTTTTTTTCTTTTTTTTATGTCATGCCCAAGTCTCTTTGAAGGTATAGAGAGATATAAAACTGGAACATTCTGAGCAAATTTTCAACAAGGCTCTTTTTTTTTAACAGGACATAAAGTCTTGTGTCATATAGGAGACTCGTTATATATGAATTTTATGATTAAAAAGTGAATCTCCAGAATTTATTGTTACTTTTGAACAAGATAAACAGCAGCTCAACTTAATCATGTCAATCAATCAATCACCTAGACTTAGATCAAGAAATTGCTCCCACAAGAATCTCAAACTCAAAGCATGTTTCAAAATCTAAACAATTGTATCCATGTCTTGGGAGAACTTCAAAGATGGTAAGCTAGGCATTTGCAGCACTGAAGAGCATTTGTTTATCATGTCCATTTAGCATACTTCTCTAGTTCTTTATTTATTGTAAACAAGGGAAATTTTTATTTTATTTTATTTTATTATTATTTCAAACTTATCAAACTAAACAAAACTAAAAATAAAAATAAAAATATATAAATAGATAGTTGATACTTACCTTGGGGGCTTCTCCCCCAAGCTGCTTGATTCTACATCCCCCACTGGCGAAATTTGCTTGCCAGTAGTTCAGCGTTTGCATCTGCGGTTTCTTGTATATCTTCTAATCGTTGTCCTGCCTGGTCCATCCACTGTTGTTGTTGGCGTAGCATGTTGGTGTGGGTATCCTGAGTGCTCATTTGCGTCCTCATGTTGTCATGGACACCTTGGCGGAACATCGCTGAATACTGATGGTCGAATCCTGAAAAAGAGTTACGAGCAGGTACAAAATTCGAAGATGATGCGTAAAACCTGCCACTTCCAAACTCCTTTCTTCCGAGGTTGCTCGGTCCTTGCGATGGTAAATCTCCTCCTTGGTACGCGCGACGAGGGTATGTTGGCACGCAGTTTTCATATGATCGATAAGCGGTGTCTTCGGACAGTGGGTCAGCTCCGGCGTAGTTTGACGATCAGGCTCGAGCTGACATTCGTGGAGGTTGCTGCTGGACCGGTTGTGCCTGCTCATTGATCAGAAAAGATTGCACAGAATATATACCCAATCCCGGGTTAGGTAACGGGATTGCGCTCTTATTGTGGATATACTGTAATTTTTCTTGAATTTTCTTAACCCATCTTCCTTGGCGGAAGTAATCGTAGCCAATGATCTCACGAGGAGTATCAATGCTGATGATAGTGGCATCTCCAAGGATGCCCAAGTCATCGGCTATCCGGGTGATCAGAGAGGTGCAGCTTACGTCTCCAACTAGGTTGGGGAACGAGAGCCAGTGCTCTACTAGCATCTTAACAGGGGACACAGCTTTTCTTTTCAGAGCAGCATAAATCAACTGCATGTCCCCTACTCTCATGCTGATATTATCATTGCGTGGAAAAAGGACAAGGCTTATCCACTTGTGAAAGAAACGGAGAGTGGGATGCTGAATATCATTGGTGCGTGGCTTGTGTGCGTTCTCTTTCCCTGTAACGTCCGTCCAGAGGTGTAGTCTATCAAAATCTTCAAGAGACGAGTCTAAATCTAAGGCACATCCTTCTGCGAACCCTAAGGCGTTACTCAGCCTTCTCCAAGATAGAGTGTGCTCTTGACGGAACAACCGAAAGGTTACCCCTTCGTTAGAGGATTTCAAAGTGCAAAGAAACTCTAAAGTGAGGAGACGGCAACCCCTTTCAGAAGTGTGATAAAAAGAGGTCCACCCCAGCAGAGCAAAAATCTGGCTGAACTCAGGGTTCAAGCCTGCTTCTTGCATGAACTCTTCGCTAAACATGGGTGTAAGGACAAAAGAACGTTTCTTCAGTTTCTCATACCTTTCCTTCTCTTCTCCTCTCCTGATGTGCAAATGCACATCATTGGTTAGGATCTTTCCTTGTGATTGCGATGCCGAGGGAGAGGGGTTAGAGACCGGTGAGGGATACTCCTGAGAGTCTACACTCATCGACCGCTGGGAGTTGGCTCTGGAGCTAGAGCGTCTAAGGATTCTCCCAAACATGGTGTCTAAGTCTTTCAAGGGTGTAAGAGAAAAGTTTAGAGCTAGGCTACCCTTGGATTTCTTCTCCACTCTCTTCCTAAGCTTCCTTTCTCTTGGGCAGCACTGCAAAAGCTCGAAGGTGAGGTTTTCTGGGCTGGTGTGTGTGCGAAGAACTGGGTAGGAGGTGGCTGCTTATATAGGCCTAAGGGGGGTGGCCGGCCGGCCTGGTGGTGGGGCCGGTCGGCCCCACCTGGCCTCCACTCGGGTGCCCTCTCCTCCATCCATTTCCTGCTGTCTTCCAACGCTAGAAAAAGTGCCTTGTGAGTGGGAAAAGAAGGTGCTGGTGGATGAAGTGATAAGATAAGGTAGGTAAAGACTTGATGAGCATCCCTATGGCATGTGGGTCCCATGCGTAAGGGTAAAAGCAAATATAACAGCAAAAATATTTTTATGCCACCACGAAAAATCATTATACGGGTTTTGACACACCGTAAAATTATTTACCATGGGGCGTGAAAAAGTTTTTACTGTAGTAAATATGAAATTCCGAAATATATTTTTGTATTTTTACCGGTTACCTTTGGTGAGGGTTCGGGACTTCCGAGTCTTCTAATATTCAGGTGCATCCTCCGTCTTCAGAGATAATGGTCCTTCTGATGATGTCTTTTCTTGATCGATCATGTTCGCGTTGATGCTGAGCTCTGGTCTGGGTCTGAAGGCAAACTTCTCCTCCTTTCCATTGATCTCAAATGTGATCTCCCCTCTGCCTACATTGATGCGTGCATTGGCGGTGCTCAGGAATGGTCGCCCGAGAATTAGTGAAACCCTGGAGTCTGGGTGCATATCCAATACCACGAAATCAACTGGCACCAAGAACTCTCGGATTTTCACTGGAACATTCTCAGCGATTCCTGATGGGTAGCGAACTGATTGATCTGCCAATTGGTGACACATTGATGTTGGAACCAAGGTAGGGTGCTTGAGCTTGTCAAAGACAACCTTGGGCATCACACTAACACTTGCTCCAAGATCACAGAGTGCATTGTTGAAGTATTGATTTCCAATGGAGCACTCTATAGTGGGGCATCCTGGATCCTTTTTCTTGATGAGCGATGTGTTCAGGATTGCCGCACTACATTCTTCGGTCAACTTGATGATCTCCGTAGTTGGCAAAGGTTTCTTCTTATTCAGGATGTCTCGGATGTACTTGGCATATGTCGGGACTTGCATGGCATCCAATAGAGGTATGTTGACATAAAGCTTCTGGATGACTTCGATGAACTTCCCGAATTGATCATCAACTTGAGGTTTTCTCACTCTTCTTGGATATGGTATGAAGTTGGTGTCGTGGAAATCTTGTCTTGCTGAGTCTTGTTCTTCTTGCACGACTTCTTCTACATTATTATCCTTCTCTGGAGCTTCGGCTGGTGCTACAGGTACTGCAGATGTTGCAGGTGCTGTAGGTGATCTAGCCGGTGGTCTTGCTGTGCCCTTGGGATATGGTGGATCTGTTGTTTGCTTGCCACCTTTTGTTCGGACATTAAATACCTGCTCAGGGTTAGTGGCAACAGGTGCAACAGCAGACAATTTTGATAACTTTGATTCTAGTTCAGCATTAAAGATAGCTTGATCTTTTAAGATTTCAGAAAAATTATCCATCTTAACATTTATGTCTTCTAGAATCTTATCATTAGCAACAAGCTTCTTAGAGAGATTATTGGTTATTTCATCCTGTTCTTCAATTAACTCTCGTAGCGAAGGTCGCTCGAAATTATTACCTGTATACTTACCTGCGTAAGTCGGTCATGGTTGTAGGTCTTTTTCTTGGGTTGGTGCTGACTTGTGGACCACCAAGCTTGAATTTCTTGAAGTATTTATCGAATCTTGTAAAGCTTGTCGATCCTTTTTGAAGTTGGCTCGTTCCTCAAGCCTGTTCAACAGCACGTCCATACTAGTTGATAGTTCTTTCAACTCTTCATCTTCTTGTACTTCTTCACTCTGACAACATTGTTGAGTGTTCTTCTGAGTCCAGCCTTGATTTTCAGATATCTTCTGCATAAGTGTATTGGCTTGTCTCATAGTGAGTGACAAGAATGATCCTTTAGCAGCTGCATCTAGATGCTCAGACGCGTTTTGATTTAATCCATGGTAAAAGCTTTGTAAGAGCATCCATTCTTTTATTCCATGGTGAGGGCAATCTGATATATATTCTTGCAAACGTTCCCATGCCTCTGGAATTGACTCGCCTTTCTACTGCTGGAAATTGGTGATTTTTCCACGTAAAGCATTGGTTTTGCCTGTGGGGAAAAACTTTGATAGGAAGGTTGTAGAACATTCCTCCCATGTGTTGATTTCATTGGAGTAGAACCATTGTCTCGCCCTCCCCTTTAGTGAAAATGGGAATAAGTGGAGTAGGATCGTTTCCTTGGGAATGTCCTTGGTGGAGATGGTGGTGCCTTTCTCCAAAAAGTTTTGGAGATGAGCGCTTGCATCTTCATGTACCTTTCCACTGAATAGATCAGCTTGCACCATGTTGATGAGGCTAGGCTTAAGCTCGAATTCATGATCGATTGTTGGTCCAATGCGAATGTTATTGATGTTTGGAGCAGAGAATTCCAACAACATCTTCTCAGCCATGGCTTCAGAACTTGGTGTAAAGCTTCCTTGGTTGATTTGACTCAAATAATTGAAGTGTGATGAATCACAATCAAACCTGTTAATACCCTGCAAGTAAGATAGACAAAAACAAACAAGGGTAATTCTGTTTAAGCAGAGGTGCCAAATTACAAAGTCTCATTAAAGTATCTAGCCATCGATTTTCAAAAGGTAGCCATCCAATCCTCCCCGGCAACGGCGCCAGAAATGCTTGTTGACATTTCTTAACGCAACTTCCAAAGAATAGATCTAGAATCCATTCTAAGCAATGGCGCAAGAAATGTTGGTTGGTATAAGATAAGCCTACAGAAATATTATGGTAGATAATCCGCAAGCGCACGGATACCGGTGAGCATTTCACCCGGGGTGATGGGTTTTAAAATATCGTATCCACAGGGAAGATGGATGGATGTAACAAAAGACATAGGGATGGCAGTAGACTACTTTATGGACTTTGATGGAATGGCACATACTTTAACAGGGGTAAGCCAAATGATAAAGTAATGATAAATCAGACAGGCAGAGGCACATGTGGAGCATATAACATACTATTCCTAGTCTAGATTAGAATTGGATTTACTTAAGAGGCACAATTCTATATAGCATACAAAGACTGATTTATTCATCTATTCTAATGTAGCATATCATCACATATAGCATAGTCATGGATAAATGTGAACACCCCGAAGATTACCCAAGAAGATCAAGGACGAAACTTGATCCTCCCAAGAATCATTGTTCGACTAGTCTTATACTCGGGGGGTGGACTGCAAAGGACTCAATAGGCCTGTCACGCCCACGATCTACCACACGACCCGGAGTATAAGGTGAATCCGCAAGTAAATTATATCTAAGCACCATGCTTACATACTTTCTACTAACTAGCATACGCGCGTAATATACTAGGAGCTCTACGAATAAGTGCGTAGACTTATCATTAATCATGACTATATCAAACATACTACTAGAATAAAGTAAGAACTTAGCAATTGCACACATAACATTGAAATAGCATAAAGTCATTGAGAAACAATATAAGAACTGAATCTTGATAACTTACAGATCTGGAACTGGAGCAAAGCTCAACTCTACTCGAATCTGACTCTCTATCTAGAACTAGGTTCTTGATCTAGAAATTAGATCTTGAACTATGAAGTAGCTATCCTATCTCTGATGTATCCTCTTCTTCTCCTGTCTTGGCCTGATGATGATGATCTTCTGAGAGATGCATACCATGCCCTAGGGGGGGGTCTGGGGTTGCTTATATAGCCCGGAGGGATAATCCGTCGCCATAGGATCAAACTTACCTAAACAAGTGGTTTAGATTAACCCTAAGAGGCGGTGGAGGAACCTTCCCGAAACAGGGCCTGATCGGGGCCAGGGGGAGCCCGATCGGCCCCCCTATAGGGCCGGTCGGCCTGGGCTGGGCCCCGGCCGACCTCCGCCTTCGCGTGTGGGCCTCTTGTCCCTTCTAGATCCATATTTTCTTGGAGACCACTTCGGTTGAGTTCGGGAGTCTTCTGGAGCCTTCTAGAATTCATTCTTTTCGCATTTTCCTGAATAGTCCCTGAAAATATATAATTCACCAACACTCGTGGAATTCATTAGTCCAAGGCCCTATACTACTGTTGATTTATCTTTTTGTCCTTTTTCATGTATTGTTGATGCATAAAAATAAGAGTTAGTGAGCATCAACACTCTACACTTAGCATAATATCCAAGGGGACCAAGTCCATGGGCCAGACACCACAAAAGTTGGTACGGCCGCACCTCCTAGGTCCGGCCGCACCTACTAGGTCCGGCCACACCACGGAAAATCCTCCTCTCGGGTCCACGGCACCAACAATCCCACAAACACACCTTGGATGGATGAGATACACTGGTGAATGGTCGGTTTGATCAAAAGGGTATGGTTGGAAGCACTTGGATCGATGGACCCACACTTAACCGCCACAACCGTCATCAAGGAGTGATCCTGGACGTCCCTCAACACTGTCGGTGCATCACACGGGAATTGAGTAGGACCGGCCGCACCTCTAGGTACGGCCGCACCTATCAAACCCCAGGATTTTGCTCCACCGACTTGGGAACCGACCCAGGAGCGTTGATCAGGGCCATGCACGATCAAAGGCGGCAAATCATAGGGTCGGCCGCACCTGGAGATACGGCCGCACCTTCTTGCTCATCACTGCAGCTCCATCTCGTCTACAAGTACCCCCTCCTGCGGCCACCGACCCAGAGGGACTATATATAGAGCCTGGCACCTCATAGAAGGACACGAGTGATTAGAAGCAAGTGGCCGAGCCCTACATAAGTTAGTATTCAGAGAGTAGGGAGAGAGAGTTGAGTGTTGGAGTAGAAGCCGGAATGTCGGTCTTCTTTCCCTAGTGTTGGAGTAGAAGCCGGAGTGTCAGTCTTCTTCCCCTTCCTCAGCGGGTACGGTACAACTACAGTCGTCCACACCTGGGATATTTTGTAAGTTCGGATTCGTGAATAACAAAGTCTCAAGTCATTTCATCATTCGCTCTTAGGTTCTTCGATTGCATTTAGTAGTTTCTACTTGTTGTGATTGCTTTGCTTTGAATTCGAGTAATGTAGTGCTTGGTTAGTGTAGACGTGGTGTCTAGGCTTTCCAGTACCTTGGAATGCTTCCAGGTTCAATAGAATAGTTGTGGTACCCTAGGGAGGTGACAGCTCCAGACGGGCTTTGTAGTCCACCACGTTAGTTCCGGCAGGTAGGAGTTACGACATCAGAGCCCCCTTCTCATCCCTTTCCGTGGCTCTTTTCCCTTTGGCCCCGACGAGCGACAAGTTTTGCCTTGATTCTATCCGTGACTCTCACGAGTCCCAAACTTAATCAGCTATCCCCTGTCTACCCAAAATCTACCCTTGCCTTTCTATCCTTCGTCACCATATCCCCCGGACAGATTAGTTCAGGTTCACAACACTTCTCGTTCCCCGTGGAAATACTCCCGAGTGAAAGCTACAACGGTATCCGTGCGCTTGCGGACCTATCTGTGATCGTGTAGTATACCAACAGGCTTTCTGGCACCGTTGCAAATCTAGTAACGACGTAAGAAGTGCCAACAAGCTTTCTGGCGTCGTTGCCGGGGAAATGGTAGCTGTTCTGATCCCGAACCTAGTTCGTCCGTGTATCACCCCATTTATCACATGGATTCCAATCCAACCCTTTTCGATCTTGCCGCTCCAAAGGGCGATCATTTGGAGCATCCACCTTCATCACATTCCATTGAAACATCAAGCTATAAGCTACGTCCCGGCTTCATAGCTATGGTCCGAGAGCAAAGCTTCTCCGGAGATAAGGATGAAAGTCCTTATTCCCACCTACGCGAGTTCGAACAACTTTGTTCATGTCTTGTGATCACAGGAATGAGTCAAGATACCTTGAAATGGAAACTCTTTCTGTTTTCATTAACGGGGAGAGCAAAACAATGGTATTCGCTCAGTGTGAGAAGTATGGAGGGAGACTGGGAAAGTTTACGAAAGGCTTTTTGCCTAACATTCTTCCCGACTCCCCAAGTAGTGAAACTCCGACGAGAGGTCATCTGTTTTGAGCAACGGAAGACCGAATCTCTAGGAGCCGCATGGGCAAGATTTACAAAAATCGTAGATTCTGGTCCAAACCTTGGTATCGCAGAGCCCGCTCTTTTGCAACATTTTCGCGATGGTCTTGGACCAGAGTCAACAATTTTCTTAGACTCTTCTTCTGGAGGATCTTTCACTCATCTCACCTTGTCTGAGTGTAAGGACATTCTAACAAAAATCCTTCAAAATACCCCTTACACGGGAGTTTATGATGAATTCCCGGATGAGGAAGAGATCACTCAGGAGGAGCACATGCCAAACTCTCTCTCGGAACCGAAACCCATAGAGGAGAAACCCACTAGCACCTTTTTGCATGAAGAACCACTCCTCTATCCCCTTGTGTACCCAGCTGATTACTCGTATGACTTCGACGAGGAATCAACATACTCCGATTCACTCTCTGAAACAGAGTTTATTGAGGAGGAACCTATCCTAGAAAAATTCATATCCACAGACACCCATCCTCCTCTTACCAAAACTTGGTTCACAGGGGAACCATTCCAACCTTATCGAGAGTTCGATCACCCCTCGTGTGACTTCATCTATGAATACTATGATGAGTTATTTGATAAACATTGGACGGAGAAATCCTTCCCGAGAAGGGAAAGAGACTCAACACACGAGAGAGAATTAGTCAACTTACCCAACCCAGAAGAGGTAAAAAGACAGAGAGAAAAGTTGGAATACATCTCCGCAAATAGTAGCCAGGAATGGTTGAGAGAAGCAGAAGGCATGGATCAAGTAATCCAGCTATATCCCGAGCTAAAGTCACTCTCATGCCAAAAGCGTCTCCAATGGATTTCGGGTCAAACCATAGAGGCGGAGAGAATCCTTAGAGTCGTCCAAACAAAGATTGGAGAGTATGGGATCTTCCTAGATTATCATATCTTTGACATCCCAAAAGGAGATCCACCCTTCATTCTCATCAGAAGACCCATTGAAGGGGTACTAAGTAGTGTGCTCGACCATGAAAAGCAGCCATATCATCTTGAGGTTCGAGATACACATCTCCAATGTCATAGACCTGAGGTTAAGAAAGAACATGTGTGGTCTATGGACATTCTTGAGGCGTCGACACTGGATTCTCAAAACAGACTCGAGCATGAAGGTTTTACACTAAAGGGATCACAAATCCCATGCTCACATCAAAAGTTTCCAAAGTTATCAAGCCCCATTACCAATGACCTTTACAAAACCTACAACCTCCTCAGTTTCCTTGTGCATGCTAACTTTGAAAGGAAGGTTGTAGATGCTTTTGTTTACCATAAACATTGCAAATTTCGTGGTCATTTTTTTGGTACTAACCTTGCAGCTAGAGCTATGATGGTTTCATCATCTCGATTGGCTGCAAGATGAAGATCTCCAGTGGTCGAGCTTATGACCCAAAACAAAGCACTATCGGGAGATAGCCCGAATAATCATTTAGATTTCCCGTTCAAATAAAAGCAAGAGCATCTCTTTAGGATTAGTCGTCCTTCGGGTATTTTTGGTCGCTAACGTTTTAGGTGGAGATTGAAAGGACCAATGGATAGGCAATGCCTAAAAACATGAGAGCTACACCAACTACAACACCAAGGTAATTCAGGGAGAGAAAGTATTACGAAGGAAGCTTGAACTCCGCACACTTGAGTTGTGTTGCCTAGCAATGCAAACTCCAAGTGTGGGGGAGATATGTGAGTATCCCGAGCAAGTTTCTCTCATACTAAATCTTATTTTGGTTTGAAGATGGTGTTGGTTCTTGCATCTTGCTCTCTTAAAAAAACACAAAAATATTTGAATTTGAATAAAGGCTTCCTAGCTCTTCAGCTAGCAGAGCCTCCCTTTTTGGTTCCATCTTTTTCTTTGAATAATAACACCAGGTACAAGAGCAAGTGTGGGGGAGATTTCTCAGTCTCGTCGAAACACAAAATTGAGATCTCCCGCCATGGTGCCGCACAACACCGACTATGCTAATCGACGAGGGATGAGGTAAGTGCACTAGAGCAAGTCGGTCGCCTCTGTGGTTTGGCCGAATCACCATTTGTCTACCTCATTCCCCACTTTCTCCAAGAGCGATGGTATGTGCACCCCTACCTCTCTACTTTTGGAAATCATGAGTTTAAATGAGCTTTAAATCCGATCATATAAATCAAACTCAATTGAATCCTCACGCACCCATTGCTCGACATGTTTCATATGGTTGGCTTGCATAAGTTTTATTCCATACTTATTATCTTGATGGTTGTGAACAACATATCTTTAGGAAACCATGCCCATCTAAGTAGTTGATGTTTGAGATATGGTCCGATGAAATGATCTTTGCTCCAAATGTTTGAGCGCTTGGGAAATTTATTTGAAAATTTTGAAAACCTTTTGCGAAGCTCCTCTTTGATATGCCAAGTCCTACCAGAGCCATATGATGAGACATCTTGAAAACCTTATACACATATGCTACTTGTTGTTGCATTGAGCTTTGTCAAAATGTTGTGACCCTTGTGAGAATTCTTTTCATGCTTTCATGACCAAGATACTAGTACATGCCAACATCCTCCTTGCTATGCTCAGTTGAGAGCTAGCATTGCACCATCTATCTATTCCACAAAATAAAGCTCCACACTATGTGTTGATCTCTCTCTCTCTCTCCAAGTTAATATTACAAAAGAGGCATGGCCATAGAAAAAAAATATATGGACACATGAAGGTCCAAGAAAAAAAAGAAAAAAAAAGTTGGACACATAAAGGTCCAAGAAAAAAAAGAAAAAGAAAAGATAGCCATGTCCACAAAAGAGTTAAAGTAGAGAGAGAGGATCATGCAAAATGGAATTATAACAAATCAGATGGTAATAACTAGCACCCATTCCGGGCCTAGTGTACACCTTACCATCATCACAACGTTCATTATACATATGGTAATATCTAGCACCCATTCTGGGGCTAGTATCCACCTTACCATATCCATCATATCCCTACACATGCACATCTTGATCTGATTGCATGATTTGATTTTCTCCTTGGATCCGGTTTTTGACTTTGCAATACATGTGATGCAAGTATGCCTCATCTTTATACCCTACCCTAAGCTCCATATATAGCCATCATTAGAAGTAGGATAAGGAAAGGCAAGTCTAATGCCTTGGTGAGGATTATACACATTGAGCGATTTGAGAAAATCAAATGAGGAGCCAAGCAAAGTTTATTTTGAAAACCTATTAAAAAATCCCAAGCTACTTGGCATGAGGAGTAGAAGTGATTTGATTCAAGATCGTTCCATTACTTAACTACCCAAGATGGCATGATAGGCACTTCATAGTTCACAAGTGCAAGGTATGGTTCGGAATATCTCTTATGCTCGCTTCATACAATAGGAATTTTTGTTTTCACCTTGGTCCTTAATCTTTACTCGAGGACGAGCAAAGGGCCAAGTGTGGGGGTGTGTTGACGGTCGTTAAGTCCCTATTTTCGACCCTCAACTTTGAACAAATTTCACTCCATCAAGGCTTGCATCATAGCTGTGGGGTTATAAACTAACGGATTCCACGAGCTTTGGTGAATATTTGGATGCAGGTCATAATGAGACATCATAGCACAAATAAAGCATCTTGACAAACAACGTCAAATGCTTAGTTTGATAGCACCATTGTGAAGTTCTTATCGAGATGATCGAAATGGAGTTTTGGTTCACCCAATTTGGAGTCCGGATGCAGAAATTATGCCTCATGGAAGATTGTGACACGAGACATGTCGGGGTAGGTGCGGCCGAACCTAGTAGGTTCGGCTGGACCTATCAACCTCCTCCGATCAACACCAAACTTTGCCAAATGCCTCTACACTTAGCATAATATCTAAGGGGACCAAGTCCATGGGCCAGACACCACAAAAGTTGGTCCGGTCGCACCTCCTAGGTCCGGCCGCACCACGCAAAATCCTCCTCTCGGGTCCACGGCACCAACAATCCCACAAACACACCTTGGATGGATGAGATACACCGGTGAATGGTCGGTTTGATCAAAAGGCTATTGTTGGAAGCACTTGGATCGATGGACCCACACTTAACCGCCACAACTGCCATCAAGGAGTGATCCTGGACGTCCCTCAACACCGTCAATGCATCACACAGCAATTGAGTAGGACCGGTCGCACCTCTAGGTACGGCCGCACCTATCAAACCCCAGGATTTCGCTCCACCGACTTGGGAACCAACCCAGGAGCGTTGATTAGGGCCGTGCAAGATCAAAGGTGGCAAATCATAGGGCCGGCCGCACCTGGAGATACGGCCGCACCTCCTTGCTCGTCACTGCAACTCCCTCTTGCCTACAAGTACCCCCTCCTACAGCCACCGACCCAGAGGGCCTATATATAGAGCCTGGCACCTCATAGAAGGACACAAGTGATTAGAAGCAAGTGGCGGAGCCCTACATAAGTTAGTATTCAGAGAGTAGGGAAGAGAGAGTTGAGTGTTGGAGTAGAAGCCGGAATGTCGGTCTTCTTTCCCTAGTGTTGGAGTAGAAGCCGGAGTGTCGGTCTTCTTCCCCTTCCTCGGCGGGTGCGGTACAACTACGGTCGTCCACACCTGGGATATTTTGTAAGTTCGGATTCATGAGTAACGAAGTCTCAAGTCATTTCATCGTTCACTCTTAGGTTGTTCGATTGCATTTAGTAGTTTCTACTTGTTGTGATTGCTTTGCTTTGAATTCGAGTAAAGTAGTGCTTGGTTAGTGTCGACGTGGTGTCTAGGCTTTCCAGTACCTTGGAATGCTTCCTGGTTCAACGGAATAGTTGTGGTACCCTAGGGAGGTGACAACTCCGGACGGGCTTTGTAGTCCACCACGTTAGTTCCGGCAGGTAGGAGTTACGACATCAGAGCCCCCTTCTCATCCCTTTCCGTGGCTCTTTTCCCTCTGGCCCCGACAAGCGACAAGTTTTGCCTTGATTCTATCCGTGACTCTCACGAGTCCCAAACTTCATCAGCTATCCCCTCTCTACCCAAAATCTACCCTTGCCTTTCTATCCTTCGTCACCATATCCCCCGGACGAATTAGTTCAGGTTCACAACATTTCTCGTTCCCCGTGGAAATCGATACCTTGGAATACTCCGGGTGAAAGCTACAACGGTATCCGTGCGCTTGCGGATCTATCTGTGATCGTGTAGTATACCAATAGGCTTTCTAGCGCCGTTGCAAATCTAGTAACGACGTAAGAAGTGCCAACAGCTCTCAAGACGGGCTGTCACACCACGATCCACCTCAGCTGACTTGAGCTTAGAGAACAGCTCGTCTACCGTCAGAGTGTCATACTTATCAGACTCAAGAATGACCTCGACCTTTCCATCCCAAATTGTACGATCCAGAGAGTGCAAGAGCTTCACAGCTCTGTCATGATCATCATACGGGAGCACGACCACATTGGCCCTCATGTTGTTCACAATCACCGTGAACCACTGGAACATGGTGTTAATTGACTCACCTGGGAGATGAGTGAAATTCTCTTACTCTCTCCGGTAAGTCGCGTACAACCGAGCCTGAACCTGAGTGTTTCTAGCATGAGCATTCTTCAACTGCTCCCAAATCCTACAAGCTAAGTCCTCTGTCTGGACCCGATCGAATTCGGATTGACACAGAGCACGAAACAAGTAGTCGACCACCTTGTTGTTGGTGTCGTGCATGTCCCTCGATCCTGGAGCAAGGAAGTTAATCGGATGAACATAAGCTGTGTTCACCGTAACATCCCAAAGGATCTGACCCTTGCCACGGAGGAAAGCAGCCATGCACCTCTGCCACATCTGGTTGTTCTTTCCATCGAAATGCGGAGGACCCAATCCCTGTTCCTGGTACGCCATCTTTGGATCTTAGACTGGTTAGAGTGCCGAAAGACCCATAACCGGCTTTGATACCACTTGAAGGACTGAACTGGCGACCAGAGAAGGGGGGAGTGAATGGGAGCCGATAAAAATTCTTCTCGAAGGAGATTACTTCTCCAACAAGATGAACTCGGTCGGGTACCCAAAATCACACGCTCCGCAAACAACCTTCCGTTTGCCAAAACCACGTAGCCACTGGAGTGCTACTGGTCCTAGGAACAAACACTACCTGCAGGCACAGCTTCTACACGCACACGGCAGCGGAAACAACTCAGAAGCTGCCTACCTGGAGGGGGCGGTTAGACCAGGTATGGGGGGCTGTTAAACCGCCTCTACCTGGTAAGCAAGAAATCCTCCGAAACACCTCTTCTGAGCTCCAAAACTCTCCATAGTTTCAGCCAAGGAATCCTGTGGTCAAGGCCAAGCTAGCCACCAGAAAATCTCAGCGAAAACAAGAACTTCACCTAAGGGCCTAGGGGCGGTTTAACTAGCTCACGGGGGCGGTTTAACCTCCTGTACCCAGCAAGAAACACAAGCTAAGAACTCGTAGCAAACAGCACCAAAACGAGCCCAGATTTCACCAGAACGCTCCTCTGATCAAGGCGAACAAACTCACAGAGGAAAATTTGGCAAAACCAAAACTTCCACCTGGGAGAGCCAAGGCGGTTAGACCGCCCCCCTATGGTGGTTAGACCACCCCTCCAAGAAAAACTGGCCACGGGTCGACCCTCAACTTCCCATCGCCCGATCTCCCGATTCACCCCACGGATTGCGGCGAAACTTCGGCGATACCTAGGTTACCTCCTGGTCAACCTCTCCACAAAAGGAATTCCACCGAAATGCTCTCAAACAAAGGGAATCGCAGATCTTGACCCTCTAGGTCATGAACTTGAGCAACTCGAAAAACCACCAAATCGAGGCCGATTCAAGGGAGTTCTTGGGGCAAAGTCACCAAGCAAAGAGGCACAAGGTCCTCATATGTGACACCCAACAAGAATCACGCAAGAAATCACCCTCAAAACTCCGCCACGAAAATCACAAGAAAGAGCTCCGAAAATCACCAAAAAGGAAAAAATGGGAGAGGCAATACAAGGCCTTGAGGAACCACGCCGAATCATCTATACAGACCATGAAGGTTCGTACAAGATCTAGCTTGCCACCCGGTCATCCATCCCTCTTTCAAGATCTCACATGAAGCTCTCAATCTAGTCCTAGATAAACTAAGGAAAATGAGCTAGGCTTCCAAGAGTTGGCTGCCATCCATCCCACCAAGTGTTTATATGGGGGCAACCAAAAGACAAAACTACCCTTACTAGCTAACTAAGGATACACGCTCCTCAAGGGCAATTTTGGAAGTCTTTAGTTCAGCACCATCGGCTTCGTCCACGACTTCGTCTTGCTGTTCTTGCCACCAAGCGGTCCGCACCTTACCCCGTCGGCCACCGGGTTCCTCGAACCAAGCCTACTTGTCCGCTCCACACCTGGAGGCTCACCGGCATGGACCTTTCGCGCTTGTTCTTCACCTGCACCGACACCAATCAAGCCGCAACTTGCACCTGTAATACTTAGCCAAGAGTCAATCCACACCACGTTGTCAATCACTCATCACACCAGGAAGCGATCATCCACCGGTCCTCGAACCACACAGGCTCTCAAGGCATGGCTTAGGTAGAGAAAATAGAAGCGATGGGCAACAAATTGGCTTTTAGTAAAACCGTGTCTACTCTATCTAGTGTAAACTACCCCATCTAGCAAAGATTTGTTTTTCCAAGACTTGGTTAGTAGGAAAGAATCGTGAAGACAAGCAAGCTAACTTAGAGTTTGAACCACGGCCTCATTTTTTCTTGTTGTCAAGTCATGCTTGGTAACAACAAAATGAAAGCATGCAATGAGATAGGCAATACAACCCGGGCAAGACCGGATGTTTGGGTTTACGAAATATTAACAGACCGGACAAAAATTTTCATTCCTTTCCTGGCAAAAGTTGCTTGTTTTGAATTGGGCAAACCGGATTTCGGATTTCGTGGTTTCTGTGGTAGTGAAAATTGGATCACATTATTTGTTTTTAAATGGTCCAATATTGATTTTCTACCTCTCCAAATTGCGATGAACTATTCCAACTACTAGCCGTAGTAAATAAACGGGGGAAGACCAGAAGTTGGTTTCCACCACGCAATGCGTGTGCGAGTAAAGATTGCTACACAGGAACCAAGGAAGAGAGATAGAAACAGAGCCGATATCAGGGGATTTCTTGCATTGAGGAGGAGATGCAAAAGTGTTTTCCAGTATATATTAATAGATCTCATTTGCCAAGGGAAAGGCGTAGGGTCACATCGGGGAACGTGTCAGGCAAATGGCCTAGGTGTGTAATTTGCAATCTCGTTGAACTTGGAGCAAACTTAATTCACTTGAACGTGATGAGATCGAAAGTTGCCACGAGACCGGTTATTCTGGTATACGAAACATTATCAGACCGGACTAAAGCATTTTGTATGATATATGCAATAGAAGAAGGGCACGAAAGGAGGTCGGATGTTTAGGTTTACGAACCATGAGTAGACGGGAGAAATATTTTTAATCATTTGTTGGCAAAAGATGGTTGTTTTAAATTTGGACAAGGTGAGCTATGATATCATCCTTCTTAGGGAGAGCCAAAAACGTGCACAATTTGAACGTGAAGCTGTGGCTTAGGTAGAGCAAATTGAAGCGATGGGCAACAAATTGGCTTTCAGTAAAACTGTGTCTACTCTATCTAGTGTACACTACCCCATCTAGCAAAGATTTATTTTTCCAAGACTTGGCGAGTAGGAAAGAATCGTCAAGACAAGCAAGCTAACTTAGAGTTTGAACCACGACATCATTTTTCCTTGTTGACGAGTCATGCTTGGTAACAACAAAATGAAAGCATGCATTGAGATAGGCAATACAACCCGGGCAGGACCGGATGTTTGGGTTTACGAAACATTAACAGACCGGACAAAAATTTTCATTCCATTCCTGGCAAAAGTTGCTTGTTTTGAATTGGGCAAACCCGATTACGGATTTCCTAATTTCTGAGATAGTGAAAATTGGATCACATTATTTGTTTTTAAATTGTCCAATATTGATTTTCCACCTCTCCAAATTGTGATGAACTATTCCAACTACCAGCCGTGGTAAATAAATGGGGGAAGACCAGAAGTTACTTTCCATCACGTCAATGCGTGTGTGAGTAAAGATTGCTACACGGGAACCAAGGAAAAGAGATAGAAACAGAGCAGATATCAGGGGATTAATCTAGGAACAAAAGATATCCAAAATCACTCTCACATGTCAAGGTTTAATTTGTTTGGATGCAGAGATGCCATTATTTTGCTAAAGAACAGATCACATTCGGCATGAATTCTACATTCCTCGTTACAAAAATGTGACCATTATTCCCAGCTCATCTTGAAGCACAGGCCGTCGGCGCACTGATGATTGCCGCGGGCCACTGGTGGTGCCAGCGTAGCACGTCGACGCCACATCACTCGCCAGATCACCTCTGAGGCTGCCTCACGGCACCGCAGGCAACCCTTGTTCGTCCGCATCATCATTGATGTCGCGGCTGCTGATTCTCCTCGCCCTCGACTTGTCTGATGTACCACCTCGTAGTGTCATCATCACCGGCGCCGCCATTGGCCCTGTAGAGGACCATGGCGGCTACGTAGGCCGCCACATTGTGCCCGGCTTGGGCGGCCCCCTCAAGCTTGGCGATGGATGACCGGGAGCTGTAGTTTTCCACGAACAGGATGTCCATCCCGGAGAGGAAACATGCCTCCAGGTTTCTTATGCGGGTCAGGCAATCGAGGAGGGCATCGTAGCCCTTGCGATCGTTCCACTGCAGCTCAACGGCAAATCACTCTAGCACCACGCACCGACCAATGGTCTTTTCTTGCACACGCGACGCATCTCCCGGCAGGTCGCCCGTAGGCTGCGGAGGTCATCCATGGCCCGCTCTGAGGTCGCAGCGAGGTGGCCGGTGATGTCAATGTTCACCTTGGTAGGGAGCACCACCAGCGATAACGGCAACCGCCTCGACGACATGATTACTGACCTATCGGCGTCCTAAAAATAGTTTGATCAAACATCAGAGTGCCAGGTCAAATGCACATTCAAATTGATATAGAGACTTGGAAGAGAGCACTGTACTCACATGGATCTTCCTTCCATGAGGAGGAGATGCAATTGCAAAAAGGTTCTTTGTACCCCAGGCGGAAGAGGTCGATCAATGCCCCATTTACAACAAATCCACCGTTCCATTCTCCGCATTTACATTAAATTCACCGCTCCTTCGCCACCCAAAACAATCGTCGCTGCTGCTCTGTTGATTTCGGGATAACAATAATAATTCATTATGACTATTGGCGAACCTAACAGAAATTACGTTCTTGTAAATGTGAACAGGTCAGA
Source organism: Cenchrus fungigraminus (assembly GCA_036936925.1). Taxonomy (NCBI): domain Eukaryota; kingdom Viridiplantae; phylum Streptophyta; class Magnoliopsida; order Poales; family Poaceae; genus Cenchrus; species Cenchrus fungigraminus. Next base: position 79,968,653 of record CM072772.1, read on the forward strand.
CTAAATGGTCAGTACAATGTGGTGGATACTAACTACCGCGCATTTCTTGGTCGATTTTGGCAATAGATTATCAGTACAATACTCAGAAGCATAGGGCACAATGTTCAGAATACATGATCGACACATTGTTCACAATACCAAAGTGACACTTGCAGAATACGTGATCGACAGATCTAATTAGCCTTGCCACCGAGCATCAATCCCGCCATTCCCGCGAAAAAAACAAATTAAGGAAGCATCACATGCGCGAGTTTGACATTGTGCCTATAATTCCCAATTAACTTCAGCTCAGCGGTAGCCTTGAAGTTTTTGTCGCGCTATTTTGAGCTCATTCCTAATCTCTCTAAGCTCACAGTTAGCTTTTCCCAATTCTCCCTCCCAATGCTTTGCATCCTCTTCAGCTTTCAGTTTCTTCTTCATGAGCTTCACCATAACAGCATACGACCTTTCATCCCATTCTGGATCAATCCAGCAGAACTAATCGCATTGCTCTGTTTATTTCTGCAAATTAAACGCCCCATTAACAATCGTCGTTGACCACAAGAACCACATAAGCAGGTAGCAAACTAGTCATTACCTTTGGGTAGCCAGCAAACTGGCGGCCAGGGTTGAGAAAGGTCCAAGGATACTTCACCACAACTCTCAACCCGTGTTTGCACTTGTCTTTAGGATGCCAATGGCTACTATTGTAGGAAGATGTCTCCGAACAGTAACTACCAATGGAAGAAGATGCTGGAGTACACGGATGCTTCAAAAAAATTCATTGCAACTTGAAATCAATGCTTAGTTTTGCACTTTCTAAACTAAAGCCTATCAATCAACTTGTAAAAACAATCATACTTCAACCGAAATCCCCAATCCAAATATCACTTCCTTCTAATGAAAGGGGAAAGCAGAGGCACAAAACAGGGTACTGACATGACCGTAGCTCACTCTCCTCCCTTCGATGTGAGGATCCGCCATTCCCGCCGCGGGTTGTAGATCTGCGCACCAACGCCTCTAGGCTAGATGTTTGCCACAACGACCCACGGGAGTTGCAGGGTACGTGGTTGATATAACCGTTGGCCGCACTTGGTAAACTAGAAGTACTTAGTTTGGAAATGCACAAATTTCATTATGTCTCCGTGGTTCTGTGTACCCTTTTCAGGATCAAACGTCGCGGGTTTGACCCCTACTATTGACATTGTATCCTTTTAATTTTCCTCTGTTCTTTTATCAGACTGACTTGTGGGACCTTATTAAATTTTATGACGAGTTGGAACCACAGTAGGAATCAAGCAGTTTCGCGATCGTTCCTCATGAGGGTCCTTCCAGCAAAACATCAACAGACCGAAATTTTGTCGTCCACTGAGCAGCAAACATTATATTATGATCAGGTAGCATCAAGTTTCTCAACTCATGACCACAAAGTTCACAACAACAAGAAGCAAACATCATAGAATGATCATCATTACAATTTTCACAATAATCATAACCACCCATTTGTAATCGAAATGATAAGAACTAATCATCAATTTCCATCTATAGACATTGATTCTCCTTACATAGCTCCATCCTGCTGCTGTCCCTTCACCTTCTGCAGCTCAGTGGCAGTAGCTTCAAGCTTCATGTTAGCTTCTGAGGATCCGTCCCATTGTTGATCACTTTTCGCTTGCCGTACCTAAAGAAAACACAAGCAGTAACAAGTTTCATAACACAATGTGTCATGGCCGTTCAGCAATATGAAGTGCACAGGAGCAACAACCAGTAATTAAACATCAACAAGGAACAAGTTTCATAATAATCAAGCACAACCTATTTTTATCTTTCTCGTACAGTATCCTTTGCTTCTCCTTCTTCGTCTGGATAATACTTTGTTGTATCCATTGCTTCTGCTTCTCCATCTCGTTAATTACCTGATCAACCGATTGCTTAGACACCTCTATCGCATGGATAGCATGTTCCAGCTTTCCCTTGTATTTATTGGTCTCTTGCAATTGTTCATGTAACAATTGGTCAGACATCTCCTTGAATTTGGCCAGCTCTTCCATCTAGGCAATGTTGTCCTATAACGATTGCTCATACAGGTGCTTGTAATTTACAGCCTCTTGCTGCGCCATGAGTTCTCTGCCTTGTTGTTCTTGCAGGTCTCTCTTCACCTCCTGCAGCTCAGCTTTAGTGGCTTCAAGCACTTCCTGAAGCTAGTAAAATACAAGAACCTACCAATCCTTCAAATGATGCAAATTGAAAACAAACTGAACATAAATTGTCTATAGCCTATCAACTTGTATCACCAATCATACTGCAAAAATGAGGGTACGATGAAATCTGAATCTATTCTATGTGCTCATCAATCCGTTAGATCCCCAAATCTATAAATCCCTAGGACGATAGGGGAAAATATAGTGGCTCAAACCAGAGAACTGACCTTGTCAGTCTGTTTCAGCCTCTCGTAACCAGCAGGTGGCGGCGCAACCATCTTCCCGTCGCTACTAGGATCTGCCATTCTTGCCATGAGCCGTTGCAGATCTGCGCGTAGCAAAAGTCAAGAGTGGCTAAGGCATTGAAGCATTTCTCCTACGAGTCACTGATTTATATTAAAGACTCATCTGGCCCAACCATAAGGAAAGTGTTTCCATTAAATTGATACAACCAAAAGTGGTGCAGTGGTAAACAGCGCAGTCTTGTTCCTATAGGTCTCTAGTTCGAACCCAATGGCAAGTTGTTTTTGCAACATTTTGTGACAGTAGGAAATAAGCAAATTCACGATTGTTCCTCAGGAAGGTCCTTCCAGAAAAACATCAACAGACCGGACCTTTGTCGTCCACCGAGGAGCAAACATCATATTATGATCAGGTAGCATCATGTTTCTCAACTCATGACCACAAAGTTCACAAAGCAACAAGTTACAACACCAAGTAGCAAACATCATAGGATGATCATCACACCGAGTAGCAACAAGTTTCTCAACTCATGACCACAAAGTTCACAACACCAAGTAGCAAACATCATAGGATGATCATCATTACAATTTTCACAATAATCATAACCACCCATTTGTAATCATAACTCTAAGAACTGATCATCAATTTACATCTGTAGGCGTTGATTCTCCTTCCATAGCTCCATCCTGCAGCTGTCCCTTCACCTTCTGCAGCTCAGCGGCAGTAGCTTCAAGCTTCATGTTAGCTTCTGAGGATCCTTCCCATTGTTGATCCCTTTTTCGCTTGGCTGACCTAAAGAAAACATAAGCACCAACAAGTTTCATAACACTATGTATTATGATCAGGGGGAACAACCAGTAATTAAACATCAACAAGGAAGAAGTTTCACAATAATCAAGCACTACCTATTTTTATCTTTCTCGCGCAGTATCCGTTGCTTCTCCTTCTTTATCTGGACAACACTCTGTTGTATCGATTGCTTCTCCTTCTCGATCTTGATAACTAGCTGCTCAACTGATTGCTTATACACTTCCATCACATCGATGGCATGTTTTAGCTTTCCCTTCATGTTTTCCAGCTCAGTGCTAGTTGCTTTAAGCTTGATGTTAGCCTTTGCGCATTCTTCCTTCCATGACCTTGCCTCCTCTTCAGGTTTTGCCTTCCAGTCTAGTACCAGGTCTTTCGACTCATGGTCAAGAATCTCACCTATTTCTTTCAACAAGGCATCGTCCTGGCGTAACATATGGGCACACATCGCCTTGTATTTGTTGGTTTGTTGCAATTGTTCATGTTACAATTGGTCAGCCATCTCCTTGAATTTTCTCATTTCTTGCATAGTTGTATTTAAAATTTCCTGACACAGCTCCATGTATTTTACAGCCTCTTGCTGCGCCATGAGTTCTCTGCCTTGTTGTTCTTGCAGGTCTATCTTCACCTCCTGCAGCCAGCTTTAGGGGCTTCAAGGACCTCTAGAAGCAAGTAAAATACAAGAACCTAGCAATCTATCAAACGATGCAAACTGAAAACTAACTGAATCTAACACCTATGAATTGTCTATAGCCTATCAACATGTAACACCAAACGAAGTGCAAATATGAGGGTACAATGAAATCTGATTCTAATGTATATGCTCATCATTCCGTTAGATCCCCAAATCTAGAAATCACTAGGACGATAGGGGAAAACATAGTAGCTCAAACCAGAGAACTAACCTTGTCGAGCCGTTTCAGCTTCTTGTAGCTGGAAGGTGGCGGCAGAACCGTCTTTCCCGTCGCCTCTAGGATCCGCCATTCCTGCCACGAGCCATTGCAGATCTGCGCATAGCAAAAGTCGATAGTCTTTGTGAAGGCAGTGAAGCATTTCGCCTACGAATTACTGATTTATATTAAAAATTCACCTTAGACTACCATAAGGAAAGTGTTTCATGTTAAAATGACAGAACCAAGAAGTGCTGCAGTGGTAAAAAATACGATCTTATTCCTATAGGTCTTTAGTTCGAACCCTTGCAATGGCAAATTGTTTTTGAAACATTTCGTGACCTAGCGAAAATGCTTACATGTGGGACCTCCATTTTATGATGACTTGGAACGATAGTTGGAAATAAGCAGTTTCGCGATCGTTACTCGGGAAGGTCCTTCCAGCAAAACATCAACAGACCGGACCAACAAAACATCAATAAAATTAATTCAAAATGGTGAGAGTGCTTAAAGAAAATCGGCATAATAAGATGGCATCTCAAAGCAACTCATCACCACAAAGTTTACACCATGAAATAGCAAACATCATAAGATGATGAGGTAGAAACATGTTTCTTAATACACCAATAGATCGGCAATTCTCCTCGCATATAGCTCCCTAATATTATGTCTGGCTTCTTGCAGCTGTCCATTCACCTTCTGCAGCTCGGCTTCAAGCTTCAGTTAAATCGATAAATTTTGAGGGTCGTTCACGTGACCTAAAGAAAACACCAGCAACAACTTTCATAAGATGGCATGTCATGGTTATTCATCATTAAAAATTGTTCCAATAATCGTAACTACCTATTGTTCGATTCCATTTCCATGAACACTTGGACAAGTTCTTGTTATGTTGGCTCACCCTTCTTAACCTTCTGAAGCTCAGTGGTAGTATCTTCAAGCATCAATTTTTCAGTGTCTCCAAGCTTCATGTTATCCTTTCTGCATTCTTCTTTCCATGACCTTGCTTCCTCTTCAGTTTTTGCTATCCTGCGTGTTAGCTTATTCAGAACAGCTTTAGTCCTACCATCCCATTCAGGATCAATCCAAACAAACGTCTGACATTATTTTCCTTGAGGCTGCAGACACCAAGTACATATATGTTCATAAAATTGTCCATTTTCAACACTAATATCAAGAGTACAAGTACTATAAGTCTATTAAAATTTAAACAAGTTATTCTTTACCTGACCACAGGTTCCATACCGGCGCCTAAGGGCGGTGAAGCTTTCCCTGACAAGGAGAGCATACCCATGCTGTCACTTGTTATAAGGATCCACAACGATAAGATCAGCATCAGAAATTAGTGGATCGAGCCACCACCAGATGCTAGTAAAATAAAAGAACCTATCAATTCATAAAATGATGCAAATCGAAAACTAATTGAATCTAACACCGATTATCTATAGCCGATCAACTTCTAACACCAATTGCAATTCAAATCTAAGTGTACGATGAAATCTGAATCTATTGTATATGGTCATCAATCCTCTAGATCCCCAAATCTAGAAATCCCCATCCCTAGGTCGATAGGGGAAAATATAGTGGCTCAAACCAGAGGACTGACATTGTCGTCCTCTTTCATGAACTCCTAGCCAGGAGGTGGCGCATAAACCACTCTCTCATCGCTGCTAGAATCCGCCATTCGTACCACGAGCCGTTGCAGATCTGCACGTAGCAAAATTCGAGAGTCTTTGCGAAGGTAGTGAAGCGTTTCGCCTGTGAATTACTGATTTATATTAAAGATTCACCTGAGACAACCATAAGAAAAGTGTTTCTTGTTAGCATAACACAACCAAGAAGTGGTGCAGTGGTAAGCAACGCAGTATTGTTCCTATAGGTCTCTAGTTCGAAGCCTTGCAATGGCAAATTGTTTTTGCAACATTTCCTGACCTGCCCTCCGCTGAGCTGGCGAAAATGCTTACATGTGGGACCCTGGAAAAATTTTATGACGACTTGGAATACTCTATTTCGAAAGAATGATTACATGTGGGACCCTATTGAATTTTATGACGACTTGGAATACTCTGTTTTGAAAATAATGCTTACATGTGAGACCGATGTTGGTTTATGACGTTTTTTCAGAGCTTATGGCATCACAAAATAGCATGGAACAGGGAATGCCCGGCTACAGTACCAACTGTAATGATGAAAGTTTTTTTTGTCACTAGATTTGCTCAGAAGTGAAATATTATGACGAGATCAGCCAGGAACGTCATAAATCAATGACGCTAAATTGTGGTTGCATCACTAATCAACGATTTTCTTGTAGTGTCCCTCCCCGACGCCGATGGACGTGTAAGATCCAGCGACGTCCTGCTCCCTCCGCCACGTCGGTGGACACGCGAGATCCGTCTTCTCCGCGGCAACCCGATGCAGATCCCCACGAGATCCCTCAAGCGCGAAGGTGCGGCTGGTTCCCTCCTCTACGCCATCGACGACCTTCTTCCCCGGTGCGGTGGTGATGTCCCGGTGATGGTGGTGGTGGCGGCGCATCTCGAGGATGGCGGCCTTCTCCATGAGGCCCGTCGTCACCGGCTCCCCGAATCTACCGCCGTCCGGTGCGGGCGGCGCGGCCTCCTCCTCCAAGTCGGCATCCTCCTCCTGTCGCGGCGGTCGGACGGCGGTGTTGGTGGTGGTCGGACGGCGGTGGTAGTGGAAGGCAGTGGGATGGCAGTGGTAGCAGGAGGCGGTGGGACGGAAGTAGTGGGCCTGGCCTGTGGTTTTTTTGGTTTTTTATTCTTTTCAAAAACTCTTTGTCGAGAGCCTAAAAGTCCTCACGGCACACCGTTGCTGTGAGCTCGGGCTTCAACTCACGACAAAGGGCTGTTTGCTGGCAAAACTTTGCCGTGAGCTCTATGCCGGTGGTTACTCACGACAAACTCTTTGCCGTGAGGAACTGGCTCACGGAAAAGAAGCCGTTTCCGATAGTGAAAGGCAGAACCAAGCTTGACCAACATCCGCCCCCCAGTCAAATCCTCCCTACTCCCTCCACCAAAATAAAATTGCCTCCACCCAAGCGTCCCTCACCTTCCTTGCTCTGCCCTAAGCCACTTTTCATCACTGGCCATGGCCCATGCAGTTGGGGATTGAAGTTTCCCTACAGCCGTGTGTCGCGAACCGCCGTCGGCCAGTTGTACAACCGGCGAGCCCAGCTTGGCCTCTGCCCGGAGAAGCTGTCGCGACTGAACTGCCACCACGACCATCGGAGAGAATCGTCGTCGCTGTGAAATCCCGACCTAGGGTACATTCTACAACCGACGATGCCGGTGTGGATCCCTTTTCATAGTTGCGGTTGGGATGGGGGAGCCTGCCGTGGTGCTCACGGCGGAGCAGCCTGCCGAGGCAGCCTGCCGTGGTGCTGACGGTGGCGGGGGTGGAGGTGCGGAGCACGTAGGTGGACGAGCTCCCCAATGAGATCTCTCGTTGGCACCAGGCTGGTGGCTAGCTCCCCCATCCGAAGTGAGCACGCGAGCGGGTAGCTCCTCCGTCGGGGAGCGACGACACGGATATATGGCCCCTCCTCCCATTGGCACTCTCTCTCCCTCTCTCTCTCAAGGCCGACCGGTCGGTGATGGTGGGCCGCTGCGGGGTCGATTTAGTGGCCTCAACTCTCCCCTACTAAGCTCGCTGTCCTCGCGTGCCTCTGAACTCTCTCGCCACTACTATGCCCTCCCCAACAAATTGGGATTTGGCGTGAAGAACTCTATGCACTGTCGCCTCGCAAAGACTCTTATAGCGAGAGTGTGGTCGTCTACCCCGCCTCAGAGAATGGGAGAGGAGCATCACCTCATGAGATGATGGGACTCTCGTCCTTGGGCGCAAGCGGGTTTTTTTTCAAAAAAAACTAACACATACAAGGGGTGAAAGGATGCGTTGTACATGCCCAATCGGGAATTCATTGAGCTTTTTTTTAGAAGGAAAATATATTGATCTTAGCACATTACACTGGCCCTTTTACAAACAAGATCCCAAAGAAAAGGAAAAATACAAAGAAGTCTAAAACTCCTAATCATCTTCCTCGAAGCCCTTAGTGATCCGTTCGACACCACCGTCGAAGCCGCTTCCCAATCGTCGCCGGATGCTAGAGCCAATCTCCACAAGGTGGAGGCCGCAGAGGAGGGCTTACTGCTAGGTGAATTCATTGTGCTTTTCATGTGCAAACAAGAATGAAGTACCTTAGGGTCGATGGATTTGGATGTCTAGATATCCGAATTATCTGAATCTGTATTCTATAAAATTATAAATATGGATATCTGTATTCATATACGTTTTTAATGTGAATGTTAACTGGATGTACCTGTATTCGATTTTGAATTTTTTATCTATCTGGTTCTAGATTCGTATTCAACAAAAATATGTACTATCTGACACTATCCGTATCCGTGTAGAACAAACTACTCAACAAATCTTCTAAAATTTATTTTAATGACTAATTAATAATTACACAATGTTGTTAATTTTAATATTATTACCTAAAAATGATATACATCATCTAAATTATTAAAAAATATCAAATAAATAATTATTTTAGTCTAATATTACTAATAATATACAATAATAAAATTTAATTACTACAAAATGGCTATTCATGTTAATTTAAAATATACTATATTATTTTAAAATAAATAAATTATATGTATATTTATTAATGCACTTATTTTAATTTTAGATGATATATATCTGAGAAAAATATTATTTTACATTTTTTTGATATATTGAATTACTTAAATTCTTATTCATAAATATATATATTCGATAAGTTGTTGTTGACTGTGGATTCTGGTGCTCCAAAGACACTCGTTACACTTTGGTTGGAGCTCGATTATGGAGCTAACCCACCACTAGGCACACTAATGATATAACAAGTTCATCTTTGTATGTGCATTTTGAAGTAAGATCCGTTTGCAGGAAAACGTGAGCTTAAAGGACGGATTCGCATCAAGTTCAAAAGGGTAATCAAGGAGTTCCGCTCATGTTCAAGTGTAATCAAGGAGTTCCGCTCATGTTCAAGTGCAAGCTGAATTTACTCCCAAAGGTGGCAAGGACCAAGGTGCTACGACCAAAACATTCCCGAGGACCAAGATGAAAAGATCGAAGTTCATATGACAAGATCCCCTATCTTGATCGCGGGGATGATGACGCCAAAAAGCCACATATGAAGGGGAAAATCAAAATTGCAAGAAATGACATGTGGAGGAAGACGGGCTTGAACCAGGCCGAATTGGGCCCAGGCCTGCTGGCCCACCCCTTATCTGGCTCGGTTCGTGCTTCCCTTTGACCTAGGGTTTCATCGATTTATTTAAATCTCCTGCCTCTGACGGTCGCCGCATCCAATCAATCTCTCGACGCCCATTCACTAGAAATCGCCACCACAAGATGAGGGATAGGGATTAGATGAGCTCGTCGCAAGGATCAACACCGCCGGAGGGAAGGAAGCAAGAGGAGGACTCCAAGCCATCGACCTAGGGGTGTTAGCTTCATCGCCGCCATCTTCGTTGATGACGTTCTTCGGAGGCTCCACCACCCCTATGTGCTTCAATCTTTGTAAGATGACGGGGTAATGTCTCCATTCATCCCTAGGGTTAGATGGATCTTTGATATGTAATCGCTACTTGAATCCTATGCCTATCGATGCTTCATGGTCTATGTCTTTGCAAATGCTTTTTTTACATGTGTTTGCACAACATGTGGTCTTAGTAGGGTTTGTGGTAATCGTGGTGATTAGCTAAACCCTATGGATGCTTAGGTATAGATGCGTTAGCGGAAGTGATTTACCTTGCGTAATGACAGTATGATGTCGGGAAAAAGCCTAGCGACCGCATAACCACCATGATGCTAGCAAGGGTAACACCTCTTTCATGTAGTAGATGCATACCTTTGTGATCCTAGATCCAAGGGAGGGAACGCTTATCTATCTTAATCACTCTCTTGCATCAACCCTTGTTACTTAGATTCAATCTTAGATTAACATAGATTAGATTACCTTTATTTTAGATTAATCTCTCTTTCAAAGGTTTTCCAATCAACTAGAATAGTACTAGATCGAACGCTAGCAATCCCCTTGCTCTGTGGATTGACAAGAACCTTGGGGATCACCCCTAGGTGGAAAAGGCTACAAGGGATCCGTACGCTTGCGGATCGAAACTCAACACGTTATTTAACCGTCAACAAGCCCTTTTTCTGGCGCCATTGCCGGGGAGCAACCCAGTTTGCTACGTTTAATCTTTGTATTAATTTTGTTGATTACTAACATCTAACCCTCGTTTTCTAGAAAAAACCCTTTTTGTGTTTTCGCTTTATTTTCGGTGCCGAGATGGATTTGTTCACCTCAACATTGGAAGACGAATAGATGTCGCTAAGGGAGGTAGCAATGCCGTCAACGGAAGACATTAAGATGCAAAATCAGATTTGACGCTTGCTACAACCCACTACAAATTGAAGTTTGGAATCATCAAGTTAGTGACGACAAACCCATTTAGAGGATTAGAGGATGACAACCCATATAGACACATTGAGCGATTCACGATGATATGCAACACGTTGCAACAAGAAGGAGTTCCAGCCGCTTGGTTCAAGTGGAATCTTTTTCCATTCTCACTCGAAGATGAAGCATGAAGATGGTACACTTTTGCGTCCATCGAAGCAGAAGGAAATTGGATGAGCTAGTGAAGAAGTTTCTTTCAAAGTTCTTTCGCATAAGCAAGGTCCAATACTTAAGGTGGTAAGTGCTCACTTTCAAGCAAGGAGCGGATGAAGGAATTGATGAAGCATGGGACCGATTTAATGAACTACTCGAGCAAGGCCCGAACTTGGGATTTTCCGGTGACTTGATGTTGCATACTTTTTCTTTTTCACTAACCCTAACTCTGCTAATTTTGTAAGTGTGTGTGCAGGTAGTGATTTAATGGATAAAACAATTAGTAAAGCTGCACAAATCTTACAAAGGATAAGCAATGGAAAAAGAGTGCAACTAGATTGGCAAAGACGCTGTCGGGAGTAGCAAAATGACAAAAGCAAGCCCGGGATGCTTGCTGGAATTTCTGAAAAAGACAAACCGGAGGTCAAGAAAGATGAATCAACCATACAAGAAATTGAAGAACCACTTCCTAAGGTAAGAGAAGTCATTCCGGATATTAAAAATGTTGAAACTAACATGAATGTAGCCGAGGGATGGGGAATGCTAGACCATTGGCAGAATTCAATCAATCCGATTGGATTCAAATCGATTTTGCCCCCTAATCAACCACCAAAAAAGAAGGAACACTGATGTGTCACCAAGAGAATTGAAGACATATTTGATCAAGAGATGAGAGGAGAATCGATCCAAGAGATATTTGAAGAAGAAAAGGAAGAAGATGAAGGATGGGTCGGACATCTCGAGAATTTATGATGAATGAAGAAAAGAGTGCAGCCATGAAGAGCCAAAAAGTTCGACGCATTTGAAGAAGTTGATTGGTCATCGCCGTTCAATCACGGGCAAGAATGTATTGCTAAGGAGATGAGGAAAGTAAAGAGAAGAGTTAGTGGCTCGAAGGATAAAGGAAGAAAATAGGACTCAAGCTAGAAGATATGTGGGAGGAAGATGACATAAAGCAAACACTCCATCCAATTGGCACTACGTGAAAACCTCAAATAGGTCACACAACATTGGTAACGGACCTATAAAGCCCGTTACAAAAAATATTAAATGTAACGGGCGTCATTAAAGCCTGTTACCAATACGTTTACGTCTGTTACCTATAAAATATTTGTATAACGGACCACGTCTTATTGGCGACGCGTATTAATTAATGCCCGTTACCAAAAATATTTGTGTAACGGACCACGTGAATGTCCGTTACCATTGTGGGTTCCCGGACTCGAATTTTCACTCCAATTACGTTTACTCCCACTCGCGTCCGGCCACTATCCTCACACTCGCGTCTGCCCTACCCTATCCCCGCCCTCCGCCTCCCTTCTCTCTCTGTGTTTCTCTCGTCACCCTCGCTCTCCCCCACGACACCCCTCGCCCCGCTCTCCCTCTGCCTCCTCAGCTCCGGCCGTCGAGCCCCTACCCCGCTCCCCTCTGCCTCCTCAGCTCCGGCCATGTCCTCGCCGTCCCATCCCCTCCCCTCACCGGCCGCCCTCCTCTCCACCACGCGGGGGCCATGGGTGCATCTAGGGTTTCGCCGTGGTCCTCCCGCGTGCGCCGCCGGGCACAGATCGAGCGCCGTCGGGCACAGATCGAGCGTCGCCGCGCCTCGACCTGGCGTCTCCAGGTGCAGATCGAGCGTCACCGACCCGATCTGCACTTCCCTGAGCTCGATGTCACTGGTCACTTTGCGGGCCGCCACCACCGTCACGGCCTCCCCTGTGGCCGCCGTCGTCACGACTGCAACCACTTCCTCGGCCGCCATCGTCGTGACCCTCTTCCTTGGCCGCTGAGTTGCAAGCTTGCCCTCTGCGGCTCGCTCCAGGCTGCTGCCTCGTCTCCCCCGAGGGCACGGGCGTTTAGGTTAAGTCCAGATTCCCTCATCCAACAGGCCTTTAGGTTTCTTACCATCTACTTCTGCACAGTAAAACCTGTACATTGAGACCTGAGTATCCCCTTGTATGTGATGCAAAACAGGTGCCAATGGTAGGGTGCTGAGTGTTCTGTGAAATTGAGTCGTCATGGTTCAATAATAAAAAGTCATACACACCTGTATCTTTGCACCTCCATATGGCTAATAGAGGCCACTTCACTTGGTTCTATGAAAAAAATCAGACACATCTGCATGTTTTTGACCTCCATATGGGCAATAGAGGTAGCCTGGTTCAGTGCTGCCAGAATGATTATTTTTCTGAGTGCAGTTTTACTTAGCATTAGGTTTCATTTGATTATGACCACAGCAGCATTTTCCGTTTACAGACAGAGCATTGTGGATGGGGTGCTGTTGCATTGGAGCCATTGGAGAAAGGTGATTTTGTAATTGAGTATGTTGGTGAAGGTAAGGTTTTATTTTCGTGCTATTAGTTTAGTTGAAAATAGAACCAACAGAAATAGCAAGCTCTTGATAGATGACCCTTCTGTGTAACATATGTGGTGGTGGGCTCACATTTTGCTATGTTCTCAAATATGGTCACATTTTGCTATCGTACTCGCATTAGCAGTTGTCCATGCAAATTTTAATGTGTTGTCTCTGCCAACAAATTACTCAAACTTTCCATTATCTTTGGGTGAAAGTCCAACAAAATCAAATATTATGCTTTGCTTTGGTTTAGTGTGACATAGGGAGTGTAGTGAAATTGAACTAGCAGATGCATAGTATTGAAATGTTGCTCTTAACAGAAGAATGAATATTTTTAAGTAATTGTTGCATACTTGCATGTCATAGTTTGAAGTACTTCTGGACTAGCTCATCTATGCAACTTGCAACTTGATCTGCTGACTATAGGGCAATGATGATTATTTGTGCAAATTTTGCTTATATGACTTCTCTTTAATTCTCTTGCACTTTTGCTAACAACTCTCATAAGTCATGCTTGTATTTTGTGTAGAAGGCCAGGAGAGTTGCTTCCTGATGTTTTTTTTGCTCTTGTTTCTTTATTTGTTCCTAACTGAGATCATATGAACAGATGTACTATGTTGTATGAGCATAGATGTATGAACAACTGTATATGTGTGTAAATTTGAGATTTGATTGTAAACATCTGTATGTAAATAAAGGAAAAAATAGCATTTGTAAATTCTTTTTTTTTTGTTTTTTAATTCCACATTGGTAACAGGCATTATGGTAATGCCCGTTACCAATGACATGTATTGGTAACGGGTGCCATTGAGGCCCGTTACTTATATCTGGTTATTGGTAACGGGCATTACCATAACGCCCGTTACTGGTGGCAGTTATTGGTAACGGGCAAAATGCCCGTTACCGATGATGGATTATTTGTAACGCTTGATCGGTAATGGGCGTTTTGCCGGTTACCAATAGCAATCTATGCCCGTTACCAATCTGTGTTTTTCACGTAGTGAGGGCCCCTCTCCACAAGGTTATAGCTTGTGTGCTATTGAAGCTTACACACTAGCAAATCAAGACATGGAAGTACTCAATAATTAAGAAAAGAGTGAATCGACGATGAGCAATCTTGATGACATGTGGTACACGGAAGATGAAGAAAGCAAAGTACAAGACTTGGGAGATAATGAAGACTTCAAAGGAGAGATAAATGCAAATGTAGCTAATGGATTACATATTCCACATGATGAGATGGAGGAGATGCAAAAAGGTAACAAAGAGACAACTCTACTTGTTGAGATTGACTTGCTTTCAATGACTCTAGATGAACCAAGAATCACTCTTGTTGGACAAGCTCCAAGGCTAAGGTACACGCTAAAATCTCAAGATATTATTGGTATTGTTGGTGATATAGTCAAATTCTCATGTTCAACCAATAGTATGAATGATAGTTTAAATTCTATGCCTTGCTCCAATGATGATCATGTTGATAGGCTAGAATACCTTGAGAATGATAAAGAGGCAACATTTATGTTTGAACCAATTGATTCTATGCCTAAAGGACCTTTGACTAATGATGAGCGAAGTGCTTTGCATGAAACATATGCTTCATTTAATTGCACCTTGACTTGTTGCTACAATTTGCATGTGGTGTTAATTATGCATGCGTATGTTTACAATAAATTTTGTAAATCTCGATCATACTTTGTGCTTGGTTGAGCAAATGACCTTAAAGAATCACATGTCGGGAGAAGGCCCGATTTTCAGTAACCATGCAGGAACACAATCACTTGAATGATGTGAAGAGAAGTCATGCCCAAAGAGTTGCAAGATAAATCATCAACCTCTCCAAATTCCGCGATGGATGCTGTTGTCTTCATCAATTTGTGAGCTTATTCAGAGGTGCACCAATGAAGAAAATGAGATATTCAGAAGCTCCATCAAGTTTTCATTCCAACGCTTCAAGAACCAACGAATTTGAAGACCCGTGCAAGGAGTTATGGTGAAAACATTGAGCGTTGCGCGTTCTGAAATTTCAGAACAGATTGCATCACCGGAGTAAAGTATGCATAACTATCTCGTTTGGAGTCCGATTTGGGCAAATACGAACATGTTGGAAAGGAAATTTTGTGCACTATACAACGGAGTAGAGTTTGAGTACACTTTCTGTTCTGGACATTAAAGAAAAACTCGTGAAGTGAGGGCGGCACCGAAGGGCGATAAGGAAGGAGATAGCGATGAAACGATAGGATAGCTTGGGGAAGTCTTTCATTAAACAAAAGTGATCATGAGCAATATAGTAAGTGAATTAAAGCTTCATGGACACCTTTACTTGTTACATGAAGGACCATGGCTTTGCGACAATAAGAAGGTATGTGTGAAAGTCGAGCTCTATGACTTTAAATAAAGCTCTTTTCGGAGGCAACCCGTTCCTTCGTGTTTTTATTTCTTCCTTAGAGAGAATAAATGGCACCATCCAATGATGATTAACTTGTGGATAATTAATCTAAGTGTCATTTTTCTATTAGAACCACCATCATGTTCATGCTCATAATTATTTGCATGCATTGCATTTTGTCATCGACGTGATGTTTGTTTCTTTGCAAATACATGTTTTGCATATAGTTAGCTTGGTTGTTTTATAAGGCTTAATGATGGAGGTTTTTTTATGATACACAATACGACTTAGAGGTAGTACGGTGGTATTATCGGTTTTTTCTGTGGGTACAATGGTAATTTGGTCAATGTATGTTACTTGGAAAATTTTCCTCCCTCCATTCACCCCATCCACCCCGTCACCTGTGATGCACATCACCATCTGTTCCAACAATACCATTTTACATTTCCGATAGTACCCTTATACTACTCATACGACTTATGAATACTACTGTACGACAGCTAAAAAAACCGGTCGTGCAGAATTAATCTCAACCGTCAGATTCTTACATATAGGTCCTTTTTTATTACATACGAGTCCTTTTTCAACTGGTCGTACCTCTGATGATGAGTGCTTAAGTTTACATGTTCATGCTTCACATGTGGCATATTCCAATTTGCGATTTTGTGTAAACGTGATGTTTAAACATGATTGCGGACCGACATCATTTAGTTCAATATACCTTGCCAGTTTTTTCATGTCATTTTCATGTTACATTGGTCGGTATATAAACTTTGTATTGAGCATTATTTTTCTTGTGCTATTAGGGTTATTAATTAATCTTGGGATATTCTTTTTAATAATTTTTCATCTGCGTAAGAATCATAAGTATGCTGAGATGAATAACTTGAGAGTGGGCTATTTTAAATATGAACTATGACGAGACTCGTCAAGGTTTGATCTGTTAGATGTATTGAAATGAATTTCTTTCTCTTATTTTTTAAGGACATAAAAATGTTCTAACTAACCAGTGAGAAAGCTAGCATCTGCTGGAGCTATGTTGCTTGACTGATCAAAAAAATGCGGCAATGTGTTCATTGCAAACTTTATGAGATTGTCCCAACTTGATTGTCTCATGTTCTTTCTTGTTGAATTGGTACATCTCCCGTCAGGTATAGCTGAAGCCAGCTCAGAGATGTCAGCGTCTTTGACTTCAAAATATAACGTGGTACTCTAGCTAATCTTGCTTACTGAGCCAGGCCGGAACCTTAAGCAACCTCCTTCAGAGTTCAGACAGATCGATCGAGCATCCGTCTAAACTCGAGCACGCAGTACGTCCACGACCCTCTATAATATAAATTGGAACCACCAACCACACCAATAGAGCACAACACCACCACCGTACACAACTAACCCAATGCAAGCTGCAAAAATGGGGAACACCAAGCCTCTCCTCCTTGTCATCTCACTCTGCATCTCGGCCTTGTCACCATGCACGGCGGCCACCGGCGGCAAGTCCTTGGTCACGGCGGTCACCAAGGACGCGGCCACCTCCCTCTACACTGCGCCCCTTAAGGACGGCCGCCCGCTCGTCCTCGACCTGTCCGGCCCGGTGATCTCGCTCACGACGTGCTCCTCCCAGAACGGGACGGTCACGACGACGCTCTCCGCAAACGCCACCAACGGCGCGAACCCGCTGTTCCCGGTGTCCTTCTCCGCCGTGGCCACCTGCGCGGCGGGGCAGCCGAACCTGCCGGTGGGCGCCGTCGGCGTCGCGGGGCTCACGCCCTCGACCCAGTCATTCCTCGCGCAGGTCGCGCGCACGCAGAAGGTCGCCAACAAACTCGCGCTCTGCCTCCCGAGCGACGGTAAGATCACCACCGGCGACAGCACTGGGGTGGCCATCTACGGCGGGGGTACCTTGATCTTCCCAGACCGCGGCGACTTCACGACGATGCTCGCCGGCACGGCTCCGCTGGTTGGGTTCAACGGATCCCCCGGGTACTTCGTCTCCGCCAGCGGTATCGCCGTGGAGCAAAGCCTCGCCGGCACGACCGAGACGCTCTCCGTCGGGCTGAGCTCGACGACCCCATACACGGCTCTCCGATCCGACGTGTACGACCCGTTCGTGAAGGCGTTCGACAAGGCGGCCACCGGGCCCAACTTCCCGTGGATGACGAGGGTCGCCTCCGTCGCGTCGTTCGAGAGGTGCTACGACTCGACAAAGCTGCCACCAACGTGGTTCGGCTACGCCGTGCCACAGATAGAGTTCGTCCTCAAGAGCGGGAGCAACTACTCGGTGGTGGGCGGAAACTCCATGGTGCAGGTGAACTCCAACACGGCCTGCCTCGGCTTCGTCAAGGCGGCCAGACAGGCGGCGGCGGCGATAATCGGCGGGTTCCAGATGGAGAACCGCTTGCTGGTGCTCGACACGCAGAAGAAGACCCTTGGCTTCACCACATTCCTGAACGCGGTAGGACTTTCATGCAGTAACTTCACGGTAGGGCTTTCATGCAGTAACTTCAATTTCACTCTTGCCGCCTAGAGTGTGTGAATCTCGATGTTGTACGTACTGTACTGTAAGAGCGGTCCTAATGGGACATTAATAATGATTTCTATCCCTAATAAATGATATGTCACGTAAGTAAAAATGTTGACATGACAACTAATAAATGAGGAAAGAAGAAAAACTGTAGAAATCGTTTCCTCCTCGGGAAACGGCGTCCTACCTTGAATCGAGAAGGCGAGAAACCGTGAAAACGCCGTTGGGGAGAAAGGACCGCTCTCCAAGACGGTCGTCCGGATCCGGTGTGCTGCGCAGCTGCCCGACTCCACGCGTGTGGCCGCGCAGGCTCGACGCCGACGAGCGCTGGTGGGCGAGCTCCGTCTGCCACCACATGCGAGGCGAGTCCCGGGCGGGTGTCGTGCCCGCGCCGACGAGCTTCGGCCGCCGCGCCCAGGCCGCCGCACGCACCTGGCGGGCAAATCCAGGCCACCGCGCCGGGCCGCCGCTCCAGGAGAGCTCGACCGGGCAGCAGCACGCCGTAGCCCGCGCGCAGCTGCTTCAGCGACGGGCAGCAGGTCGCCGCGGTCCTGGAGGACGCCCGCGCGCTGCTGCTCACTGCGAACGAACAGCAGCTCGCCATGGCCCGCGCACCAACGCTGCCGGCGGAGGGCAGGACGCTGCACGCGAGGATGCGGCCAGCACCTGCTCGCAGGGGCCTGCGCGCCATCGCTCCCGACGGAGGACAACAACTGGTGAAGGAAGCTTGCGTGCCGCCGCTCCTGGCGATGGGCACCAACTCAAAAGAAATAAGATTGCAGTGCGCAAGTGTCCCACATGGTCACATGGAGAAGAAAGAAAATGGCAGATGAATGAGTGGACGACGGCGACTTGGCTGGATAGGGCTCAACGCACAGTGCCGCAAAAGATCTGAAGATGGTAGAGAGGAATAAGTGGTCAAATCTATGTCCGAAGGTTGTTAGAAAATTTTGCATTGTGTAGAGGTAGTTTCTTAGAACGATATCCTATACCATGGAAACCGTAGTGGTTTCTACCATTAGAACTGCCCTAACAAGAACTTAAATGCTGTGATCAATAGATTGGGAATAAATTGGAGTGTTCCAGTATTGATCATACACTACCGGAAACCGAGCCTTCGCCGAGAGTAAAAATCTTTGGCGAGAGCCTCCCCTTGGGCTCTCGTCGAGAGTCAAAAAAAAAACTCTCGGCGAAGAATTCTTCGTCGAGAGCATTTCCTCGACTCTCGGCAAAGAAATTTAAAAAAAATCACTTTTTCACCTCCAAACTTTTTCTATCCTCGACATGCACTTATACAAAGGATATGTTCAAATCTCTGTTTGCTATATTTAAAAATTTTAATTCATTCTAGGTAATTTTTTCGAAGACGTCCGATATGAACTGCAAGTGCATGAAATCATAGAGTAAAGTTGTTGGAAAAATGAGATTCATGTTCATGAGACATCTCTAAGACCATGTACACGAAATAAAACTAAATTTCAAACATTTTGTTCTCTGATCATGATGAAGATCGTGTCGTAGAAAGGTTTTAAAATTGTATAAAATTCAAATGAAGTTTGAAAATCACGAATTTTGTCGAGCGCTCATTATATCATATGTCGAGGTTGTGGTAAAAAGTTGAGAACATTTTGAGCACTTTGACACGTACGCTGTTTAGAAACCGGAACATCTCACGAGAAGTTTCAGAGAATTTGAACTAATGTCACTAGGTTTGGTACATTAGAGAAATTTAAATTTGAGTTTGACCACAACAACTTTTTTATAAGCAATACACAACATATCTAGTGTCATGTTAAGTTCTTGAGAATTTTTGCATTTATTTGCTATTTTTAACTTAAAAAAATGCATTTGTAAAGCATTTCTTCGCCGAGAGCCATTTATTGGGCTCTCGGCAAAGCAAAATTGGGCCGGAGGCCCATTTCCCCGCCGGCCCACCGAAGCCCGCCTCCCCCTTCTATACAAATAGCCGGCGCCCCCCCTCCCACCCAAAAACCCTACCCGCTCCCCCTTCCTGTCCCTTCCGCACCGCCGCCGCCTCTCTCCCGCCGATCCGCCGGCCACCTCCTCCTCTCTCCCGCCGCCGCCGCTTCCTCCTCCGTGGCCTCCCCCACCTCTCCCTCCCTTCCTCTCCCTCCACTCGCAGAAGCCTACGCCTCCCTCTCTCCCGCCGGCGCAGCCGCGCCGCCCCCTCCTCCCCCCTCCGCTCGCCCCTCACCTCGTGGCGAGGAGCAGCGGCGGGGTGAGGCGCGGTGGCGGCGGATCTGGCCCCCGCGCGCCTCGACGACCCGGCGCGACGCGGCCTCGACCCGGCGGTGTCCTCCCGATGCGACGCGGTGGCGGCGGATCCGGCCCCCGCGCCTCGGGCTCCTCCCTGCTCCTGGTGCGGTGCGGATCAGGTTGTGCGGTGCGGATCAGGTGGTGGTGGTGGTGCGGCTCCCCCTCTCTCTGTTTACTTGTGCGGCGGCGGGCAGTGGTAGTTGTGTTGTGCAGCGGCGGGGCGGTGGTGGTGGTGTTGCAGGCAGCGGCGAGCGGTGGTGGTTGCAGCCTTGCAGGTGGCCGCGGCTGGCGGTGGTGGTGGAGGCGGCGGCAGCGGTGGTGGTGGCCTCGGCGGCGGCGGTGGGGGCCAGGGCGGCCGGCCGGTGGGCCGGTGAGCCTGGGCCTGGGTTTTTGGTTTTTTTTTTGTTTTATGAAATTGTCTTCGCCGAGAGCTAGGTGGGCCTCTCGGCATATGTCCGCCGAGAGGGGTCCCGCAAGCTCTTGGCGAAGACGCCTTCGCCGGCACAGTTGCGCCGAGAGGCCTTCGCTGAGAGCTTCCTCTCGGTGAAGCCTTCGCCGAGAGGAATACACCCTTCGCCGAGAGGATGCTCGCTCTCGGCGAAGGCTCCGAATCCGGTAGTGATATATACTATGGATCAACATCGTCCCAACAGATTGTGCCACCTATTCATCCCGTTGATGGTTTTGGCCCTATTCATTCTATTATTACTCGGGTCTCACTCATCTCATTATGGGCCTGTTTGAAACTTTGAATATGACTGGTACTGTACTGCAGACAGAAGATACCGCCACGTTTGACTATGGGTTAGGGACTTAGGGTACACGTGTGGCGCGCGGCGATCCGTTAGGTATTTTTTGAGAGCACATCTGACTGAGATAAGGCAAACGTTAGATAGTATAATGGCCTGCTTCATTTCCGTAAAAAAAAAATCACCCGTCTAATTAGAAGCATTAAACGTGAATTAATGATAAAACTCATTCTATAACTCTGAACTCAAATTACTAGATGAATCTAATAACCATAATTATGTCATGATTAATTAGAAAATGTCATGCTAAGTAAATAATCTCTAATATTGAAATAATTAGCCTTAACGGATTCATCTCGCGATTTTCCGTCCATCTGTGTAATTAGTTTTGTAAATAGTCTAGTATGTTTAGTCCTTGTAATTAGTGTTGAAAACTTGTCAAATTTTTCTGGCAACTAAACAAGCCCGCAACAGCAGATTAGGTTCACTACGGGAAAACCCAAATACACCTAGTGCTAAACAGATGCCGAGTGTTTCACATCGGGTGCGGACACAAAAACACTCAGCGAAAGGCCTCTTTGTCAAGTGCGGACACAAAAACACTCGGCGTTAGTTAGTTGCCGAGTGTCATAGGCCCGACACTCGGCAACTACATGTGATCCGCCGAATGTCAGCCTAATACACTCGGCATCTACAATATATTCGCTAAGTGTATTAGGTCCAACACTCGGCGTTTACATGTTTGCCGAGTGTATGCTCGGGACACTTGACAAAATTTGAATTTTTTTCTTCTCCTTTGCATCAAACTTTATCTTTAGTCCTCATACCATATTTGATACTTCATACTCAATTTTGATATATTTCTTGGTCTGTTTGCTATATTTAACATATTAATTTCATTTAAAGGAATTTCTAGGAATAAGTCAAATTTGAACGGGAAGTGATTACAATAATGTTATAAAATTAGTAAAACAAATTTATTCAATGTACTTAGTCCATTTTAAGGCCTTGATCTTTAAATCAAATCTAATTTTGCACGTCTTGTATAGTAAACACGATCATGTGCTTATAGCCAATTTTTTTTATTCTATAAAATGCAAACTAAGTCCAAAAATTAAGAGATTTGTCGAGATGTCTTGAAATCATATATGGAGGATGTGGTAAAAATTTGAGAAGGTATCAGACATTTTGTCATATATGATGTTTAGAAATCAAAGCATCTCGGAGAAAGTATCGTAGCGTTGAGCACGATTCAATAAGATTTGAAGTCAAAGTGATGGTCAAATTCTGATTTGACTACAAAACTTTTTGTGTAAGCAATAGAGAACAAAGATTGCTTCAAGTTAACTTTTGGTAATTTTTTGGAACTGTTTGATAATTTTAATGTATTAAGTAGGCGCCCAGGACGCCCCTGTCAGCACTGAGGAGGCTGGTGAAGGGTTGCAGGCGCGACACCTCGATCGTGTCGGCGAGTCCGGCAGGGGCAGCTGGGGAAGGCGGGCGGGGACCCATTCCGGATCGCCGGCGTCAAGGCAGGCGCCTGGGGCAACATCTTCTACGTGCTGCTGCAGGACACATACGGCCACCTCCGCGACAAGACGAGATCTCGAGCTCCCGGGCGTCGTCGCCTGCGAGGTGGAGGATGTTGTCTGCGCGTGGGAAAGGACGGGGAGAGCGCCGGAGGTGCAGATGGCGACGCGACTGGACTCGCCAAAGATCGCTAGCCGGGTGCCGCGGATGGCTAACGAGATTGCAAGGGTCAGAATTTTACCTCATTTTGTCTATTTTTAGCTCTTTAACACATTTTACAGAGGTTGTTGGAGATGTTGCAACTGCGTGACCACTCAAATCGATCGAATATCGAATACGTTCTAGTCTGCATTTGGTCGAGTAATCATGCATCATCTGAGTCTACAAGAATGGAGCATTGATATGCTTGGATGTCCATAGATTGGATTTATTACATGAAGCTCACTTCCTTGCAAGTCTTGGGTACATATACATGCCTTCTATATGCTACTTTTACGTACAGTTTACACGAAAAAAAATGGGGTGCGCCGTGCGCACCCCTGCCCTGCCAGCTGCGGAGCCTGGTGAGCAGGGGCGCCCACGCAGCACTCCGTGTGCACGACGCGTACTGGATTTTTTTTCCTTTACACGAGTTTGTTATGAGTTACATACCCATCTCTTTTAACCAAACTGTTGACGCTTTTTCTGGTCAAACACACAAGTGCGCTAGACTGCGCGGACGTATGAAATCCACTCGCCGAACCACCCAACACGGGCCGGTCTAACCGCCTGGGGGGCCGGTCAAACCGCCTGGGACAGGAGGCACGTCGAAAACCTAGATTCGCTGCTCCAGGAGGGACCCCGTCGGGAACAGTGCACCTAGGGTTGTCCTGAGATCGGTAGGTCACTCAGAACTCCCTCAACCGCCGTGGAGACGAAGGAGGAGAGCAATGGGGGTTGGAAAAGTTTGGATTTGAGAAAATAAAGGTAAAATTGATAATGACGATTGGATGATGCCTCTCAATCGGCCACGACCCTTTATATTTATAGGGTGGGAGGACTTGCCCTGCTAACAATGCTTTCGACTCGGAATCAAGCCAAACTCCTAATTCTACTCAAACTCGGGGTGACCCAGTTAGACCGCCCCCTAGGGGCGGTTAGACCGCCTGGCGGCCTTGTGCTGGACTGGCTACAGGGCACCCCGGTTGGACCGCTCTATGAACTCGGTCTGACCGGCCTGCCTGGCCTGAGTCGGCTCTTTGCCAATTTTGGGTGTCAACACATGCCCCTCTGTTTTTTAGTAAAGCTTGCGTGCTAAAAATTAATTCTAAGTACCACACAACTGTTGTCGGCCATTTTTATGCTAAGGGCGATCTTCATAGAAACTAGCCATGTACCTTCAAGCATATTGCCATACAATTGGGTAGAACTTCTTCAAGTATCTTCCATTGAGCGCCCTAGGTAGCTGTCGTCCTTGCAATGATTCCACCATATAGGAATTTCCAGAGCAAACTGTTACAATCTTGTATGGACCTTCCCAACTTTGAGACCATTTACCAAACTTGTTGCTCTTGGATCCTATAGGTAGAATAGTCTTCCAAACCAAATCTCCTACTTGAAAAGACTTAGCTTTTACCTTCTTGTTATATGCTCTAGCAACTCGCCTTTTGTCCTTCTCAATCGCTTCCAAAGCCTCCAATCGCTTATAGGTCATTTCATCAATGTTATCCATCATCAAAGCATAATATGTATCAACATTAAGATCATTTTGCTTTGCAAGTCTATATGCGCCTAGATTTACCTCAACGGGCAAAACGGCCTCTTGACCATACACAAGCTCAAAAGGAGTAACCTTAGTAGCACCATGTCTAGAAATACGATGAGCCCACAAAGCTTCAGATAATACCTCATGCCATCTTTTAGGATTATCTTCTATCTTCTTCTTAATGAGCTTTACTAAAATTTTATTGCTAGACTCGGCTTGACCATTAGCTTGAGCATAATATGGAGATGAATTGAGCAACTTAATACCATAGGAATTAACAAAATCATGCACCTCTTTAGCCACAAATGAAGTACCTTGATCTGTAGTTAAAGTCTGCAGAATTCCAAACCTATGTATGATATGTTCCGTAATAAACCCAATTACCTCCTTGTGTGTCATGTTCTTGAGACGGATTGCTTCAGTCCATTTGGTAAAGTAATCAGTAGCCACAATCACAAAGCAATGCCCTTTAGTCGACGGAGGATGTATCTTGCCAATGAAATCCAATCCCCAACCCTTGAAAGGCCAAGGCTTGATAATCGGATGCATCAATGTAGCAGGCACTAGCTGAACATCTCCGTTCTTTTGGCACTCTTCACACCCTTTGTAGTACCTAAAACAATCAGCTATCATGGTAGGCCAATAAAAGCAAGCTCTCCTTAGGAGCCACTTCATCTTGGAGCCGATTGATGAGTACCACAAACTCCTTCATGAATCTCTGCCATAGCCAATCTTGCCTGATCAGGACCTAAGCACTTTAAAAGTAAATCATCTGCCGTCCGACGATATAACTGATCACTGTTCAAAACAAACTTAAGCGCCCACCGTCGGACTTTTCTGTCACTTATACCCTTAGGATCCTGCAAATACTTAATCAGAGGCGTTCTCCAATCTTCCACTTCGTTCTCAACTGTTTTAGAAGAAACGATGGCCGAACTGGGATTGCCCCCCGAGGGGCGGTCTGACCGGCCCAAGGGGGCGGTCTGACCGGGGGTCCCAGTCTGACCGGCAGGAGGGGACGGTTGAACTGGCTCCTCCAGAACGTAACCCTCGACTTCGCTAAACATCAGTTTTCGTTCCTGAAAATTCCTTTTCTGAACATTATAACCAGATGCTTGCTGAGCCAGAGCATTAGCCTTCGGATTCTCCTCTCGTGGCACATGATAGATCACAAATTCATCCATACAAAATATAATGTCTAAACATTTATCAAGATAAACATTTAAAGAACTATTTAGACATTGGCATACCTTGGATACTTGTTGTACTACCAGTAAAGAATCACCATAAGCTTCTACATGTTTCACTCCCATGTCATGTAAAATTTGCAAACCAACCAAGAGAGCTTCATACTCTATTTGATTATTAGTATATTTATGATCCAACCGGCTAAGGGCCTCAAAAACAGCTCCATTAGGTGAAATAATAATGATCCCAACACCACAACCACTTCTACAAGCCGATCCATCAAAATGCAATTTCCATGGGGCCAAGGTTACATAACCGACATCTAAATCAAGTTGCTTATCAATTCTATGTTCAACAATAAAGTCGGCTACAATTCGACCTCTCATTGATTTTATTGGTTCACAATGCAAATCATATTCAACAAGAGCATAAGCCCATTTGCCGACTCTACCACTTAAAATAGTTTTTTGCAACATGTATTTAATTATGTCGGTTTGACATGCAACATAACAAGTACTAGATAACAAATAATGCCTTAACATGGTACAAGCATAATACAAAGATAAACATAGCTTTTCAATGAAAGTGTACCTCGTTTTGGGGTCCAATAATCTTCTACTTTCATAAGCAACAACATACTCCTTGCCATCGGTCTCTTGAGTCAAAACAGCCCCAATCACACTTTGCTCCGCCGCAATGTAAAGCCGGAAAGGAAAACCACTCCTTGGTGCTTGAAGAACAGGCGGCGAAGTCAAGTAATTTTTGATCTCATCAAAAGCCTCTTGTTGTTTTGCCCCCCAAGTGAACTCAGCTCCACTTTTCAACCGAAGTAAAGGAGTAAAAGCATCAACCTTCCCAGACAAGTTACAAATGAATCGTCTCAAGTAGTTAACCTTGCCCAAGAATCTCTGCAACTCTTTTTTACAAGTAGGAGCTTGAACCTTTTTACTCCACTCAATCTTTTTAGGATCAATCTCCACACCTTTCTCATGCACAATGAAACCCAAAAACTTGCCAGCCGACACTCCAAAAGCACATTTGAGTGGATTCATCTTTAAGCCATACCGACGCATTTTCTCAAATGCAAGTCTCAAATCGGCTAAATGGGAATCTAAACCAGCCAATTTAACAACAATGTCATCGATATAGACTTCTACGATAATACCAAGCAAGTCATGAAAAATCAAGTTCATAGCCCTTTGATAAGTAGCACCAGCATTTTTTAAACCAAAAGTCATGACTATCCACTCAAGCAAGCCTACAAATCCTGGACATATGAAAGCCGTTTTGGAGATATCCTCTTCGGCCATAAAGATTTTATTGTAACCAGCATTACCATCAAGAAAGCTAAGCACTCTATGTCCGGATGCAGAATTAACAAGAAAGTCAGCTATAGGCATAGGATATTCATATTTAGGAGTAGCTTTATTAAGATCTCTAAAGTCAATGCAAACACGAAGTTTCTTTGTTCCTTTTTTCTCAACAGGCACAATATTAGAGATCCAATCAGCATATCGATAAGGCCTAATAAACTTAGCATCAAGCAACCGATTGATTTCTTCTTTCAGTCGGTCATAAATATCAGGATTAAAATTCCTACGAGGCTGTTTGTAAGGCTTAAAACCAGGTTTAATAGGCAAACGATGTTCTACTAAATCACGACTTAAACCAGGCATTTCATTATAATTCCAAGCAAAGCAGTCGACATACTCCTTTAACAACTTTATTAATTCAAGCTTAAAAGTAGGATCAAGATTCTTGTTTACAAATGTCGGCCTAGGTACAGTGCCATCACCAATGTCTACCTCCTGAAGAGGATCAGCTGACGTAAACCCTTGTCCTAGCTTGCCCAAATCATCAAGATCCTCAATAGCTTCACACGTATCGTTCTTATGTGCCCGATAGTGATCAATTCTGTGCTGCAACCACTCTTTTGTTGAACTCATTGAGTTACATAAAGTGATTTAGCCGATTATCAAATGGCTTTATTACAGCAGGGATGAAGCCATCATTGGAACAACTTACAAACTCATAATTAGACAAATCTAAGCCAGATAGACATTTTACATCATCATGCACACCTATAGAATGACTATCAGCTATAGCTACACAAGCAGAATTATCACCATGCACTACTTCTACCTCATCATCTATCCATTGTATTAAAATTTGGTGTAAGGTAGAAGGAACACATTTATTCCCATGAATCCAATCACGACCAAGGATAAGACTGAAGTTACCTTGTGTCTCAGCGACGAAGAAAGTCGTGGTGAGCGTCTTGCTTCCAATAGTAAGCTCCATGGAGATCACGTCTTTAGCTCCTATCGGCTCGCCTCCTCCAACTCCATTGACGGTCATGTTGGTCTTGATCAGCTCCTCATCTGAACCTCCAAGCTTCTTGAATAGAGAGTACGGCATCAAGTTGACAATCGCACCTCCATCCACCAGCATCCGAGAGATAGGCTTCCCATTGATGTGACCCTTCATGTACAAAGCCTTCAGATGATTATCATCGTCTCTAGGCTTCTGAAATATAGCATCCTTTGGCCCAAAGTCAAGATGAGCGAAGTCCTCCTCCGTAGGCACTGAACCATCAACAAATAAATGAACCATGTTGATATCAAGGTTCATCCGCTCTGGAGAAGAGCTATAATCCACAAGCTCCTCGTTGTCCTCTGGAGTATGGACTGACGACACCTTGTCATCACAAGTCATGGGGACTGAAGAGGCGAAACCGGGCGGCACTTCTGGAGAACCCGGTCTAACCGCCTGGTCGGCCGGTCTGACCGCCTCGAGCGGTTGAACCGCCCCCTCTGGCAGTTTGACCGCCTCTGTCTGGGGTGCTGTCTTGTCTCTCCACTCTTTCCCTTGTGGCACCATGGGCCTGTAGCTGTTGAAGACCTCGTCCCTCTGTTTCTCCAGCTCCTTCTGCCTCTTCTCCCGTAGCCTCAGATGTTGAAGCTTCCTCCTTTGAGTGTGACTCAAACCGGGAGGACACCACCTTGGCAAGAAGTATTCTGGATGAGATTTGCTTCCACTTGCCTCATGATCATTCGCAGCAACAGATCCCTTTTGATTAGGTGTCCCAACCTGATTTTTTAGCACAACCGTTCGTTTGCCACTTTTCTCAATGGGAACATCCATTGTCCCAATCTGAATGATATCAAGACTTGTAGTCCTCTCTGGGTCGATGTCCATCTTCTGAACCTCCTCCTCTCTGACCTTGGGCTTGTACACCTTTTTTGGAGGAAGTTGCACCTTTCTGGACAGGGCGGTCTGACCGCCTATAGGGGGCGGTCTAACTGGGTCAGCCTGGTGGCCCTGTCCAAACTGTCGTGGAGCCCAGCGATCTTGTGTAGGCCGTGAGATTCGATCCAGAGCTGGTCTCCTCTGTCCTCCCCATCCAGGATGGAAGGATTGCTGATATGGCACCCACATTACCCTATTGTCGTCATAGATCGGACGAGGCGGATTTGAACTTGAAGGAGCCCAATCTGGAGTAAAGTGCTGCCTCTGAGATGATTCACCCCTGAACCTGACAGCTGCTCTGGGAGGCGATGACGGCTTCTCTTGATGTGGAGGTGATCTCATCCTTTTTTTAACGGTCGATCACTTGTAACGGCCTTTTGTTTGGAGTACTTGTCAAATAGCATATCAAACATGACCTTAGGCTTTGGAACACTCCCCTGATTCTTGGCCACGTTGAGCTTCCAGTTCCCAATCTCCGACCGCTTCAGAATGAGCATCTTTGGGCGGCCATGTGCAAGGGCGGTCTGACCGCCCTGTACCCCCGGTCTAACTGCCCTGTCCAGGATAGGCTCGGTTGTTTGCTGACCAGACGGCATCGACGATCCTTGCCCCCAATTTCCAGAAGCTTTGACAGTGATCTTGAAAGTCTCTCTGAAATCAGGGGTCTTTTCATATGCCACTTCTCTTGTCAACTCTTTTCCCCTCAAATCGGGCTTAGCTTCTCCGATCACCACATTCTTGCCTTTGGTAGCTCCGGCTTGATGCGGCCGAACCAGAACCTTGGGCTCCTGCAACTCCATGGTATTGACGGGAAAAGATTGCTTGTCCACTTGCATCTCATGAAGCATCAAACGACCTTCATTAATGGCCGATTGAATCTGACGATGAAACACATTGCAATCGTTAGTGGCATGAGAATAAGAATTATGAAATTTACAATATGCACATCATTTAATTTCATCAAGTGGAGGCATAGTATGAGAAATCTTAATGTTTCCAAGCTTAAGTAATTCATCAAAAATACCATCACATTTAGAAACATCAAAAGTAAATTTTAGTTCTTCTTGCCGACCTTTAGTAGCCGGCTTAAGAGATGCACAAGAACTAGCTTTAGATTTTGAAGGCCACACAAATTCAGCAACATACACCTCATTCTCGTCAACCGAGCTATCGAAATCATATTCAATCATATGCACATTAAACCGACGAGGCTTAGAGTGTTCTTTTTCCTTATTCAGTTTTAATTCTTGTGCCATACCTAACTAGCACATTAGCAAGAGTATGAAATTCTATACCTTCTAATCTATCTCTAATAGCAGGTCTTACTCCTTTAGCAGCTAGATCAGCAAGGTCAAAATCAGTAAGAGACAAATTAAAACAACGGTTTTTAACTTCTTTAAAGCGCTTAAGGTAATCGGAAACCGACTCCTCTTTACTTTGCCTAACCGACGTTAAATCTGTCAATTTTAATTGATAGCTCCCACTAAAGAAGTGGTCATGAAACTTTTGCTCTAATTGATCCCAAGAATCAATAGAGTTGGGAGCTAACGAAGAGAACCAAGAAAAAGCGGTACCAGTCAAAGATAATGAAAACATCATGGGTTGTCTGTATTGCTATGATAGGTCGATCTTTCTTTTTGATAGGTTGCTATGACCTGACATGAAACCTCTTTAGTGATATGTTTTTTATGCTTCAGAATATTTATTAGCAAGACATGAAACCTCTTGAGATGTGTGTCTGTTATTTCTTTAGATGTGCACATAACCAACCCCTTGTAATGAAAATGCTTCTTTTTTCGCGTAGAGCTCGAGGTATGCTGTTTTCTGAATTTCATTTTTTTCCTAGATGGTTATTATGAGTCAAATGCTAACATGTTGTGTCTAATGTATTACTGGAGAAGGAGCGTTGGATAGCGACTTGGAGCGGCAAGGTTTTCGGGAAGGCAATGTATAGGAACGGTTGCTTTCAGAATCAGTTCCTTGAGTAATCTTTCTTAGCAGCTGTTTGTTTGCTTATATGTTCCAGTAGCTCGCCCATCTTTGAGTTTGTGATTACTTTGTCCTGACAGAAAAAAGTGAGCTACTATTTAATTGTTCAATGCATTGTTCCTGTCAAGCTCAAGCTTTTTGATTTGTGTAAAGCAAGGACAATATTTAAGAACTTTCATACTTGCCCAAACATAGCATTTTCAGTATTTTCTATATCTATTGCCCACTGACAAGTGTTTGGCAATGTTCTATTTTCAGGTTGAGGATTCGATGCATCAAGAAGCAAGCTATTATCAGTGATTGGATCAGCAAGCAACTGACCTGATACTGCTAGCGATGCTTCAAGACTACATTTGATCTATTGTTTTGATGTCATGTGTTCTTATCTGGAATTGTTTGTGATTTCTGAGCCTTTGCTGCATTTTGATAAGTATGGTTGAAAATTAATTAGGCCTGTTGGGTTGAATTATATATATATATATATATATATATATATATATATATATATATATATATATGGATTGTGTATTTATTGTTGAATTACTGTGGTTTAAAAATTGATCCTGTTGGGCTCAATTTTATATGGGTTCTGAATGACATTGGTTGTGAAATGGGCTGTGGTGGGCCGGAATCTTATGGGCCGTGTAGAGCTAGGTCGTTATATAAATTTGGCCACGTCATCATCCACGCAGGCTGCCACATCAGTGCCACGCGGCTGCCATGCCATCTGGCTTGTGGCTGCCACATCATCTACCACATGGCAGCCACGTCATCAACTACCATGTCATCAATTGCCATGTCATCTACCACGTCCTCATCCATGTCAGTAGCCAATTTATCTCTATGCGTGACGTGGCAAGTTAATCCAGGACGATCAATTTCGTCACAGATTTTGGGCTTCGGGCTGGGTTCAATGGGCTTTAGACAGATCTATGACGACCTGAGAACGTCATGGATTGTGTTAATCTATGACAAAAACCTAAGTTCGTCACGGCGTTTAATCTGTGACGCTCAATACATGACGTTCAGGAATTTCGTCATAGATGTCGTTTTATGACCAAATTTCGATGATCCCTGACGAAAATCGATCGTCATGGACCACAGGGTTTTTTGTAGTGGATTATGCTAACTAAAGAAGTAAGCAATTTGGATCAAAATAGATACAAAAAAGGTTGTGAACAAGGTAGAAGAACGCTTGTCCTAGGGATCTAGGACCACTTGCAGATGCAATCGCCAAGAGTGAACCAACTAGATCTAAATGTTATCTTGAGTGAATGTGAACCAAGCCCAACTTTTTCCATCTTACATATTTCTCACTACAAAAAGATAATTGACTATTGAGCAATAAGAACATGACATGATGATCATTCTAGGTAAAGCAACCCAAAGTAACACTAGCTAACGTTACATGAAAAAGCATCATCAAGATATGAATGATGACAAATAGACCCTGAACAATTGGTTCAACCATTACAAATCAATATCTTTATACTACACCGAGGACAAATAGGGACTTTAATTTACCCCCATAATCTTACATATGTTGATGCAAAAGGGGGATGACTTATAGATCAACTGGACCAAAGGGAATGATGAATGGGGCAAGAAAACTGCATACCTCCATGTCGATCGGCTTGGGGGTGTGTTCCCCTCCTCTAGTGCTCACGTGGTCTCCTGTAGATCCAATCTTCTCTCCGATTCCAAATCTTGTGGCAGCGATAAATGGTGTTTATGTGGTGTTTCCTCCTCTCTCCTCCTTATTTTCTTGTGGCCTTTCAATGAGTATTTATAGTCCTGTGTGGGAGGCAGCTCTGTATGATTGGTTGGTCGAAAAACCCTAGATGAATCGTAGACTTCACGCTGAAGAACTGAGAACGCGATCAGGTCCTGGAATATAATGGGCCAGGCTGATCGATAGATAGGGTCCCAAGCTGATCATCCTGGGCCATTTCTGGCACATATGGTCCTATCCTTTTGTTCTTCAAGCTTCTATTGATGACCCTGTCCAATTATCCATTAAGCTCCACGCTCAAACCCTCTGATTATGTCATATTTGTCAAAACAAAATATGCTCCAAAATACAACACATATGCAATAATGAGGTTAATTTAGGTGCCAAGTGACAACTTAGTGTAAGAAATAGACCAATAATGACACATAAATGACACTAAAAAGTGTCAATAATGAGCATCAACACTTACCCATAGGGACGTACTAGATAAGAATTTATTCTTTTCATTCTTAGGGGGCAAATAGTGCTAATTTTTCAAATTTTGGTTGATTTAAAAATTTTCATTGGAAAATTGGAAACCATGTAGGGGCCAATAGTGCTTTTTTTTTGCAAAATTTAGTTGAATTCAAAAACTTCATGGGAAAATGGGAAACCATGCGGAGGGCCCCATGTTTCCTGCCCCCATCGCTCCGCCATTGCTCGACATAAGAACGGATGGACCTATCCTGAATACACCTATGTGGCTCAGGCCCGTGACCGGGCACAATCAGGCATGACCTGACATCACAATAGTTGGACGATGAGTCCTTATTCGTTACATTGACCATAACCATCACTGGTAGAGAATGAGGCTTCGGTACGGGCCTTTAGTCCCGATTCAACTTTGGAGCCGGGACTAAAGGCCTTTCGTCGATGTGGCTCGAAATGCTTGCGGGAGGCACCCCCTTTAGTCCCGGTTGGTATAACCAACTGTGACAGAAGGGTTGCCTCCCAACATCTTTTTCCAGCAATGAATGACACGGGCTTTTAGCACCAGGTGGGGTTACCAATCGAGACTAAAGGGTGCCCCATTAGTCTCGGTTGGTAACTCCACCCGGTGCTAATGCTTTAGTCCCGAGTGAAATTACCAACCGAGACTAAAGGGTTCCCTTTAGTCTCGGTTTGTAATTCCACCCGGGACTAAAAGCCCGCGCCTAATATATCCAGCTTCTTCTTCCTCTTTCTCTTGCCCGAGCCATTCTTCACCTAGAGCTCAACCTCCTCCTCCACGACGCCTCAACCTTAGAGAGGTGCTGCTGAATTTTTTCTTCATCTATTTGTGAAGATTTCTCTCCTCTAATGTGTTGCCAAGGTTTGATTCTTCTTCCTCCCTTCATTTGTTGTGATTAAATTTTTTTTATATTTTAGAGATGGAGAAAATAGAAATCTTAAATCCTAGGTGAAACACTAGCATTCTCTTGTTATTTTTTTAAATTGACATAGAGAAAATTGAATGTTTACTTTTTGATATAATGATACATAGAACTAATTATAATTTTACATTTAGCTAATTTTTTAGAAGTTAGTTTATAAAAAATTTGGTCATTAAAAATGGAGATAAAAAAATAGCCATCAGGTGACCTCTATATGTCATTGTATCACAACAAATGGCCAGATGTATGTAGTTCACATAGGATCCAATGATTGTCGCGGTTGTGGTACAATGACATACATACAGAGGTCACCTGATGGCTATTACAAGGCACGACATCAATACCAATGAGTACAAGTCCCAAGCTGAAACTGGTCAGCTTCTAGCTTTTAAACCTCTGCTTGAAACACATTTATGAATTCACGTATTGTGTTGAAATGATCAACATGCTCAGGAAGAATATAGGTAGGCCTCCAGTTCTCATCATTCAGTTCATAACGGAATACGTCATCAAACTCACCCTTCTTCATCTTTGTCTTTGTTTACTTTTTGATATAGTGATACATAGAACTAATTATTAATTTTGCATTTAGCTAATTTTTTAGAAGTTAGTTTATAAAAAAATGGTCATTAAAAATGGAGATAAAAAAATAGCCATCAGGTGACCTCTGTATGTCATTGTATCACAACAAATGGCCAGATGTATGTAGTTCACATAGGATCCAATGATTGTCGCGGTTGTGGTACAATGACATACATACAGAGGTCACCTGATAGCTATTACAAGGCACGACATCAATACCAATGAGTACAAGTCCCAAGCTGAAACTGGTCAGCTTCTAGCTTTTGAACCTCTGCTTGAAACACATTTATGAATTCACGTATTGTGTTGAAATGATCAACATGCTTAGGAAGAATGTAGGTAGGCCTCCAGTTCTCATCATCCAGTTCATAACGGAATACATCATCAAACTCACCCTTCTTCATCTTTGTCTTTGTTTAGTTTTTGATACAATGATAAATAGAACTAATTATTAATTTTGCATTTAGCTAATTTTTTAGAAGTTAGTTTATAAAAAAATGGTCATTAAAGATGGAGATAAAAAAATAGCCATCAGGTGACCTCTGTATGTCATTGTATCACAACAAATGACCAGATGTATGTAGTTCACATAGGATCCAATGATTGTCGCGGTTGTGGTACAATGACATACATACAGAGGACACCTGATGGCTATTACAAGGAACGACATCAATAGCATTGAGTACAAGTCCCAAGCTGAAACTAGTCAGCTTCTAGCTTTTGAACCTCTGCTTGAAACACATTTATGAATTCATGTATTGTGTTGAAATGATCAACATGTTCAGGAAGAATGTAGGTAGGCCTCCAGTTCTCATCATCCAGTTCATAACGGAATACATCATCAAACTCACCCTTCTCCATTTTTGTCTTTGTTATTCTGATTTAAAGGAAATAATTTTTGGACTTAATATGATTCAGATGAACCGGCAATGGATGAACGCCGACAGACGATCCCGGGAGTACATTGCTGGCATGCATGCTTTTCTTGAAGTGGCCAAAGCCAACAAGAACCCAAAGGGATTCATGTGTTGTCCATGCTCTATGTGCAGAAACGACAAAGACTACTCTGACTGGGGGACTCTTCACCTCCACTTGATTAAAAACGGATTCATGGCGAACTATGTGCTTTGGACCAGTGAGAGCCAGGTGTGGTTCGAGGACCGGTGGATGGTCGCTTCCTGGTGTGATGAGTGATTGACAACGTGGTGTAGACTGATTCTTGGCTAAGTATTGCAGGTGCAGGTTGCGGCTTGACTGGTGCAGGTGCAGGTGAAGAACAAGCGTGAAAGGTCGTTGCCGGTGAGGCCTCCAGGTGTGGAGAAGACAAGTAGGCTTGGTTCGAGGGACCCGGTGGCCAGCGGGGTCAAGTGCGGGCCGCATGGTGGCAAGAACGGCAAGATGAAGTCATGGACGGTTTCTTGGTTGAGCCTCAAAACCAAGGTCGAGCCGGGACTACGTGGGAGCCGAGTCATGAGTGGTGATTGGCGGAGGCTACACCGAGTTCGCGGGGTTTCCGGTGGTTCACCAGAAAACCACTGGGTTCCTTGGTTGATCCACAAAGCCAAGACCGAAGAACCGAAGACGGAGGTGCAGCAGCTCCAGACCGGTCTGACCGGTGGGTCTGACCGGTCTGACCGGTGGGTACCGGTCTGACCGGTGAGGAGCACCGGTCTGACCGGTGTGCGACGACGCAGTCCGGAATCTTCGAAGCGGAGGACACGCGTCGGGATCGCAAGGCTTGCGTCGAGGCTAAGCAAGTTTGCGGTCGCTGGGCATCCGTCCGATGGTGCGAAGACAAAGACTTCCAATTTCGCCCTCGTGGGGCATGTATCCCTAGTTAGCTAGTAAGGGTATTTTAGTCTTTCGGTTGCCTCCATATAACCCAAGTGGTGAGAGGATGGCAGCCATCTCTTGGAACCCTAGCTCATTTGGTTTTCCTATTTTCCTTCCTATTTTCTTAGGATTTTCGTAGGACTAGCTTGAGAGCTTCATGGTGAGATCTTGTGAGAGGGAAGGATGATCGGGCGGCAAGCTAGACCTTGTATGAACCTCTTTGGTATGTATAGATGATTCGGCGTGGTTCCTCAAGGCTTGGTTGTGTCTTTCCCGTTTCTCCTTTTTGGTGATTTTCGGAGCCTTTTCTTGGCGATTTTCTTGGAGCGATTTTGAGGCCTTTCTCTTTGGGATTTGGTGGGGGATGTATGCATGAACCCTTCGTGGTTCTTTTCCCTTTGATTCCCCTTCCAAATCCGTGAGCAAAGGGGCTCGATTTTGGGGTTTTCGTGGCTCTAGGGTTAGAGGCGTTCTTGGTGGGATTTCTTCGATTCCTCTTGATTTGACAAGTTTTGGTGGACCAAATCTTGGCTATGGAGTACCCATGAGGTGTTCCTACTATCCCCAAAGTCTTGTGCAAAACCGTGGAGCGGATCGGGAGATCGGGAGTTGGATTTGGAGGAGTAGACTCGCGGGCGCTGTTCATCCCGAGCTGCCCAGGCACGACCGGTCTGACCGGTGCTCTTGACCGGTCTGACCGGTGCTAGCCCTTGGTGGGTTTTTGTCTCGGGGAACAGCCTTGTCCGTGTGGTTTTGTCCCGTGGTCCTGCTGATCAGTTCTTGGAGTGTTTGGAGTTGTTTTGCTAGGATTTGTGAGGGGTTCTTCTTCCTCACAGGTTGTGTTTCGTGGTGGTTTTTGTTCCAGGGCCTAGAGGATTCACTGAGGCTTCCTGGAACGTTTGCTGTGCGGCTGCTGTAGCCACCGGCCTGACCGGCTCTGTCCACCGGTCTGACCGGTGTCACCGGTCTGACCGGCGCAGGCCATCGGTCTGACCGGTGTAGCACAGGCAGCAAGCCGTGCAAGTTTCCGCTGTGTGTTTTGGTGAGTTTTGGCTAGGAAGGTTGAGTGTTGGTTCCTAGGACCAGTAGCACTCTAGTGGCTGCGTGGTCTTGACCAACTTGGGTAGTTGGGTCGGAGACGTGAGTTGGAAGCTGTGTTCGTCTTGTTGGAGTTCCCATCTCCTTCGAGAAGAATTTTTATCGGCTCCCATTGACTCCCCCCCTCTCTGGTTCGCCTAATCGGTCCTTCAATTGGTATCAGAGCCGGTTCGGGTCTTTATTGACTCTTACCAGTCTAAGATCCAAAGATGGCGTACCAGGAACGGGGTTCGGGTCCTCCGCACTTCGATGGGAAGAACTACCAGATGTGGCAAAGGCGGATGGCGGCGTTCCTCCGCGGAAAGGGTCAGATCCTTTGGGATGTCACGGTGAACACAGCTTATGTTCATCCGATGAACTTCCTTGCTCCAGGATCGAGGGATATGTTCGAAGCCAACAACAAGGCTGTCGACTACTTGTTTCGTGCTCTGTGTCAGCCTGAATTCGATCGGGTTCAGACAGAGGACTTAGCTTGTAGGATTTGGGAGCAGTTGAAGGATGCTCATGCTGGGAATGCTCAGGTTCAGGCTCGGATGTACGCGACTTACCGGAGAGAGTACGAGAACTTCACTCATCTCCCCGGCGAGTCCGTCGATGCCCTTTTCCAGCGATTTACGGTCGTTGTGAACAACATGAGAGCCAATGTGGACGTCCTCCCATACAATGATCATGATAGAGCCGTGAAGCTCTTGCACTCGTTGGATCGTACCGTATGGGACGGGAAGTTTGAGGCTATTGTTGAGTCCGAGAAGTATGACACCTTGACGGTGAACGAGCTGTTCTCGAAGCTCAAGTCGGCTGAGTTGGACCGTGGTATGACAGCCAAGATCGAGAGCCCGACTGATTCTCATAGTCTCGCTCTCGTCAGTGGCAAAGGAGCTAAGTCTAACGCTAACGCATCTTCCAGGATGTACTCTCTGTCTTCTTTGATGTCTTTGCCAGATGAGGAGTTCGACGTGCTTGGAGAGGACGAGCTGGCGTTGCTGACCAGGCGGTTCGAGAGGCTGCACGAGAACCGGGTGAACACGAGGAGGACAGCACGGACGTGCTTTCAGTGCGGCAAGCCAGGACACTTCGTTGCCGACTGCCCGGAGAAGACGGAGAACAAGGACGGCTACAAGGACGGCTACAGGCACCGATCGAGCAAGGACGGCAAGTACCGATCGAGGCGCGATCACAAGCACAAGAACAAGCACAAGGATGAGCGACGGTCGAGGAAGAAGGATGGCCGCGGCAGGAAGGCCCGAGCAATGGTAGGAGCGAGCGACGTCGACTCCAGCTCCGCCTACTCTTCCTCAAGCTCGAGTAGCAGTGAAGATGAAGGTGATCGGCGCAAGAACAAGAAGTCATCCAGGAACTTGAACGGGTTGAGCTGCTTCGCGAGAGATGGCTTCTGCGGCATGGCCCGTAGCTCCGGCAGCAAGAAGAGCCACCAGAGTGACTCGGACTTTGACTCCGAGGATGAGGTATGTGATGAGCTCTCTTCTTTGCGCAAGGAGAATGATGAGTTGGTTGACTTGCTTGATAACCGCGATCACATGCTTAGAGAGGCCAAGAAGATGAGGAAAGAGCTTAGGGCCTCACTAGAAGATGCTAGGAACCGTGTGGCTGAGCTAGAAACCCAGAACCTAGATGCTAAGCTTGAGATTGATTCGCTTAAGGCTTCTCCTGTGGTTTCTGATGAGATTGATTGCTGTGATTGCTCTGTGTACCTAGCTGATCTTACTGCTCTTAAGGATAAGCATGCTTCTACTTGTGATGAACTAGATATGCTTAGGGTTGAAGTGGCTGAGCTTAAGTCTAGACCTGCTTTGCTAGGTGCTTGCACTTCTTGCCCTGTTTTGCATGGAAAGATTGATGAGATGCATGCTTACACTGTTTCGCTTGAGGCTAAGTTGAAAGAGCCTATTCCCACTTCTTGCTCTACTTGTGAATTGCATGCGGTTAAGAATTTGGAGCTTGCACATTATGTTGATCGCCTGCAGGATGAAAATGATGAGCTGAGAAAATGTATGAGCTGGTTGTCGGGTCAGGAGCCTCAGCTCGGTATCATGATAGCGGCTTTCAAACGCTATGATGGTCAGGCACTTGGGGCTGACAAGCTTGGAGAGAACAGTGGTGAGGGAGTTGAGAGAGTTGGAGAGATTCCTATCCCACCACCAAACAGACACAAGAACAAGTTTGAGCCCAAGCCCAACCATCTCAGAAATAAACTTGACACTACTCCAGATCCACCCATATTCCCTCACCCAACAAATGATTTTCAGAAACCGGTGAAGTTTGTGAGCCCAAAGGGAGGTGAGGAAGGAGAGAAGAAGGGTGAGAAGCCGAGTGGGCAGCCCCAACCCAAGCCTAAGCCTAAGCCACAGCCCATAAAGTTCCATTGTGGGTATTGTGGGAGAGATGGTCACAAGGATGAGTTTTGCTTCAAGAGGAAGCGTGAGGAGAGAATGGCTAGAGAGTGGGCTAACAGGGACAGGTACCACCCCTCTAATGGTGTACCTGAGCCTCGTATGCAGATGCCCAGGGCCAAGGCGTTTGTGAGGACGGTTCCGGCTTGGGGAGACCGGAAGGCTGCAGGTGTTGCTGCTGGCCGAGCCACACCGGTCAGACCGGTGTACTACACCGGTCAGACCGGTGGAGGTTTGGGCAGACAGCGAGTCGGATTTCGTGCTCATGAGGATGCTCGGTTTGGTTCTGGAGGTCGTGGTTCTGGTGGTTGGTCTGGAAAGTTTGCAGGTGGTCAGTTTGCTAGGCGTTCTCCACCTCGTGCTCAATACGAGGGTGAGAAGAGGCGTAGTTTTGAGATGGAGCGGAGGTACGATCCACGGTTTCCCTTTCGTGGTTTTCGTCCTCCTCCAGCTAGAGAGGGTTGGTTCCCTCGTGGTGGTTACCGTGGTGGTAGCTTTGATAGGCGTGATGATTTGGTTTGTGCTAACCCCACTTTGGAGCAAATGGCTCGGCACTGGTTTTACTCTTTTGGTACTAACCCCAGTGCTGAGTCGTTTGTTCACTCACGTGCTCGCTTTTGAATTTCAGGTGGGAGACTTGAAGAACATTTGGTTGATTGACTCCGGTTGCTCGAGGCATATGACCGGAGACAAGGGGTGGTTCTCAAGTCTCGTCCCGGTGGTGACAAAGAAGTACATCACCTTTGGGGACAATGGGCGAGGGCGTGTGCTGTCAGAAGGTGAGATTAAGGTAAGCGATAAGATCACTCTCAGGCGTGTTGCTCTTGTTCAATCGCTTGGATACAATTTGCTTTCTGTGTCTCAGTTGTTGGATGAGGGTTTTGAGGTGTTGTTTCGGCCTGGTGGTTCTCGGATTTTAGATTCTCGGGGGGATCTTGTTTGCATGGTCGTTCCCGAGGGTCAAGTGTTCCGAGCTGATTTTTCTCAGTCTTCTGGTGTGGAGCGTTGCTTCTTGGCTGGTTCTTCGAGTGAATTGTGGAAGTGGCATAGGAAGTTGGGTCACTTGAGCTTTGACCTTTTGTCTCGCTTGAGTAAACTCAATTTGGTCCGAGGATTGCCACGATTGAGGTTTGAGAAAGAGTTGGTTTGTGCGCCGTGTAGGCATGCCAAGATGGTAGCCTCTTCTCACCCGCCTCTCACCGATGTGATGACTGAGCGTCCATGCGAGCTGCTCCATATGGACCTTGTTGGCCCAGCTCGTGTGCGATCTGCGGGTGGGAAGTGGTATGTCCTTGTTGTGGTGGACGACTACTCTCGGTATGCGTGGGTGTTCTTTCTTGAGGAGAAGGGGGAGACGTTTGGTTTTGTTCGAGATCTTGTCTTGAGGTTAAGAAACGAGAGGCACGGAGATGCCATACGAGCGATCCGCAGTGACAATGGCTCGGAATTCAAAAACTCTCGCTTCGAAACCTTTTGCCATGACTTGGGTCTTGAACATCAGTTTTCGAGTCCGTATACGCCTCCCCAGAATGGCGTGGTGGAAAGGAAAAACAGGACCTTGTGCGAGATGGCTCGGACGATGCTCGACGAGCATAGGACTCCGAGAAGGTTCTGGGCTGAGGCGGTCAATACCGCGTGCCATGTGTCGAACAGGATCTACCTCAGGGTTCACAAGAAGAAAACCTGTTACGAGTTGATGCACGGTCGCACACCCAAGGTGAGTCACTTCCATGTCTTTGGTTGTAAATGCTTCATTCTGAAGAAAGGGAAGAAGTTGGACAAGTTCGAGGCTAGGTCTGTCGATGGTATTTTCTTTGGTTATGCATCTCATTCTAGAGCATTTCGTGTGCTCAATCTTGAAACTAACCAAATCGTGGAGACTTGCGAGGTGACCTTCGACGAGACACAGCCACGTAGTCAGCTTGTTTTTGAGTGTGCAGGTGACGACGAACTTGGCGAGGAGATCTTTCAGGAGGAAGAGCATGAACATGGAGATGATGAAGATGGCGGTGTGAGGCCCGCGGCTGAACATGTACCTACTACTTCGACGACGATCGAGAATGGACCCTCTCCC
This sequence comes from Cenchrus fungigraminus, assembly GCA_036936925.1. Classification (NCBI taxonomy): domain Eukaryota; kingdom Viridiplantae; phylum Streptophyta; class Magnoliopsida; order Poales; family Poaceae; genus Cenchrus; species Cenchrus fungigraminus. Next base: position 80,010,580 of record CM072772.1, read on the forward strand.
ACACCTACAATGACAAACCCAGATCAAGGCGAAGCTGCTGTTGAGGGGGAGGTAGCATCAAGGCGAGAACCTCCCCGACGAGTGCAAGTGGATCACCCAGCTTCGAGAATCATCGGCGACATGAATGAACGTACTACACGGTCGAGGGTTCGGAACAATTCTCATTTTGCTCATGCTGCTTTTGTTGCCACTTTTGAGCCCAAAGACATTGGACATGCGTTATCTGATCATAATTGGGTTAACTCGATGCATGAGGAGTTGGAGAATTTTGAGAGGAACCAAGTTTGGGTGTTGGTTGACCCTCCCCCAGGGTGTAAGCCGATTGGGACAAAATGGGTGTGGAAAAATAAAGAGGGAGAGAAAGGAGAAGTGGTGAGGAACAAGTCGAGACTTGTTGCTCAGGGGTACAGTCAGAAAGAGGGGATCGACTACGAGGAGACTTTCGCTCCTGTAGCTCGTTTGGAGGCGATCAGGATCCTTCTAGCCTTTTCCGTGGCTAAAGGGTTCAAGTTGTACCAGATGGATGTGAAGAGTGCTTTTCTGAACGGTGTTTTGGAGGAAGAGGTGTTTGTGAGGCAACCACCGGGGTTTGAGAGTGAGAAGTATCCTCACCGGGTATACAAGTTGAGGAAGGCGCTGTATGGGTTGAAGCAGGCGCCTAGAGCTTGGTATGGTAGGTTGAGGGGGTTCCTGTTTGAGAGAGGGTTTGAGATGGGGAAGGTCGACCAGACCTTGTTTCTCCTCAGGCAGGACAGAGATATCCTGATTGTGCAGGTATACGTGGATGATATTGTCTTTGGTGGCTCGTCTAACTCTCTTGTTGCAAGGTTTGCAGAAGACATGAGCAGGGAATTTGAGATGAGCATGATGGGCGAGTTGCAGTTCTTCCTCGGGCTACAAATCAAGCAATCAAAGGAAGGAACATTTGTGCACCAAGCTAAGTACACCAAGGACATTGTGAGGAAGTTCAAGATGGAGGACTCCAAGGCCATGGCGACGCCTATGAGTACGACTACAGTTCTTGATGCGGACGAGGAAGGTGAACACGTGGACCAGAAGGAGTACCGGAGCATGATCGGGTCACTCCTCTACTTGACGGCGACGAGGCCGGACATTCAATTCTCAGTGTGTCTGTGCGCTCGTTTTCAAGCTTCTCCGAGGACTTCGCATCGGCAAGCAGTCAAGCGCATTTTCAGGTATTTGCGACACACTCCCGACTTCGGCCTTTGGTACTCTGCGTCTTCTTCTTTGGCGCTTCATGGATTTTCAGACGCGGATTTTGCCGGGTGTCGGTTGGATAGGAAGTCCACTTCTGGGACTTGCCAGTTCTTGGGTTCTTCTTTGGTGTCTTGGTCTTCCCGCAAACAGTCGAGTGTTGCTCAATCCACTACCGAGGCAGAGTATGTGGCCGCAGCTAGTTGTTGCTCTCAGCTCCTTTGGATCACATACACCATGAGTGACTTTGGTGAGGAGTATACCCATGTCCCACTTCAATGTGATAGCACTAGTGCCATAAGCGTTGCAAAGAACCCAGTGCTCCATTCCAAAACCAAGCACATAGAAGTGAGGTATCATTTTCTGAGAGACAACGTAGAGAAAGGGAAGATAGCTTTGATCCATGTACCCACACATGAACAACTAGCCGATATTTTCACCAAACCCCTAGATCAAGCAACTTTCACTCGTTTGCGGGGGGAGCTTGGTGTTTGTTTGATTTCTTGAGTTGGCGTGTGGGAGCTCCTTTGTAGCATATGTATAGCTTTCCTTTGTGCATTTCTTGCATTTGGCATGGCATATGTAGCATGATGTATAGGCATCTTTGTATCTTAGGTTGCATGCATTTTGTATCATATGCATTGTTTAGGAAAGGCTTCTCTTATACACATTGTTCACCATGGAATGACATATATGTCTTTGTGAGCTAATTTGGTAAGCTATGGTTAGTTTGGCTTAGCTCTTGATAATCTTGGTTTGTATCCATGGTTGATGGCTATGTTTTTGAAAAATTTCATATATATGCTCTCTTGTGAGTAAATGCCTTTACATGATCTTGACATGTTTTAGTGGCTTGGCTATGCTTAATTTGTGGTTGGATAGCTTATTTTGATCATATGGGGCCAAAGGCTCATTTGCCATCATGAATGTTTAGCCCCCATGCTTCATCTTGTGGAGGGGCATAAGTTCCTTTTTGTCGCAAAGACATTTCATGTACCAATTAAAAATCTGAAAATGAAATGTAAATTGCTTGAAAAATGTGCTCCCATGTCATATGTGCTAATTTTAATTTGCTTTGGGTGCTAAATCGTTGCATGATGCCTACCAATGAGAAGTCTCATATATAGAAGTAGGCACATGGCTCGGTGGCTTTGACATGACATGAGGTGCTTGTGGGTGTTTATGATGGTCTTATGCTTAGAATGGTTGTCCTAGCATGAAGTTTGTGTGGCTTTGCCATTTTGACATGTTTTGCTCATGTTTAGGACTTTGCTCATGAGAGGGTAATTTTTCGCAAAATTGCTAAATTCTATCTTAGCTTCGCCCAATGGTTGTGAAACTTGGTGATCATGAAGTTTATGTCTTTACGAAGCTATAGAGTATCTAACTTGCTCGTTTGGACATGTGTAGCATCCTATGTTGAATTTTGTCTATTTGAGAAGCTCTAGGTTGCATTTTTTTTGCATTTTTGGCTTGATTCATGCATTGTCAACAAGGGGGAGAAGTTTGAGCATGTTTTGGCCTACTGAATGCATTTGGAAGGTTTTCAGGTGGTTTCGAGCTATTTTTGGGCTCTGTTGTGCACCGGTCTGACCGGTTGAGGTCACCGGTCTGACCGGTCAGAGTGCTGGTCCTGTTCACATGTTGCCCACCGGTCTGACCGGTGGTGTCGACCGGTCTGACCGGTCAGAGCTGAGCTGTTGCAGCTGCTCTGTTTTGTGAAGTGGTTCGCATGCATTTGTCCAGGGGGAGTTGCATCGGTTCAGGGGGAGCTTACATGTGTGCAGGGGGAGCTCTTTGTGGTTTTCGAGCTTTGCTCTGATGGTTTGTGCTCTTTGCTTGAGCATGTTTTGTCTCGGATGTGTCGAGCCGTTGCCCTTGCCTAAGGGGTCCGAGACTTGTCTTCTTCAAGTGATCTTGCTCTTTGCCTTTTCTTTGGCTTTCGATCGCTTGTTGGAGTTTCTTTTAGTCGTTTCTTTTCTTTTCCTTTTCTCTTGGTTACCAAAACGTGTGTGTTGTCAATGCACTCATCAAGGGGGAGATTGAGAGCCAGGTGTGGTTCGAGGACCGGTGGATGGTCGCTTCCTGGTGTGATGAGTGATTGACAACGTGGTGTAGACTGATTCTTGGCTAAGTATTGCAGGTGCAGGTTGCGGCTTGACTGGTGCAGGTGCAGGTGAAGAACAAGCGTGAAAGGTCGTTGCCGGTGAGGCCTCCAGGTGTGGAGAAGACAAGTAGGCTTGGTTCGAGGGACCCGGTGGCCAGCGGGGTCAAGTGCGGGCCGCATGGTGGCAAGAACGGCAAGATGAAGTCATGGACGGTTTCTTGGTTGAGCCTCAAAACCAAGGTCGAGCCGGGACTACGTGGGAGCCGAGTCATGAGTGGTGATTGGCGGAGGCTACACCGAGTTCGCGGGGTTTCCGGTGGTTCACCAGAAAACCACTGGGTTCCTTGGTTGATCCACAAAGCCAAGACCGAAGAACCGAAGACGGAGGTGCAGCAGCTCCAGACCGGTCTGACCGGTGGGTCTGACCGGTCTGACCGGTGGGTACCGGTCTGACCGGTGAGGAGCACCGGTCTGACCGGTGTGCGACGACGCAGTCCGAAATCTTCGAAGCGGAGGACACGCGTCGGGATCGCAAGGCTTGCGTCGAGGCTAAGCAAGTTTGCGGTCGCTGGGCATCCGTCCGATGGTGCGAAGACAAAGACTTCCAATTTCGCCCTCGTGGGGCATGTATCCCTAGTTAGCTAGTAAGGGTATTTTAGTCTTTCGGTTGCCTCCATATAACCCAAGTGGTGAGAGGATGGCAGCCATCTCTTGGAACCCTAGCTCATTTGGTTTTCCTATTTTCCTTCCTATTTTCTTAGGATTTTCGTAGGACTAGCTTGAGAGCTTCATGGTGAGATCTTGTGAGAGGGAAGGATGATCGGGCGGCAAGCTAGACCTTGTATGAACCTCTTTGGTATGTATAGATGATTCGGCGTGGTTCCTCAAGGCTTGGTTGTGTCTTTCCCGTTTCTCCTTTTTGGTGATTTTCGGAGCCTTTTCTTGGCGATTTTCTTGGAGCGATTTTGAGGCCTTTCTCTTTGGGATTTGGTGGGGGATGTATGCATGAACCCTTCGTGGTTCTTTTCCCTTTGATTCCCCTTCCAAATCCGTGAGCAAAGGGGCTCGATTTTGGGGTTTTCGTGGCTCTAGGGTTAGAGGCGTTCTTGGTGGGATTTCTTCGATTCCTCTTGATTTGACAAGTTTTGGTGGACCAAATCTTGGCTATGGAGTACCCATGAGGTGTTCCTACTATCCCCAAAGTCTTGTGCAAAACCGTGGAGCGGATCGGGAGATCGGGAGTTGGATTTGGAGGAGTAGACTCGCGGTCGCTGTTCATCCCGAGCTGCCCAGGCACGACCGGTCTGACCGGTGCTCTTGACCGGTCTGACCGGTGCTAGCCCTTGGTGGGTTTTTGTCTCGGGGAACAGCCTTGTCCGTGTGGTTTTGTCCCGTGGTCCTGCTGATCAGTTCTTGGAGTGTTTGGAGTTGTTTTGCTAGGATTTGTGAGGGGTTCTTCTTCCTCACAGGTTGTGTTTCGTGGTGGTTTTTGTTCCAGGGCCTAGAGGATTCACTGAGGCTTCCTGGAACGTTTGCTGTGCGGCTGCTGTAGCCACCGGCCTGACCGGCTCTGTCCACCGGTCTGACCGGTGTCACCGGTCTGACCGGCGCAGGCCATCGGTCTGACCGGTGTAGCACAGGCAGCAAGCCGTGCAAGTTTCCGCTGTGTGTTTTGGTGAGTTTTGGCTAGGAAGGTTGAGTGTTGGTTCCTAGGACCAGTAGCACTCTAGTGGCTGCGTGGTCTTGACCAACTTGGGTAGTTGGGTCGGAGACGTGAGTTGGAAGCTGTGTTCGTCTTGTTGGAGTTCCCATCTCCTTCGAGAAGAATTTTTATCGGCTCCCATTCACTCCCCCCCTCTCTGGTTCGCCTAATCGGTCCTTCAACCAGGCACGGTGAAAGAGGGGTTGTGATGGAAGACAACGAAGAAGAGGAGGATGTTGACTGGGCCGCGGGGCAAGCTTCTGCGGATACTTTAATGGAAGATGCTGACGAAGAAGAGATACCTGAAGATGGCCATGTTGATGATCTTGGTCAGGTTCTAAAAGATGCACAAAGGGACTGCGAAAATAATAATGAAAAGGCAAAGTTGCAGGGTATGATAGAAGATCACAGAAAATGATTGTACCTAGATTGCAAACAGGGTCACAAAAAGCTTGGTACTACACTTGAAATGTTGCAATGGAAGGCAAAATATGGTGTGTCTGATAAAGCATTTGAGGGGATGCTAAAAATTGTGAAGGACAAGCTTCTCGAGAACAATGAATTACCGTCGACAACATATGAAGCGAAACAGACTGTGTGCCCTCTGGGGTTGGAGGTTCAGAAGATCCATGCCTACCCTGATGATTGCATCCTATATCGACGCAAGGTACACGAGAATTTGGAAGCTTGTCCTGTGTGCAAAGCGCTACGTTATAAGATCCAGAGAGATGATGATCCTGGTGCTCTCGAGGGGATAGCTCCCAAGACGACGAAAGTACCGGCGAAGGTTATGTGGTATTTTCCTATAATACCATGTTTGAAGCGTTTGTACATGAACAAAGAACATGCTAAGTTGATGACATGGCACAAAAAGGATCGTAAGCAAGACCACATGCTGAGACATCCGGCAGATGGGTCTCAATGGAGAAAGATTGATAGAAAATACAAAGATTTTGCTGGGGAAGCAAGAAACATAAGATTTGGTTTAAGCACAGATGGTTTCAATCCATTTGGTGAGTTTAGTAGTGGTCATAGCACTTGGCCTGTGACCCTATGCATGTTCAACCTTCCTGGTTGGATGTGCATGAAGCGAAAGTTCATTATGATGCCGGTGCTAATCCAAGGTCCAAAACAACCTGGCAACGACATTGATGTGTATCTAAGACCATTGGTCGATGAACTGTTACTGCTATGGAAGAAAGAAGGTGTACATGTGTGGGATGAGGATAAGCAAGAGAACTTCAACCTACGAGCATTGTTGTTCATTACCATCAATGATTGACCTGCTTTAAGTAACCTATCAGGGCACTCAAACAAGGGATATCGGGCTTGCACCCACTGTTTACATAAAACAGACGGTATTCATCTGAAAAATTGTAAGAAGGTTGTGTATATGGGTCACCGTCGCTTTCTTCCTGAGAAGCATCCCTTAAGGAAGAAAGGTATGCATTAGAAAGGAAAGGCTGATCATCGTACAAAGCCCCCCCATTTTAAAGGAGAGGAGATATTTGAGATGGTAAAGGATCTAAGGGTACTCTTTGGAAAGGGTGACGGTAGTGAACCTGTTGCACATGATGCTAACGGGCGTGCACCAATGTGGAAGAAGAAATCTATATTTTAGGAGTTACCGTATTGGGAAATTCTTGAGGTCCGGAACGCAATTGATGTGATGCACTTGACGAAGAATCTTTGTTTGAATGTGCTAGGCTTCTTGGGTTGTTACGGTAACTCTAAGGATACATTGGAAGCACGACGGGACCTGAAAGATATCCATAGGAATGAAGCACCTCCGAAAGAGGTTGATGAAGAAGCAAATCCTGAAAAGGTTGAGGAGGAAGAACAAGATTACTTAGGTCCTGCTAGTTACACCCTGAGCAAGGAAGAGAAGGACATCATGTTAGATTGCCTAAACAGTATGAAGGTTCCATCTGGCTACTCGTCGAATATAAAAGGGATCATAAATATGAAAGATAAGAAGTTCGCAAATCTAAAGGCCCACGACTGCCACATGTTGATGACACAGTTACTTCTAGTTGCGTTGAGGGGTGTTCTACCAGAGAAAGTACGATTAGCGCTCGTAAAGCTTTGCACATTTCTCAATGCAATTTCACAGAAGGCAATCGATCCAAGGAACCTAGTGAAGCTACAGAATGATGTTGTGCAATGTCTTGTCAGCTTTGAGTTGGCATTTCCACCTTCATTATTCAATATTATGACTCACCTCCTTGTGCACCTTGTGAAAGAGATTACTATTCTTGGTCCAGTATTCCTGCACAACATGTGGCCTTTTGAGAGGTTCATGTCAGTCCTCAAGAAATATGTTCTTAACCGCGCACGTCCGGAAGGAAGCATCGCCAAAGGATATGTAACTGAGGAGGTCATTGAGTTTTGTGTTGACTTTGTCGACTCAATTGACTCGATTGGGGTTCCAGTATCACGACACGAGGGGTGGCTACTAGGAAAGGGCACCATTGGAAGGAAAGCATGTTTGAGCAATGATACTGATTTGTTCAATAAAGCACACCTAGCTGTTCTGCAACAATCAACCTTGGTGACTCAGTATACAGAGGAACACAAGCAGATTATTTCTTCTCAAAATTCAACCAAAACCGAAGCATGGGTTATACGCCATCACTTGGAAAATTTTCCCTCATGGTTGAGTGAACAAGTTATTGGTGATTTCATGATTCACCCACAACTCGCTTTGTTAGCTAGGGGACCTTCTAGCACAATTGTGAAATTCCAAGCTTACGATATAAATGGTTATACTTTTTACACAAGAGACCAAGATCGGAAAACCACACACCAAAATAGTGGTGTTTGTATAGACGTCATGGACAGCAACAATAACAAGAACTCCTATTATGGTGTCATAGAAGAGATATGGGAGCTTGAGTACGGGGTGCTTAACATCCCTCTGTTTCTTTGCCAATGGGTAAAACTAACTGGAGGTGGCATACAGAAAGATCAATATGGAATGACAATAGTGGAGCTGACCAAGATTGGTTTCAAAGATGAACCATTCGTCCTTGCCAAAAATGTGCATCAAGTTTTCTATGTCAAGGATATGACTAGCAAACCAAAGAATACAAATCCCCAAGAAGGACCACCAGAGCCAAAGCGTCACATTGTTCTTCCAGGTAAAAGAGTAATCGTGGGAGTCGAGGACAGAATAGACAAATCGGATGACTATGATCAGTTCAATGGCATGCCTCCATTCGCTGTCGAAGTTGACCCAAGCATATCGCTTGGAAATGAAGAGACAACGTACTTACATCACGACCATGACCAAGGAACTTTCGTCAAGCAAAGGAACTTCAATGCTGTACTGTAATGATTAATGTTCAAATCATCTGTGTAATGTTGTATGAGTGTATTCCTTTATGTATTTGAACTAAAACTTGTTAAAGCCTTTCAGATGCCCTGTGGGAAGTAACCATAAAGTTTGAGATTTTTCTGAATTAGTTGAGCATTTTTTCAGTTTAATTGAATTTCCACCACTAAAAAGATATGGAATGGTGCCAAATTTTGCCACATGGTCTCTTAGGAGACAAATATTGTCAAGTCCGATGTATAATTATTATTTTTAAAATTTATATGAAATGAAATTAGCATTTTTATCACTAAAAATTGGAAAAAGGTAGATATAAACGGAAAAGTAGAAGTAATTATTTCAACTATTAAATTAATTTTTATATAGGAAAGTGAAGCTTGTTAATTCTTAACGCAAAATAATTTTGCATGGTTCAAATATTAAACTCTCCATTTTTAGAAAATATTGCAAAGAGAAAGAATGAGAAAATGGGAAAAAAATCAAAGTCCCGCGCAAAATAGCCCTTTAGTCCCGGGTGGTGTTACCACCCGAGACAAAAGAGGGGCCTTTTGTCTCAGGTGGTAACACCACTCGGGACTAAAGAGGGAAATTTTCGCTTTTGGGGGCTCCAGCACGAAATCACCCTTTAGTCCCAGGTCGTGTAGCCAAACGTGACAAAAGGCCACCCTTTTGTCACGGTTGGTCACACGACCCGAGACTAAAAGGGCGGTGTATATATAAAACAGCGACCCTCCCCATCCAACACTTAGCCACTTTTTTCGTCCCCGATCCGCCGCCATCGTCGTGTCCTCCTCCTCCGCCGCCGTCATCCTCCCCGACCGCCGCATTCCGCGTCGTCCACCGTCCTCGGCCCCCCGGAATTCGCTGCCGCCGTCGGCCTCCCGGAATCGGCCGTCTACCGACCCGGCCCCTTCTCCGCCGACGCCGTCGGCCCCCGCCACGCCGGTCCGCCGTCGTTGGCCCCCCGGAACGCGGCGGCATCCTCTCCGACTGCCGCATCCCGCGGCCTGCCCCGGCCTCCGGGGTTCCTCCGCGCGTCAGCCTCCTCCCCATCCTCCTCCTCCGCGCCATCCTCCCCGACCTCCGGGGCTCGCAGCCGCCGCACGCCGCCTTGCCGCCCGGCCGGCCGGCCCGTCGCCTCCGCCTGCGCATCAACATCGTCTGTCCCACTCCTTCGTCACCTCGTCCTGCTGCGCTCTGCCTTCATCCTCATGGTCGTCATCCCCAACGCCGGTAGGGGTGCGGCCTCCCCCCCGGCCGCCGTCCTGCATCGGCCTGCCCCAAATTTTGGGGATTTGGGACTTGTTGACGCAAACAAATGAATTGTTTGTGTCAGCAATTTTTTAATTTGAATTGAAGATTTAAATTTAAGTGCAAAATTGTACTAAATATGTGTATAATAATTCTAATTAAATATGTCTCTCCCCAGCATCGCTGACCGCCGTCTCTCCTCGGCTCCCCGCTGCCTCCCTCGACACACCCAGGATCACGCCGCCGTCTCGCCCCGGCTCCTCGCCGACTCCGGTAGGCGACACTACCGATAAAATCATGGTTATTTTAGAAATTGATAGAAATTAATATGAATTATTGTAGAAAGTTAGTGGCCTTATTCTTGTTTATTCTAGAAATAGATAGAAATTATTGTATATTCTCATAAATTCGTGTCGATTCATAGAAAATTAGTGTTTATTCTTGTTTATTCTAGAAATAGATAGAAATTATTGTATATTCTCATAAATTCGTGTCGATTCATAGAAAATTACTGTTTATTCTAGATGGATAACAGTGACAACGATGAAAGGATTATGGAGGACATTATTGCTCGCGGTGCAGATACCGTTGCAACCTACACAGACGAGGAGTGTAGGTAGGTAGACAGCCAACCTACACAAGACCTTATCACCAAGGTATCATATCAGCGGTCTTTCACTGGCCCGATCGATCGAAGAATTGGTATTATGCGCATGGAGGCAGATTGAACCCGGATGATGGTACCCTTGAATTCCCACCCACGTTACGAGAGAAGGCACTTGAGATAATGAAAAAAAAAGAAGATGTCAGAGCTGGTAGATTGAAGGTTGACAGAGAAATGGATGAGCTCACTATGGCACTCAGGAATCCAGAACACCCAGGACGTTGCAGGGGCTACAGGGTGGTGTCGTGGAAGTATGCTTTCAAGGGAAACCTCGACAGCTATAAAAGTCGCAAAAGAAGAAGAGAGCGCGAATAGGAGCATTGGCGTCAAATGATGGAGCAAAGACTTAAACAACAAGAAGAAAAGATGCAGGTAGAGATTGAATGGCAAGTGGCCATAATGATATCTCAGATAGCCCATGATGGAGCACTGCCCGAAGTACCGCTGGATCCCGTCATTAGCCCTTCCGCTCACAAAAGTAGTTGTGCTTCTACCGAGGTTGTAGGAGGTGCTTGCATAGAGGTCGCACCAGGTGCTTGCGCAGAGAGCCCTGAAGAGCCGAGGGCAATCGAAGGAGTTCCAGTGGATGACAACCAACAATACCCTGTGGATTTTCTCTGTCGGTGCACCCCATGTGAGCTGCACAAGCCATTCGGCAACATCACAATGCTGGTATATATAAATATAATTATTACATGCAATTAGCTCAACTTTTGATGCATCACTTAGAAAATATAATAAATTCCTTATTTCTCTACATATATAGGTGGCGTACGAAAGTGCTTTGGCGCATTTTCCTAGACAGACTAGCCACAGCATGCTGATTCCACCCGGCTACGCCTCGGTTGCTGTGCAGGAGATTTGTCAGCCACAATTTGAAGATCTAGGGCTAGACATCCCAGGAGGTGACGGGGAAAGGACACTCAAAGATGCGGTTCACGGTATCATATTGTGGCCCAAACGTTACATTATAATCCCCCAGACGGAGGGATCAATCCCTCCTACAGATCCCTCGCAGCCGCGACCATCGTCATCTCCGAGGCCGTCCTCACGACCTTCAATATCACCTCGCTCACCGTCTACACAAGAACCATTATTCAATTCCGGAGGTGCGAGCTCCAGCCACGATAATGACATCAATCCCGAATCACCCAAAAAAGCAGAAAAAACCAATGGTGGCAAAGCAAGCGCCATCAAAAGTAGAAAAAAACACCAAAGTACCCCAGAAAAAACCGCCCAGCCACCAAAGGACATCAGAAAAAACTGCGAAAGCACCGCAAAAAAACCACCTAGCCACGAAAGCACAACCGAAAAAACTGCCGGAGCACAATCTTCCAACCCAGTGCAACCACCAAAGCAGAAAAGACCACCAAGCCACGAGAGCACAACCGAAAACCCCCCCGGAGCACAATCTACCAAACCAGTGTAACCACCAAAGCAGAAAAAACCACCAACGATAAAGAAAATGGTTGAGCCCATCAGCAAAAGGAAGCTAGCATGGGAGACGACAGAAGAAGAAGGAAAAACGACGATCGTTGCCCAACATGTGCATGAATTTTTCAACAATCTGAATACAAAACAGCAACGGAGGGAGCTCGAGAAGACCAAAAAAGTAGATCCAGGCAAACTTGGGTTTTTCAAACTAATGAGTGAAAACAGCAAGAAAATGATGCCCATAATGGTGTCGACGTCATCTAAAGAAGATACTCGTGCAAAGAAGCTGGAGCAGAAAACAGATGTGTCGATGAGCAAACAGACTTACGTTGCCTCCGGCCTCAATGCACAGGAATGAGCTCGAACAGAAATGCCTACACAACAAGTAGTGCAGGTCCTTCATTTCATGGAACAATCAGGGATGCCTATAAGTATTGCACTTAGCCATGAAGAACCACCCCGGCAATTAGCGAAAGGCGTAGATACCATAGGTATGCTTGCTAGACCGGAAGATTTTGCCAGCGAAGGCAACAAGGTGGTCTGGCTGGACTTCAAAGATATTTATGAAGTTTATCATCTAGACGCCCTGAATACCGATCTTATCGTCTCTTGGTGTCTGTAAGTGGCTTTTTTTGTTATGTTTATTAATAAATTTATTACGTATGTGGATCTACTAATTAACTTTGTATTTCATTTTTAGTAGCCTGCAAAAACAAGAGATGCAAAAAAAGAATATTGCCAACAGAATTAGTTTCATGGACCCATCAAAAGTCAACGATTTTGAGGTCAAGCATCAACCAGACACAACAATCGCGACAATCTATAAGACCTTGTCTAAGTTTCATGACAAGGATCTCATACTACTACCTTCCAGCTGCAAGTATGTGCGATTGACATCTAATTGCCCTTGCTAATTCTATTTAGTTCTAATTTGTATGAGTATTATGACAATGTATATACAGTTTCCACTGGATTCTTATGATAATTCAAGTCGACAATAGCAGCGTCATGGTGTGGGATTCATTGAGAAAAAACCCCGCAGGTTACCAAGACCTTCAAAATCTGTTTCAAGAGTAATAATTCTATCTAAGACGTTCTTTTTAATGCAATATATATATATATATATATATATATATATATATATATATTGCTTTTACTAACACATTATCTTTCATTAATTTTCCTCAGAGCTTGGGAAAATTCATTGCAGAGAAAGAAGGTCAATTTAACCCAACAATTACATTCTATACTGATTATCCGGTACGTAATCCAAATAACCACTTCAGATTGAGAAAATTTAAATTTTATCACACTTATATTTCATAACATTTTCTCCTATCCACTTTAGTGTTTGAGACAGGTACAAGGAAATAATTTATGTGGATACTATGTCTGTGAGCACATACGATGTTTGGCAAGTGCAAACTCCAGAAATTATAATGTAAGTTAATTAAATAAACCAATTAATTATACATCGTTTCCTAACCACTTCTATATTTAATTGTTGGGTGTAATATATTAACATATTTGCACATTACAGATGGATATGGTTAAGGACGAGGTCATTCAGAAGGATCGTCTTTTGGCGATTCAAGAAAGTCTCCCGGGATTCCTCTTGGAGGAGGTGGTTAATCCAGCAGGAAAACATCATTATGATGGATCTAAAAAAATCCAGTAGAGACTAGAAATTTGAAGTGAACGATATTTTGATGTATAAATACTATCTATTTTGATGTGTATATTTCTAAGTTTATATATGTAGATATAAAAGTTTATATATAAGTCTAAGTGCGTATATGGTATATATAGACAGGTATACATATATACAAGTCCAAATACGTATACATACATATATGAGTTAGACAACAATTAGAATATACGCTCAAATCGAAAACAGTAAAAAAAAATAGATGAGACCCTTTAGTCTCGGTTGGTATTACCAACCGAGACTAAAGGGGGTGGGCACAGGCGCTGGTGTGCCCCCCCTTTAGTCTCGGTTCGTAATACGAACCGGGACTAAAGGACCCCTTTAGTCCAGGTTCGTGCACTCGGGACTAAAGGGGAGGAGAGGCTTTTGTCTCTCATCATTAGTCCCGGTTCGACATGTGAGACCTATTCCCTTTACCAACCGGGACTAAAGCCCCTATCCCTACCGGTGCATACCAATGATTGGACAAACACGTACTATGTAGTAGTGCCCTTACATGGAGTAGTGAAGTATGAAATGCCATTGTAGCATTATTACACCTAAACCTCTACATGGGTGTGCATATATATAGCGCAGAGCTATCACCTGCACCCTTCACGACCGCATCAGACAGGATGGAAAGATAGAGTCGTGAGAATGGTGGCCCTGCCACTACCTGCTAATATATAGGAGGAAGGGGAAGCACGGACCTTCCTTTGTCTCGCTCTTGAAACCCACCAGCAACCTCGTATGATAGTACTAATAACAATGCTTTATATTCGTTGCGACATGGACAAATATTGTACCTGTTACAAATAGAGTGGCAATAACTCGAAAGAGAATACAAATCAAACATATTCCTTGTGATATATCATACTTAGGCAACTAATAAAATTTAAATCACAACACTACTCAATTTGTGGCAATATTTCCACCAATGGCAAAACAAAATCAACTGCTATCGCAATACACTACGTGAAAAACTCACTTTGGTAACGGGCATAGATTGCCTTTAGTAACGGGCAAAGCGCCCATTACCGATCAAGTATTACAAATGAGCGAAGAAAGGTAACGGGCAGATGCCTGTTACTGATAACACATATTCGTAACGGGCATCAAACAACGACCGTTACCACAACTAGCCATTGGTCACGTGAAATGGCTGTTTCTCTGGGCCCATAGGGAACTTTGGTAACGGGCACCAAAACAGAGCCCGTTACAGTAACTCAACATCGGAGACGCGTGCTGTGTACTTGCGTCTCCTCTATCTCGACGAAATGAGACGCGTCTATTTCACGCGCGTCTCAGCACAACTAGGATTCGTAACGGGCATCAAACAACAACCGTTACCAGAACTAGTCACCGGTCACGTGAAATGACTGTTTCTCTGGGCCCACAGGGAACTTTGGTAATGGGCACCAAAACAGAGCCCGTTACAGCAATTCAATATCGAAGACGCGTGCTATGAAACTGCGTCTCCTCTGTCTTGAGGAACGGGCCAAGTTCTGGGGCCCACCGGTCAGTATTGGCAACGGGCTTTTACGCTGCCAGTTACATTGTTGGCATGTTTGTAACGGGTGTTCCGAATGAAGCCCGATACTCACTGATCAGTGTTTGTAACGAGCTTTAATTAACGCCCGTTACAAATACGTAGGCCACCCCTATAGTAACCTGCTGCCTGCTTGCCGGCTGCATCCTAGAACTAACCAGGATTTGGCAGCCATCAGGGACTGCATCCTGGAACCAGCCAGGATATGACTAAATGCATAGAAATTAGATCCAGCATCCAAATTCATAGAAATCTACATAATTCACATGCATCATATGACAAAATTCAGCATCATCATCTCACAAGTAAAGAAGCATCACTGGCTTGACAACAATATCACAGCCATAGTTTACTAGCTTGACAACAATATCACAAAATTCATGGGACAAGGATTTCCTAAGAACCATATACAATATTAGCTCACACAGTTTCATCAGCATAAAATTTTCCGCCGACTACGATCACCTGTTCCATGAGGAATGTGGCAATTCTATCACGAACATAGACCAGCGTGGATTTGTGGAGAGGATGCTCATCTAGCCCTAATCTCTGGATATAACAATGTCACCAGTCAGCACACATATATAGGTGGTTACCAAACATGTGTAGTGCTAATAAGCAAGAACTGTGCTCAGTTGCAGGTTTTACAAATGAAGATCCCAAGAAAGTACCTCCATATCTGGGCCTCTATCTTTTAATTTAAGCATGTGATAGGCACAATAGAAGCCGCAGAGTTTGGAATCAGCAGCTTGTTGGTGGCACTACAATAAATGTACAAAGAAAAATAGTGGTGATCGAGAAGAAATAAACTCAAGCTTTAGTACTAGCTTCCACAGGAAAGAAATAAGTGGTATGTACCTTAACCTCTTTGACATGTTCCAAGGTGCTGCGGGGCAACATCTTGTCGACGCAGTAACGGTCCCAACCCCTACAACGAAACATGCAACAATGGTTAGGACACTATTAATTAATATACTCTACAGAGTTTGTTGAGGAACGTCCGCAGGTTAATAAAGAAATAACTTACTCATTAATGATTAGTTTGAAAAGGGTAGTATCAGTCTCAATGTTCTTGAATGAATCAAAATAGTAGACCATCTGCTGCTTCGGAACGATCACCACTGCAATCCAGTGGTTCCTACTGAGATAAGCGGTAAGGATGAGTTTCTTTTTAGCATATAGTTTGAAGGCACGCTGCATATAGGACACAGAGAAATCAAGAGTGTCAGCCGTGCTGGTCAATGTTGTGAAGTTAAAGCATTCAGGATCAAGGAAGCCAACTGCAGCGCCCGTCTTCTCAACTTCTACAGCCATATTCCTATTAGTAAGAAAAAACAAAGTGTAAGGAGGCAAAATACATGGTAAAGATGATGTGAGGCAAAAAGCACATTTTGATAGAGAATGATTAGTGAGAAGCAGATTAAATTTTCAAGTAACTTACATGATGAACCAGCGGAGAAGTGTCAGATCCAAAGCATCCAAGTTGAAGAGATCGTACAAATCACTAAGTTGCACAGGTATCTGCTCGAGTCCGTTTGACGATTCTTCTCTTCTCTTAGGCCATGCACTGGTCCCGGGCCGATGTACGACCGTAATCGGAGAATCATCATCTGACTTAACACGTTGCATGTAGACTGTGTGGAGATCTCTGGTACAAGGAGCAACCATTTTGAGATCATCACCACTGAGAATGCTCTTTCCGAATTTGTAATTTGGGTTAGTCATAGCCCAAGGATTCTTCTTGGTGTTTCTCTCAGATCGCTTTGGGTTAGTCATAGCCTAAGGATTCTTCTTGGTGTTTCTCTCAGATCGCTTTGGGTTAGTCATAGCCCAAGGATTCTTCTTGGTGTTTCTCTCAGATCGCTTTCTATTAGGCATCTTAGAGATTTTATTTACAGCAATTTTCTTTTCCTGCTGCTTTGAGATGGCTGAAGAAGGTTTCTTAAGGGCTTTCTTGCCTGCTGTAGGTGGTGTAGAGCTTTCATTTTTGGCAAGTTTCTTTTCTTGCAGCTTTGAAATGGCTGAAGGTTTCTCAAGGGCTTTCTTGCCTGTTGTACGTGGTGTAGAGATTTTATTTTCGGCAAGTTTCTTTCCTTGCTGCTTTGAAATGGCTGAAGGTTTCTCAAGGGCTTTCTTGCCCAGTGGTGTCTCACCAGGAGCTATTACAGAGCTATTGGGCCCAGATGTACCTACAACTTTCTTCGAAATGTCTTCGACAGATTTATCAGCACCAGCCAACACATCACTCTGGTTGCCTGGTAACGATGGTGTCTCACCAGGAGCTATTACAGAGGTATTAGGCCAAATGTACCTGCAGCTTCCTTCGAAATGTCGTCGGCAGATTTATCAGCATGAGCCAACATATCAATCTGGGCTCCTGCTTTGGCATGAGGAGGAGAAGGGGGAGGAGGAGGTGGGGATGGAATATTTGGTGTATCTTGCGGATGTGGGGATGCAAGTTTTTCTGTTTTTTCAGGATGACGAGGAGAAGGAGGTGGGGATGCAAGTTTTTCAGGACGAGGAGGAGGAGGTCCGAATGGAACGTCTTGCGAATGTGGGGATTGAGGAGGAGGAGGAGGAGGATGTGGGGAACCATGTGTGGAAGGAACCTGTTCCGTACTCTGTGAACTACAAGGAATCTGTACTGTAGCCTGTGAAGGAGATTTATATGTTGGTCCTCCCTTGATGTGAATCCGACACCTTCTCCACTGTAATCTCTATCCTTCAGCTTGTCGGAGTGTCATCACCTCATCATTAGGAGGGTATTCCACCAGTTCATCCGCAAAGATATTATATACAAAGAGCACTTGAACCACAACACAATCTTCATGAATCGAGACTGTTTGTAGCGTAATCTACTCTGGATGAACAAGACCAATTGCAGCCTCATATTCAAGACCCCTCCACGTGATCCATAGGCCACAGTGTGTGGGTTCAGTCAACATGCCTATAAGGTCTTGCTGTGTACGATCGTCACAGCGCACCTCCGTCATCAACTCTGCAGTGCCATTGATCAAACCTATATTATCTGCGGACGCACAGCTGCTCTTCAGTGTGGCGGGTGAAGGGCTTGCGCGATTAGACACTGGTGACAACACCACCTGGTGACAACACAACCCCTTTAGTAAACTGTTCTGCATCTGCATGTTCTGCATCTCATCTCAGCCACCAGTTCTTGCTTGATTTGTTCCTTTATCTTTTCCGTATCAACTGATGCGTCGGTCTTCGTCCTCTTCCTCTTCCTGTACATGAAGCGTGCTGAGGCCATGCATACTTCCAGCCCTAGTAGCTGGAGACACCACGCACGCGACCTGGTTGTTCAGGGCGGCCCAAGCACTAACTTAGCACATCATACTCCCTCTGCCCTGCCATTCCTGAAGATTCTGCACATGCATTCTTCTCCTTGATGTCTGCAGCCAATTTTTCAATTTCTTTGTTGTTGAACACTATCACGGCAACACGGCCTTTAATCACTATCTTACTCCTTGCTCGCAGCCAATTCTTGGAACGATCGTCAGGGTAGGCGTCAAATGGGTTGGGGATCCCAGCTGTAGCTAATTGTCTATCCTCTTCCCCCATTGTTCTAGTTTCACTGTATAACCAGCTGGACCCATGCTGTGCTCGCTTGTGTTCCAGCGTCAGAGTTCTTTGAACTTGACACTAACAGATGAGGCTTGCTTGGTTTCCTCCTGTTTCATGAACTCCTTCCACTGTTCCGGGACGATAAACGGGTGCCTTGTAAATGGCTCAAGTCCTTTTCTGATAGAATCTCGCCTGAGCTGAAATCTGAATTGTCTCCATGCCTTGGCTGCCGTCTTCCAGAAAAGCTTGAATGCCTGCGGTTTCACGTCTTCCTGGAACTTCAAGTGTTTCTGCACATGCTTATCAAACAAGTCCCACTTTTCATCATTGCTTAGTTCTTTGAATTCTGGCAAGTGCAAAGGTATCTTTTGTCTAGCAACGAGCCCCACAAGCGCCCTGAACCTGCGCTTTTGAGTCAATGGTACTGGCATCCCCCCTATGTCAACCTCAGTGACTATCATTGTGTCACTTGGCCACTTTGTGGATGTCCTTGGCGCTTTGCCTCGGCGCTGAGCCCCACCCACCTGGTCTTGTTGTGCACTAGCAGTGCCATAACCCTCTTCTTCATCTTGTGGCCCAGGTCTATAGTCCTCGTCAGATTTATCCTGTGAATTAATAGTCAAGGGATTTTGAGAAAGGTCAGCTCAGTGTCCAAGAATAGCACAAAAAGCAGACCATACTGCTAGCTATCCCAGGAGACATGCTACAACAGGAGACAAGTAGAGCACATTTTTAGTTAACCATGCTTAGCAGCTAAGCATGAGAAAATACATAAGAAAACAATTACAGTAACTACTTTAGCCCACTATAATATAATTGGTTCTATGGTAAACCATTAACATAAATGCAAAATTCAGTAACAAAAAAATTAGTTCAGGCAATGCAACCTTATCATTTTAAAGAGGAAGATGCAGGCTGCCTCTGTTGCTGATGAGGTACTTATTCAACGTGGAGAGAATGTGCACATGTACATAGGAACAAGAGCAAAACCAAATATAAGAATCAATCTAAAGGGAAATGCTAAGTATGTATACCATCAACAGCTAAGTATGTCCACATGTACTTATACAAAGGAGCCACAGGGTATGCCGGGTATGCACCGTCATACCCTGCAATTCCCACAAGTACAAGTATATATATACGCATTTATATAAAAAGAAAAGCATACGCACGCATATGTTGTATACTTGATTATCTGAGCGCATGTGTGCTGCAAACGCTCGCTTGGCCTAATTGCATAAACTCGAGCAAATAAACCAAATTACGTTGTTAATTTTACAGTTATTACTGAATTGTTGTTAATTTTACAATTATTACCAAGTTGGTAGAATGGATTTACCGAATTGTATAAGACATTTTTAGAGCGGCATACCATAAACTCAAATCCTAGATTCGCCACTGACCTTGCCACTGTCGGAGCGGAGGGATCTCTACTGCTCGCCACCACGTCCTCCTCCTCGCGTCAACCTCGTGGCTGGATCCCCCCTCCTCCTCCTAGTCGTCGTCGTCGTCGCCGTCGTCGCTGGATCCCTCCTCTAGTTGTCGTCGTCGTCGCCGCTGCTGGGTCCCTCCTCCTCCAGATCTCACTGTCAAAGGTGTGGCGCGCGTCACGCGGAGCGTGGTGTGGCTCGCGTCTCAGCGCAGGGGTGTAGCGTGTGTGGCGGCGTGGGGGGGAGGTGAGGGGGATGAAGGCGAGGGGGAGAAAGCGGCGGCGGCGGCGCGAGGGGAGAGTGGGAGGAGACTGCGTGAGGGAGGTGTCCTTCCCTACTAGCCTAGCGCGAGTGGGCTTGTGTGGGCCTTAAAACGAGTAATGTAGTCAAGTACTACTCTGCTACTAGTATATCATAAACATGAGATAAAAAAATCTAACTTTAAGAAATTTGGTTAAACAAGTGTGGCTGTTGATATTTTATTCATATACTAAATTATCAACTATGAATTTTTTGTTTTTTTTACGAATTTTTAGGTGCTGTTTATGGGCTCTAATATGACATGCATCACAAGTTCACATCACCAAGCAAACAAGTGTGACTATTGATATAGCATCACATGTTCACATATGACATGCATCACAAGTTCACATCACCAAGCAAACTAACTCATAACAAACATATTCACATCTGACATGCATCAGCAGGGCACATCACCAAAATAAGACTGCATCAGCTGGGCGCATCCCCAAACTAGATTGTAGCTGCAAGGGAACTAGTTAGCTGGATGGCTTCTTTTGTGCTACTGCCTCAAGTTCAGCTATCCTTGTCTCTAGTTTTGCAACTCTTTCTCCCAGCTCAGCATTCTTCTTTAGAAGTTCAATCTCCTGCCTCTTTTGTGCGGCTTTAAGCTGCTCATCTTGCTTGTCGATTCCTTTCCAGATGTAGTCAATGTCATCTCGAGTAACAGCACATTCCTAAAACAAAGGAAAATTATATTTATGCAAGCTTTATAACAGTTGTAACTTACAAGAAAGCTGTTTAGCTCTAACTGGTTTCAAAACTTGCCTGCTTCTCTTTAGCCAATTCCTTGAGCTTGTTGATTTCAGTCCAAATCCTATCAATGACATGTGCAGCAACTTCCTACAACAAATGGAAATTGATGTATTAGAACAATTGATCAGTGAATATGTGAAGGTACAAGGACAAATCGTGCGTGATGGTTTCAGAACTTGCCTCATGGTCTTTAGAATTGTCACCGGAGTTGTTGCCAGAGTCATCGTCGGAGTTGTTGCCGGAGTCGTCGCTAGAGTTGTTGCCGGAGTCATCGCCGGAGAAGATGAGGTCTACCACCACTCTTCTTCCCGGGTCGTCACCGGAGGAGTCCACGCTCACCTCAATGCGCGTGGACCGCTTCTTCCTTCGCGTCGAGGAAAAAAACCCTGCCTCTCCATGGCGGGCGTCGCTGGAGTCCGCCAACTTGGCCCTTGCGCGCGTGTACGGCTTCCTCCCCCGGGCCGACGAAGAACCAGCCTCTTCCATGGAATGCCGAGGAAGACGCACGGGGGCGGCGTGTTGGGACGGCTCCTCTTCATCGCCGCGGAACCTCACTCTCTTGGTGGGGCCAGCGGACAGCACCGAGGAAGATGGACGGGGACGTGGTCGTGGGGCCTCCTCCTTGCAGAACCTCCCCCTAGAGTCGCGGGCCATCCCTGCGACAGAGAGGAGGCTGCGACGGAGACGAGGAGGCAGAAGCCGGAGAAGGGGATAGAAGGTGGAAGGCGGGGCGGAGCGTTTATTAAAAAGGTTCGGATGCGCAAATGATACGCTGATTAGCAACCACCCGTCGCCAATGAAGGGGTGGGGCCAGGTCTATTCGAATGAAGAACAATTTGCTTTCCCCCTTTTAATTTGCAATCAAATTTTGTATCACGTATTTCTCCGTCATCCGTAATCCAAATTTGATGATACTAGTTTTTGAATTTTTCTAAAATCAACATCTATTCATTTATGACATTTTTTCGTATGTAATTCCATTTCTTGGATGTTGTTTATACGCCTTATCTTGTTCCATATAAGTACAACATAGAAATAATATTTGTTTTACACAACCATTACTAATGAAACTTTGCATTTCGTAATCTTATGGTGAACATAAGGTTATGTTAAAATTTCAAATGCATATGAGTTCGAACATGTTTTAAAGTGTGGAAAACTTCATTGTTGAAGTAACATTCTAAGAAACTATGTGAGAGATGTAGACATTTGTACACAAGGATAATCTTCCATTTTCGAAACCATTTGAATTTTTGTAGACAAGCTTAGGGACCTAAATTATGTTGCCAAGTCAATTTGTAGAATTTTTAGAACACACTAAGACATTATTATAATTATTATATCGTAAACAAGAGATAAAAAAATCTAATTTTAAGAAATTTGGTTAAACAAGTGTGGCTGTTGATATTTTATTCAAATACTAAATTACCAACTATGAATTGTTCATATTTTTATGAATTTTTTGGTGCTGTTTATGGGCTCTAATATTTGAGGGAAGCAGGTTTCAATTCAACAAAATAGTGTCGGGCCCACGCATCAGCGTCAGAAGCCTATATAAAAAAGATAACCATTGCCTGCCCGACCGACAAATGCGATGCGGGTAGACTAACCCGTGTCGCTAACAAGTGCTCCATTATCCGAAATGCCCTTGGCCGAATGAATATCCATATGCCCCGGCCCCGGCCCCGGCCCCCTTCTTCTTCCCCGATCTGAGCTCCACCGCTGCCACCTGCCCATCCTTCCCCACCGTCGCGCACATGTCGCACTACGCCGATTCGTCTGGAGGTGCATGTGCGAGGAGCAGGGTTCAAGGTTGTCGGAGCAGCCGCAATCACTCCATCGGCTTGGATCCAGTCGGTGAGCTAAGCGGCTTTCCACTGGTCCCTTGCCTGGACTGTGGTATGGCTCGGGTGGTGGAAGGGCGGACGCAGAAGGAAGGTGAAAACCACGGTCGTCTTTATTTCAAAGTGCAAGGAACTCGGTGAGGAGTCTGCTATGTTTCCCAAATCTAAGTTAGGGTTCTTATGTGCTTTTGATTCTGCAGTACACCAAGAATTGTGGATTTTATCGTTTCCACAAGGAGTATCCCCAGATGCTGAAGGATGCTGGCGTCATTATTTTTCGACCGTCGAACTGGGCAGACGTGGTCGATGAAGTAGTTGATTCAGTGGGATGTCAAATTGGGAGCAGCGAGCAGAGGCAAGCACTGGAGGACAAGCAGAGGAAGAAAGCACTGGAGGAGAAGATGGACAATGTGATCTGGAAGATGAACTTGATTATTGTGGCTGTTGTTTGTGTAGTATTTGGATGTTTACTGTGGATGTATGCTGCAAAGAAGTAATTCTGATGTTAAAAGTGGTGCTTTTGCTTCATCTGTGTGGATGAAGAATGAAAAATTTGTCACAGATGACAAACTTAAATGTATGAATGAAGAATGGATGGAATGACAATTGGGTCACAAATCTTAATGTGTCACACATCACAAAATTCATCAATTCATCTGTGCTGACATTTCATTGCAGCACGAGGCAAAGGAGATGCGGATTAACACAAACAGAGTAACAAACTTTTGGCATAACTCTGGCATACACATTGCAATTCATTGTAAACTGCTTCCATATAATGACAGAAGCAGAGTAACAAACTTCTGGCATACACATTGCAATTCATTGTAAGCTGCTGCCATGGACATTGCAATGCACTATAGGAGACATGGATTGATCTACCCGCGTCTCTTAGATCTACTAGTTCAACAAACACACAGGAGGAACACATTAACAGAGGAACAAACACACAGGAGGAACACATTAACAGAGGAACAAATTAATTAAGCAGAGGTAGTCACCGCCGGAGGAGCCCCACCGTCGGAGTCGGAGCCAGAGCCATCGAGGCTGCCATCGTCGCCGCCGTCGTCGCTGACGGGGCCGAGCATGCCTCTCAAAAGGTCCCCAGCCAAGATATGGATCTTGAAGGCGTAATCCTTCACGGTCCTCTGCAGCGGATCATTGGGTCCTGGGACCCCGGGATGAATGGCCACCCGTCGAAGCCTGTTGAAAGCTTCGCGGAACAAGTTGACTGACCAACTGGCTTCGTCAGCAGTTAGTGCAGGAGCAGAAACAGCCTCCACGGGCTGCGGCGCCGGCGCCTCCTCGAGCGGGGGCGGCGACACCTCCTCGGGCTCATCGGGCGGGGGCGGTGGCACCTCCTCGGGCTCCTCGGGCACCAGCGCCGTCCCCTCCTTAATGAGCCGATGACGGCGGCTTTTGTCGTCATCATCCTCCTCCCTCCCCCGCTTCCTGGACGGCTCGCTTGACGATGCCATGCACGCGCTTGAGGAAGAAGAAGCTCTTGGATTCACTTCTTGGTGACCGGAGACGGTGGTGCTGGGGTTTTCTTGGTGGCACGGTTGACGAATTTCTTGGCTGGCCGGGGATTTATAGTGACAAGACGGGGAACCGTCAGGCGGCCGGTCACGTGCCTCGGAACCCGTGTACACTCAGGAGAGCTCTTGGCCACAAAAGAGACATGTGGTCACAAGGAGACGTGTGTCTGTTCATATTTTATTCAAATACCAAATGCCCAACTATGAGTTGTTCGATTCTCAAAAGAAAACTATGAATTTTTGGTATTTTTATTAATTTTTAGGTGTTGTTTTATGGGCCCCAATTTTTGGGGGAAGCAAGTGTCATTTCAAAAAAAAGTGTCGGGCCCACGCGTCAGCGTCAGCGGCCTAGTATAAAGAAGGTAACTGTTGCCCGCCCGCGCACCAGCCAACGAAGCGACGCGAGTTGGCTAACCCGCGTCGGCATTGACTATCCATTTTGCAAAATGAATATTCAACCGCCCCGGCCCATTCCATCTCCCCTTCTTCTTTCTGAATGGATAAGCGCAGCATTTTCCTTAAAAAAAAGCGCAGCACATGACGCTTTCCTCATTTCTCACTAGGATGAAAGGAGGCGTGGAGACAGAGACGACGATGAGCGACGGCGAGGGGCCAAGCAGCGGACGACCCCGCGCACCCGTGATCGAGGAGAACCGAAACGCGAAGCGGTGCCGCAACTGGATCCGCGCGCGTGCCGGTGAGATGGTGGCGAAGAGGGAGACGACGATGAGCGCCGGAGAGGGGCCAAGCAGCGGTGGAGTGAACCCAATGCCGGAGACGAGGGTCCTCGACTGGATCCTCTCGGGTTCTGACGAGGGGCCAAGCAGCGGCAAGGAGGAGCGTGCCGGCGAGGGGGCAACGAAGTGGGCAAGGCGCCTGCCTCACGTCTGCGAGCACAAGTGTCTGGCAAAGACGAAGAGGGGTCGAGGGAGCGGCGAAGGTGTAGAGGACCTCATCTCTGACTCTGGCAACGACCACGACGACGGCGAGGCAAGTTTCTCTGAATCTCAGTGCCTTTTTACTTGTTCTATAGATGGAGCTTGAGCTAGCTTGAGCTTGAGCTTGATAAAGTTAGTGCCTATTATGATGTCTTCCATGCTTGTCATGATCTTATACCAAGTTCTAAGGCAAATCAGTTCTGAACTAAGTTCTGCTTTTACTTGTCACCTTGCGATGAAGCCTAGGATAATTTTCAAGTTCTTATATAATTTTCCTATGACGATTACTGTGCCTATACTGCTCCAAGTTCTGAGGCAAATTAGTTCTGAATTAAGTATGTTATTCTTATACCATGTTTAACCCTGTTTCAGGCAAAACTCTATGAGTCGCGAGCAGAGCTTGAGTTACTTCTAAACCTTAATGTCTGGGATTATGTGAAACCTGAGTTTGAAAAAATCACGAAAGAAGTGAACATCCTCATCAAAAAGGCTAAGCACATAAGGAGGTACAAGTATACTACTGAACAAAATCTCGAGCCCATTGAAGATGTGCTCGAAGGGCTTCAAGAATCCTTGGTTGCTTACGAAGAGGCTGCAAAAAGAGCCAATCTTGATGGGGCATGAGGAAGTTCAAGCTTGTTGATGTGCAGGGTCAGATAGCCATACTTTTGTGGATGTTCAAGGGGCATGCTTTTGTTGATGTGTATGGTCAAATAGCACGACCATAGTAAATAATTAATGTGATGGACAAGTTAAGTCCTAGCCTGATGGACAAGTTAAGTTAACTGTTTGTAATAATTATTCTTTATTCCTGTGTACAAGTTATCTTCATCTATGTGGACAAGTTATCTCTCTTATGATGTCTGTTTTGTCTCAAAAGATATATGTGTTGATTGTGCCTGTGTGTCGAAATGGAAGCAATGAGAAATCGAGCTGACCTGTCAGTGAAGACAGACTCAAAGGAGACGTGGATTCACAAACCTCCGTCTCCTTTCATCACAAAGGAGATACGGATTAACAAACCTCCGTCTCCTTTGTTCACTGCCGCCGCGCTCCCGCTTTACGGCAGTGAAGCGTGCTATTAGACTTTAATTATTGAGCTCTCAGTCTAGTAACGGGCGTCAAATGGTCATCGGTAACGGACACTAAAGCCGGTTACCGATACGGCAGCGATTAGTAACGGACTTAAAGAGCCCGTTACCGATAGGGCATTTATCGGTAACGGATTTTACAAGCTCGTTACCAATACGTTTAACTTTTGTAACGGACACGCTTTAAGGTCCGTTACAAAGAATTAATGTAACAGGCGTTTAAGAAGCCCGTTACCAGAAGTCCACATTGGTAACGGGAGTTGTGGAGGCCAACCCCGGGGTTGGCCTGCCGCGCTTATGGGTAACAGGTGCCAAACAATAACCGTTACAGATGTAGGTGCATGTAACGGGTGTTAAGGGCTCGTTACAAATGCTGCGTGACCTATTTGAGGTTTTCACGTAGTGATAGCCCCTATGCATGGTGAAGAATTACAAAAATCAATTGTTGCCGAAAAATCTGAGGCTTTATCCCAAGAATGTTGTAGTGACTTCTCCTCTGGTTATCAATCGTGTGCAGCTGGGTTGACCTTGTGATGAAGACTATCTCCCGCAAGCGAAGAACACAAGAACAAGGTAAAAAAACAAAATAAAAATATTATTAATAAATATTTAGTCTAAAAATATTTCTAATAAATAATAATATGAAGCGTGTGGAGTCTAATGAGCCGAAGCAATGCAAAATTGTTTAATGACATGTTAGGATAAGGGTATCCAAAGTCTAAAAGTGATCACACAAGGTACATAAGAGAACAGAGGGCGGCAGCCAAGGAGGAGGAGGAGGAGGATGTCAGAGGTTTAGATGTGAGCAATCAATAGGGGTTCAACCCCGGTGGTTTATTCATTCGGTGGAGGAGATCGGGAGCTAATAACTCGATGGTCATGCTAGCGTAGCACACGGAAATCTCAGCAAAACACAGGGCACAAGGCGATTTATACTGGTTCAGGCCTCCGGAGAGTAAAACCCTACGTCTAGTTGTTGGTGTTGTATTGCTTTGGATGTAACTTGTCCCCGGGAGGGCGCCCTTGGCCGCCTTATATATATTGGCTGGCGGACAAGGTCGGTGGACCCGGAGTCCAAGTCGGTTACAACTGGGAAACCTATCTCTAGTTGGTTACAACAATATTCTGTAATCTTCAGACTAATTGGCAGCACGGCCGAAGTCTTGGAGTGCACGCCAAGTCTCGTATCGAACTAGATCTTCCGAAGGAATCTTCTGGAAGGTCTTCGGGGCCACAGATCAGGTCTATTGGGCCCACTGTCAGGTCGGCGAGTCTTCTGATGGGCCGACCCACTTGTCAGGGACGACCATGAGCCTAGTAGTTGGGGAACCAGGGGTACTCATGTCTCACAAGCCCCCGAGCGATGTGTATGCGTAGCGATTTTGATGGAGTCATGACGAAGTTGTGGAGCCATCGACAGGTCGAATAGCATGCACATCGGTCCAAAAGAAAGAAAAAGGTAGCCAGCTTAGTAGCTAACCTATTTGTGAAGGATCGGATTGGGTGACCAGAGGGGGGGAGTGAATGGGAGCCAACAAAAATTCTTCTTGAAAGAGATGTCTTCTCCAACAAGATGAACACGAGCAAGTCCCAAAATCACTTCCAACACAACCTCCTCAAGTTTGCCAAGACCACGTAGCCACTGGAGTGCTACTAATCCTAGGAGCAAACCACACTTCTAACCTACTCAACCACACACAACACGCAGCGGAAAAACTGCACAGCTTGCTGCCTGTGGCACACCGGTCAGATCGACAGTGCACACCAGTCAGACCGATGGCACCAGTCAGGCCAGTCAAATGCACCGGTCAGGCCAGTGAACTCAGCAACTGCACAGCAACATTCTAGAAAGCCTCAAAGACTCTGCTAGGCCCTGGAACAAAAACTAGCTCAAGAACTCAAACCATGGAGAACAAGAACCTCCACAAACTTATGCAAACCAACACGGGCTTGCACCAGTCAGACCGGTGAGGAGCACCGGTCAGACCGGTCACGCTCGGGTAGCTCCTGATAAACTCCACACACGGATCAACTCCAAGAATCAAGCCTCCTGATCTCCCGATTCGCTCCACGGTTTCAAGATAAACTTCGGGGAAGGTTGGAACACCTCATGGGTGATCTCTAACTCGAATCTCAAGCCCAAAATCTCTCTAGAAAAAGGAGGAATCGCAAATCTTGGCTCTCTACCTGAAGAACACCAAGAACCCAAAAACCACCAAAATTGAAGTCCTTTCCATGGGATTTGAGGGGTAAGATCACCAATAAAAGAGGCACACCAACCTCATGTGTGATTCCCAACACAAATCCCGCAAAGAAGCACATCCAAATCATTGCCACGAAAATCACAAGAAAAGGCTATGAAAATCACCAAAAAGAAAAAATGGGAGAGGCATCAAGAACACTTGAGGAATCACGCCAAACCTTCTATACATACCATGAAAAATTCATACAAGGTCTAGCTTGCCTCCTAATCATCCATCCCTCTCTCAAGATCTCACCATGAAGCTCTCAAGCTAGTCCTATAGTAAACCCTAAGGGAAAAAGGGGGAAAACTAGGAAGCAAATGAACTAGGGTTCCAAGAGATGGTTGTCATCCTCTATCCACTTAATTTATATGGAGGCAACAGAAAGAAGAAACTACCGCTATTACATGTAAGTAAGATACACACCCCCGAAGGGCACTTTGGGAACTTCTCATCATAGTACCATCAGACGGATGCCTGGCGACTGCACCTTGCTTAGCATCGACGCAAGCCTTGTTCTTCGAAGTCTCCGAAAGACCACGACGCACACGGATCAGACCAGTGCTCCTCACCGGTCAGACGGGTCCCCACCGGTCAGACCAACCTGGTGTTGTAGCGCTTCGGTCTTCGGTCTTGGCTTTGTGGCCCAGCCAAGGAACCTAGTAGTTTTGTGGTGAACCACTGCAAACCTCACGGACTTGGTGTGGCCTCCACGCTAATCTCCACTCATGACTTGGCCCCCACGGTTGTCCTGGCTCAACCTTTGTTTTGAGGCTCAACCAAGAAACTGTACACGAATTCGTCTTGTTATTCTTGCCACCATGCGGCCCGCACTTGATCCCGTCGGCCATCGGGTCCCTCGAACCAAGCCTACTTGTCTGCTCCACACCTAGAGGCCCACTGGAATAGACCTTTCGCGCTTGTTCTTCACTTGCACCAACACCAATCAAGCCGCAACCTACACCTGCAATACTTGGTCAAGAGTCAGACCCAATCACTCATCACTCCAGGGAGCAACCATCCACCAGTCCTCGAACCACACATGTCCTCAATTTGTAATGTCCCGAGCATAGAGAGGTCGAGCACTGACCTATCAGAAACAAGATTTCTCAATAGGTCTAAGGACGAAGAAACCAAGAGGGCATCGAAGACACTCTCGTGGAGTAGTCCTCGAGCATTGAATTAGGCAGCATGGCCGGTTTGATGATCCAAAAACGAAAAGAAAAATAGGTCTTGGTCTTGAATAATCAGTTGTAGAGACATGCAGACCGCCAAGCATAGCTGCAAGGAGTCTGATAGATCCACAGAGGCATGCTGACCTCAAGAAGGTCTCAGGTCAAGAGCGCCCAAGCACCTAGAGATGTCTGGCAGGGCCTATTGGGCACGCACCCTCACAGAGGCCTTCATCCTAACACAAAGGCGGGTGTCCAGAACAGGCTGGCTGTAACACCCTAGGTGTTTAATTAGTGCTAATTACCCTCTTAACTAAGTCAACCATCATTAGCATGGTCAAAACCCTAGTCAACGTGGTCAACCCCCCTAGTGTCCATACCCTTTCCTAGAACTTTTGCCACGTTCTCCAAATTTCATCTAAACACTCAAAAATCGGCCAATACAAAAGTTGTTCATCTTTTTGAGATTTTGAGTGGATGACGTGCTAAAACTTGGTCAACGCCAACATCTACATTGTTACTGAGCCTTGAAAGACATCAACTTCACCTGCAGTTCATGCTGAAACCATTCATCAAACACCCTATGGCCCTTTGTAAATATTGTAGCTGGATGTTTCCTCTACAATTTGCTATTGGGAGAATTTGAACTTGTATTCGAAAATTTGGAGTTTCAGTTAGTCAAAGTGGTGCAAATCAAATTAAATTGGCGCCCCGACGCTTTGGACCGCGCCCTCGCACAGAGCGCGTTGCGCCACCACGCGGCAGCAAGCATACCACTGCCGAACATCGACGTCCAGGTCCCCCCGCCGGTCCGCCGTATCCCGAGGCCGCCGCGCCATCATTTGGCCCACCGCCCGAGCAAACCGCCCTGGGGACGCATTCCCGCGCGCATGGCACGCCCGCGAGCGCCGGAGCTGGGCCCCTGCCGCGCCACCCGCCGGCTGGTCGCCTACGCAGGCTCTGCCATGGCCGGGCCCCCTTCCTCCCCTTCTTTCCCTTCGAGGCGAAGCCTCCCGCTTCCTACTCCACTCGCCGCTTACAAAAGGCACGATTTTTTCCCTCCGCGTGCGTGAACTCCGCCACCGCACGCCATGGCCGCCGTCACCGTCGAACTCCCTCTTCCGCTCACTCCCGCAGCCGCATGACACCCCTAGCCTCTCCCCTAGAACATTCTCGACCTACAGCCACCACCCATTGGCCCGCCTTGCCTCGAGCCTCGCCGGAATCCGAGCTGCGGCGGGAGCACCGCCGCTGCCTCGCCGCCGGTGCTCGCCGGAGTCCCATTCACACCGGGCAACTCCTCCAATCGACCCACGGTGAGCTTCTACTCCACCCTGGGTGGTCACACGGCCGAGTCCGGCGACCTTCGCCGCCGGCGAGCCGCCCCTGTGCCGCCGGGGGTACGGCTGTGAGGATTGAGATCTTTGTAGGGTCCTTAGTGTAAACTGAGGGCATATGTGTGATATCCAAAACCTTTCTAGGGGCCTGTTAGTAAATAGATTCTTTCCCCTTTGGTAGTTTTTGGCCAGATCTTAGAAAATTCATAGAAAATCATAGAAAAATCAGAAAAATGTCAACCCGATTTTGTTCGTTTCATTGTGACTAGATCTATAACTATTACAAAGCATGACCATACTTTTGACTAGTAGTTTTTGAACTAAAATTCAAACTTAGTTTGACCTACTTTTGTTGTAGTTCAAAATCTAGATAAGATATGGAGCTGAACTTTGGATATGTTTAGGCCTGTTGCTTTTGTCCATTATCCATATTCAAATCCACACCCACCTCAAATGGGGAGGGTATGAGTAGAAAATAATTATCCATTAAAGAAATGGGGAGGGTAGGGTGTGGGGAGGGTACAAATAATCGATTGGGTATGTATAGAATCTAGTACAAAACTAATTATCCATTGGGTATGGGTGGGATTGGGGAGGATAAGAAGTGGATAATAATTATTTGGATTTGGGTATGAACAAGAGTGGATTTGTCCATACCCTCCCTAGTGGCAGGCTTAGATATGTTGCTAGATATGTCATGTGTAGACTCTGGACCAAAACTTGCACAAAGTTACTTAGTAGATAGTTTAATATGATTTATTTTGCATTTATGCTATATCTGACTTAATGATTTTTGTAGCTAAATATAAATAGATTTTTGTGCTCAATTTCTGGCTATAGTCTTAAAATACCTAGATTCACCTTTTTTGAATTTATCATGATTTTAAGACTGTTAGAAATATTTATTCTTGATTTATGCTTAGATTTAAATATATTTTGCCTAGTTCAAAATCTAGAATAGCCCTTGATATACTTTTTGGGTGCATAGCCTTGTTTTAGGTCAGAAATGATGTGGGAGAAAGTTTGGATCCAGAAGTTGTTTATTTATTTTTATATGCATTTATCTTGTTTTGGTAGCTAATAATTGTCATTTTTTGTATAATTAATTTATAGCTCATCTAAATGTGAACTCTTGCTCGGTGGATTTATTTAGGTCTATAGAGCTTCAGAAACACCACTCACTATATTTTATGATTTAATTTATGGTTAAAAACATTAGAAGCAAAATAAGCTCCATAATAGGTTTAAATTGGAAAAACCACCACTACCACACTTAGTGACCCTATGGATGCGTTGTGGAGCATGATTAGGAGCTGAGAACCACCCTTGCTGTTTTTGTGATTCTGAATTAAGTTAGTTGCATAGATGTGCACACAATCACTATCAAATGGATTAAATAATAAAGCACCACATGACATTCCTTTAATAGGAATAGTATGCTAAATATGTGTTTGTCAAGGTGAATATGGCCAATCATACACTCCATGTTTGTATGTGTTGCATACCATTTTGTTTAATTAATTCCACCCCATTAAATGTTGCATATGCATCCCATGTAGAACTTCCTGACGGTAACTACTTGCTCGTGCCGCAAGTTGAGGAAGGAGGATCTGACCGGGAGCTGCACTTCGTGGAGGTGAACCAGGACACCGAGGAGCCCCAGGCTAGCGTTGCTGACGAAGTCAAGCACCGGAGCAGTAACCTAAGTATTTTTGAAATTATGCAACTATCTATGTATGTTTGTGCATTTATGTTCAGGAGTTGAAATGAAACCCTAGATGCATGATCCCTAGGTACCTATGCCCTTTTACTAGTATGCTAGGTCGATAGTTGCTATGCTATAGGACCCGGTAAAAGTCGAGTGATGTTCGTCACTCGCGAGAATAGGTTCTTATGTTGGAATCATAAGATCATTATAAATGGATTGCTCATGTGGTAAGAGCATGGGATTTGGGCTCCGGTCCAATGGCTTTCGTGGGTTAAGTGTTTGAACGTACTAAGCACTTGTTGGGAATGGGACCGGTAAGCCTAGTACCTTAATGAGGCGGTAAGGGATCTTACTATTACTAATCTTGAGATGTGTCTCACGGCTAGCTACTGGTGGTTCATGTGTGATTCTGGGCGCTAGTGTGAGGCGTGCCAGATAGCCTTGTACCAAAGACTGTAAGATTCGATCCTGAGATGAAGAATTTTGGTAACCGCCTGGTTGGTGAACTCTGTGTGAGGGCATCGTTCTGTGTGTTTAGGTCCACCTTGCATGGTTATAAATCAATCGGTTGTCGGCCTCTCACCTATCTGAGACTACTTAACCAACTGGCCATGATATCCCTTATGATGGAATATTGTCAATATTGATGTTTGATTAATTGTATTGCACAACTTATGCTTGCAATAGCTTGCTCATTTATAAATGGTAATTAACTAGAACTTGAGCTAAAATATTAAAAGTAAGGACCTACTCTTTGTTGCTTTTTTAGCAAAAGAACCCACTAGCCAAAAAACCCTCATGTCTAGAGTTTGGTGATGTAGTTATCACCCGACGGGTAAGACTTGCTGAATATTAGTATACTCAGCCTTGCTATAAATTGTTGATTTCAGGTAATGCTTCTAGTGATGTGTGGCCTGGAGAGATTCCACCCGGCTGGGAGCTAGAATGGGTGGATGACGACGAGTGATGGCATCACGGATGGCCTCCTGTGATGTCTATCGTATCGCTAGTTTATTTTTCCGCTGTTTTCGAACTCTGAATCTTTACTTATCATGTCATGTACCATCAATTGTAATAATTAAACCCTTAGGGGTAGAATTGGATTTAAATTGTGTAATGTACTCTGGAATCGCTTTCGTGTGAGTTTTAATGCATATTGTCGATCCTTTGTTGCTATGTAAGTGATTTCACCGGGCTTGACCCGGCAACTTACGACGAGATGATACTTTATTATCGCTTAATGACCAAAGTGGATTGGTTTAGGCGATAGTACGGTATTTTCTCGGGCGGGTTGTCACAGCTGGTACCAGAGTGATTAATATGCACCAGAGTTTAATTAATAACCTTAATCACTTGTTTTTTGAATAAAACTTGCCAAGATTGATGGTATTTGCAAAATATGTTGGTTCGTTAAGGATGGAAATAGACTGAGAGGCCCTAGAGGGAATTTTTGGGTACTTTCAGGCGGCTTACAAATCTATGGTTTATTTTGCTAACTTCCAGCACTTCTTAAGCCACGTGTTTCATACGTGTGATGTGCCGCATTACGAGTATGCGAGGGTCGATAGGGCAATCCATTCCGCGGATCCTATCTTCTCGGTTGGATGCCCACGTGTGTTATACGTGTGCTTTCCGTATGCGAGTCATACGAAGGATGGCATGCTCTATTCAAGATGAACATGTCATGGGTTGTGATGTCGCCACGTTTTGCCATACGTGTGCGTTCCGCATTACGAATATGCGAGGCAAGGATACACTCCATTCAAACGGAGGGTGTCTGAGGTTGGACGCTGTCCATGAAGCGATAAACGCGTGGGTGCCGTTTCTATGGTGCCGTTTCTATAGTGAACGGTAATGTTTGGGGATGCTTCCGTGAGTGCTGGCACGGAAGGTTCTTTTCTGCAGGTACACTAACAATGCTTCGTTAGTCGCTAAGTGAGAATCGAATAGTTCTCGACTAGTTATTATAGGGAGAGACGAATAAAAGTCTTGCCACCGGCACTAACTTCGATTTTTTTGGCTTGATCGCCTTGTGAGGAGGAATAGGACGTCATGCATCATGTTAAAAATTGTGGAAACTTAAAAATGGACCCATGCATATTTTGTGTTCTCTCTAGGTGAAATTTTGCTAGTTTGTGATTTTTCTTTCATAGCCTCTCACATGTGTAGATATTGTTGCTGTCCAAAATCTGATAGGGCTGTTTGCTTGAATTTTTATGCCATGTTCTGCAAATAATTCAACTAGAAGATCTGTACCAAAGTT
This sequence comes from Cenchrus fungigraminus, assembly GCA_036936925.1. Lineage (NCBI taxonomy): Eukaryota > Viridiplantae > Streptophyta > Magnoliopsida > Poales > Poaceae > Cenchrus > Cenchrus fungigraminus. The sequence continues at coordinate 80,045,725 of CM072772.1, forward strand.
GCTCCATATATAATCTAGTTTTTGGTCGCAAAAGTTCATGGTCATAGCTCATGCAGATCTCAAGTTATACCCAATTTAGTGAACCTATGTCATGCTGTTTTTCCTGGGTACAGTACTCTAAAAATTGCATCTTTTGACCTTGTTCCTATCTGATCTAGCTCAACCTTTGAATACCAAAAATGTGTACCATAAACTTACTGAGTTGCTGATAAACTTTTGGAATTTTTGAGCTTCCGGTTTTTGAGTTATGAATTTTTATTCACGACTGCCAGAATTTTGCACCATTTGACATGTTACTCTCTTATTGAGGTCGAACATGCGTTACATTTTGTACAGATGGCTGCCCCTATTTTTCTCGAGGTTGGCACTGATGGTACGATCCATACCGACGGGCTGCACTGGGACGGATTTCCACGCCTTGCTGGGAGGCACTTAGCGCCTCAGGCTACACCACTCCGCCTATCTACGAGGCGATTGAGTTTGAGGACCTGGGCGTGCCCCACTGCAGGGTGATCGTCACCGTGCCTCCTCACTCGGACCACCCTGACTGGTTCGACCTGAGCTCCGTGTTCTGGGGCCTTCGTGGGCAGGAGATCGTCAAGTCGGCTTCCCTATGGGTGCTGATGGACTTTTGTGACCACAACCCGACTGAGGTGGCCCTGTCGCCGTTTGGGTTGTTCCCGGCAGTGGACCCACACGACCTAGCTTGGCTAGACCGTGTGAGCCACCTGCAGGAGCTACTCCTACTCGCGGTCCCGCTGGACGTCACGCAGACGTTGACGCGTTGCTTGGACGCCTTGTTCACTCTTTGGGCGCTGCGCCACACCACTGAGATTATCCTGAGCCAGCATCTGGAGGCTGCTCAGCTAGCCTAGCACAATCTCTCCACGGCCTACCAGCAGCAGGGTTTCACTCTCTTTCAGGCTCAGCAGGACAACGGTAGACTTCGTACCAGGAGGTTTCAGTTGGAGTTGGAGAGAGGTGACCACTTGCAGAGGATCCTTGACCTTGAGGAAGAGGTCGTTGCCCTTCAGGAGCACGTTGACCAAGGGGATGCAGAGAGGTTGACACTAATTCAGCACATAGCAGAGCTGCAGCAGCATGTGGAGGAGGTGGAGGTGCATGTGGCAGCGTTGCAAGCCACTGTGGCTATGCAGCCGTGTTGACAGTATATATGCGTATCAAACTTCATTTGGGTTGCAAGCGGACAAATCCTCCGTCGTAGTCAAGGGACCCTTCTTCCCTCAAGTGTGAATCCAAGGTATCGAATCCGTGGAACAAATGTGTGATGCAAGAACCAATCTATTAAAGCCGAGAACACTTAGATCTAAAGAACACCAAGAAAACGAATCTAATCTAATGAAAACTGGAGGTAGCAAGAGATAGAGAGGGATAGGTAAAACCAATCTAGAGAGATTGGATCAAGCTCTTGTTGAAGTTCCAAGCGAAGATGAACAAATCAAATCGAATCTCATAAAAAGATTCTTTAAATCGTGGCTTCCGTTCCAACTCCGAAGACGCCCACCTTTTGGAGCCACCATTCTGTCACAACGCACTCCTATTAGTTCGGGTTAGCCTAGGACGAGTCCAATGGACAAGATGAAATCTCTTGGTAGGTCAGGCGTGCACCTCTAGCCACCACGGCTACAAGAACACCCTATATGATCTATCTCAATAATAGATCTTAAAGTGAGAAAAACTAATCGAAGACAAAGTCGTAGAAGAAGCACTTGATCGCTAGAAATCGGATTGCAATGTGAAAATTCAAATCATGAATGATACATGGACAAGATCACCACCGGGAATCCTACCTTGATCTTGCTCCTAGCTCCTGGAACTCCGACGTGGTGTTCCTTGCAAGGTTCCCACGCCGTCTAGGGAAACCCTAGACAACTAGCTCGACCCTCTCCTCTCCGGAATGGTGTCCCTCTCTTCTCTGCTCCTCGGCGGCGAATGGCGAATGACTTGATACGTGGCTCTTGGCAGGGGGACTATAAATAGCCCGGGGGTCGTCTAGGTCAAAGGAGGGGACGAATGGGCCCAGAAATAGGCTGGGCCGACCGGCCTGGGCCCATTCTGGCCCATATCGTGGCCTCCTTCGTCGGCGATGCTTCTCGTGTCTTTTGGAAATTTCCCTCCTCTGCATGTGGGCCCTTGGCGTCAGTTTCTCCGCGATTTGGATAACGCTCCTTGTTGTGCAAGGTTCAGCATTTTCTGTTCAGGTCCTCGGAGTTTTCTGCCTTCTTGGGTTGGTCCTTGGGCTTCTTGGAGTCATGTTCACTTCATTGCTTTACTTGTGCCGGGCTTCATGGTCTTCTCACGAGGCGCTTGATGAACTTTACCCGGAAGTCTTTCCTTTAATGCTAAATTCCTGCATAAACATTAAACTCCAAAACTGACATGAATGAACGAACTTGTTATATCAAGGCGGTTAGTACCAATGGATAAAATATAAAATTGATGCCAACACCGAAGGTAAACTCATGGCTAGGTTGACGGAAATTCACCATCAACATCCCCCCCATGCTTAAACCTTGCTCATCCTCGAGTAAGCCTTCGATCGATATCAGTGTTGCCCTTCATTGCTCAAACCCTGCACTTGATCATACACGAGAAAACAGAATGCTCTCAAAAGTTTAATTCATTAGAGTTCCATAGTGTACTAGCCTTCATCTCTACGGAGGGTGGATATTAATTAAGCTCTTCCCACAAGTATTAAACATGCTCCCAAAATTCAAATGGATCTCAGAAATTTTGAAATAAAGAATGAGTTGAAAAAGAGCTAAACCAAGGTCAAAAATTTAAACCACCTTGCATCTTGCTCATGAACTCTCATCTCATCTTGTCTCTCAAGCCTATTTACTCTACTCCTTTCCCTCTCAAAACATATATATATATGGTAGGCTTTATGTGGAGCTTTTTGGGAAAAGTTTAGTCCTACCAAGATATTATAAATGAGATATTGTCAAAACAAGACAAGCTTCTCATGGTCTTACCAAGACTCGTCAAAAAGGTCATTAGAAAAAAATGTTATATCAAGGAGGGGGAGAGAAAAATACACACACTTTGAGAAAGGTGGACATGTGCAGATGGCAAAGAGTGATCCCGAGGCACAAAGGAAGTCCTCGTTATCGGATTGCACATGGTTAGAAAGATGAGTTTGGACCTTTAATCTTGAAGCTTTTCTGAAATTCCTAATGCATTTAGAGAACCGGGAAGTTCACATTATTTTATTTTTATACATACTCATATTTTTTCTTTCTTATACATATTTCTTCTTTTTTTTTCTTTATCTCTTTTTCTTTTTTTTTCTTTATCTCTTTTTCTTTTTTCACATATTTTTTTATTTTATTTTACTCCCCTTGAACTATAAATTGCATTGTACCTACCTCCTCCCCCATGCTTAGACGTTTGCTCGTCCTCGGGCAAAGATGTGATAGAGATAAGGTAGGTACTAGAAATATTTTTCCTTTAGAGAGATACTTTGAAATCTTCAATCTTGACACCATCTTGCGATCTTCCTTGAGTTGACGATCCATACTCAAATAATAGGTTGTGGTCAAGGAGGTAAACACAAAAGATGACAATTTTGGTTTTAAGGGTGGATATTCGGCGAGGTTTGTGAAATCTCCGATGTGGGGATACACAATGCACGGATAAAAAGGCTAGCAAAAAGATAGATACGCAAAAACGGAATGACCAGCTTCTGTTGACACCGTTTTTTGGAGAAAAAACAGGTCAAAAGGGATAAGAAGGAGCAGCTGATGAAAATAATAGTGCAATCGGCCGATGAGAAGGGAGAAGGCGGAAATCAAGAAGATACGCCAATGGCAAGAACACGGCGGAGGCGGGTCAATCCACGATTGGCAACGGGTCGAGAGTCAGTTTTAGGATAGTTTTACTCCTGCGTGAGTCTTTTTCTATTTTTAGTAGTGTTCGTTTTCCTTAGTTGGAAGTAAACAGTGCCGTAATCGGCTAGGAGTCGGGTTGTCCTCAGGACATAAATTGTGACCCTGCATGGCTGGAAAAAAGTGTACACACCAATATCAAACAAACCGCCTCCGAGCAAACTCTTTACAATTTACAGCATCTACTTTACAGCATCTACTTTTCGGTGACTTCGCCATTGCGTTTTTTCTTTTTTCTACAACGCCGTCCTTCAAGTTCGTCAGGCTGCATCGATCGATCTCCGGCAAGCTTGTGAGTACCGTTTTACCGAATAACCCTAGGCTCTTACCTCCGGGCACATCGCTGAGGTTCCGTCTAGTTCTTTATTCACCCCTTACCGATATTAGCTAGATCTACAAGTTTTCGTACCAATTCTTGTGGTTTTTAGCTTTTATCACCAATTTACTCCACTCGATCTAGATCATATCGGCTCCTAATACTAAAGTGGATTCCGACCTGTTCGAGTGCTGACATCACGATCGGCCGATCCAGCTCATCTATCTACTTACGCACCGCGCTTCGGTCGCTCTCGAGTCGGCCGATCCCGCTTCTCTGTATCAGCCGATTGGTTGGTACACGTGTCACTAAAGGACCATCGGTTCTCTAGCCGATCCCTAATATTTTTCATTGTCAATCAACAAGTCAGATTGGCTGGCACGCCTCGCTACAGACCGGGGAGTCACGTGTATCGCACGCGGAGGTGACGTCCTATTTTCACGTCAACACACTTTTGGCACGCCCAGTGGGACACAAAAAGGTCAACAATGACGAAGAACACGAAGAATTTCGAGGTTGACCCAAGCAATGCTCAACCAATCACAAGAGATCAGCTGAAGGATGCAAATAAAGTTGAGTTTGAAGCTCACATGAAGCGTTATGAAGAACTATGCTTGGCTTCATATGGTCAAACCAAAGGTGGAATTTACAAGAAGAATCCTCTTCTAGCACCTCAGCACATCACCTTCTCAGCTGATCCTCAAGGGCTTCAAGACATGATGAACAAAGCTATGCATCAGACTATGATCGATCAGTTAAAAGTCTTTGCCAACACCATCCAGAACTGTCTGACTGAGACGCTCAAGAAGGGAACAGAAGAGGGATACATGGGACCTGCATACTTTCAGCCAAGGCGAACTCCTCCAGTGTTCCCAAAAGACCAATCGGCTTCTCTGCCGATTGATGATCCGACAGTAGGGGTTACACCATCTCCATAGATCAATGCAACTGCTCCTGATTCTTCATCGGATGCCCAGCCGATTCAGAATCAGAATATTGGGGGTATGTCTAAAGACCCTGCTATTACAATGCCTGAGGTCCAAACTTACTCTGTCCAGGATCAGACGTTCTCAGTACAGAACCCTCATCAAAGATATCCTAGAATGAGAGATCAGGACGGAAGTCTCGCAGGATGGGATTTGCCTCGTGATCATTTTGAGACTGATATCTCAAATTTCTTTGAATCTCAGCCTAAAGAAGTTTCAGAAGTAAAGTACCCGCAATCTTATCAAGCTATGTTTGGGAGTACTCCAGGAACTGTGCATATGACCAAGGAAGGAGTGGAGTTTGTCTACTTCAATCATGGGAGCAAGGCTTTTGAAAGAGTCAAGATCAGTCCAGCTCACGCCCATATGGTCATACCAACGGAAAGAAAAGCTCCTGTTCCACCTCAGAGACCAGCTCCTCAGCTGATCCTAGGGATGCCTGTACAGACTACTCCACTACAGCAGTCAACATCAGTGTAGCCTGTCTTGACCCCAGCTAACACAGTTGCTCATACAAGATCGTCACCTCAGCAGTCGATCAACCAGGGGATGACAAGACAACCAGTAGTACAGCAACAACAGGTGGACCCTGTGCAGACAATGCAGATGCTGCTAAGCCAATTGGCCAGCTCGGGCCAGTTGAACCTGCATCAACCGATTCCATCGGCTAGACAGCCGATCGGACAGACTGCACCTGTGACTAGTCAATCAAATACACAAGGTTCTTCTGGAGCAAAGGCATCGACGGCACCAAATCCACAGCCAAGAACCTTAGAAGAACAAGCTCCAGAGACTCCACCAACTGAGATATGAGCAATAGAACAGATATCTGCTGAATTGAAGTCTCATATGAAGCAAGAATTGATTGACCATGTTTCGGAGACGCCGCAGAGCCAATTTGGGATAAAACCCAAACAACAGACCTACATGTACAGGACACCGTATCCATCTGGCTACGATCAGATACCATTCCTTCCAAGATTCAAGGTGCCAGATTTCTCCAAATTCTCTGGGCAAGATGATACATCCACAATGGAGCATATCGCTCGGTTTATCATACAGTGTGGAGATGCAGGGAATGTTGATGCACTAAGGATACGGTTGTTCTCTTCATCTCTATCAGGGCCAGCATTCTCATGGTTTACCTCATTGCCAGCTAACTCCATCATCAAGTGGTCTGATCTGGAACAACAGTTCCACAATTATTTCTTCTCTGGCATTCATGAGATGAAGATTACTGATCTAACCAGACTCAAGCAAAGGAACGATGAAATAGTTGCTGGATTCGTTCAGAGATTCAGGGAAGTCAGAAACAAGTGCTATAGTCTGAATCTGGGAGACAAGCAACTGGCTGAATTGGCATTCCAAGGGCTCTTGCCAACCTTGAGGGAGAAATATGCATCACATGACTTCGAGAGTCTCAGCCAATTTGTCAGTCGGATGAGTGAGGAAACTGCAAAGTCCTATGAACCTAGATGGAATTTCCAAAAGAAGGTGTCTTATGTGGATTGCTCTGACTCAGAAGATGAAGATAACATGATAGGGCTTGTAGAGTGGGTCAAAGGCAAGAAGACAGTGTCCTGTCCCTTTGGTAAGAAGGAACCAGAAAAATTCGGCTTTGATATCACTAAGGCCGATAAGATATTTGATCTGTTGCTCCAGCAAGGGCAGATCAAACTCTCCCAGTTTCATACTATACCATCTGTAGAGGAGCTCAAAAGGATGAAGTATTGCAAATGGCACAATGCCACGTCGCACGACACCAATGATTGCAAGATCTTCAGACAGCAGATTCAATCAGCTATTGAGCAAGGGAAACTCAAGTTTGAAACCCCTACCAAAGCTGAAAAGCCGATGAAGATTGATCAGCACCCCTTCCTGACTAATACAGTTGAGGTGTCTAGCAAAGACACGTCACATATTAAGTTGCTGACGTCGGAATCGGCTCAAAATAAAGGAGCTGTTGATCCCAAAGTACAAGCAACCGCTGCCGATGTCAAAGGAAAAGGGTTGCTACTTGAAGAAGAAGATCTGAAGTCACGCCGACCTATCACGTCCCAGATGCTGATCAACAAGTTCCAGCGTTGGCAAGAAAAAGCAAGAGAAAGAGAAGAGTGGGCTCGGCGTAATGAAGGACATTGGAGATGTCTGTTCTTCAAGTACTGCCGGGAAGAAGGGATCAAACTGCCGACGGCAGAAAATTGTCCGGAGTGCAACGAGGCTTATAACAATAACAGCTCCTCCAAGAGGGTTTGCTTAAATGATAGAAGGCCTATGACTAGGGATCACCATGAATTTAGCAATCAACGGATCCCAGTTCATCAACGGCTGGGGGGCAAAACTAGTGTCTACGATCGGCTGGGGGGGAAAGGCCAACGTTCATGATTAGCTGGGAGGCTAAGTCAACGAAAGGTCAAATGATTGGTTGGAAGAGATGGCCGATTCTCTGGTCCCTGATGAAGATATCATGTGCCAAGCTCCTGAACGTCGACGCACGCTGCAACTGGATGATGAAGAGTCAAGCTGATCATACAATAAGCCTAATCCACAATGGTGTCCAGATGGCTTGACCAAGTCCCAGAAAAGGAGAGTCTAGCGCCTACGCCAGCTAGAATAGCAAGAAGAAGCAAAGAGACACGTGTTGGATAAGAAGAAGGTTCGGTCTAAAGTATGGCGTCCAAAGCCTATTGCCGATGATGGGAAGGATGATGAACCTAGAGCTGATATAAACATGGTTGTCCTTCTACCAAAAGAGTTCATGGCTCCAGTTGATTTGGATGTGTCCGATGAAGAGCTTGGGATGGCTCAGTTAACACTGGAACCTACACAAGCTATCTTTGAGAAGCCAGAAGATGAGAAAAGACAGCACTTGAAGGCATTGTTTCTCAAAGGCTTTGTCAATGGGAAACCAGTCAACAGGATGCTAGTAGATGGAGGAGCAGCACTCAATCTGATGCCATACACCATGCTGCGCAAGATTGGGAAATCTGATGAAGATTTGACCCAAACCGACATGAAGCTGGTGGACTTTGAAGGCAACGTCTCTCCGGCTCAAGGAGCAATCTGCGTGGAGGTCACCATCAGCAGTAAGACCCTTCCAACCGCTTTCTTTGTCATTAAAGGGAGGGGATCTTATAATCTACTGCTGGGTCAGGATTGGTTACAAGCCAACTGTTGTATTCCGTCCATAATGCACCAATGCATCATCCAATGGATCGGAGATTTAGTGGAGATGGTCAAAGGAGAGACTTCCTTAACAGTGGTAGCTACGGAAGCACAAGGGTGGACCTATGATCGAGTAAGCTGCATATCAGGAAAAGCATGGGATACCAAATATCTCAAAGTGTCCGATTTTTTACTAAAGCCGGTTCAAGTAGTCAGCTCTGATGACAAGATTTAATGGATCAGTTCATAGAAGATGAAGGGAAGCTTGGACATGGGTTTTCATCGGCCGACGAATTGGAGAAAATAGATCTTGGAGATGGAAGCAAACCAAGGCTGACTTACATATGTGCCAAGCTAGATGTAGAATACAAGAAAGAACTGATTGCATTGTTAAAAGAATTCAAGGATTGTTTTGCATGGGAATATTATGAGATGCCTGGCTTAGACCAATCCATTGTTGAGCATCGATTACCTATTAAACTAGGGTATCGACCTTTCCAGCAACACCCCAGGCAGTGTAATCCAAAGATTTATCCTGATATAAAAGCCGAGATAACAAAGTTACTCGAAGCTGGTTTTATTCGGCAATGTCGGTATGCCTAATGGATTTCTAACATAGTCCCTGTCTACAAGAAAAATGGCAAACTACGTGTATGCATTGATTTCAGGGACTTGAACAAAGCGGCGCCGATGGATGGATACCCGACGCCGATAGCCGATGCATTGGTCAACGCCGCTACGGGGCACAAAGTCATTAGCTTCATGGACGGTAATGCTGGATACAATCAAATATTCATGGCTATAGAAGATATTACAAAAACTGCTTTTAGATGCCCTAGTCACGTCGGTTTGTACGAATGGATTGTCATGACTTTTGGGCTGAAGAATGCTGGTGCCACATACCAAAGTGCCATGAATTACATATTCCACGAGCTCATCGGCAAGATAGTGGAGATCTACATTGATGACGTAGTTGTCAACTCAAAGAGCTACAAGGAGCATCTCGCTGACTGTGACAACCCGCCCAGGAAAATACCGTACTATCACCTAAACCAATCCACTTTGGCCATTAAGCGACAGTAAAGTATCATCCTGTCGTTAGTTGCCGGGTTAACGCCCGGTAAATCACTTGGGATTCAAACAGAGGATCGAACATATGCATTAAAACTCACACGAAGGCGAGTCCAGAGTACAGTACACAAATTAAATCCAAATTACCCCTAAGGATTTAATTATTACAAACCATTGTTCATGACATGATAAGTAAAGGTTCAGAGTTCGAAAAGAGCGGAATAAAATAAACTAGCGCAACAGTGAACATCACAGGAGGCCGTCCGTGATGCCATCCCTCGTCGTCATCCACCCATTCCAGCTCCCAGCCGGGTGGAATCTCACCAGGTCAAACAACACCTGCAACAACATTTTTAAAGCAAGGCTGAGTATACTAATACTCAGCAAGACTTAACCGCCGGGTGATAACTACATCACCCAACTCTAGACATGAGAGGCTTTTGGGCCGGTGGAGTTCTTTTGCTGAAAAGCAACAAAGAGTGAGTCCTTACTTTCAATATTTTAGCACAAATTCTAGTTAATTACCATTTCTAGGTGCGCCAACTAATTCAATCAAGACTTGTACAATACAATTAATTCAAGTAGTAATATTCACCAAGTTCCATCTTTAAGGGATATCATGGCCAGTTGATTAAGCAGTCTCCGATAACGGTGAGAGGCCGACAATCGATTGATTTATAACCTTGTATGGTAAACCGAAACACACGGAGGGTGCCCCCACATGGACAACCACCAGGCGGTTCCCAAAAATCCTCGGCTTGGGATCAAAGCTTACCATCCTGGGTACAAGGCTATCTGGCGTACCCCGCAAGGCACGCAGCTTCACACATGTACCCCCCTCCCAGTGGCGAACCGGGCAGGTGACTACTCAAGATTTGTAAGGGTAAGTTTCCGCACCGTCTCATTAAGGTACTAGGCTTACCTGTCCCATTCCCGACAAGTGCTTAGTACGTTCAAAAGCTTAGCCCACGAAAGCCACTGGACCGGAGCCCAAATCCCATGCTCTTACCACATGAGCAATCCATTTATAAAGATCTTATGATTCCAACATAAGGACCTATTCTCGCGAGTGAGAACATCACTCGACTTGTACCGGTCCTATAGCATAGCGCCTATCGACCTAGCATACTAGTAAAAGAACATAGGTACCTAGGGATCATGCATCTAGGGTTTCCATTCAATTCCTGAATCGTAAATGCACAATCATAGCAAAGGTAATTGCATAATTTTTAAAAGACAGGCGTTAATGATCCGGGGCTTGCCTTCACTGGCAAGGTTGGCCTTGGGCCCTTCTGGACTTTGGCCCAGGCCTTGAGCTACGTCCACGAACTGCAGCTCACCGACAGCACCTTTGTCTCCTCCTTCCGGCACGAGCGTATAACTACCGTCGGGAAGATCTACACGAGGGTGCAAAAGCAAGATTTCATTAACGGTTTTGATTTAATTAATCACACAACAACACATGCCAACCATGGGGTGCATGGTTGACCACATTCAACTAGATATTAACATACATTCAGCATACTCTTCCAATAAAGGAACGATATGTTGCTCTTTATTAATCATTCTTTTTGGATAGTGACCGTGTACACATTTATGCAAATAAATTAATTTAAAATCACAAAACAACAAGGGGTTGTGACACTTAGCCTTTAACAAGATTAACAACACATACATAAAGCCATTTGGTGTGGATGTGGTGACTTTTCCAATTTAACTTAATATTAAGCTCAAATAGCTTCCATAGCTTTTATTCATAAAACAAATTTATAACATTCAGTGGGGTGTTTTATGAAGCACTACAAACCTAAACCAAGCCACTGCACACACATGCACACTTAGGAGAGCTATGAAATTAAATTTACCGAAAATAACAAAAGCTAGCTACCAAAACATGATAAATGCATATAAAATGAAATACACAACAAATGGATCCCAACTTTCTTAAACATGGCCTCTGGTCCAAAACTAAGCTAGGCATGCAACATATACACCTAGAGCTACTCTAGATCTTGGGCTATGCATTTATATAGAAAATTAGGCATAAAACAAAATTAAATATTTCTGACAGATATAAAATCGTGATTAATTCACCAGAGATGTATTTAGGCATAAAAAGATCACATCCAGAAGTGGAGCACAAAAATCTATGTATTTTTAGCCACAAAAATCATTTAGATAGATTCATCATAAATATAAAACAATTCATAACAAAAGATATACATAGTAACTTTCTGTAATTTTTGGTACAGCAGCTAGACATGGTCTAACACACAACATATCCAAAATTCAGCTATAGAACACTTGTAGATTTTGAACTACAACAGATCTAGGTTTGACAGTTTTCTATTTTTCGTGCAAAAACTATCACTCAAAAGTAGGGTCATGCTTTACAAAAGTTGTAGGGTTATTCATCAAAAATCCAAAAAAAATTGAGTTTGCATTTTTCTGATTTTGCTACTATTTTCTACGGATTTTACAAGAATTAGCATAAATCAAACACTATTGAAGAAACTATTTTGCAACAAGGTCCCTGGGAGTTTTTGATTACTTACAGATAGGCCCTTTCTTTGCAGATCGACCCTTGGAAAGACTCGAGGCCTCGCAATTGGGTCCTCGGGGTGCGGCCGGCGGCGGTCCGGCCGAATTCCGGCGAGCCCTCGCCGGAGATGGCCGGGGAAGGGGCTGGGGAGGACCACAAGCTCGCCTGGTACTGATTCGTGGCCGGAGTTGTGGAGGAACGGCCGTCGGAGACGGCATACAGTGGCGTAAGGCGATGGCGGCCGCTGGAGGTCCAACTCCGGCGAGACGGCGGCCAATGCTGGGCAACAAGTGACACGGGAAGCTGTGCTAGGAGGTCAAGGCGATGCTAGCGTGCTCAATTTGGCATCTTGTGGCATGGAACGTGGAGCTCCCCGTGGTGGCGTCCATGGCGGACGGCGGCGGCGTGGAGTGGCCGGCGGGGCAGCTGCTCCGCGCGGAGGGAGTGGCTAGCTTATAAAGGCCGAGCGAGGTGTCTTCGAGGCGAAGGAGAAGCTAGGGGAGGAGAGGGGCCCGGGACGGCTGCCGGTGGCAGTGTGGCATGGCGTAGGGGCCGGCGGCCAGTGCCGACACGCAGCACGCCGAGGGGGCCAGGCAAGGGGGGGTCCGGAGCCTCAGTCCGTGTGCGTCAGAAGGTGTGTGGCACGTGGGACCCACGCCGCATCGGGCTCGAGGTCGCGGGGGACCCGGACGCCGAGAGAGTCAGGCGCCGCGTGGCGGGGCGCACGCGGGCGTTCTGGCACGGGAACGCGGTGGCGCTCACGACGTCGCCCGGTTCTCGTTCCGTTTAGCTGTGTTCGACCGAGAAAATCTCCAAAAACTTGAACTAAAGTGCACTAAGTTGCAAATAGCAAAGTTGTAGATCAAAGATCCCTCTACAACTTTTACAAAGGCTGGCCTATGCTTTGCTCAATGGTTTGAGCATGAACTGCAGGCAAAGTCGCTGGTTTTCATGGCGCCGGTGAACAGTGAATGCTGAGTCTGACTGAGATTTTCACCAATTTCCACTCCAAATATCAAATGCCGCCAATTACGAAAAGTGTGTCCCTCGAAAAGACGAACAACTTTTATATTGGCCGATTTTGAAGTGTTTAGGTGAAAATTTGAGAACGCGGCAAAAGTTCCAAAGGGGGTCCAAAGACATAGGGGTTTGACCCTGCCTTTGGCCAAGGTTTGACCACAAGGGTGTGTTGGCTTGATTAAGAGGGTCATTAGTGATTGTTGACTAGGTTTTCAAGGTGATGACCCAGGTTGACCAAGGTCAACAGGTTTGACTCAGTTGATTCGGTCATTAGCACTAATAAGGCTAATTAAAAACCTGGGGCGTCACAGCCTACCCCCCTTAAAAAGAATCTCGTCCCGAGATTCGAAAATCCAAGGACAAGGTAGGGGAGGATGTTTTTTTTTATTTCTGACTCACCTTGGGAAGCAATCGCGATGTGATTATAGGTCAAAGAATATAACCATCATCGGTTCAAGGTTAGCCCATAAGAGTAGCCCAGGGTGATAAGGTCATAGAGAGCTTTTGCAGGGAGTTTATTTGCGGATGCAAGCGGAGAAAGGATGAGGAGATGAGTTGGTATAGGAATTTCAGAACAATCTTGCTCACATGTCATTTAACTTGTGAATTTGGGTGGTATCGATTCGCTACACTACAGTGCAATGATTTTAAAAGTTGGTGCGATGCACATGTTTATGAAGGCATGATGCACATGTTCATGCGGTATGGTGCTCATGATGCATGTTTGCATGGCTCGGCTACCCACAGAATGAGTTAGTGATTGAGATGAAAAACATAGGTTGAGAAGGAGTATATGTGTGGCGAGTCACATTCTCACAACCAAGATACCTAGCGCGCCCCTAGTGGTAATCATATGGCTGCAGCGCACAAGATGCCCTAGGTTCCGTCGCGGCACCTTTAGTTATGGGACAACAACATCACCAATCAAAAGAAGGATAGAGGAGAAAAATTGAAATCTTCCATGCGTAAGCACATTAGTTCACCCAAGGTTCCCAAATGCACGTGTTATGCAAATGCATACCCAAAAAGTGACACATTTTTTTTATTCAAAATGTTGTGAGCAAGATCCAGAAGAATAAGTTCAAGATGGAGAGATCGAATTGATCAAGACAAGGATATCACTACAAGGAATAGCTTAGTGCTTCAACAGGTATAAATACCCGGGGGTGGAAGGGATACATGTTGATGGAGATGACAGGTTGACAGGAGAAGATTACAACTGAAGATTGAACTGTAAGATCAAGACATTACCCAACTGACATGGTAGAACAGAAAAAGTTCTTTTCTCACGTTGGGCAAAACTGGGGTAGTCATGTGTACAAGGGTATAGTTGTATGTTAGAACTCGAAGCGAGCATACCTACATAATGACATAAAGTTCTGGCAGTTGTGAACAAAAATTCATAACTTAAAAATCAGAGTCCCAAAAATTCCCAAATTTTTGTAGCAACTCAGCAAGATTATGAGGCACAGTTTTGGGTAAACAAAGATTGATCTAGAAGGGTTAGGAAGGTGCTCAACTAATCAAGGTTTCTGATTGGTTCCTGGAAAAACAGCAGGACAGATATTCACTAATCTGAGCATAACTTGAGATATACAAAAGCTATGACCGTGAACTTTTGCGAGCAGGAACTAGATTAGATATGGAGCAACTTTGGTAGAGATCACCTAGGCAAGTTGATTCTTGAACAAGGTGCAAAGACCTAAGCAAACAGCCACAACAGGTTTGGACAGCAACACATCGACACCTGAGAGGCTATGCAAAGAGAAGTCACACTAGCAAAAATTTCCTTAGAGAGCACATAAAACAAACAAGGGTTCAGTTTTAGGTTTCCACAATTTTTAGCATGATGCAAGACGTCCTATTCGTCCTCACAAGGCGATCAAGCCAAAAATCGAAGTTAGTGCCGGTGGCAAGGCATGTACGCGTTTCTCCCTATAATAACTAGTCGAGAACTAGTCGATGCTCACTTAGCGACTTACGAAACGTGGTTAGTGTACCTGCAGAAGATCACAGAACACAACGAACCTTTCGTGCCAGCACTCATGAAAGCATCCACATACATTACCGTCCACTATAGAAACAACATCCATGCGTTTATCGCTGCATGGACAACGTCCAACCTCAGATACTCTCCTTTTTGAATGGAGTGCATCCTTGCCTCGCATATTCACAATGCGGAACGTCCACGTATGGCAAAACGTGGCGAGACACAGACGTGACGGTGGGTTCCCTTTGGATTAGGTCCCATCCATCCCTCACATGACTTTCATGTGGTACCACCACGTATGGCAAAACGTGATGAGCTAGTATGGTTGTACAGAAAGTAAGTTCTGACAAGAATAAAATGTGCTGGAAGTTAGCAAAATAAACCATAGATTTGTAAGCCACCTGAAACAACCCAAAAATTCCCTCTAGGGCCTCTCGGTCTAAATCCATCCTTAACGGACCAACGTATTTTGCAAATCCAAACAATCTTGGCAAATTTTATTCAAAAACCAGTGATTAAGGTTGTTAGTTAAACTCTGGTGCATATAATCGCTCTGATACCAGCTGTGACAACCCGCCCAGGAAAATACCGTACCATCGCCTAAACCAATCCACTTTGACCATTAAGCGACAGTAAAGTATCATCCTGTCGTTAGTTGCCGGGTTAACGCCCGGTAAATCACTTGGGATTCACACAGAGGATCGAACATATGCATTAAAACTCACACGAAGGCGAGTCCAGAGTATAGTACACAAATTAAATCCAAATTACCCCTAAGGGTTTAATTA
Source organism: Cenchrus fungigraminus (assembly GCA_036936925.1). NCBI lineage: Eukaryota > Viridiplantae > Streptophyta > Magnoliopsida > Poales > Poaceae > Cenchrus > Cenchrus fungigraminus. Next base: position 80,061,511 of record CM072772.1, read on the forward strand.
TTACAAACCATTGTTCATGACATGATAAGTAAAGGTTCAGAGTTCGAAAATAGCGGAATAAAATAAACTAGCGCAACGGTAAACATCACAGGAGGCCGTCCGTGATGCCATCACTCGTCGTCATCCACCCATTCCAGCTCCCAGCCGGGTGGAATCTCACCAGGTCAAACAACACCCGCAACAACATTTTTAAGGCAAGGTTGAGTATACTAATACTCAGCAAGACTTAACCACCGGGTGATAACTACATCACCCAACTCTAGACATGAGAGGCTTTTGGGCCGGTGGAGTTCTTTTGCTAAAAAGCAACAAAGAGAGAGTCCTTACTTTCAATATTTTAGCACAAATTCTAGTTAATTACCATTTCTAGGTGCGCCAACTAATTCAATCAAGACTTGTACAATACAATTAATTCAAGCAGTAATATTCACCAAGTTCCATCATTAAGGGATATCATGGCCCGTTGATTAAGCAGTCTCCGATAACGGTGAGAGGCCGACAATCGATTGATTTATAACCTTACAAGGTAAACCTAAACACACGGAGGGTGCCCCCACATGGACAACCACCAGGCAGTTCCCAAAAATCCTCGGCTTGGGATCAAAGCTTACCATCCTGGGTACAAGGCTATCTGGCATACCCCGCAAGGCACCCAACTTCACACATGTACCCCCCTCCCGGTGGCGAACCGGGCAGGTGACTACTCAAGATTTGTAAGGGTAAGTTCCCGCACCGTCTCATTAAGGTACTAGCCTTACCGGTCCCATTCCCGACAAGTGCTTAGTACGTTCAGAAGCTTAGCCCACGAAAGCCACTGGACTGGAGCCCAAACCCCATGCTCTTACCACATGAGCAATCCATTTATAAAGATTTTATGATTCCAACATAAGGACCTATTCTCGTGAGTGACGAACATCACTCGACTTGTACCGGTCCTATAGCATAGCGCCTATCGACCTAGCATACTAGTAAAAGAACATAGGTACCTAGGGATCATGCATCTACGGTTTCCATTCAATTCCTGAAACGTAAATGCACAATCATAGCAAAGGTAATTGCATAATTTTTAAAAGACAGGGGTTAATGATCCGGGGCTTGCCTTCACTGGCAAGGTTGGCCTTGGGCCCTTCTGGACTTTGACCCAGGCCTTGAGCTACGTCCACGAACTGCAGCTCACCGACAGCACCTTCGTCTCCTCCTTCCGGCACGAGCGTATAACTACCGTCGGGAAGATCTACACAAGGGTGCAAAAGCAAGATTTCATTGACGGTTTTGATTTAATTAATCACACAACAACACATGCCAACCATGGGGTGCATGGTTGACCACATTCAACTAGATATTAACATACATTCAACATACTCTTCCAATAAAGGAACGATATGTTGCTCTTTATTAATCATTCTTTTTGGATAGTGACCGTGTACACATTTATGCAAATAAATTAATTTAAAATCACAAAACAGCAAGGGGTTGTGACACTTATCCTTTAACAAGATTAACAACACATACATAAAGCCATTTGGTGTGGATGTGGTGACTTTTCCAATTTAACTTAATATTAAGCTCAAATAGCTTCCATAGCTTTTAGTCATAAAACAAATTTATAACATTCAGTGGGGTGTTTTATGAAGCACTACAAACCTAAACCAAGCCACTGCACACACATGCACACTTAGGAGAGCTATGAAATTAAATTTACCGAAAATAACAAAAGCTAGCTACCAAAACATGATAAATGCATATAAAATTAAATACACAACAAATGGATCCTAACTTTCTCACACATGGCCTCTGGTCCAAAACTAAGCTAGGCATGCAACATATACACCTAGAGCTACTCTAGATCTTGGGCTATGCATTTATATAGAAAATTAGGCATAAAACACAATTAAATATTATTGACTGATATAAAATCGTGATTAATTCACCAGAGATGCATTTAGGCATAAAAAGATCACATGCAGAAGTTGAGCACAAAAATCTATATATTTTTTGCCACAAAAATCATTTAGACAGATTCATCATAAATACAAAACAATTCATAACAAAAGATCTACACAGTAACTTTCTGCATTTTTTGGCGCAGCACCTAGACATGGTCCAACACACAACATATCCGAAATTCAGCTACAAAGCACTTGTATATTTTGAACTACAACAGATCTAGGTTTGACAGTTTTCTATTTTTGAGGCAAAAACTATCACTCAAAAGTAGGGTCCAGCTTTACAAAAGTTGTAGGGTTCTTCACCAGGAATCCAACAAAATTGAGTTTGCATTTGTCTGATTTAGCTACTATTTTCTACGGATTTTACAAGAATCAGCATAAATCAAACACTATTGAAGAAATTGTTTTGCAACAAGGTCCCTGGGAGTTTTTGATTCCTTATGGATAGGCCCTTTCTTTGCAGATCGATCCCTAGAAAGACTCGAGGCCCCGCAATTGGGTCGCGAGACGGCGGCCAATGCTGGGCAACAAGTGACACGGGAAGCTGTGCTAGGAGGTCAAGGTGATGCTAGCGTGCTCAATTTGGCAGCTTGTGGCTTGGAACGGGGAGCTCACTGTGGTGGCGTCCACGGCGGACGGCGGCGGCGTCGAGTGGCCGGCGGGGCAGCTGCTCCGCGCGGAGGGAGTGGCTCGCTTATAAAGGCCGGGCGAGGTGTCTTCGAGGCGAAGGAGAAGCCAGGGGAGGAGAGGGGCCCGGGACGGCTGCCGGTGGCAGTGTGGCATGGCGTAGGGGCCGGCGGCCAGTGCCGACATGCGGCACGCCGAGGGGGCCAGGCAAGGGGGGGTCCGGAGCCTCGGTCCGTGTGCGTTGGAAGGCGTGCGGCGCGTGGGACTCACGCCGCATCGAGCTCGAGGTCGTGGGGGACCCGGACGCCGAGGGAGTCGGGCGCCGCGTGGCGGGGCGTGCGCGGGCGTTCTGGCGCGGGAACGCGGCGGCGCTCACGATGTCGCCCGGTTCTCATTCCGTTTAGCTGTGTTTGACCGAGAAAATCTCCAAAAACTTGAACTAAAGTGCACTAAGTTGCAAATAGCAAAGTTGTAGATCAAAGATCCCTCTACAACTTTTACAAAGGCTGGCCTATGCTTTGCTCAATGGTTTGAGCATGAACTGCAGGCAAAGTCGCTGGTTTTCATGGCGCTGCTGGACAGTGAATGCTGAGTTTGACTGAGATTTTCACCAATTTCCACTCCAAATATCAAATGCCGCCAATTACGAAAAGTGTGTCCCTCGAAAAGACGAACAACTTTTATATTGGCCGATTTTGAAGTGTTTAGGTGAAAATTTGAGAACACGGCAAAAGTTACAAAGGGGGTCCAAAGACATAGGGTTTGACCCTGCCTTTGATCAAGGTTTGACCACAAGGGTGTGTTGACTTGATTAAGAGGGTCATTAGTGATTGTTGACTAGGTTTTCGAGGTGATGACCCAGGTTGACCAAGGTTTGACCAATGTCAACAGGTTTGACTCAGTTGATTCGGTCATTAGCACTAATAAGGCTAATTAAAAACCTGGGGCGTCACATTGACCTACGAAGAACATTAGAATGCACAAGAAAGCATGGTTTGAAGATGAATCCCAACAAATGTGCTTTCGGTGTTTCAGCTGGTCAATTCTTGGGTTTCTTGATACACGAAAGAGGGATTGAAGTTGGTTGGAAGTCAATTAGTGCAATTGATAAGATAGAGGCACCATCAAACAAGAAGGAGCTTCAATCATTGATCGGCAAGATCAATTTTATCAGAAGATTTATATTTAACCTGTCTGAAAGAATGCAGCCATTCACACCTCTATTGAAGCTCAAGGCCGATCAGAAATTTGTATCGGGAGAAGAGCAACAGACGGCTTTGGACAACATCAAGCAATACTTAAAGTCTCCTCTTGTCCTAATGCCCCCTCAAGACAAAATGCCGTTCAAACTATATCTATCGGCTGGTGAGTGGGCTATTGGATCGGCCCTTGTACAAGAGTTCAAAGGAAAAGAGCGAGTCATATACTTCGTAAGTAGAAGGCTCTTGGAGGCAGAAACAAGATATTCAGCGGTGGAAAGATTGTGCTTGTGCTTATATTTCTCATGCACAAAATTGAGGCCTTATCTATTAATTATTGAATGCGTCGTGGTTTGCAAAGATGACGTGGTCAAGCATATGCTGTCTTTGCCAATTTTGAAGGGCAGGATCGGGAAGTGGATCTTAGCTTTGTCAGAATTTGACTTGACCTACCAATCGACCAAAGCAATCAAAGGATAAGTAATGGCCGATTTGGTAACTCAGCATTGTGAGTCTGAGATTACAGTTGTAGAACCTGTTCCATGGACCATGTTCTTTGATGGGTCCTCTTGTGGAGTAGGAGCTGGGATTGGAATTGTCCTTATTTCACCTCAAAGAGCAAATTATGAATTTTCCATCCCAATCGAGAAAACTTCAACCAACAATCAGGCTGAATATCAGGCAGTATTAAAAGGGATAAATCTGCTACGAGAAGTTAATGCGGAAGCTATTGAGATATTTGGAGATTCTCAACTCGTGCTAAATCAATTGACAGGAGAGTATGAATGCAAAGATGACATATTGAGGATTTATCATGAAGAATGTCTTCAGTTACTTAGAGAGTTCAAGATAGTAAAACTCGAACATATCCCTAAATGTCACAACAGTGAAGCTAATCGGCTGGCTCAAGGAGCGTCAGGTTATCGGCCGATCATAGCTGTAGAGCTATCAACCGAGGATTGGAGGAAGGAAATAATGGATTATCTGAAAGATCCATCCAAGAAGGTTGGCAAATAATTGAGGTACAGAGCCATTAAATACGTTTTATTAGAAGATGAGTTATACTACCGCACCATCGACGGGGTTCTGCTCAAATGTCTTGGTGAAGAAGAGGCTAAAACCTTAATGGGAGAAATTCATGAGGGAGTTTGTGGAGACCATCAATTGGCATTCAAGATGAAGTGGATGATCAGAAATAACAACTATTATTGGCCAACGATACTGGAAGATTGCTTCAAATACTACAAAGGATGCCAGGAGTGTTAGAAGTTTGGAAGCATTCAAAGAGTTCCAGCGTCGGCAATGAACCCAATAATCAAGCCATTGCCGTTCAGGGGTTGGGAAATCGATCTGATTGGACAAATATATCCACCATCGAGTAAAGGTCATAAATTTGTACTAGTGGCTACGGATTACTTCACGAAGTGGGTTGAAGCCATCCCGATCAAGACTGTGACATCAGGCAATATGATTGATTTTGTTAAAGAACATATTGTCTATCGGTTTGGTATACCTCAAACCATTACAACCGATCAAGGGAGTCAATTCACTTCAGGGGAATTTGAGGAATACACAAACTCTCTGGGGATCAAGCTTTTGAACTCGTCTCCCTACTATGCCCAAGCAAACGGATAAGTAGAAGCAGCGAACAAAGGCATCATCAAGTTGATCAAGCGTAACATCGATGAGAATCCCAAACGGTGGCACACAATCCTTAATGAAGCGTTATGGGTGTACAGGATGGCATGCCATGGGGCAACCAAAGTGTCACCGTATCAACTAGTGTATGGTCATGATGTTGTATTGCCTTGGGAATTAAACACCGGATCCAGAAGGACTTCTTTACAAGATCAGTTATCAGCTGATGATTTTTCAGCCATGATGAAAGAAGAACTGGAAGACCTTGCTGGTAATCGACTAAGAGCCTTGGAGAATATCGAGAAGAGCAAAAGGAGAATAGCTAAATGGTATGATAAGAAAGTCAAAAAAGAGTTTGCCAAATGAGATGTGGTTTGGAAACTTATATTACCAATCGGCTCTAGAGACCCAAAGTACGGGAAGTGGTCGCCAACATGGGAAGGACCGTATCGTATCAGCCAATGTGTGCCAGGCAATGAATATATCTTAGAAACGCTGGAAGGAGAAAAGTTCGCCAGAGCACTAAATGGAAAATACTTGAAGAAATACTATCCAAGCATATGGGTAGACGCTTAATCAAATCAGAGCCTAAACGGCCGATTAAAAGACTCAAGTTACAGCCGATTGCAAGTGTAATCGTCTTCAGTATGAAATAGCCGATCATCAAAACATGTTCAGTTCCAGATCATGGCCGATGTACAAATTGCCCTTAGAACAAATATAGATATATATTTCTCATCTTCGTTTACAATGATGATGTTACAGTGTAGATCTAAGGAATATATTGAGAGGACAAGTCGAGATGAATCCCGACGGGTCGATTACATTCATCATCACTAGAGAGGTGACGGGGCGAAGAAAGAGAAAAACAAAAAGGAAGCGTACATTTGACAAAGATGAATCACCAGATTCTGTGATTCTTCCCGTCAAGATTGTTTGGAAAGAAGACATAGGGTTGTTCTTCTTTCCGGAACACCCAGGGACGATCTCCGCCTTCCTCCATCAGCTGATGCACCCAAGACATGTCACAAGGGTTCTTCTAGCTGTTAGACCTCCTGGCTTCACAAAAGGAGACTAGAGAGAGGAGCATGTCCTAGGCTATATCACAAGAATTCTTCTAGCCATCAAAGATCAGAAAAGAAAAGGAAGACCGAAGAGTAAGATCCTAAAGCTTACTGGATCTATATTTTGAGCCATGAGCAAAGGAGAGATGTGTTCTCCATGAGGAATGAGGGCGGTTATTTATAACCAAGGCACCGAAAGAGATAAGGATGAGGAAATCGGAAAAGACGGAAGCCAAAAATACTAGATCCGGTAGAAGGGGAAACAGAAGACCCGTGAATGGTTCATTTCCCAAAGGATGACCAAAATACAATACCCCAAAATAGGGTTGGCTCAGACCTGTCACGAGCAATAGGGAGTCTTCTCAAAAAACACATCCGTGAACTACAACATAGTTCACAGAAATCTTCTGCCCAACGTTGCAGACAGAGTCGGCAAGCTCACTAACAGCACCCAGGAGAAATGCCATTTCAAGCAAGAGTCTGTCAATGACCAGTGGCAATCGTTATCCCCTAAGGAGTTTTCTAGGAAAAGATGCCTCTCATGCCTAAGAGCTAATGCCTACATCCGGGAAATCCAAAAGCCTGGAGAAGCCGTGGGAAAACCCCTTGATAAAAGTGTGAGTCTTATAGGGAAGAACCAAAAGTGTCACATGGTGAACAATAGAAAAGTGTCAGATGATATGCTGCATTGAGAGGATAGGACACTATCGGTGAAAGTAATGGAGGCTGATCGCATCGGCCACATGGAGAGATTTGGCTTTCTTTCGAATCAAGGAGGATACTGGTTTCGAGAAAATTTCGGAGCAAAAGATTATTTACTCCGAAACTGGGGGGCATGTGTTGATACCATTTTTGGAGAAAAAACAGGTCAAAAGGGATAAGAAGGAGCAGCCGACAAAAATAACAGTGCAGTCGGCCGATGAGAAGGGAGAAGGCGGAAATCAAGAAGATACGCCAAAGGCAAGTACACGGCGGAGCCGGGTCAATCCACGATAGGCAATGGGTCGAGAGTCAGTTTTAGGATAGTTTGACTCCAGCGTGAGTCTTTTTCTATTTTTAGTAGTGTTCGTTTTCTTTAGATGTAAGTAAACAGTGCCGTAATCGGCTAGGAGTCGGGTTGTCCTCAGGACATAAATAGCGACCCTGTGTGGTCGGAAAAAAGTGTACACACCAATATCAAACAAACAGCCTCCGGGCAAACCCTTTACAGTTTACAGCATCTACTTTACAGCATCTACTTTTCGGTGACTTCGCCACTGCGTTTTTTCTTTTTTCTACAACGCCGTCCTTCAAGTTCGTTGGGCTGCATTGATCGATCTCCGGCAAGCTTGTGAGTACCATTTTACCGAATAACCCTAGGCTTTAACCTCCGGGCGCATCGCTGGGGTTTCGTCTAGTTCTTTATTCACCAATTACCGATATTAGCTAGATCTACAAGTTTTAGTACCAATTCTTGTGGTTTTTAGCTTTTATCACCAATTTACTCCACTCGATCTAGATCCTATCGGCTCCTAATACTATAGCCGATTCCGACCTGTTCGAGTGCTGACGTCACGATCGGCCGATCCAGCCGATCTATCTACTTATGCACCCGTGCTTCGGTCGCTCTCGAGCCGGTCGATCCCGCTTCTCTGTATCGGCCGATTGGCTGGTACACGTGTCACTGAAGGACCATCGGTTCTCTAGCCGATCCCTAATATTTTCCATTGTCAATCAACAGGTCAGATTGGCTGGCACGCCTCGCTACAGACCGGGGAGTCATGTGTGTCGCGCGCGGAGGTGACGTCCTATTTTCGCGTCAATAGCTTCTTAGTCTCGGGCCAGAGAAATCAAGCCCTGAATTAACTCACCCAAAAATAAACCTTGTATACTAAGTTTTTGTACTCAAATAAATATATGGCTCTGGATAGGTAGAACAACATGCAAGCATTACTTTTAAGAACAAAAATAAACCATCTTTAACCCATCCAAAACTTGAGAGCATAAGTAAAACTATGGGTCTTATCTTTATCATAACCTCCGCAAAAGATTAAGCTAGCATTTAGATTAATTTCATATTTGCATTTTAAGAGAGCATTAGCTTAATCATGCATAAAACAAGTACAAAGATAAACAAAGCGGCAACTATCATCATATATCAACATGGCGCAAACTTTCTATCTTTGCCAAAGGTAAAAACAAGGTGGTGATTTTATTCATGATGAAATAAAAACTAACACACATGCTGAAAATAAATAAAAACTAAAAATACTACGCATACATAGGTGCACACAAGCTAAAAATTAAAGAAACGGAAAAAGGGAAAATTAAACAAAGTAAAACAAGCTTCTCCTCTCTCTAATCTTCCGCCGGTGGTTGATATTGGTAATCTTGATTATTGTACCCTTGCTCATAATAGGATTGCACCGCTCCTCTTATGAATTGTTCTAGCGGTGCTAGGTGAAGGCGGCCAAGCTCAAAAGTGATGTTTGCATTTCCTTCACCCATTTGATTTGCATTAGTTTGGATGGCTGCAATATTTTGCATGTTTCTTGCAGCATATCCTCCAATGATGGCCACACTTTGTTGTGGTTGAGGGAGGTGTTCATATTGCTCCGCAAAGGCTACGTTGGGTAGCGCAAAATTTGCTGGGGGCATGGCTGCACCACTCCACATGCTTGCATTGGTACGCCTCCGCAGTGTCTTGGCGGCACCGGAATTCCTCCATATGGTGGTACATAATTTTGGGGAGCACCTTCTTCTTCTTGGGCTGCGGAAGAACCTTCTTCTACAATCCTTCCTCTTTTGTTTTTCTTCGCCGGCACAAGAAGTCCTTCCTCTAACCAATCTTCTTTCCCCTCAATAAATAGTCTTAGTCTTGCATCCGGTAGGGGTAAATTTACTTTGGCCACTTTGAAGCCTCCTCTCTCATCTCTACTTATGTATTTTCCTTGCTTCAAATAATCAATTCCTAGAGAAGTCCCAACTAGGAGATACTCCGGGTTTCTTGGAATTCCCGGTTTCAATGAGATGGCCAACATGGAGAGGTAACACCCCGAACCAATGTCTCCGGATCCCGATATTTCTTTGCAACACCACCGATTGAACATAAGGTGTGAGGGGTCGATTGGATGCCCAACAATCAAAGCCGAGTAAAGCCAATTCAACTCCATGTTGGTAATCTTGGTCTCTTTAATTCTCCCCAAAATCCTTTTGCACATCTGTTGACGCGAAAATAGGACGTCACCTCCGCGCGCGACACACGTGACTCCCCGGTCTGTTGCGAGGCGTGCCAGCCAATCTGACCTGTTGATTGACAATGGAAACTAAGAGATCGGCTAGAGAGCCGATGTGTTTTCCGATAAAATCGTAACAGCTGAACAGCCGATACGGGTTGAACAGATCGGCTAGATCAGCCGATATGATGACATAGGCAGAGCGTAAGCCACCAGAGGCAACTCAAACAAAGCTACGTGACCAACACTTGAAACAGATCTAGCCGGCTATGTGATAATTAAAAATAGTAATAATAATGCGATAAAAGCCGACAGGAAGCCATCTCAAGCTAGATAATTGGTGATAAAAACTAGAACAACAAGAATTGAGGTAAAACTTGCTAATCTAGCTGATATCGATAATTTGGTGAATAAACCTAGAAGAAACCACAATGATGCGCCTGGTGGTTAAAGCCTAGAGATTAATCGGTAAAGCGGAACTCACCAGCAAGTCGGAGATCGAAGTGATGCAGCCCGTCGAGTTTGCGAGAACTCGTGAAGAAGAAAAAGGTACGATGGCGAAGTCGCTAAAAAGTAAATGCGGTAAAGTAGATGCAAGAATTGTAAAGGGGTTTGCCAAGAGGCGGTTTTGATATTGATCGTGTGATAATTCTATTACAATAGCCAGGGCTTATATTTATACCCTGGGCTCCTCTAGACTCCTGCAGCCAGAAGGGCTCAAAACTTCCTAATTAAAGACTCCTGACGAGTTACACAACCAACCGACACAAACTCCCCTAGTTATATGTTTAAATTAAAGGAAATACTAAGATACATGGACTCTATTTCCCATTACGTAATAAAGCTTCCTCTGACTTATCCGGCAAGAGAGCAACGCGCAGGCGTAATCAACTGGGACTCCTTATGTGGCTTCTTTATCTTAATCACATTTCCTTCTGTGTGGTTCTTTCCTTGATCATGCTTTGCATTAAGCACCTGCATGTCCTGACGTCATCCTAGCTTCCTGCCTGGCCGATCATCACTGTTGGCCAATTTAACTACTGTTGCCGATCCTTGCCAATATGTTGGTGGTCAATCATCCCTCACTGATTGCCTCGTGCATGCTCTCACAAATAATAGGAGCCTTGTACTCATATGTGTCTTGGCTATGCTAGCCTCTTTTCTCGTACGAGCTTCCTCTTTTCTTTCTTTAATCTCCTTTAGTGCTGATAACTCTCCGATGCATTCACGCATACGCCTGCGTGTACTTGTCTCATGCATGTGTGCTGACTTCATCGGCTGATATTTCCTTGCCCATCTCTTCTCCTGGTTCTTCTCTGCCAATTACCAAGCCAAGATTATTTGACTCTGGATTTGGTCAAAATCCGGTGTCAACACAAGCCCCCCAATTTCGGAGTATGAAAGATTCATGCTTCGAAATTCTATAAATCCAGAACTTCCATCTTCTGACTGATGCAAACTGCTCCATTACTTCAACCTTTCCGGAGGTACTTTCTCATAGCCGATATTTATACAATATCTTGGCCATTCTGAATAATTAAGGTAACTCTACTCCTCCTAGTCGATCTATCGTTGCATCAAATCTGAACCATCAGCATAACACCTCAGATGGGCTCCATGTGTATTTGAGCTAATCTTTAAACACTGATCTCCACACTTTGTATTTGCAAGACTAGCTGATTTCGTATTTGGAACTCCTCATAATCAATGCTCTTCGTAAGCCAAAATGTTAAAATCTCCTCTGGGATTGAAGCCTGGTACAACTCCCTTGTTCTTGTAGGCTTACTGTGGCAATAGTGATAGCGGCAATACATCAGTTCCTTCTGCATCTTTATGATGAAGATCAGGTTCTTGACAAATCTTCTCAGCTTTTGTAATGTTTCTGTTGGCTGCCTTCGACACTGTCGTTTAGTTGAATTAGCTGTTTCGCCATCAACGATTCATCAAGTGCTGTCGATACTACTAGTGTCTTCATCAACTCTCGTTGCCGATCTTCCAAATATTTCTCAGACAATATGCCATCGGCTTATCAGCAACCAAAAAATAATTCAGCTATCTCTCTATTGATGGTTTCGTAGCATCATGTTTGTTGTTAATGTTGTCCTGCTGTCCTTGAGTATATTTCTGATGACGGCTTCTCGAACGTGCGTGCGTTTAACTATCGGGTTCACCGCCAATGCTGGAACTCTCCGAATACTTCCAAATTTCTAACATCTCTGACATCCTTTGTAATATTTGAAGCAATAATCCAAGATCGTCAGCCAATAATAACTGTTATTTCTGATAATCCATTTCATCCTGAACGCCGATTGGTGAGCCCTACAAACTCCTTCACGAACCATTAAGGTTTTTGCTTCTTCCTCACCAAGACATTTGAACAAGACCCCATCGATGGTACGATAATATAGCTCGTCTTCTAATAAAATGAATTTGATGGCCTTGTACCTTAGCCGCTTATCAACTTTCTTGGATGGACCTTTGAAATAGTAAAATATCTCTTTTCTCCAATCATCGGCAGGTAGCTCCAAAGCAAGAATCAGCCGATACCCTGATGCACTTAATTGATTGACCCCTTTGTTTTGGTACTTAGGGATAAGCTCGAGTCTCACTAAATTAGAGACACTCTTCATGATAAACCTCAGCATTGACTTCTCATAGCAATTTTCCCCCTTTTAATATTGCTTGGTTCTCAGCTTGATTGTTCGTTGAAGTCTTCTCAATTGGAATAGAGAATTCATAGCTTACCCCCGAGGTGAGGTGAGAACAATTCCAATTCCAGCCTCTACTCCACATGATGATCCATCAAAGAACATAGTCCATGGAACAGGTTCAACAATTGTAATCTTAGGACCATAACGCTGTGTCACTAGATCGGTCATTACTTGACCTTTAATTGCTTTGGCCGATTGATAAGTTAGATCAAACTCTGATAAATCCAAGATCCTACTTTCCGATTCTACCTTTCAAAATTGGCAATGACAGCATGCGCTTGACCACATTATCTTGTTTCTGCATCCAAGAGTCCTCTACTTCATGAAGTACATGACTCGCTCTTTTCCTTCAAACTATTATACAAGGGCCGATACGATAGCCTGCTCATTAGCTGAACGACTTTTTATCTTGAGGGGGCATTAGGACATGAGGGGACTTTAAATATTGCTTGATATCCAAAGCCCTTTGTTGCTCTTCTCTCACACGAACTTTTGATCGGGCTTGAGCTTCAATAAGGGTGCGAATGGCTAGATCCTTTTTGATAGATTAGATATGAATCTCTTTAATGAAATTGATCTTGCCGATCAGTGATTGAACCTTTTTCTTACTTGATGGTGTTTCTATCTTGTCGATTGCACTGATTGCTTTCTAGCCAACCTCAATCCTTCTTTCATGTATCAAGAAACCCAGGTATTGGCCAGTAGATACACCAAAAGCACATTTATTGGGATTCATCTTCAAACCATGTTTCCTCGTGCATTCCAGTGTTTTCCGTAGATCGGCCAGATGCTCTTTGTAACCTTTTGACTTGAAAAACCACATCTTCGATGTAGATTTCAATTATCTTGCTGATGAGTTCGTGGAATATATAATTCATGGCTCTTTGATATGTAGCACCAGCACTCTTTAAACCAAAGGTCATAACGATCCACTCTTATAAACCGATGTGACCAGAGCACCTGAAAGCGGTCTTCGTGATATCTTCTATAGCCATAAATATTTGGTTGTATCCAACATTATTGTCCATGAAGCTGATGACTTTGTGTCCTGTAGCAGTGTTGATCAATGCATCGGCCACTGGTATTGGGTAAGCATCCATCGGCGTTTCTTTGTTCAAGTCTTGCCGATTGTGAGCTCCACGTAGATTGCACCTTGGGCCGGAGAGACATTGCCTTCGAAGCATCATGTCTGTTTGAGTTAAGTCTTCATTAGACTTTCTAGTCTTGTGCAATAAGGTGTATGGCATCAGGTTGACTACTCCCCCTCCATCTACTAGCATCCTGGTGACAGGTTTCCCGTTGACAAAACCTCTGAGAAATAAAACCTTCAAATGTTGACCTTTTTCATCTTCTGGCTTCTCAAAGATAGTAGGTGTAGGTTTCAATGTCAACTGAGCCATCCCTAGTTCTTCATTGGACGCATCTGAATCAATTGGGGCCATAAACTCCTTGGGTAGAAGAACAACCATGTTTATATCAGCTTCTGGCCCACTGTCTTTCTCATTATCGGCTCTAGGCTTAGGACGCCATACATGAGACCGAACTTTCTTCTTGTCTAGTTCCAGTTGTCGTAGGCGCTGAACTCTTCTTTTCTGAGATTTGGTCAAACCATCTGGACATCATTCTGGATTAGGCTTTTTGTATGATCGATTTGACCCTTCATCGTCCAGTTGCATGGTGCGTCGTCGCTTAGGGGTTCAGCACATGACATCCTCATCAGGGACCAATGAATCGGCTAATTCTTCTAGCCGATTGCTTGACTTTTCATTTACTCGGCCTCCCAGCCAATCACGAACGTTGGCTTTTCCCTCCAGTCGATCGTAGATGCTGGCTTTGCCCCCCTAGCCATTGATGAACTAGGACCTGTTGATTATTGAATTCACGGTGATCCCCAGTCATAGGCTTTCTGTCATTGAAGCAAATCCTCTTGGATGAGCTACCATTGTTGTAGGCTCCGTTGCATTCTGGACAATTTTCCACCGTTTGGCAGTTTGATCCCTTCTCCAAACAGTACTTGAAGAATGGACATCTCCAATGTCCTTCATTGCGGTGTGCCCACTCTTCTCTCCCTTTTGTTTTCTCCTGTCGTCGCTGAAACTTGTTGATCAGCATCTAGGACATGTCAGGTCGGCACAACTTCATGTCTTCTTCTTCAAGCAACAACCCTTTTTCTTTAACATCTCCAGCAGTTGCTTGTACTTTTGCATCAACACCTCCTTTATTTTGAGCCGATTCTGACATCAGCAATTTATATATGTGACGTGTTCTTGCTGGACACTTCAACTGTATTGGTTGGGAAAGGATGCTGGTCAATCTTCATCGGCTTTTCAACTTTGGTAGGGGTTCCAAATTTAAGCTTCCCTTGGTCAATAGCTGGTTGAATCTGTTGTCTGAAGATTTTGCAATCATTGGTGTCATGAGACGTCGCATTATGCCATTTGCAATACTTCATCCTCTTAAGTTCTTCTGCAGATGGTATGGTATGGAACTGAGAGAGCTTAATCTGTCCTTGTTGAAACAGTAGATCAGATATTTTTATCGGCTTTGGTTATATCGAAGCTGAATTTCTCTGGTTCACTATTTCCAAAAGGACAAGATACAACCTTCTTGCCTTTAACCGATTCTGCAAGTCCTACCATGTTGTCTTCATCTTCTGAATCGAAGTAATCTACATATGACACTTTCTTTTGGAAATTCTCTTCATAGAAATAGCAATTAGCTCCTCTTCTAGTATTTCATTGGCCATTAAACAGTCCATATCCCTTCATACTTGAATTGAATTCTTTTGTCCCCAGCTTCATACCTCTTTTCATCATTATGTGTCAATTTTGGCATCCAATCCATTTTAATAGCGAGTAGCTGGTTGACGGACACATTTCATCGTCTCTCTCTTACCATCGGCCAGAAGGCATAAAAGATACTTGGCTGATTGCTTTTTTCTTTCTCTGGAGCTTTCATGGATTGTACCAAAATCTTTTGGACTTCTCAATCCATATGGTTCCTTCCATTTACATACGTACTCAACTTTGGTCTTTTAGTTATGCAGATGAACCATGAGGTAGACCCCGGCTGCTTGCTAGTAGTCTTTGTGGTGGCATCTCGAATCCATTTAAATAACATGTAGCCGATATATTTCTCATCGGCTTTTCTATATTCACACCACATGATTAGTTCCTCTTGGCCCCAAGCAAGAATTTAAAATAATCCAGGGGATTATATCCTCAGTGTGTAGTTACCTTGCATTTGTTTTGGTGCCAATTGATCTACTCCACTTACCGCGTAGCGTAGTTATCAGTAGATACATACCACATAGGGCGTTAGGCATTGTCGTAGGCATGCTTGCTTGATGACGAGTCGATGCAGATTCGTTCGCTAACAACGTTGATGTAGTCGTCGTTGTCGAAGTAGTCATTGATAAAGTTGTCGGCGAGATCGTCGGCGTCGAGCTTGATGGTGAGGTCAACGAAGGGTAGTTGTGCTCCATTGCCTGACTCTGTTGCTCTTCTATCAGCCAACCTTTACTTCCATCGGCTATATTTTAAATAAAGCAGTCGATATATCTCTTCTTTTGCAATGCTAGTTTTTATCAGTAAATAATCTGAAATAATATGATAGAACAGCATGTAGCCAAAACATATATCTTTTTGGCTTTCCATCACGGGGCAACATAATGATAGGATCAAATGACATGTGCCCCATCATCTAGCCGATTGGAGACATCAGCTTTAAAGTTTCGTACACAACTCTTGTCCTCCTGGATCCCATGGAAAATAACTTCCAAGTGGCCAATGCTTCAGGGCAATATATCTATGTTTTTGATCGCCTAACTCCCATGTAACATGAACTCCAATCAGCCGATACTTTTGCATAGTGATTTTCGGCTCTTGATCACCTCGCTCCCATGGAAAATAAGCTATAAGCAGGTAAGGTTCTTCGATAATATATTTAGGCAGTGGGCAATGAATAATTTGAGAAATTGTTTCTCATCCTGCTTCTGCATCGACAACTCCTTCCTTTAATGGCTCGGCTTGCTTTTCTCTATCTTTATAATTTGCTGGGACTTCTTCCTCATGAGTGTTTTCAGAGCTAAACTCTTCTCCATACTGTTTTTACTCTTAAGCTCATCAATTGAGACCTGTTGCAGAGGTACTACATTAGACTATTGAGTCATTGGCTGTGATTCCCAAGGAGCAAGTTGTGGCTGAATATTCTTATCTCCCATTTGATAGCTTCCTTGATTTTGAGCCGATGTTTGAGAGGTCCATATTTTAGCTTCAAACATCTCTTTTTTATTATCGGCTAGCACCTTTTCTTTCTGAGGCATCTCGGAATAACATTCTCCTCCATATTGACCCTCGCCCTTGATTTTGTCAAATGGGATATGCACTCCGTGATCTGTGACTCTTGATCCATTACTCTCCCATGAACTTGATAATTTTAACTCATCCTCTTCATCTTGGTTGCTCACCTTGACTATATCAGTTGGACACAGATCTTCGTCAGTCTTTATCAGATGCACAAACTCCTATGATTTTGCTATAATAGACTGACTGACCATTGATTCAGGAATTATTAGTCGATGTGGTTGGTGAGCAATCAGCTGTGGGCTCAATGCCTCTTGTTGTAAAGTCGATTCTTGCGACCAATGACTTCCTGTCAGTTGTGACCGGGCTGATATCTGGGAATATTGCAGCCCCCCAGGCAAAGCTTGCTGGGCTATCAGTTGTTGCTGATAAGTTATCGGCTGTTGAACCAATACTTGTGGCTGATATGCCATCATCTGTACAGCCGATATTGGCAATTGATAACCTTCTGTTTGTTGTGATTGAACTGATGGCTGGACAGATTGTAGCCCCCCGGGCCAAGATTGCAGAGCTATTGGTCGTGACTGTTGATCAATCAACTGCTCATCCATGGTTGGCGGCTGATAAATTTCTAGCTGATAAGCCATTGGTTGATGGATCGACATCCATGGCTGATTCTTCATCGGCTGCAGAGCCGATACTTGTGGCCGATAGCTTTGCGATTGCTGACTTAGATCTGACAGTCGAGCATATGATTCTATTTGTTGGGAACCATAAGGAAAAGACTGCAATCCTTGGGCAACACCTTGAACGCATGTCGATTCTTGAATTTGAGCAGTATCCACAGGCGTATATCCAAGAGAGCTGAACAAGTCCTCCTGTGCCAACGGCTGTGGCGTGTATCCAAGAGCGCTGAACAAGTCCTCCTATGCCAACGGCTGTGGCGTGTATCCAAGAGCGCTGAACAAGTCCTCCTGTGCCAATGGTGTGGCGTGTATCCAAGAGTGCTGAACAAATCCCCTTGTGGCAGCAGTAATGAGCTAGAGGGAACTGGTGCAGTCTAAGGAACTGTCATCGTCTAATAGAAGTTATCCTGATATAAGTAGGGTGAAATTAAATTATTACCCGATTCACCAGTTGCACTCATGCTTGTCGTTATATAATTTAACGCTCCAGGATACATGCATGCTGATTCTTCATAGCTTTGCTGCTGAATTGGACCGTAAGAAGAAGCAGTATTAGCCGATGTCCTCGGCTGTTGATAATACGACTCCATATAGTCTTGATGTTGAGTTGAACTGTGAGAGAACGCGCTTTTAAGTGCATTGTTTACAATATCCATCGAGGCTTCAGTTAGATTGTCCATCACTTGATTGGTCGTGGATATTGTCTTCGTGTTCGCCAGGCGATATAATAGGGATTTAATATCATGTCACACTGGGCGTGCCAAAAGTGTGTTGACGCCAAAATAGGACATCACCTCCGCGCGCAACACACGTGACTCCCTGGTCTGTTGCGAGGCGTGCCAGCCAATCTGACTTGTTGATTGACAATGGAAACTAAGAGATCGGCTAGAGAGCCGATGTGTTTTCCAATAAAATCGTAACAGCTGAACAACCAATACGGGTTGAACAGATTGGCTAGATCAGCCGATATGATGACATAGGCAGAGTGTAAGCCACCAGAGGCAACTCAAACAGAGCTACGTGAGCAACACTTGAAACAGATCTAGCCGGCTATGTGATAATTAATAATAGTAATAATAATGTGATAAAAGTCGACAGGAAGCATTCTCAAGCTAGATAATTGGTGATAAAAACTAGAACAACAAGAATTGAGGTAAAACTTGCTAATCTAGCTGATATCGATAATTTGGTGAATAAACCTAGACGAAACCACAGCGATGCGCCCGGTGGTTAAAGCCTAGAGATTACTCGGTGAAGCGGAACTCACCAGCAAGTCAGAGATTGAAGCGATGCAGCCTGACGAGTTTGCGAGAACTCGTGAAGAAGAAAAAGGTACGATGGCGAAGTCACCAAAAAGTAGATGCGGTAAAGTAGATGCAAGAATTGTAAAGGGGTTTGCCTGGAGGCGGTTTTGATATTGATCGTGTGATAATTCTATTACAATAGCCAGGGCTTATATTTATACCCTGGGCTCCTCTAGAGTCCTGCAGCCAAAAGGGCTCAAAACTTCCTAATTAAAGACTCCTGATGAGTTACACAACCAACCGACATGAACTCCCCTAATTATATGTCTAAATTAACGGAAATACTATGATACATGGACTCTATTTCCCCTTACATAGAGTCCTTTCTAACAAAGCTTCATCTGACTTGTCCGGCAAGAGAGCAACGCGCAGGCGTAATCAACTGGGACTCGTTACTTGGCTTCTTTATCTTAATCACATTTCCTTATGTGTGGTTCTTTCCTTGCTCGTGCTTTGCATTAAGCACCTACAAGTCCTGACGTCATCCTAGCTTCCTGCCTGGGCGATCATCACTGCTGGTAGATTTAACTACTACTAGCCGATCCTTGCCAATATGTTGGTGGCCGATCATCCCTCGCTAACTGCCTCGTGCATGCTCTCACAAACAATAGGCTCCTTGTACTCATATGTGTCTTGGCTATGCTAGCCTCTTTTCTCGTACGAGCTTCCTCTTTTCTTTCTTTAATCTCCTTTAGTGCTGATAACTCTCCAATGCATTCACGCATACGCATGCGTGTACTTTTCTCATGCATGTGTGCTGACTTCATCGGCTGATATTTCCTTGCCCATTTCTTTTCCTGGTTCTTCTCTACCGATTACCAAGCCAAGATTATTTGACTCTAGATTTGGTCAAAATCCGGTGTCAACAACATCCATGAGTGAAACACCTTGATTATGGGGTTCCAGATACTACTCCTTTGCCGGTTAGCTTCTCCCGCGATCATTCTCCAAAATCCTTCCAATGTACTCCCATGCACTTCTACTTGCTCTGAGGCTTCCTTTTGAAAACCAAGCAACTCTCTAATGTACTCATAGGGAACCACTTGTTCATCTCCTTCCAAACGGAATGAGAGACTCAACACTCCTTCATCAAGTATCGGCGCCATGGTCATGAGAATTTCCAAGCCGAATTCCTTGTGGGCGTTTGCCGACACTCCATTGGAAAATTGTACCCAACCTAGGTTTCCCAACAAGTAATAAATGTTCGTGTGAAAGCCCAACACTTGGAGAGCTTGATCGTCGAAGTCAACATTCGCCACAAGCCTCTTCTCAAAGCGAATAAGCTTCTCCTCCTCCTCCTCTGTCTTGATAATAAACCCATACTTGGAATACCACAGAGTGTATGGAGGTGGAGCGGACGATCATGTCGAGTGACGAGGTCGGACAGGTGGCTCCTCCGTACGTCCTTGAGGTTCAGTGAACCTCATAGACGAGCTTCGTGTGGCCCTCATGCCACCGAGGAGAAAGGTGTCATTCCTCCTCGATGGTGCTGTGTCCTCCTCAATACTCCGAGGAGACTCGGAGACTGTGTGCCTCCTCGAAGAGCTTGTTGATGATGACTTGGATGATGAAGAACCTTTCTTCTTGGAGAAAAGACTTGTAGTTTTCTTCCACATGGTTGCTGCACTCTTTCTCACAAGTATATCCGGGGTTTTGAACCGGTAGCAAGGCACACAAAAATTATGGGAGTGTGGACTTTTAGTGGTCTTAGGATGGATTTTGATGGACGAATTAAAGCTCGAAGTAGGAAGCACTGTTTCTGGAGGTTTTGAACTAAGAGATCAAGAACACGAATAGAGAGCTGGACGAGGGACTCACCTGAGGAAGACGAGCTCTAGGGGGCTTAAAAAGAGGGGAGGCCGGCCGGCCTTGGCCGACCGGCCTGGGGCCTTCTTTGGTCCTCTCGGCTCCGTCTTTCTACAATGCACTCCATGCTCCTTTGTTGCTTTGTGACCACGTGCTCCACAGGGTTGCACCGCCCAAATGCTCTCGTCCACTCCTTTGCTTGCATGATTGAGTCTCCCACCTGATTGCTTTGCTTTGAGTTACCTCCATGCTCTCTTGCCTCACATACTTCCATGAGAATCCTGCAAAACAAAGTCTTGGCTGCCCCCCATGCTTGTCCTTTGCATGTGCTTTGATGACAAATGTTGGAGGGGCATCCTGTGATGCATCATGGTGCATGTGTGGTTAAGTTAACTCAATTACCTCCCTCTAATCATGTTTTAATGCTAAGCACTCCTCTAATTTCAAAAAATAAAATTAAACTCAGAGCTTGCAATGAGTTCAAATATGATTAGAGGAGTTTTTAAGCATCAAAAACAAATGTAAGTCAAAAATGTTTTCCGACTACTTTTTTTTTGGTCTCACCGGTATTGTTTGCTTCCATTAGTTGAGAGCAAGCTTTTGCTGGCTTGATCATGATGGCATAGGTTTAGGTTCTAATTTTGGCTAAATGAGAGAGAGAATTTGAATGAAATAAAATTAAATGAGGCTTAGAAAAATTCTAACTCTAGAGAAACCAAGGATATGAATTTTAACC
Organism: Cenchrus fungigraminus; assembly: GCA_036936925.1. Classification (NCBI taxonomy): domain Eukaryota; kingdom Viridiplantae; phylum Streptophyta; class Magnoliopsida; order Poales; family Poaceae; genus Cenchrus; species Cenchrus fungigraminus. The sequence goes on from CM072772.1 coordinate 80,082,750, forward strand.
AAACCGAGAGTCGAGTTCCTAGGTTCACGCCAGTCCTACCATACGCTGAAATTGAAACATCATCTAGGAACGTGGCATGGCTCTACTCGTGTGTTTTTAGCATGTAAAACAAGTCAACCATAACATCATGAAGAGGGTGAAAGGTTGAGGTAGGTTCTGATTTTTTTTTGGTTTTGGTTTCTCAAAAAGAAGCAAATAACACATAGGATGGCTCATGTAAGGGGTTTATGATCCAAATAAAATATCCAAACAAGATTTATAACTCTAAACATTATCCAACCACTTTAAGAGTCTATGAATGTCTTACATAGCAAACTCTAAACCCAACTTACTTGAAAGACTCGAAAAATCTTGATCGGGTTGTCCTCCCGGAAGCTTATTCTTGACTCGATGAACGGGTTGCCTCCCGCCTAGCGCTTCGTTTATAGTCCATGGCTAGACTTCTTCACTTGTTCACTTCGGATTAATGCTCTTTGCAGGTGTTGCAACCTTGGGTACCCACTTCCGCACCATCTTTGGCGCAGGCTTATTCTCCGGCTTAGTTATCTTTTTGGTCTTCACAGACGGTTTTTGTTCCTTGATCTTGACGGATGCGACAACCTCTTTGATTTCCTTCGCTTCCTTCTTTTCTGGATCTTCCTTCTTCCTTGGCTCTTCCTTACTAATGCGACGATGAGGTGGAATATATTTAACTTTGATCATATTGCATACCTCGAAGCGTGGTCGAAACTTGAAAAAACTCTCGCCGTTGATGTCGAACTTGATCTCCCCCTTCCCGACGTCGATGGTGGCTCCGACGGTCTTGAGGAAAGGCCTCCCAAGGATGAGCGGCGGCTTCTCCCTTTCTCCCATCTCGAGCACCACGAAGTCGACAGGGATGAAGTGGTGTCCGAACCTTCACGGTCACATCTACGGCGATGCCCAAAGGACAGCGAATGGAGTTGTCACCCAACTCCAAACACATGGCCCTAGGCTTTAGGTCCGGTAGGCGTAGCTTCTCGAATACGTCTCTTGGCATGACGCTCACACTTGCTCCAAGGTCGCATAATGTTTTCTCAAACTTGAAGGAACCAACGGAACATGGAATCGTCGGGCATCCGGGGTCTCCTTGCTTCTCTAGTTCGTTTGCAATAGTGGCGCTACATTGCTCGGACATCTTGACATGATCCACCCCGAGTGTTGCAATCTCATACTTGTTTGCAAGTATATCTTTGAAGTAGCGAGAATATATAGGAACTTGAAGGGCATCCAATAGCGGCATGTTGATGCTCAACCTACGCACCACTTCCACAAACTTCTCAAAATGATTATCATGTTTACCTTGGAAGTAGCGTGGCTTGAGTTGCGGCATCTTCGTGTCTTCTCCGGGCATCTCAAACTTGGGCTCTTCGGTGACGATCTCGGTAACCTCCTCCTTAGCAAAATCCTCCGCCTCGGTAGATGGTTTAGGCTTTCTAGCTCTCGCGGAATGTTTCGGATCTTCGGTCTCCTTCCCTAAACGAGTTTGAATGGCCTTAGCCATCTCGGGACCTTGAGGTTGTCCCGGAAGCTTCCCTTCATTAGCGGATAGGCGCCCGACAAGCTGTCCCACTTGTATCTCGAGCATCTTCATCATGTTGAGCACTTGATGGTTGGAGCTTCCGACGTCCGTCACCTTGCTGTCGAAGTTCTCCAACACCTTGTCTATGGCTTTGAACTTAGTGATGGTGTCTTTGTTGATCTTAGCTTGCTCGTCCATGAAGTCCTTCAATTGCATACGAAGAGGAACCAGATTCGGAATGGACGAACTTGCATTAAATTGAGGTCTACCTTGCCCATAGCGGAAGTTCGGCGAATCTCCCTTCCTCATGTAGTCGAGAATCTTGGCTTCCTCCGGGCAATCTTTTTGGACATGGCCATACTCCCCGCACTCTTCACATGTGGATCTTGCTTTGGCAGCCTCTAAATCTTGAGCTTCTTTCTTCTTTATCTCCATCGTCTCCAACCTCCTCATGAGCGAGTCTATCTTCCTTCTTCACTTGCAAGACTCCTTTGACATTCCCCGTGGGTTGAACCGGAAGTGAGTGTCCGAATGACGCCCATGTGTCATTGTCCGCAACCTTCTTGAATAGAGTGAAGGCTTCGGTCGGTGTAAGCTCGATGATGGATCATCCCGCCGATTCATCGATGATCGTCCTTGACGCCATGGTAAGTCCTTGATAGAACTTTTGAACAAGATCCTCCTTTGGGAACTTATGATGTGGCACCGCCCGAGTGTACTCATTGAAGCGCTCGAAAGCTTTCGATATGGTCTCCGTAGGATATTGAGCAAAAGTAGCAATCTTATTGAGCAAGCTTTGAGTCTTACCCGGTGAGTAGTATTCCTTCATGAAAGCTCTCATCAAAGCTTCCCAATTTTGCACTGTCTCCGCCGGTTGAGTGTAGAACCATTGCAAAGCCTTTCTGAGTAGCGAGAACAGAAAGAGCCTTGCCCTCATTTGGTATTGAGTCACCCCGTCCATGTTGAATGTCTGACAAAGTTGAATGAATGCTTGGAGGTGAAGGTTGGGATCCTCTTTACCGGTGAAGGATGAATGTTGCACCATGCGGATTGTTGAGGTCTTGATCTCGAATGGCCTTCCGATCTTCGCAAGGTTCAAGATTGGTAGGTCGACGATGTCCGGGGTGCATAGCTCCCCGATCTTGCACTCTGGCTGCGGTTGTTCTCCCATCGGTTGCGGTTGAAGTTGATTCTCCCTAGGGTTTGGAGGTGGTGATTCCTATGGAGACTCCGACGATCCTTCGGCCTCCGCTTTTAGATCTCCAAATTCCAGCTTTTTAGCTTGTGCTTCGCGTCTCCTTAGCCTATAAATTTTTTCTGGATCATCCACAAAATTTTTGGGTTTGTTGGAGAGGTAGCCGTCCATCTCCTGTTAGGGTTAGCAACAAACAAAATATATACAAAAATGAAAATAAAAACAAATCTAAAAAAACTAGGTTTAGTCAAAAACTAGATTAGGTTGATTTTGAGGATGATCAAAAGTTAGTAGATGCAAAAAGAAAAACTAAAAGAAAACTGAAAATATTCACAGAAAGCAATAAAAGATCGAATCTTGATCACTTGTTCCCCGGCAATGGCGCCAGAAATAGGGTCTTGTTCACGGTATATATGCGTATCAAACTTCGTTTGGATTGCAAGCGGATAAATCCTCCATCGTAGTCAAGGGACCCTTCTTCCCTCAAGTGTGAACCCAAGGTATCGAATCTGTGGAACAAATGTGTGATGCAAGAACCAATCTATTAAAGCCGAGAACACTTAGATCTTCGAAGGAAGTGCTTTTGCATCTAATCTAAAGAACACCAAGAAAACGAATCTAATCTAATGAAAATCGGAGGTAGCAAGAGATAGAGAGGGATAGTTAAAACCAATCTAGAGAGATTGGATCAAGCTCTTGTTGAAGTTCCAAGCAAAGATGAACAAATCAAATCGAATCTTATAAAAAGCTTCTTTAAATCGCGGCTTCCGTTCCAACTCCGAAGACGCCCGCCTGTTGGAGCCACCGTTCTGTCACAACGCACTCCTATTCGTGCGGGTTAGCCTAGGGCGAGTCCAATGGACAAGATGAAATCTCTTGGTAGGTCAGGCGTGCACCTCTAGCCACCACGGCTACAAGAACACCCTATATGATCTATCTCGATAATATATCTTAAAGTGAGAAAAACCAATCGAAGAGAAAGTCGTAGAAGAAGCACTTGATCGCTAGAAATCGGATTGCAATTTGATAATTCAACATCATGAATGATACATGGACAAGATCACCACCGGGATCCTACCTTGATCTTGCTCCAAGCTCTTGGAACTCCGACGTGGTCATCCTTGCATGGTTCCCACGCTGGCTAGGGAAACCCTAGACAACTAGCTCGACCCTCTCCTCTCCGGAATGGTGTCCCTCTCTTCTCTGCTCCTCGGCCGTGAATGGCGAATGACTTGATGCGTGGCTCTTGGCAGGGGGACTATAAATAGCCCGAGGGTCCTCTAGGTCAAAGGAGGGGACGAATGGTCCCAGAAATGGACCGGTCGGCCTGGGCTCATTCTGGCCCATCTCGTGGCCTCCTTCGTCGGCGACGCTTCTCGTGTCTTCTGGAAGTTTCCCTCCTCTGCATGTGGACCCTTGGCGTCAGTTTCTCCACGGTTTGGATAGAGCTCCTTGTTGTGCAAGCTTCAGCATTTTCTGTTCAGGTCCTCAGAGTTTTCTGCCTTCACGGGTTGGTCCTTGGGCTTCTTGGAGTCATGTTCACTTCATTGCTTGACTTGTGTCGGGCTTCATGGTCTTCTCACGAGGCGCTTGATGAACTTTACCCGGAAGTCTTGCTTTTAATGCTAAATTCTTGCATAAACATTAAACTCCAAAACCGACATACACGAACGAACTTGTTATATCAAGGGGGTTAGTACCAATGGATAAGATATAAAATTGATACCAACACCGAAGGTAAACTCATGGCTAGGTTGACGGAAATTCACCGTCAACAAGCCGGCACCCCCAGCAGAGGCACCTCCCGAGGAGTAGCAGGGACAGTCCGGCCTTGACGAGGAGAGTCATGCGGGACCACCTCCACCGACACCACCCGCTTCGCCTGCAGCTAGTGACGCTTATGTTGGCAACTAGATTGCCATAGTGGTGTAGTAGGTTGACATATACTCCTGTGTATAGCCGCTTTTTGGTTGGTTTTTGTGGTAGGCTAACGTAGGAGCATTCTTTTGTGCAGCATGACTGCATTGTAACCCCATGTAGTATGGTGGTGATCCCAAAACTTGGCATCGATGTAATGCTTTGGTTGAACACCTTCCCTGCAGTGATCTTTGTAAAGAAATTAATTAAGCTAGTTGTGTTCAGATCTGAGTCCCGTGTTGAATACCAAACTTGTCCAGAATTTTATGACGATCGCGCTGACCAAATTTCAGCATTTGTGCACATTCCTGCCGAGAGTTATGAAATTTTTAGTACGGTTCTGCCTGCTGTCCAAACAGCCAGACAGAATGTCGGAAACAAAATTCTTCAAGCGATCGAACATTCGAATCTGCTCCTGAGGTGAATACCAAAGTTTTGCGAAATATTGTGATGACCATGCTCACCAAAATTCAGCATTTTTTCATGAGAGTACCGGGGGTTACAAAAATTTCGGTGAACCTCGGCCTGCTGTCAGGGCAGCTAGGCAGAGCTTCGATAAGAGAATTCTTCGGGCATGTTAACTTCGGATTTGGCCTCGGAGATGAATACCAACATTGGAGCTTATGAAATTCTACACCTAGTGACCAAAAATTAGAATTTTTCGGTGTATGAGCAGAGGGATATGGATTTTATGCTTATGACCGTTCGGCTGTCCGAATTCGAGAAACTTGCCATGAACGAGCTTTTGTCATGCATAGTCTACACTTGTTATTCCTTTCTAAGCAATACTATGAATATGTGTCTAATAAGAGCTCACATTTTTAGATGGTGGGACCGACGCGCAACACCCCTAATGGGTTCGGTAATCCGAGTGGTAGCGAACTACCGCCGCCACCCCCCATGACGCCTTTGGAGGCATTTATGGCCGCTCAAACCGAAGTATTGCGCCAGATCCTACAGACGCAGCAGCAGATAGCCCAACAGCTGCACCAAAGGCCACCACATGGGTCTAATCATGAGGGGCCTAATCAGGTCACTACATACACACAGTTCCTCGGAATGAAGCCCCCAACGTTCACTAAGGCGGAAGAGCCCCTTGAAGTTGAGGCATGGATCAGGGCCATTGAGGCCAAATTTTCTGCATTTGTGCTACCATGCTCAGAGGAGAGCAAGGCCAACTTTGCAGCCTTGCAGCTTCGAGGTGAGGCCTTGATGTGGTAGGAACATTTCATGTCTATGCAGCAGGCCGGGCATGAGGTCACTTGGAATGAATTCAAGCAAGCCTTTAAAAACCATCACATTCCTAAAGGACTTATGGATAGGAATATGAGGGAATTGCTAGCCCTTAGGCAAGGGTCTGGCACGGTGTATCACTATGCACAAAAGTTCAACAGCCTTTTCCAGTATGCTGGGCATCACGTGGACGCTGACGCGAAAAAGATAAAGCGATTCTGTGATGGCCGTGATGGTGAATTGTATGAACGGCTGAACTTGATAGAGCCCAACAATTTCCATGAGCTGGCGAATAAGGCTATATCCCAGGAGGATGCTATGAAAAAGGCCCAGAGAGACAAGAGGAGGCAGGCTGGTTTTGCTTCAGGCAGCGGGACTAACAAAAAGTTTCGCTTCGTGAAGAAGAATGTGCCGGGCTCATTCCAGCCATCTTCAACTGGACGCTAAACGATGAAACCGTCACAGAATAAACCTTCGCGGAATTTCCAGTTCCGCAATACCCAGCAGCAAGCTTCCAAGCCCAATGCAACCCCACGCCACAATGGTGAGCGTCGTTGTTACAATTGTGGACAGCCTGGGCATTATGTAAATGACTGCCCAAAGCCCAGGCAGAATAAGCCCAACCAGCAGAGTCAAGGGTCAGGGACCACGCAGGTCAATTCAGTCAAGAAGCCAATAGTGCAAGTCAAGCAGGGTAGACTGAACTTCACCACTCTGAGCTACATTCCAGAGGGACCTTCAGTGCTCACGGGTACTTTCTCTATCAATGACGCCCCTATTAAAATATTATTTGATTATGGAGCTACCCATAGTTTTATAAGTGGAAAGTTAGTAGGCAGTTTGGGTTTGATTGGATCTCACACTAAAGCAGCCTATACGATTGCCACGCCTGGGGGGAAAATCTCTTCCCGCACCTTAACCTACGGAGTATCATTTAAATTGGGAAGTAAGACTGTTCAAACAAACCTCATTGTCATAGATTTGGAAGGCATAGATGTCATTCTGGGTATGGATTGGATGACCCAGCATAAGGTTGTTATAGATATCTCGGGGAGAGTCATAGCAATCAATTCCCCTATCATCGGGCACACCACCCTGTACTTACCTTTTAAGGACGGTGCACACCCTTGTGCCTATGTGACCATTACCTCTCTCCTTGAAGAAATTCCAGTGGTATATAAATATCCTGATGTCTTTCCCGATGAATTGCCTGGCATGCCACCAAACTGGGATGTCGAGTTTGTGATTGAACTCCAACCTGGTACTGCACCCATTTCAAAGCGACCTTACCGTATGCCACCCAAAGAACTAGCTGAACTGAAAAATCATCTCCAAGAATTGCTAGATAAGGGTTACATTCGCCCAAGTTCTTCTCCTTGGGGTTGCCCCGCGCTCTTCGTCAAAAAGAAAGATGGTAGTTTGAGGTTATGTGTGGACTACAGACCTCTCAATGCGGTGACCATTAAAAATTAATATCCTCTTTTTGATCAATTAGCCAGAGCCAAGGTTTTCTCCAAGATTGATCTTCGATCTGGTTATCATCAAATAAAAATTTGACCATGTGATATTCCCAAAACCACTTTCTCCACCCGATATGGTCTCTACGAGTATCTGGTGATGTCTTTTGGTCTCACAAATGCCCCAGCCTACTTCATGTATCTCATGAATGAAGGACTGAACTGGCGACCAGAGAGTTGGGAGTGAATGGGAGCCGATAAAAATTCTTCTCGAGGGAGATGCCTTCTCCGACAAGATGAACACAGCTTGGCCATTTCACTTCTCCGACACAACTACCCAAGTTGGCCAAGACCACATAGCCACTGGAGTGCTACTGGTCCTAGGAACCAACAACCACCAAAACCAATTCGAGCACGCAGCGGAACAAGCAACTCGAGTAGCTACTGACCACACCGGTCAGACCGGTCACCACCACCGGTCAGACCGGTCCTGGCCGGATCACCCGGACTAAGCCGTCGGATCGCCCGACACCCACCAGAGACACACTAGGTCACCCTAGACCCTGAGTCGGGTCACCCGAGCAAGACTTGAAGATTCCCACAGAAAGCCCCTACACCGATCAGGCCGATGCAGCTCACCGGTCAGACCGGTCCAAGCCTGGAAACCCTAAATCCAAGAGATCAACCTTCCGAGCTCCGAAACACTCCAAACTCGAAACAGCAGCAAGCCCAGAGACTGGGGAACACACCAGGACATTCACCCGAGCAAAACCCAACAAAGGGCTGCACCGGTCAGACCGGTGGAGGGAACTGGTTAGACCGGTCAGGCCTGGGCTCTCAGGATGAACAGCAACCCACGGATCAACTCCTCCAAATCCAAATCCCGATCTGCCGAGTCGCTCCACGGATTTGCGCAAGACTTTGGGGATAGTAGGAGTACCTCATGGGCATTGCATAGCCATGATTTGGTCCACCAAAACTTGCTAAATCAAGAGGAATCGAGCGATTTCCACCAACAACGCCTTTAACCCTAAAAGGAAGGAAACCCCAAAATCGAGCACCTTTACTCACTGATTTGGGAGGGGAATCACAAGGAAAAGAACCACGAAGGGCTCATGCATACATCCCCCACCAAATCCCAAAGAGAAAGGCCTCAAAACCACCAGAAGAAAATCGCCAAGAAAAGGCTCCGAAAATCACCAAAAAGGGAAAATGGGAGAGACACAATCAAGCCTTGAGGAACCACGCTGAATCATCTATACATACCATGAAGGTTCATACAAGGTCTAGCTTGCCTCCCGATCATCCATCCCTCTCTCAAGATCTCACCATGAAGCTCTCAAGCTAGCCCTAGAAAATCCTAAGGAAAATAGGAAGGAAAAATAGCAAAACAAAATGAGCTAGGGTTCCAAGAGATGGCTGCCATCCTCTCACCACTTGGGTTATATGGAGGCAACCGAAAGACAAAACTACCCCTAAGGCCTAACACTAGGATACACGCCCCCGAGGGGCACTTTGGGAATCTTCGTCGTCGCACCATCAGACGGATGCCCGGTGATCGCACATCGCGTAGCCTCGACGCAAGCCTTGCGATCTCGACGCGTGTCCTCCGCTTTGAAGCCTCCGGAAGCCGTCATCGCACACCGGTCAGACCGATGTCCTCCACCGGTCAGACCGGTACCCACCGGTCAGACCGGCCTGATGCTGCTGCACCTCCGTCTTTGGTCTTGGCTTTGTGGATCAACCAAGGAACCCAGTGGTTTTCTGGTGAACCAGTGGAAACCCCGCGAACTTGGTGTGGCCTCCGCCAATCTCCACTCATGACTTGGCCCCCACGAAGTCTTGGCTCGATCTTGGCTTTGAGGCTCAACCAAGGAACCGTCCACGACTTCGTCTTGCTGTTCTTGCCACCATGCGGGCCGCACTTGACCCCACTGGCCACCGGGTCCTTCGAACCAAGCCTATTTGTCTTCTCCACACCTGGAGGCCTCACCGGCAATGACCTTTTGCGCTTGTTCTTCACCTGCACCTGCACCAATCAAGCTGCAACCTGCACTTGCAATACTTAGCCAAGAGTCATTCCACACAACTTTGTCAATCACTCATCACACCAGGAAGCGACCATCCACTGGTCCTTGAACCACACAGGTCCTCAATCTCCCTCTTGATGAGTGCATTGACAACACACACATTTGGGTAACCAAAGAGAAAAGGAAAAGAAAAGAAACTCCAACAAGCGATCGAAAGCCAAAGGAAAGGCAAAGAGCAAGATCACTTGAAAAAGACAAGTCTCGGTCCCCTTAGGCAAGGGCAACAGCTCGACACAACCGAGACAAAAACCAAGCTCACACAAAGAGCACAAACCACCAAACCAAAGCTCGAAAACCACAAAGAGCTCCCCCTGCACACATGCAATCTCCCCCTGAACCAATGCAACTCCCCCTGGACGAATGCATGCTAACCCCTTCACAAAACAGAGTAGCTGCATCAGCTCGGCTCTGACCGGTCAGACCGGTGCATCACAGCAGCCCAGATCCTGACACTTCACACCGGTCAGACCGGTGAGCACCACCGGTCAGGCCGATGACCACCTGGGAAACCTGGGAACTGCAAGAGCCCAAAAATGGCTCGAAACCACTCGGAAACCTTCTAAATGCATCCAAAAGCACTTTTCCTTCACAACCATCTCCCCCTTGTTGCCAATGCATGAATCAAGGCAAAAAGCGAGAAATAAAGCAACCTAGAGCTTCTCAAATAGACAAAATTGAACACAAGATGCTACACATGTCCAAATGAGCAAGTTAGATACTCTATAGCTTCGTATGAACATCAGCTACAAGATCACCAAGTTTCACAACCATTGGGCAAAGCTAAGATAGAATTGAGCAGTTTTGCGAAAAAACACCCTCTCATGAGCAAAGTCCTAAATATGAGCAAAACATGTCAAAATGGCAAAGCCACACAAACTTCATGCTAGGACAACCATTCTAATCATAAGATCATCATAAACACCCGCAAGCACCTCATGTCTTGTCAAAGCCACTGAGCCATGTGCCTACTTCTATGTATGAGACTTCTCATTGGTAGGCATCATGCAACGGTTTAGCACCCAAGGCTATATAAATTAAGCACATATGACATGGGAGCACATTTTCAAGCAATTTACATTTCATTTTCAGATTTGCATTTGGTACATGAAATGTCTTTGCGACAAAAAGGAACTTATGCCCCTCCACAAGATAAAGCAAGTGGGCTAAACATTCATGATGACAAATGAGCCTTTGGCCCCATATGATCAAAATAAGCTATCCAACCACAAATTAAGCATAGCCAAGCCACAAAAACATGTCAAGATCATATAAAGGCATTTACTCACAAGAGAGCACACATATGGCATTTTTCAAAAATATAGCCATCAACCATGGATATAAATCAAGATCATCAAGAGCTAAGCCAAACTAACCATAGCATACCAAACTAGCTCACAAGATCATATATAGCACATCATGGTGAACAATGTATATAGGAGAAGCTTTTCCTACAAAATGCATATGATACAGATGCATGCAACCTAAGATACAAAGGTGCCTATACATATGCTACAAAGGAGCTCCCACACCCAATTCAAGAAATCAAACACACACCAAGTTCTCCCCGCAAACGAGTGAAAGTTGCTTGATCTAGGGGCTTGGTGAAAATATCAGCGAGCTGGTCATGTGTGGGTACATGGATCAAAGCGATTTTCCCTTTTTCCACATTGTCTCTCAGAAAATGATACCTCACTTCTATGTGCTTGGTTTTGGAATGGAGCACTGGGTTCTTTGCAAAGCTTATGGCACTGGTGCTGTCACATAGGAGTGGGACATGGGTATACTCCTCACCGAAGTCACTCATGGTGTATGTGATCCAAAGGAGCTGAGAGCAACAACTAGCAGCGGCTACATACTCTGCCTCGGTAGTGGATTGAGCAACACTCGATTGTTTGCGGGAAGACCAAGACACCAAAGAAGAACCCAAGAACTGGCAAGTCCCAGAAGTAGACTTCCTATCCAACCGACATCTGGCAAAATCTGCGTCTGAAAAACCATGAAGCGCCAAAGAAGAAGACGCGGAGTACCAAAGGCCGAAGTCGGGAGTGTATCGCAAATACCTGAATATGCGCTTGACTACCTGCCGATGCGAAGTCCTTGGAGACGCTTGAAAATTAGCGCATAGACATACCGAGAATTGGATATCCGGCCTCGTCGCTGTCAAGTACAGGAGTGACCCGATCATGCTTCGGTACTCCTTCTGGTCCACGTGTTCACCTTCCTCGTCCGCATCAAGATCTGTAGTCGTACTCATAGGCGTCGCCATGGCCTTGGAGTCCTCCATCTTGAACTTCCTCACAATGTCTTTGGTGTACTTAGCTTGGTGCACAAATGTTCTTTCCTTCGACTGCTTGATTTGGAGGCCGAGGAAGAACTGCAACTCACCCATCATGCTCATCTCAAATTCCCTGCTCATGTCTTCTGCAAACCTTGCAACCAAAGAGTGAGACGAGCCACCAAAGATAATATCATCCACGTACACCTGAACAATCAGAATATCAACGCCCTGCCTGAGGAGAAACAAGGTCTGATCTACCTTCCCCATCTCAAAGCCCTTACCAAAAAGAAACCCCCTCAACCTGCCATACCAAGCCCTAGGCGCCTGTTTCAACCCATAGAGCACCTTTCTCAACTTGTACACCCGGTGGGGGTACTTCTCATTCTCAAACCCCGGTGGTTGCTTCACATACACCTCTTCTTCCAACACACCGTTCAGGAAGGCACTCTTCACGTCCATTTGGTACAATTTGAACCATATAGCCACGGAAAAGGCTAGAAGGATCCTAATCGCCTCCAAACGGGCTACAGGAGCAAAGGTCTCCTCGTAGTCGATCCCCTCTTTCTGACTGTACCCTTGCGCCACCAACCTCGACTTGTTTCTCACCACTTCTCCATTCTCACCCTCTTTATTTTTCCACAACCATTTTGTCCTGTTCAGCTTACAATCCGGTGAAGGATCTACCAACTCCCAAACTTGGTTTCTCTTAAAGTTCTCCAACTCCTCATGCATTGCGTTGACCCAATTAGAATCAGATAGGGCGTGTCCAATGTCTTTGGGCTCAAAGGTAGCAACAAAAGCCGCATGAGCAAAGTGAGAATTGTTTCGAACCCTCGACCGAGTAGTGCGTTCGTTGATATTCCCGATGATCGTTGAAGCTGGGTGATCCACTTGTACTCGCCGGGGAGGTTCTCACCTTGAAGCTACCTCCCCCTCAGCAACAGCTTCTCCTTGATCTCGGCATGTCGTTGTAGGTGTAGGAGAGGGCCCATCCTCGATCGTAGTCGAAGTAGTAGGTACATGCTCAGTCGCAGGCGCCACACCACCATCTTCATCATCTCCATGTTCATGCTCCTCCTCCTGAAAGATCTCCTCGCCAAGCTCATCATCACCGGCACAATCAAAGATAAGAGAGCTATGTGGTTGTGTCTCGTCGAAGGTAACCTCACAAGTCTCCATGATTTGGTTAGTTTCCAAGTTGAGCACACGAAATGCTCTAGAGTGAGTAGCATAACCAAAGAAAATACCATCGACCGACCTACACTATGTGAAAAACTCACTTTGGTAACGGGCATAGATTGCCTTTCGTAACGGGCAAAGCGCCCGTTACCGATCAAGTGTTACAAATGAGCCAAGAAAGGTAACGGGCAGATGCCCGTTACTGATAACACATATTCGTAACGGGCATCAAACAACGACCGTTACCACAACTAGCCACCGGTCACACGAAATGGCTGTTTCTCTGTGCCCACAGGGAACTTTGGTAACGGGCACCAAAACAGAGCCTGTTACAGTAGCTCAACATCGGAGACGCCTGCTGTGTACCTGTGTCTCCTCTATCTAGATGAAATGAGATGCGTCTATTTCACACGCGTCTCAGCACATCTAGGATTTGTACCGGGCATCAAACAACAACCGTTACCACAACTAGTCACCGGTCACGTGAAATGGCTGTTTCTCTGGGCCCATAGGGAACTTTGGTAACGGGCACGAAAACAGAGCCCATTACTGTGAACTCAACATCGGAGACGCTTGCTGTGAACCTGCGTCTCCTCTATCTCTACGAGATGAGACGCATATGTTTCCACGTGCGTTTGCTGTCTCTCGACTAAAGGAGACGCTTGCTTTCAACCCGTGTCTCCTATATCTCGACGAACGGGCCAGGTCCTAGGGCCCACCGGTCAGTACTGGTAACGGGCTTTTACACAGCCCGTTACATTGTTGGCATGTTTGTAACAGGCTTTCTGAATGAAGCCTGTTACTCACTGATCAGTGTTTGTAACGAGCTTTAATTAACGCCCGTTACAGATACGTAGGCCACCCCTACAGTAACCTGCCTGCTTGCCGGCTGCATCCTGGAACCAGCCAGGATTTGGCAGCCATCAGGAGCTGCATCCTGCCATCCTGGAACCAGCCAGGATATGGCAGCCACCACAGCAAGGAGACATCACAAACACATTCTCACATCACAGATATAGGCAAGCAAGATCACATTTGTAGACAAGCTAGGATCACATCAAGTTTCAAGTTACTCTCATCAGGGCTTGCTTGGATGGAGTCATGAGAAAACTGCCTGAACCAGGAAGCATCTGACCCCAACCAAGCAAGCCAAGTAGGTTTCTCAGGCAACAACACCTGACTAAAGAAGACTGAATGAGTTTCAAGTTTCTGGCTACAATGAACTCAGGGTGCACCATTATAGAAGTTGCCCTTTCGGTCGATGGTCTCCTTAAGAATGTACTCGCACAGCATCTCCCGGACACGCTTTAGATCTTCTGTGGAAACATCTACAGCAGATTTGAAATTCTGCGAAATACAAACATTTATGAGAATACAAGTAGAAATCAGTTTCTAAAATCAGATGGAGAATATGAGCAGAGATAAGGTTGAGCATTATTATCTACTTACAGCAGCCTTCTTGATGTCAGGTATGTCATTGAGTAGTCTTAACATATGGAATGCCACATGGAATCCACACAAAGAGGACCGCCATGGCTGCTGAGCACACTGCATCGAAGTACCAAAATGACAAGTTAATGCAGTACCAAATAGGTAAGAAGGGACCATAAAAAAACCTCGGTCTTACATCGAGATTTGTTTTGTGCTTGAGTATGGCTTTTGGCTTTTTTTCTTTCCTTTCGTCACTCCGTCCTGTGCATGATCAGCAATGCCGATTAGAAACACTAAGAGATTGAATTTTTGTGAACAAAACCTACAAGATACTGTACCAAAGGCCCTGCTTGGTCAGCAATACCGATTAGAAACACTAAGAGATTGAATTTTTGTGACCAAAACCTACAATATACTGACCAGTCCACAACAGATTTGAGGTCTGAGAACTTTAGCGGGGGATGTTGTTTAGCAGAATCTAGATACCAAACCTCTTTGAACTTCATATAGATGATCACTGTTACCCAGTGGCTAGTGTAGTAGGCACCCACCACGTAGTCATTGTTCATTGCATTTGCGATTGCTTTGGTAACAAGGCCAGAATGCTGAGAAATATTTGTGGAAGTAATAAAACCTGGATCTACAAACCCAACACTGATCTGCATCTCCGCTGCCTTGTCCATCATTTTCCTACAAAAAATCAAATTGTTAGCATGCATGAACTTTGTGGTCAAAATTAAAGAAATATCTTTTTAGGTTTTAAGGGACTTACAATGTCCACAACCTCAAGAAGGTAACATCCAGAGAAGCCAGGGTTATAAGGTTATAAACGCTACTGAATGCAACGTTTAACATTAAAGCACCACCACCACCTTTAAAGTAGTTTTGATCCACCTTTGCTGGAAAGGCAAGTTTATCCTTACAATTTCCATGACGTAAGCATGCAACCTGGCACAATTTGGTCCAGCAGCCTCTAAGTTTGCTTCTGACAACATAGGTGCACCAGGCTTGTATTTTGGTCATTCCTGTTCTGTCCCAATAATACAGTTAAGAATCTCATCTTTAGACAGAGGTTTCCTGGCCTGGTTCCCCTTCAGCAGTGGAGATTGCCTGGGCTCCTCCTCCTGTTGCAGAGGCTGCTATACATGTTGCATTTGCTGCTTAGGGGGAGATTTCCTACGCTCCTCCTCCTGCTGCTGGAGAGGCTGCTGTTTCGTCTGTTGCTTATCCTCATGTTGCAGCTGCTGCTTAGGCGGAGTTTGCCTGGGCTCCTCCGGCTATTGTCGACGCTCCTGCTGCGTAGTTTTGCTGATCTGCTGCTGCTGTTGAGCCTTCTCTTGCTGACACTGAGCTGCAGTACCTCCATCTGATGCTGTATGTTGGGGAATTGGGTAAAAACTGTACACCCTTGAAACTTCGGAAATATCAAGACTCTGAGGAATTCGTGAAAGCGTGCAGGAAAGATCCAAGTGATAAGTTCCATTTTCATGATTTCTGAAAATAATTCGCTAAATCCTCTAACCATGGGCGAAGCAATCGCCGAATGACCATGAATTCGCAGGTCTGCCTCTTGTTACAGGATAGGAGAAGTTTCGGAAGTCGTAGCCGATTCGGGAAACTTCGGCGATGGAATCTGCGAAGATCTCCATGAAGACAAGAAAGCTCCATTGCGCTAGCAGATCTTTGCGAATTCGGTGATGATCAATTTCGGCAAAGATTTCGGCGGTGAGGCGCGGAAAACTGTCTACCTGCGAATCTTTGCAGGAACAAGGCAAAAATCATGAATGAACCAAGTCAAAGGAGCGGTACCAAAAGTCCGGGTTCAATGTGTGAACGAGTGGCAGGCTTGTAAATGTATGAAATTAGTTCCACAAATCACGGGATGTAAAAGACGTTCATGTACATGTTCACACCTGGAACATTCCCTAGATTCGGGGGTAGTCTCGGAATGTAAAAGTCCCTTCGTCTCCCTATAAAAGGGGGCTCGAGGGCACGTGTAAAGGGATTCACAACTTTTGAGGCGAGTTCAGACTTTCGGGGATTCCTTGTCTCCGCGCTTTTGCGTACTTTCGTGTATTCCTTCAGGAATCTTGCTTTATTTGTGTTCGGGGACTCCTTCCGATTTTCTGATCCCCCAACATTGGCACCCACCGTGGTCTCAGCCGATAAACAACACACGATGCCTCCACAAAAGAAGTCCAAGAAGAACACACCTACTGAGGCAGATCAGGAAGATCACCACATCGAGGAAGACAATGGAAACTCTCTCGCTGCAGAACCTTCGCAGATCTCAGATCAGGAAAGAAGAGCAAAACTTGAAGCTATTCAGAAGGCACGGGCAGAAAAAACTGCGCATACTCTAGAAGCATTTGCCGAAGAGGAAGCTGAAGAAGAAGATGATGAGGCTGTGGACAGACAACTAGAAGTGATGAACCAAAAGCTGCTGATGCTGTAGAAGGAGAAAGAAAGATTCGCGAGTCAGCTAGAAGCAAAAAGAAGAGTTTCGGAGAAACTGGAGAAACTCAATCAGGCAAAAGAACAATTAGAAAAAATGCAAAGAGAAATTGATGAAATGAAAGAGCAAGAAAACAGTTCACTATGGCGCGATTCGCCACACCAGAACTCTGGCCAGCACAAAAGAACCCCAAGAGAAAACTTCTTCACGGGCAATGGAATTTCGCCATTCGCAGATCCAGAATCGCCACTTTCACTCGGATTGCAAACAGCACCATGGCCGCCAAAGTATAAACCAGTCTCTCTCCCGAAATACAATGGATATGGACACTCTAGGCAGTTCATCATGAGCTATAAAGCAGTTGTGAATTCAGCAGGAGGAGACGATGTTGCACTGTCCAAATCTTTCATCATTGCTTGTGAAGGTCCAGTTCTCAACTGGTATTCCTTGTTGCCTCCACACTCAATCTGTAGTTGGATTGATCTCAAGACAAAGTTCATCCAGGCATTTCAAGTGTTTCATGAAACGTCTGCAAAACCATCAGACCTTTTCAGCTGCAAGCAAAGAGACAAGGAGCCACTGCAGAGCTTCGTGAGAAGATTCATGCAACAAAAGTCCCAAATTCTGGGGGCAGATGACAAAACAACAATCCAAGCACTAATCAAGGGTCTGACTCCAGGACCAATAGCTTCGCACTTAACCAGAAAAGAACCCCAAAGCATCGGAGAACTTTTCGATGAACTCGAACAATACATTAAATCTGATGAAGATCATCGCAAAAGAGTTGCTGAGTGAAGCCAGGCCAGACAAGGCAATAGACGAACAGGATGGAGGCTTCAGTTCCAAACTCCATGAAACATCAACAATGTGGAGAATCCTCCACCACAGTTCAACCAAGACAATAGGCCAAGCGCGAGGGGGGGCTTTTCATCAAGAGGAAGAGGAAGAGGACCTCCGAAGATCCAAAATCATGACGCAAGAGACCCATACTTTTACTGTAGATATCATGGGAGAGGTCACAGCACCGAAGCTTGCCCAGAAACCAGAAAAAACATAGCAAGAATACAACAAGAGAAAACCATGATGTCTGTTGCCACCACAATGCCGAACTAGTTTCATCAGAACTTCTGGCAGCCACAGTTGATGGGTCCTCAGCCAAGTCCAATTCCAGTTCAGCAATTCCAACAGGCACAGTCATCATGACAGCCTTCACAACAGTTCTTTCCTCAGTCTCAGGCAATCCAAACAATTCAGCAACCTCAACCAATTCAAGAAATGTTGCCTCCACCGCCAGCCAATTCTGTAAAGCCAGAGTCAAGTTCGCGAGGCAGTAATCCGAAAGCACTGCCTTCTTTCGGAACTATCATGCCTATCACCGGAGGCTCAGCTATGGAGTTTGAAACAAAGAGGCAGAGGAACAACTACTTCAGATCTGTGAACACAGTCATCAATGACGGTCCAGCAGCGCGACCAGAATGGGCCAAATTTCCGATAATATTCACTGAACAAGATTTCAGGTTGAAGTCTAGAGACCACAATGATGCCATGGTCATCGAGGCGAATATCGCCGGATGGGTGATCGGAAAAGTCCTGGTGGACAATGGAAGTTCGGCAGATATTCTGTTCATGAAAACCTTTGAGAAAATGAGCTTGAGTGCACACATGTTGCAGCCACCAGAGTACCCATTGCAGGGTTTCGGAGGAAAGCCAATCAAGCCAGCAGGAAAGATACCTCTTCCAGTATCCTTCGGAGATATGGACAACGCTAGAACCGAGACCCTCACTTTCGATGTAGTAGACATGTACCACCCTTACCTTGCAATCTTTGGCAGAGGATTCATCAATAAGTTTGATGTCGTGATACGGCAACAGTTCCTGTGCATGAAGATCCCAGCACCCAAAGGAGTCATTACAGTGTTCGGTGATCAGCAAGAGGCCAGAAACATAGAGAAGGGCCATACGCCTGGCCAAAGCAATGTGCATCACTTGAACTCCACCGAAGAAAGGAAAGAACCCTATATTGAAGCAAAGAGAGATAAAGAAAAAGTTGAAATAGCTGCTGATGGCGAAACAAAGAAAGTGTACCTAGATGACATGCCAGATAGAGCAGTGGTGATAGGGGCTCATCTCAGCCCCAAAGAAGAGAAAGAGCTTGTTGAGTTCTTGAACAAGAATAAAGATGTTTTCACTTGGCAGCAAAAGATTTGCAAGGTGTTGACCGAGATATTATCGAACATGCCTTAGACATAGATGAGAAAATAACGCCGAAAAAACAGAAACTCAGAAAAATGTCTGAAGAAAAGGCCAAAGCTGTGGAAGCCGAAGTGCAGAGGCTCCAAGACGCTAAAGTGATTAGGGAAGTCATGTACCCTGTTTGGCTGGCCAACACTGTGCCAGTAAAGAAGAAGAATGGGAAGTGGAGAATGTGCGTGGACTTCATAGATTTGAATAAAGCTTGCAAGAAGTATGACTTTCCCTTAGAAAGGGTGGACAAGGTTGTTGATGATGCTGCGAACAGCGAGATGCTTTCACTCCTGGACATGTTCTCAGGATATCACCAAATCAGGGTGCGAAGAGAGAACGAGGAGAAAACAAGTTTTATCACTCCCTTCGGAACCTATTGCTTCGTCAGAATGCTAGAAGGTCTGAAAAATGCAGGATGCACTTTCTCGAGAATGATAGCGATAGTGCTTCATCCTCAGCTTCGGAGAAATATTCTGGCATATGTCGATGACATAGTCGTCAAAAGCGTTCAAAGAAGGGACCACATCAGTGATTTAGCAGAAACATTCGCGAACCTTGGAGCAGCAAATCTTAAGCTAAATCCTGAAAAGTGTGTTTTCGGCATTCACAAGGGAAAAGTCTTGGGCTGCTTGGTTTCGACAAAGGGTATTGAAGCAAATCCTGACAAAATCAAGGCTCTGCCTGAGATGCAAGATCCCGTTTCAGTGAAAGACGTACAAAAGCTGACAGGGAGAGTAGCTGCCCTCAACAGATTCATACCCAGAGCTGCAGAGAGAAGTTTGCCTTTCTTCCAAGTTCTCCGAAGTTCCAAGAATTTTCAGTGGTCTGAATCTCAGAAGCAAGCCTTCCAAGAACTCAAAGACTACTTGTCAAACATGACAAAACTATGTCCCCCAGAGCCGAAATCGCCACTTTTGCTGTACTTGTCTGCTTCCATCTCAGCCGTGAGCGCTGTACTAGTGCAAGAAAAAGAAGAACAAGGAAAGCTTAAACAAATCCCAGTATACTTTGCTTCGAAGGCTCTTTCAGGATCTAAGCTTTTCTATTCGGAACTAGAGAAGATAGCATATGCAGTTGTTATGGCAGCAAGAAAACTGAGGCATTATTTCGAAGGGCACAGAATAAGAGTCATTACGAATCAACCACTGAATGACCTGTTCACGAACAAAGAAGCCTCAACCAGAATCGTCAAATGGGCAGCCGAGCTATCAGAATACACTGTAGACTTCGAGAGAAGAAGCGCGATCAAATCACAAGTCCTAGCGGACTTCGTCGTAGACTGGACATCGCCATCCCAAGACTCTAGCGAAGATATAACCACACCATGGGTGGTGCATTGCAATGGGGCTTGGTGTGATAGAGGGGTTGGAATAGCAGCGGTTGGGACATCTCCAGCAGGAGTCGTGATAAGATATGCTGCTCGGCTTGATTTCGCGGATGACGTTCCATCCACGAATAACACAATAGAATATAAAGCTTTACTACTATCCTTGAGAAAAATGAAAGCTTTGGGTCAGCAAACTTTCATCATCAAAACAGACTCGAAAGTGATTCAAGAACACATCGAGAAAGAAAGCGAAGCAAGAAATTCGATTCTGGCAAAGTATCTGGAGAAAGTTAGAGAAATGGAGAAGCACTTCAAGGGCTACACAGTCCAGCACATTTCAAGAAATGACAACGGTGAGGCAGACAAGTTAGCGAAAGCAGCGGCACAAAAGCAAGCAATACCTCCAGATGTGTTCTTCGAAATCATCAGAGAACCATCTATCAAAGATCCGAAGCCAAAAACCGTGAACAACATAGAAAGCCACGATTGGAGAGCTGAAATCATGGCCTACTTGAGGGGTCACTATGAGCCATAGGATGAATTGGAGGAAAAAAGGCTAAGGCAAAGGGCAAGGGGCTATGCTGTAGTTGATGGAGAGCTATACAAGTCTGGAGTGACCGAACCATGGCTAAGGTGTATAACATCCGAAAAACGTGTAGAACTTCTCAAAGAAATCCACAGTGGATTTTGTGGTGCGCACATAGGCACAAGAGCATTAGCAGGAAAGGCAATAAAGCAGGGATTCTTTTGGCCTTCTATAAATCTCGATGCAAAGAGGCTGGTTCAGGAATGCGAAGCCTGCCAGAAAACAGCGAATCAATAGAACTTACCATCCATGCCAGTTCATCTAATTCCACCATCATGGCCTTTGCAAAGGTGGGGAATGGATTTGGTCAGCCCATTGCCAACAGCTCAAGGAAACTGCAAGTTCGCAGCAGTGACAGTTGATTATTTCACCAAGTGGGTAGAGGCGAAGGCATTGGCGAATATCACAGCGCCAACAGTTCAGAAATTCTTCTGGAAAAACATAATCTGCAGATTCGGAGTACCAAGGGAGTTAACTGTTGACAATGGAAAACAGTTCGACTGCTACTCTTTCAAAGAATACTGTAAAACTCTGGGCACCCATGTGAAGTACTCCTCAGTCTATCATCCGCAGTCCAATGGGGCTGTTGAAAGGGCAAACGGGCTGATTTTTTTGGGGATCAAGAAGTGTCTATATGATCAGAAGAAAGGCAAGTGGATAGATGAATTGCCAAAGGTAATCTGGTCTCACAACACAACAGTGTCAAGGGCAACAGGTTTCACACCTTTTCGCTTGCTATTCGGGACTGAAGCAATGACATCGGAAGAAATCAAGAATGAAAGTTTGAGAGTCCAAAAAGCAAAAGAAATCGAAGAAGTTGACATGAAGGTAGAGAAGGACAAGATCGAGCTCACAATCCTCGAAGCATCAGAGAACATTGAAAAATACCAAAGGGAAACCAAGGCATGGAAAGATAAGAAAATAGTCAGGAAAGATATCAAGAATGGTGAATTAGTGTTGAAAAGAAAGAAAAATTGGGAGAATCCCGGGAAACTTCAAGAATCTTGGGAAGGACCGTACATAGCAAAAGAAACTAGCATGCCAGGAGCTTTTCGCTTAACAGACCAAACCGGTGAAGAACTGCCGCATTCGTGGAACGCAGACAGCTTGAAGAGGTACAACCCTTGAGAATCATGAAAGTAAGTAAATTTAGTATTCAACATTTCTTTTCGCAAATTTAGATTCCATAAAATTGTAAAAACCTGAACCACGGAGCTATAAGTGGTTTCGGGAACAAAAATATTTTCTTCTCGCATTTACATTAGAATAAGAAGGACCATACTCTTTTCCTTGCAAAGGGGGCCCTAAATCAAGGGGCAAGGTTTTTAACGAGGTGGATCCTATGTAAATACTCTTTGTGTGATATATATGAAAAGAGTTCTCCCCCAAAGTTTCTGTGTCTTGCGAAGTTCCATCGTGGGAAAGAAAAGTTCGTGAAAGGCTCCGTGATAGCCAAAATTCCATCGTGAGAAAGAAATGTTTGTGATAGGCTCCGTGATAGCCAGAATTCCATCGTGAGAAAGAAAAGTTTCGTGAAAGTCTCCGTGATAGCCAAAACTCCATCGTGAGAAAGAAAAGTTCGTGAAAAGCTCCCTGATAGCCGAAATTACAGAAGTGAAAGAGAAGTTTTGAGAAAAGGCTCCTTGATAGCCGAGGGCACCGTGAAAGCCTAGATCCCACCTTAAAGGGATATCCTACTGAAAGGCCTGAGACAACAACAAGTTGTGGCCTAGATCCCACCTTAAAGGGATATCCTACTGAAAGGCCTGAGACAACAACAAGTTGTGGCCTAGATCCCACCGTAAAGGGACATCCTACCGAAAGGCTTGAGACAACAACAAGTTGTGGCCTAGATCCCACCGTAAAGGGGCAGAAACAACAGAAGGTTGTGGCCCGGAAAATTCTAAACATCTCAGCTTTAGATTTTCGTGAGAAAACTTATGAAGCAGCAATTAATTTTTCAGTTGTAAAAATGAATTGACATAGTGCTAAACATCCCTAAGCAAATCTATGAAGCAGAAAAGTTATGTCTATTCAGAAAAAGTTTTTTGGCCGAAAATGTTATTTTATGAGCCAAGGGGCTCAGTTACCTTCGTGAAAATAGCAACCGCACAATTCAGTTGAAGCAACTGAAGGTTGCGATATCAACCTAGGCAAGTTTGCCACGAAGGCGCAAGTCCACAAAATTTATTTCATAAATTTTGTCGACTTACACTCTGATGAAATGCAAATCATTACATGACGAGAGATAACAAAAGTAGCCAAAACAAAACATCCATGAAATTTTTCATGAAAACGGCAAGGTGGGAAGGGTGACGTTTTTTCTTAAAAAATGAGTTTACTGCCTTAGTTTCATACAAAATTTCATAAAAGTACAGTTACACAGCCTCGAAGAGCTGAAAATTCAAAAAGGAAGTTCGACGATGCGGCCCGAACTGTGGCCCCTATCTTCAGCAATATCGCTAGCATAAGCAAAGCTGCAATTGCCAGTTATGGGGCTAAGGGGCTCCGTCTTCACGAAATGACGTGAACAAGAAGCCTCAGTACTAAGAGCATAACCATCGCGTTGAAGAAAAAACCAGCTCAGTTGAAAGCTACGCATCGAGAAGTACTGGCAACAGTAAGTCCAGATATCAGAAAACTTGCAGCCAGGATGAGATTCTTTGTACAAACGCCAAGCCTTGCCACTAACTATCTGCTCCTGGCGATGAATTCACAAAGGTATGACGTCCTGCACAGGCCCACCTTGCAGGACCTGCGCAGGTTAAAACTTTACAAGACGAGAGTTTAGAAGGGGGGTCGCAGTCCACAAATGTACAAGTTGCGGTTTTTTAACATCAAAGTCAAAAGTTCGGACAAGCTTCGCCTCATCCAACAATGTCAACCTTCGGAGAGCTGGTGCGACAATCAGAGCTTTCTTCTTCTCCGTCATCTTGGTCACCACTGCTGCTACTGTCGCCGCTTCCCTCGCTTCCCGAACCTTCCTCCCCATCATCAGTATCATCGCCCTTCCCAGATTCAGAAGTAGCTTCTTGAGTCTCCTCAGCTTTGGCGAGCGCTTCTTTCTAAATCATCTGAGAAAGGAACAAAAGCAGTCATTAGTATCAAGAAAAAAGATGTCTATAAGACGCTAGAAGTTCAACAAAGTCTAGAAGAATAACTTTCTCAAGTTTATCACGGGCAACCTTCTTCGCAAATTCCTTTCCACTTGCAATCCAGAATTCCCTCACGAATTTAACTTTAAGAGCACGGACAACTTCATTTGCTCGGATAGCTGAGGTACTCGTAGCGTTTGGGAATCGCGAGAGTGCTCCGCGAAACTTTGAAAGATCAACACAGTCAAAATCATAGAGAAGTTTGAGTAGGCTTTCCACAGAAAAAAGTGCAGCGAAATCGCTAGCTCCTGAAATAATGCTTGGAAGAGCCTCGAACTCTTTCAGCATCCAATCCATCAAATCTGAAATATCTTCACTTTCATGAAGTGGGCTTGGACGGGTGCCAAACTGCTTCAGAGCTTCCTCGTATTCCTCAAATAATAGTTACAAGCTTCGCTTGACTTCTTCAATATCTTTGCCTGATGTCTCACTCTGCTAAGACAGAGCTTTCTTAAGATCTAGAATAGCTTGTTCTTTTGTACTGAGAGTTTTCGCGAGCTCCGTGTTCTTCCTTGAAAGTTCGTCGTTAGCGCTTCGGAGCTCGTCAATAGTTTTCGTGCTCTTGTCAACAATCTTGCGAAGATTCTCAATCATTTTGAGATCATCTTCGCGAGTCTTGTTAAGTTTTTCATGCTCTTTCTTCGAATTGCGAAGATCAGCTTCGGCAAGTACCTTCTTGTCCTGACACTTCTTCAAGGAATCCATTAGTTCAGCAATTCTCTGCTCCAGATCGAGACTCGGAGCCCGAGCCTTGTTTAAGTCACGCTTTAACTTTCGAGATTCATTGGTGAGTTTTCCAACAAGTTCTTCCTTTTCGAGGAGCCTTTCAGAGACAACCTTACCAACAATAGCCGTCTTCAAATCGTAAAAATGGCTGAACTTTTTTTTAGCACAAAAAAATGGAAAAAAATGGCTGAACTTAGAAAGATCTGATGAGGAAAGTTTGCGCACATTCTCTTCAAAACCTGCGAAAACCAGAACGGAACTAACAATAAAACCAGTAAGGAAAGTAAGAAGATCAGCAGAAAATAAATATGAAAGTAACGTACAAACCTTTTGTGTTATGTATCTTTGAAGAAATTTGAATAGCAGGATCAGAAATCGCAAAGGTTTCTGGAGTGAGGAAGAAGATTGCTTCTCAGCAGCAGAAGTTGTTTTGGCAGCCAAGCGAAGTTTTTTCTTCGGAGCGTCTCCTCCTGTTTCACCCATAAGTTTAGGGGACTTCCATAGCAAATAAAACTTAGGACTACCACCATCCTCACCAGCCACCTGACCACCAACGCTTAACAGTTCACCTCTAAAAGACGTACCGAAGCTTTCATTATAAGCAGTGACGGAGGGAGTAGGCTCTTGTTCGTCGGGAATGGCTTCGCGAGTCCCAATCAAAGAAGGATCCTCAAGCAAAATACCACTCTGACTCACAGTGCGCTCCAAATCTTCTGTGAACTTTGGAGAGGCTTCTTCACCAGCACCAGCAGTTTTTGAAGTTCCAGCATCAACAGAAGCAACAGCGGAAGGTTCAACTGGAACAGCCCTAGCCTCAGGAACAGTGTCTGAAAAAGTTTCAATATCAACGAAATCGTTCTCAGAATTTGGAGTATAACCATGACGGACACCGAATCTCAATTCACAGCACAAGCAAGAAAATAAACCTGTTTGGCGAGGCTCTTCAATCATCTCCTCATCAGAAAACGCCGAAGGAACGCGCTGAACAACAGCAGCAGCAACTTTCTTAACAGCCTTCTTAGATTTCTTCCTGCTTAACTTCACAAGACTGGAAGCCGCTTGTATCTCAGCATCGGAAACATCTTCGGAAGCTTTTCTTTTCCTCTTGCTGGATTCCAAGGACTTAGTCTTTGACATGTAAACGGCAGGAGAAGAAGTTTCATCAGTTCTACCTTTAGCTTTATCTTTCTTCGAAGCCATCTTCCTTCGAGCCTTGGGAGGAGCAGCCGAGCAACCGGCCACAGCAACGGCTGGAACATTCTTGTCCACGCCTGGTGGGTGAGATCGAAGGGCGGTTTCGGCACCAAGTTCTGAAAATACACGGTTCACCCTCTTCTTGTGTTTCACAATGTGCTTATAGGCCTTATACTCATTCAAGGTGAATTCGCCCACCATTTCTGTAACCTTCTCTTCAACTTCGAGGATAAAATCGCTTAAGCTCTGGCCATCCTCAAATCGCAAATTAAATCGTGGAAAGGGCATCTACTGAGAAGCCCAGTCCACGTCAAGAAGAACAATCTCTGAAGGTTTCCAGCCATGTGACAAGGGCCAGATTCGGGCAGCAACAAATTCTTCAATAGCGTCGCGACCACCAAGAATGGTTCTAGCAAGATAGAAACCATTTTCACAACCCTTAAAGCCCAAAGCGCGGCTATTGAAAGTAGCAGTGCTAATTGCGGTAACTGGGGCTATGGGCGAATAGAGCGGGTAGGCCAGACCGCTGTAGCCAGGAATCTTCGACATATCAACCTTCAGGTAAAACCAATGGGCTCGCCAATCTTCGGGCAAATTGGTCATACTGCAAGGGGGCAAGCTGAATGTGAGTAATATTCTGAAACGAGTTCTTTCTTCGAGTATTAAAGGTGAAGCAACCATAATCAGCTTCGTAAAAGTTTCCATCGCTGAGCTTAAGGATATCCTTCTCAATAACAAGCTTGAAGAGATGAGCGAAAATATCAGCGCTGGCAGTACACTTAAAAGTCTTCATGATCCAAAAGAACTTCGAGAGCTCCAGAAAAGAGTTAGGTGCTAGCTGGTGTATCTTCACTAAGAATTTCTCGAGAATAGCAGGAAGAAGAGTATCACATGGAAATCTGAGACCACAGATGAAAAAATCCCTGAAGACAACAATCGCATCTGCCTCAGGAGAAGGGGTCTCTTCTTCAGAAGGTGGGCGACCGTCACCCGAAGGAAAGTAACCAGCCTCTTCATATCCTTTGATAGGTTCGGTGGTAACTTTGGACCTCCCGAAGACAAGGGCTGGAGGGTATGAGCCTTTGGAGGAGATCAACTCATTTAAGTTAACTTCAACATTAGAGAGATCTTCATCACCATCAGACTTGTTTCCGGATTTAATCTCCCCATCTTCGCGACTGCCAGAATCGCGAACGGCTTCAGCAGCCGGGTCACTTGTACTGGGGGAGCATTTTCGCCCAACGGGGGAACACCAGTGGCAGCTAACTCCTCGGAAGTCATTGGTCTAGCAGTGCTTTTAGTACGAGCCACCTTTTCGGAAGAAAAGTAAAAATGCAAAACGCACATCAATTTAAAACGAAAAGTCTACGAAATAACCAGATACTGCTCGAAAAATATAAGATAGGAGAATAAAATACCTTTGAAGACCAAAGAAGTCGCCGAACTTCGGGCGTCTAAAGACGAAAGGCTTCGCGCTACGAAAACCTCGAAGTTGCGGAGAGAACGACGAAGCGGTGAAAAAAAGTTTCCGTGCCGGGCCTCTTTTTATAGGGGAGAAGGAGGGCAGTTTCAAGAAGTTGTCTCGAGATAACCGTTGCGCGTTTAAGGCGGGACGAGTGTACACTCCGACGTTCCGAGGGTGACGTTTTTTATCGAAATTCTGAGATTTGTTCGTGGAAACGGATCGTCGGAGTCAACCCGCTTCCCTGAGGGGCTAATGTTGGGGAATTGGGTAAAAACCGTACACCCTCGAAACTTCGGAAATATCAAGACTCTGAGGAATTCGTGAAAGCGTGCAGGAAAGATCCAAGTGATAAGTTCCATTTTCATGATTTCTGAAAATAATTCGCTAAATCCTCTAACCATGGGCGAAGCAATCGCCGAATGACCATGAATTCGCAGGTCTACCTCTTGTTACAGGATAGGAGAAGTTTCGGAAGTCGTAGCCGATTCGGGAAACTTCGACGATGGAATCTGCAAAGATCTCCATGAAGACAAGAAAGCTCTATTGCGCCTGCAGATCTCTGCGAATTCGGTGAACATCAACTTCGGCGAAGATTTCGGCGGCCAGGCACGGGAAACTGTCTGCCTGCGAATCTTCGCAGGAA
Source organism: Cenchrus fungigraminus (assembly GCA_036936925.1). Lineage (NCBI taxonomy): Eukaryota > Viridiplantae > Streptophyta > Magnoliopsida > Poales > Poaceae > Cenchrus > Cenchrus fungigraminus. Next base: position 80,110,865 of record CM072772.1, read on the forward strand.
CAAGGCGAAAATCATGAATGAACCAAGTCAAAGGAGCAGTGCCAAAAGTCCAGGTTCAATGTGTGAATGAGTGGTAGGCTTGTAAATGTATGAAATTAGTTCCGCAAATCACGGGATGTAAAAGACGTTCATGTACATGTTCACACCTGGAATATTCCCTAGATTTGGGGGTAGTCTCGGAATGTAAAAGTCCCTTCGTCTCCCTATAAAAGGGGGCTCGAGGGCATGTGTAAAGGGATTCGAAACTTTTGAGGTGAGTTCAGACTTTCGGGGATTCCTTGTCTCTGCGCTTTTGCGTACTTTCGCGTATTCCTTCAGGAATCTTGCTTTATTTGTGCTCGGTGACTCCTTCCGATTTTCTGATCCCCCAACACTGTACCCCTGCTACCTGTTGCGGCTTCAGGGTTGGGATGTCTCATCATGGGTGGTATAAGGATCCTGTCCTTTGGCCATTGGATCCTTTGAACGAGAGCCTCAGCTAGGGTTGCTATGTCACCCCCATCAATTGGTACAGGCAGAGGATAGTGACCCGCATTGGCCCACACATAGTAGGTTGCACCACAACATACCCATCCTGCACCGGTACTGAATGGCAAGCCTTTTGAAATGGAAAGACTTTCGCTAGTGCGAGCTCCACATTAATCCCGGTGGCATCCAAAAGGCTGCACGCGGTTGGCTCTGTCAGCTTATCTATTGTGTCCAGTATAGGTGATCGACTATCACTGTGCACTTGATTCGCTTTGTCCTCGTTGGCATTCCAATGGTCTTGCTCTCTGCCACACGCATCTTCCTCGCTGTCATGCGCATGTTCTTCCTCGCGGTCATGCGCATCTTCTTCCTCGCTGCCATGCACGTCTTCTTCCTCGCTGCTACTGATAGGCGCTGGTAATTGGGAAGGAAGAAGTACATTTTTCGGTATTTTGATGCCTGATAGTCTTAGAGCATGGACAACTAATTTAAATGTTATGTCCATCATATCATGAGCATCAGACCTCTTGTTCCTCCTCTTCTTCCTGTACATTCCAGCAAACTCTTCACCAAACCCTTTACCCCAGCCAAGTGAACTAGACACGCCTCGGACCCGACCTCGATGCTCTGGAGTCTCAAGTGCTGCGGTGAGGATATCATCCTCCCTAACCCCAGAGAAAGAACTATCGCTACCCTGAGCTGCAAGTGTTTTCACCCTATCTGCTACCCCCACCACCGCAGGGTTCTGAATGTTATGCCCTCGCTTCCTTCACTAGTATTCTTCCTCTTCTTCCCTACCCTTGCCCGCAGGTAAGGTCTCAAACGTCCAGGAAATTGGTCCCAAGGGTTCTGTTTTCCTTCTGCAGCTAGCTTTGCATCCCCCTCCTCCCACTCTTTCCTTTTACCACGATAACCTTTTCTACCCGTCTTGTGTGGCTTATTATGCAATGCTCTCTTTTGTTTCATCTCCTGGCTCAATTGCTGAAATGAAGGAGAATTAGTTTCCTGCACAAACATGTTCCAGTCTTGTTGCTGCACAAAGGCATGCTTCACAAAGGAAGTCTCCTCTTCGCTCACATATTTTTTTCTTAAATGGGCCTTGAACCGCCATTGCAAGGTTCCAATCTCTGATATAGCTGCCTTAACTACCTTCTTGCGAACAAATTCTTCTAGATTGGCTGGGTAATCTAGCTTTTCCTCTAAAACTGTGAACAGATGTTCATTCTCAGTTGGTGAGAGATCATCAACCGCCTTGTTGATTGACACCCTCTCCCGAGCAATGAGGCCACAGACCAATACAAATCTATCCCTCGCAGCATCTGGGGTAGGCCAAAAATTGGCATCAAGTCCAGTTGCAGTCAACTTGTCTTCTGGCCATTTGGTTTGTGTCCTTGACCCGCGGGATCGAGTACTACTCGCAGCAGTCTATGCTGAGTGACCCTGTGAAGAAGGTTCACCGCCGATGGGCTGTGATGGTGCACTGGAGGTAGAGGAGTTTGTTGTTGTGGGAGACTGCATAGATGATATGTCAGGTTGTTAGTAGAGCAACATAAGCAAGACTGAAAATCTAAACAAAATTCTTATTGGATAAATTCGTTTTCTCTGACAGGCAAAATAGCTGATATTACACTAGAAATCATTACAAGTCGTAAATTAAATCAGCATAGACATACACAGTTCATATTTTACTTAATTAGCATACAGGGTAGGTGCTAACCATTTTGACAAGGACACAACAATATGCTTATATATCAAAGCAGAGAATAAATTCCTTCAACTGCTTCCTTGTCCAACTTCAGCAGCAATGGATTGTGTGTTCCATGTGTACATGCAACAAGAGGATAAAGCAATGATGATGACATTATATATGACAGTAGTGAAACAACACTCACAACACATCATGACACCAACAATAACAATATATATGACAGTAGTGAAACAATTAACACTCACAACAAAGCATAGGACAGTCTAGTTATCACTGCATTATAAACCACTGCGATGCAATTCCCACTGACATTATGTGGCCATCAGAATTAAAGTACGCTAACAGTTCCAAAGCATAATTGTCGATCTGGTACATTCACAGCATAGCAGAATTAAAGTATGCTAACATCCTCAATGCTTTTCATAAATTTACTGTCCAAAAATTGTAGCACCAGGAACATGAAAATGAATTTCAACAGTTCATATAACTTCATCTGTTTGCAACAATTTATTCAAACAGGCTTGGACCAACAAAATCCATCCATCAAATCCACAGTCAATCAATTAAAAATGAACTATTAAGGCATGTCTCCCTAATCCACCTTGACATGAATATATAGCAGATTGGGTGGACTACATTATAAACCACTATGATGCAATTCCCACTGACATTATGTGGCCATCAGAATTAAAATATGCTAATAGGTCCAAAGCATAACTGTCTATCTGGTACATTCAAAGCATAGCAGAATTAAAGTATGCTAATAGGTCCAAAGCATAACTGTCGATCTGGTACATTCAAAGCATAGCAGAATTAAAGTATGCTAACATCCTCAATGCTTTTCATGAATTTACAGTGCAAAAATTGTAGCACCAGGAACATGAAAATGAATTTCAATAGTTCATATAACTTCATCTGTTAGCAACAATTTATTCAAACAAACTTCGAGCAACAAAATCCATCCATCAAATCCACAGTCAATCAATTAAAGATGAACTATCAAGGCATGTCTCCCTAATCCACATTGACATGAATATATAGCAGATTTGGTGGCCGAGCAGAGAGAGGGCGTTGGGGGTTCAACCAGGACTAACCTCTATTGCGAATGAAGTAGTTGTTCTCATGATGGTCGGAGGGGCCGGATCCACGTCGGCTCGTGGCCTGAGGTGGCCGGCTCGTCGTCGTGGCTGGGGATGACGGATCCGCGTCAACCGTCTTTAGGTTGGCCGGGAACCCGTCCGCACGCCAGTAACCGCGTCCTCGTCACCGTCGTCACGCAGGGAGCGGTGGGGCTGGAGAAGAGCAGGGCTACGGCGGGGAGAGAGCGGCGAAGGCGAGCGGGGAGAGTGGTGGCGGCGGGTGGGGAAAGTGCGGGCGTTGTGGATCTATCTAGCGAGGAGCCGAATATGAACTGCGCGCGTAACTGTGTTTAAGGAAATTACTGGCGTGCCCTTGATGGCTCTCTGGTGGAATTGGAATTCCATGGGCATTATAGTCAATATAGGTGGGAAATTTTGAGCAGCCCGCGCACGGTTTGCCTGCTGACGCTGACGCGTGGGCCAATGTCATTGGCGACGATGGTTAGTGAACCCGCATCGCCTTTGTTGGCAGTTGGGTCCGGCGGACGGGCAGCGGTTATCTTTTTATTTTGGCAGCTGACGCTGACGCGTGGGCCAGCCACTATTTTTTTTTGAATGAAACGTGCTTCCCTAAAATATTAGAGCCCATAAAATAGCACCTAAAAAATCATAAAAATACGAACAATTCGTATTTGGACATTTAGTATTTGAATAAAATATCAACAGTCACACTTGTGTGCCCAAGATTCTTAGAATTCGTTTTTACATCTCATGTTAATGATGTAATAATTCTAATAACAACTAGACTACTCTAAAAAATCTACAAATTGACTTGGCAACATAATTTGGGTACCTAGACTTGTCTTCAAAATTTCAAATGGTTTCGATGAAGGAATAATATAATTGTGTACAAATATCTACATCTCTCACATAGTTTCCTCGAATGTTCCTTGAACATTGAAGTTTTCCACATTTTTCAACATGTTCGAACTCATATGCATTTGAAAACTTAACAAAACCTTGTGTTCACCTTAAGATTACGAAAATGCAAAGTTTCATTACAGGAGGTGTGGAAAAAATATTATTTATATGTTGTACTTACATAGAACAAGATAAGGCATATAAACATTGTTCAAGAAACGGAATATACACTAAACAATGAAAATAATGAAAACACGGTGATTTTAAAAAACTGTAGAAAAAAATAATCAAATTTGGACTAATTACGACGGAGAAATACATGTTACAAAATTTGATTGCAGATTAAAAAGAGAAATGCCGTCGGCGACGCGGGACGGATAAATCCTAGGCCTCGTCGGCGGCAAATGAGACCACCGCAACCTTCGATTTGACTCACAAACGTGACAAATCAAATATTGTCTATCAAAAACCGATTAAAAACCGACATCCCGATAAAATCAAATCCGCGTTTAGTAATATCTAATAATTTACATTCAAGATAGATAATGTTCATTGATGCTTGTGCCTACATCCCGATGTTCATTCTGCTGACGGCGTACTCCACGGCGGGGCGGAAGTTACGCGTCCAGTGGTCGAACTCATGACGGATGCGACACTCGGCGCTGCAGTAGTGGATGATCTCTGAGGTCTCTGGCCTGTAGCGCCTACATCCCACTGCCCAAATGCAGACGTGGGGATTCTGGACAGGCAGCAACGGAATGTCGTTGTCGCCATCATCAAGCCAGTACCACCACGCAATGTTCTCGAGATCCCGATTGGCGAGGTAGCGCAGCCACCGTAGGTTGTGGTTCTTCCACCGCCCGTCAGGGGGCGACGGGCCGCCGCTGATTTCCTGGAGCAGTGCCATGGCTTCGGGGTCCGCCGGGTTGCAACGGTACTTCAGCATCGCTAGGAAGTACTTGGCACCGAAGTCTTCAGCAGCGGCATCTCCGATGAGCTTCAGACCCTTATAGGGGTTCCGCCGCCTCATCAACCTCTCCATCCCCACGAAGCATAATGCCTTCGGATGATTGGCCTCGCGGAAGCGCCGCTCAAAGCACAACCTGACGTAGCGATTCTTGCACACCCGACGAAGATCATGCAGCGACATGTGCATTAGTACCTCATCGGAGTCGCAGATGCGCCAGAAGGTGCCGCAGATTTTATTGTGAAGGTTCAGAAAATTGATGACGGGCTCATCCTTGGCGGAGTGGATGATGATCTGGGTGACAAGATCATCTGGCAGTAGCTGCATCTAGCACACCGCGGCCATCAAGGAGAAGGGGAGGAAATAGAAAAGCGACGGGGTTTAGAAATTGAAAGGCGACAGGGGTTGAAGTTGAAGGCGACGAGGGTTGAAGTTGGCGACAAGGGTTGAAGTTGAAGGCGACGTGGGTTGAAGTTGAAGAAGGCGCCTCGGCCATCTAAAATAATAAATGGAAATTGAAAAGGCGCCGCAGTTTGGCTGCTGTCGCTGACGAGTGGGCCCAACATCATTGCCCCTGCCCCTTCTCCTTCTCGCGTAATTGAAAGGCGACGCATGGTTTTGGACGGTTTTGCGCCCGAAACGGAGCCCGATGCGCAATTGAGTGGCACGTACTGGCAGTAGTGGAGTAGTGGGTGGGGGCAGAGGCGCCTGACGATTCCGCATCTTGTCAATATAACTCCCCTGTCTTCCCCTGCTTTCCCCTGCTTCTTCCATAAGCTTATCATCTCTTTCGCTTCTTCTTCCTCCTCGCGACCCACCACTACAAATCTTCGGTCACCGAGAGATCAGCAAGGAGGAGATGGCATCGAGGAGCCCGCCGCCGTCAAAGCGAGGACGAAGGGAGGACGACGACGACGAAAGCCGCCGTCGGAGGAAGTTGGAGAAGGGGAAGGAGCCGGCGACCAAGGATGCTGACGAGGAACCATTCTTCGACGACACTAAGTTCGCGTCGACCTGCTCAGGAGCGCCTTCAGAAAGCTTGAAGATGTTGGCGCGGCCTTCGACATCAAGGCGCATCATGAAGTGGACAAGGACCCGAGCGTGAACGGTCTCGCCTTCAGGATCCATGGGTTGGCTGAGAAGCTCGAGAACCTCCCCGTGGTCAAGCGGGCTACCCGCCACTTCGTCTTCGATGACGACGGCTTCGACGGCGACGACGGGGATGACGGCAGCCACGGCAGCGACGACGGCGGGACTCCGACGGCGACGATCGACTAAATGTGTGTGTGTGTGTGTGTTTGTGTCTTCGTCAGGTTGTTGGACATGAACTGCTTAGTTTGTTTGCCGATCATGAACTGCTTAGTTAATTAGTTTGGTTGTTGGATTTTGTATGTTATCAACTCGATCTAATAGACGCGAGTAGATCCATCCACGTCTCCTATAATATGTGTTCTGTTGTGATGAACAGGAGATCTGTTGAGATGAATTAGATCTTAGAGACAATGGATAGTCATTGCCAACGCGGGTTAGCCTGCTGACGCTGACGCTAACGCGTGGGCCAGTGTCATTAGCGACGATGGTTAGTGAACCCGCATCGCTTTTGTTGGCAGTTGGGTCCGGGCGGGCGGGCAGGCAATGGTTATCTTTTTTATATTGGCTGCTGACACTGACGTGTGGGCCCGTCACTATTTTTTTTGAATGAAACTTGCTTCCCTAAAATATTAGAGCCCATAAAACAGCACCTAAAAAATCATAAAAATACGAACAATTCATATTTGGACATTTAGCATTTGAATAAAATATCAACAGTCACACTTGTGTGCCCAAAATTCTTATATTTCGTTTTTACACCCCATGGTAATTATATAATAATTCTAATAATATAAAATTTGCTCTAAAAAATCTACAAATTGACTTGGTAACATAATTTGGGTACCTAAACTTGTCTTCAAAATTTCAAATGGTATCGATGAAGGAATAATATACTTGTGTACAAATGTCTACATCTCTCACATAGTTTCCTAGAATGTTGCTTGAACATTGAAGTTTTCTACACTTTGCAACATGTTCGAAGTCATATGCATTTAAAAACTTAACAAAACCTTGTGTTCACCTTAAGCTTACGAAATGCAAAGTTTCATCACTAATGGTTGTGTAAAACAAATATTATTTATATGTTGTACTTACAAAGAACAAAATAAGGCATATAAACATTATTCAAGAAACAGAATATACACTAAAAAATAAAATTAATGAAAAGATGGTGATTTTAGAAAAATTTAGAAAAAAATTATCAAATTTGGACTAATTACAACGAAGAAATACTTGTTACAACATTTGATTTGCAGATTAAAAGGAGAAATGCGAACTGTTCTTCATTCGAATAGAACTGGGCCCCACAGTCATTAGCGACACGGGACTGATAACCCGCGTCGGCTTTGCTGCTCTTGCAAAATTTTACACAGATAATACGAGCAACATACAAAAGCTAATCATTTCCTATTCTAATACTCCGTTCGAACTTCACCATTTCGCAGCGGAGCCTACAATCTTCGCTGCAAAACAGAGAAATTCCAATCCATCCTTTATCCACGCCGCAGCAGCCGCCGTTGCCTACGCACGGCTGATCGCCGCGCACCTGTGCCGGAGGCGGCAGCGGTTCACCCCAAATGCGCCAAGTCGAGGAGTGGATCGCACGCGCGGCCTTCTCGCGCAAAGGCAGACACCCCTCGTTGCTCAGCCATCTCGACGTCGTACTGCCGCCACCCGTGACCCGCCTCATGTACCGCTTCGCGGTGTCGTCAGCGGCGGCACCGCCATTGTCCCTGTAGAGCAAGATGGCGTATAGATAGGCCGCCGCATCGTGCCCACCATTGGTGGCGCACCGGAGATCATTGCATCCCCTGTTTCCCATGAAGACGGCTTTGATCCCGAAGAAGAAGCAAGCCTCCGGATTCCCGAGATCGGTCAGCATAGCAAGGAAGGCTTTTTAGGCGGTGGGGTCCCACACCCAAGAAATCTCATCTCGTATCCCCTCTATCGACAAACGCCGGCCGACGTCGCCGTGGCCGCACACGCGGCGCATGGTCGAGCAAGTACCGCGTAGGCTGCGGAGGTCAGCCAAGGGCCGCTCCAAGGTCCCACCGACGCGCGCCGCAATCTCAATGCGTAGGTCTTGAGGGAGGTCCAGCAGCGATGACGGCTGGTGCCGCCTGCTTCTACCCGGCATGCTATTCATCTCCGGCCGGGAATGGTGACGATGAGGAGTAGGCAGTTGTTGTTTTTTTGCGGGTAGATGAAGGGGCAGGGGATCTAAATTATTTTGGAAGGAGAAGATACAGGAGATTTGTTTCCAAACATGGTTTAAGTATGCAATGGAGACGACGTTTGGTTAATCCGGGTATCCTTCAATTCTCCATTGCAGACGACGTTTGGCTAATCCGCGTACTATCCTTTAATTCTACATTGGAGACAACATTTGGTTAATCCGCGTATCATTTAATTCTACATTGGAATCACTACCTCTGCGCTCAGCCATTGACTGGGCAACTGTTTCCCCATTGACCGGATCTGGCATCAATTTCTTGGGAACCTTCCCGTTTCCTGTGCTCTTGATCTTATCCTTTCCTCTTTTTTTTACAACCGATCTTATCCCTTCCTTGTTTTTGCTATAAAAAAGACCGACGCCTATCGGTCCTCCTCACTTGCTTCCTTCTTCTCTAGATCTAGATCTAGCTATGGCACAAAGAATAGATCTTGTAGGGCGCAAGCTTTTGCTTTTCTCTCTTCTTCCTCCTCCTCGTTCTCTCAGTTGCTAGAAGAATTCTTGTGATATGGGTGATTGGGTTGCTCATCCCTCTAGCACAGCTGCTAGAAAAATCCTTGTGATATATCAGCTGTTGGGGGAAGGTAGCCTAGAACCTCCTGGCATCAGGAAGAATAAGCCGACGGAAAGATCAGGTCTGGGGAGAGAAGCCCAGAACCATCCTGCTGCAGCTTTCCCGTCAAACTTGCGCTTCCTTTTGCTTTCCCTGCTCCAGGAGAAGGATTTTTGAAGGGATATTTTCCACCCTCTGCTGTATCTTTCTCTTGTGCTCACTTGTAAGCATGAAGAAGAAGCCAAAATCTGGAGCATATCTCGTCATGAAGAACAAGCCGACGGCGGCCTCCTTTCTCTTCACTTCCGACGATCGACCGACGGGCAGGGAAGGAGCAAGATCGAACTTTGAGCCTCAACATCGCCAAGTTAGCACCCACCACTGTAGTGGTCTTCTACCTCTGGCCGGCTGGAGATTCAGCTGGAGCCGGACGCGAGTTCGAGGCTGCTGAGCTGGCCAAGATCCCGAGGCCTCCCTATCTGATGTACCAATGATGACTGTAATCTGTGTGTGTGATTTTGCATATCTCGTCATGAAGAACAAGCTGACGGAAGTATATCTCTTTTGCTTAGTTTAGATCTATGTTCCTCATCCTGGTAGTGCCTAGTGATGATGAACATAGATGGCTGCTTTGTAACCTTCTGATGTATCAATGAAGACTGTAATCTGTGTGTGTGATTTTGCATCTCAAGAGACATGCTTGTGTGATTATCTGTGTGCGGTACAATTTTTTGTATGATTTACCTACTCACTTGCAAGCATGAAGAAGAACAAGCCGACGGGGGCTGGCTAATCCGCATCTCTTTTGATGTAATCTGTGTGTATGATTTTGCATATCTTGCCCATAACAAAGGCGACGCGGGTTGGTTAATCCTCGTCTCTTGCCCGTAACAAAGGCGACGCGGGTTGGCTAATCCTCGTCTCTTTTATATTAATGCCCGTTACTGAACTGAAGCAGCCTGCAACATACTTACTGAACTGAAGCAGAATATAAACTGAATATATATAGTATCTCAGGCAGAATATATTACAAAAAGGATTCAAATTCCACCACATCCTATATATTACAAAAAGGATTCAAATTCCACCTGTACATCACATCCTTTATATTACAAAACGGATTCCATTTCCACCAATAGACACATCCTGCATTACAAAAAGGATTCAGCAAAAATCAGGCTTGCTTTTTCTTCCTTGATTTCTGTATATTGATTTTTTTCACTATGGTCACTTCGCAAGTACGGTGTTTTGTTAGTTCCCAAGAGTCGGGGCTTGTATAAAGTGTCAAAGGATGGAATTTCATGAAACTGGTTGTATTCCTCCTCCTCAACAACATTTTCAACCCCAACAATCCTTTTTTTCCAGGCATAACCACAGACCAGTTCTTCTTTGCAAGGTCAGGTACATAGAACACTTGCTCAACATCGTTGGCGAAGACAAATGGTTCGTTTTTGTAACCAAAGACCCGGAGATCAACACTGACATAACCATATTTGTCCTTGCTCACAGCTCTCTTCCCATTAGTGACCCATCTACACCGAAACAAGGCTACCTTCAATCCTACATAATCAAGCTCCCATATCTCCTCTATTTGACCATAATATGTGTCTGTCTCCATGTCATCATCATCATGACTGTCGTCGACGACGGCCCGTACACGCACACCACTATTTTGATAGACGCTCTTTTTATCCTGGGCCATGGTGTAGAACGTGTATCCATTGATATCCATTGCTTGGTATCTTGTAACAGTGAACAATGGCCCCGCTGCTAGATTCCTTATCTCGTCGGTTATTACAGCATTGCTGCATGTCTCGACATAATCTCGGAGCCACCTGCTGAAACCTTGCATGTGCATCTTTGCAAGCCAAGCCCTACCACGGTCAGGGTTGTCTTCACGTAGTTGTCGCTTGTGCTCAATAGCAAACTATGTAATTAGGTGCAGCTGTTGTATCACGGTGAAAAGAGCCTTTTGGAAGCCATCTGGTTCCGGAGTGACTGACTTTTTCCCCAGGGTCCCAACACCTAAAAGCCTACCTTCATGCCGTGAGCGAGGCACACCAATGGGGTTTTGGGGGTCCATATAACCCATGACCCACTCCACTGCTTCGATGGTCCCGTAGCCACGAACAATGGCTCCCTCCGGAAATAACCGGTTATGTACCAATGATTTCAGGAATCCATAGAACCTCTCATATGGAAACATCTGATGAAGGTAAGATGGGCTAAGGAACCAGATTTCCCTCGCGAGGTGTGCTGTTAGATGCAGCATGAGATCAAAGAATGATGGTGGGAAGTGTTGACAATTCTTAACGCAACTTCCAAAGAATGGATCTAGAAACCATTCTAAGCAATGGCGCAAGAAACGTGATTGGTATAAGAGCCTACAGAAATATTATGATAGATAATCCGCAAGCGCACGGATACCGGTGAGCATTTCATCCGGGGTGATGGGTTTTAAAATATCGTATCCACAGGGAAGTTGGATGGATGTAACAACAGACATAGGGATGGCAATAGATTACTTTATGGACTTTGATGGAATGGCACATACTTTAACAGGGGTAAGCCAAATAATAAAGTAATGATAAATAGACAGGCAGAGGCACATGTGGAGCATAGCATAAACTATTCCTAGTCTAGATTAGAATTGGATTTACTTAAGAGAGATAATTCTATATAGCATACAAAGACTGAGTTTGTTCATCTATTCTAATGTAGCATATCATCATATATAGCATAGTCATGGATAAGTGTGAACACCCCGAAGATTACCCAAGAGAATCAAGGACGAAACTTGATCTTCCCAAGAACCATTGTTCGACTAGTCTTATACTCGGGGGGTGGACTACAAAGGACTCAATAGGCCTGTCACGCCCACGATCTACCACATGACCCGGAGTATAAGGTGAATCCGCAAGTAAATTATATCTAAGCACCATGCTTACATACTTTCTACTACCTAGCATATGCACATAAAATACTAGGAGCTCTACGAATAAGTGCGTAGACTTATCATTGATCATGACTATATCAAATATACTACTAGAATAAAGTAAGAACTAAGCAATTGCACACATAATATTGAAATAGCATAAAGTCATTGAGAAACAATATAAGAACAGAATCTTGATAACTTACAGATCTGAACTGGAGCAAAGCTCAACTCTACTCAAATCTGACTCTCTATCTAGAACTAGGTTCTTGATCTAGAAATTAGATCTTGAACTATGAAGTAGCTATCCTATCTCTGATGTATCCTCTTCTTCTCCTGTCTTGGCCTGATGATGATGATCTTCTGAGATATGCATACCATGCCCTGGGGGGTCTGGGGTTGCTTATATAGTCCTTAGGGATAATCCGTCGCCGTAGGATCAAACCGACCTAAACAAGTGGTTTTGATTAACCCTAAGAGGCGGTGGAGGAACCTTCCCGAAGCAGGGCCTGATCGGGGCCAGGGGGGCCCGATCGGCCTCCCTACTGGGCCGGTCGGCCTGGGCTGGGCCTAGGCCGGGCTCCGCCTTCGCGTGTGGGCCTCTTGTCCCTTCTAGATGCGTATTTTCTGGGAGCCCACTTCGGTTGAGTTCGGGAGCCTTCTGTTGCCTTCTAGAATTCATTCTTTTCGCATTTTCCTGAATAGTCCCTGAAAATATATAATTCACCAAAACTCGTGGAATTCATTAGTCCAAGGCCCTATACTACTGTTGATTCATCTTTTTGGTCCTTTTTCATGTATTGTTGATGCATAAAAATGAGAGTTAGTGAGCATCAACAACTCCCCCAAGCTTACCTCTTGCTAGTCTCTTAGCAAGACTCAGTGTTACCACAATAAATTCTTTTCCAAGGTAGGATGAAAAAGTCAGACTTTTAAAACCTGCTTATATCTGCTTGAGAACATGGGGCTTTTATCTGCACTTGGGTCTTGAGCAGTTGAAAGATACAACAATTAAGTCAAGCACCATATCTCAAGTTCATGGTTTCACTAAAATTCTGGAGTTTTGCAAAAGATGTTCAAGTTAAAGCTCAGAGTACTCCTGTATGACAACTTGATATGATAAAATTTTGAAAACTTTCAACTTTAGCCTGCTTTTGCTTCTTTTGTTCCTGAAATATATCTCTCTTTCTAGCAATAATCTTAAGAGAACCTTGGGTTACATGACATTAGGAGAGGTGGGCCCTACTCACCCCGGACTTTTGTCCATTTTTCTCTCTCCTTAGAGATGTGGGCTCTTCTCGCCCTCGGACTTGTGTCCATTATTCATCTCTAATTTATTCTTTTTAGGGAGGTAGGCCCTTCTCGCCTAGTAGAACACTTGTTCGTTTCTCTCCCTCTCTCATCTCACTTTTTCCTCTCTTTCTTTCTTTCTTTCTTCTCTCTTTTTTTTATGTCATGCCCAAGTCTCTTTGAAAGCATAGAGAGATATAAAACGGGAACACTCTTAGCAAATTTTCAACAAGGCTTTCTCTTCTTTTTTTTTAACAGGACATAACGTCTTATGTCATACAGGAGACTCGTTATATATAAATCTTATGATTAAAAAAGTGAATCTCCAGAATTTAGTGTTACTTTGAACAAGATAAACAGCAGCTCAACTTAATCATGTCAATCAATCAATCACCTAGACTTAGATCGAGAAATTGCTCCCACAAGAATCTCAAGCTCAAAGCATGTTTCAAAATCTAAACAATTGTATCCATGTCTTGGGAGAACTTCAAAAGATGGTAAGCTAGGCATTTGCAGCAATGAAGAGCATTTGTTTATCATGTCCATTTAGCATACTTCTCCAGTTCTTTATTTATTTTAAACAAGGGAAATTTTTATTTTATCTTATTATTATTTCAAACTTATCAAAATAAACAAAAACTTAAAATATAAAATATAAAAAATAGATAGTGATACTTACCTTGGGGGCTTCTCCCCCAAGCTGCTTGATTCTACATCCCCCACTGGCGAAATCTCCTTGCCAGTAGTTCAGCATTTTCATCTGCGGTTTCTTGTATGTCTTCTAATCATTGTCCCGCCTGGTCCATCCACTGTTGATGTTGACGTAACATGTTGGTGTGGATATCCTGAGTGTTCATTTGCGTCCTCATGTTGTCATGGACACCTTGGCGGAACGTCGCAGTGTACTGATGGTCGAATCCTGAAAAAGAGTTACGGGAAGGTACAAAATTCGAAGATGATGCGTAAAACCTGCCACTTCCAAACTCCTGTCCTCCGAGGTTGCTTGGTCCGTGCGGTGGTAAATCTCCTCCTTGGTACGCGCGACGAGGGTATGTTGGCACGAAGTTTTCATATGATCGATACGCAGCGTCTTGGGGCAGTGGGTCAGCTCTGGCGTAGTTTGTCGATGAAGCTCGAGCCGACGTTCATGGAGGTTGCTGCTGGACTGGTTGTGCCTGTTCATTAATCAGAAAAGATTGCACAGAATATATACCCAATCCCGGGTTAGGTAACGAGATTGCGTTCTTATGGTGGATGTAATGCAATTTTTCTTGAATTCTCTTGACCCATCTTCCTTGGCGGAAGTAATCGTAGCCGATGATCTCATGAGGAGTGTCAATGTGGATGATAGTGGCATCTCCAAGGATGCCCAAGTCATCGGCTATCCGGGTGATCAGAGAGGTGCAGCTTATGTCTCCAACTAGGTTGGGGAACGAAAGCCAGTGCTCTACTAGCATCTTGACAGGGGACACAGCTTGTCTTTTCAGGGCAGCATAAATCAGCTGCATATCCCCTACTCTCACACTGATATTATCATTGCGTGGAAAAAGAACAAGGCTTATCCACTTGTGAAAGAATCAGAGAGTGGGATGCTGAATGTCATTGGTGCGCGGTTTGTGTGTGTTCTCTTTCCCTATAATGTCCATCCAGAGGATTAGCCTATCAAAATCTTCAAGAGATGAGTCTAAATCAAAGGCACATCCTTCTGCGAACCCTAAGGCGTTGCTCAGCTTTCTCCAAGATAGAGTGTGCTCTTGACGGAATAACTGAAAGGTTACCCCATCGTTAGAGGATTTCAAAGTGCAAAGGAACTCTAAAGTGAGGAGCCGGCTACCCCTTTCAGAAGTGTTATAAAAAGAGGTCCACCCCAACAAAGCAATAATTTGGCTGAACTCAGAGTCCAAGCCTGCTTCTTGCATAAATTCTTCGCTAAACATGGGTGTAAGGATAAAAGAACGTTTCTTCAGTTTCTCATACCGTTCCTTCTCTTCTCCTCTCCTGATGTGCAAATGCACATCAGCGGTTAGGATCTTTCCTTGTGATTGCGATGCTAACGGAGAGGGGTTAGAGACCGGTGAGGGAGACTCCTGAGAGTCTACACTCATCGACCGTCGGGAGCTGGCTCTGGAGCTAGAGCGTCCAAGTATTCTCCCGAACATGGTGTCTAAGGTTTTCAAGAAAAGTTTAGAGCTAGACTTCCCTTAGATTTCTTCTCCACTCTCTTCCTAAACTTCCTTTCTCTTGAGGCAGAACTGCAAAGGCTCGAAGGTGTGGTTTTCTGGGCTGTTGAGTGTGTGAAAAACTGGGCAGGAGGTGGCTGTTTTTATAGGGCTAAGGGGGGTGGCCGGTCGGCCTGCTGGTGGGGCCGGTCGGCCCCACCTGCCCTCCACTCGGGTGCTCTCTCCTCCATCCATTTCCTGCTGTCTTCCAACGCTAGAATAAATGCCTTGTGAGTGGGAAAAAGAGGTGCTAGTGGAAGAAGTGATAAGATAAGGTAGGTAAAGATTTGATGTGTATTCCTATGACATGTGGGTCCCAAGCGTAAGGGTAATAGCAAATATAATAGCAAAAATATGGTAGCATAAATATATTTTTATGCCACCACGAAAAATTATTATACGGGTTTTGACACACCGTAAAAATTATTTACCACGGGGCGTGAAAAAGTTTTTACTATAGCAAACGTGAAATTCAGAAATATTTTTTTGTGTTTTTACCGGTTACCTTTGGCGAGGGTTCGGGACTTCCGAGTCTTCTAATCTTCAGATGCATTCTCTGTCTTCAGAGATGACGGTCCTTCTGACGATGTCTTTTCTTGATCGATTCTGTTCGCGTTGATGCTGAGCTCTGGTCTGGGTTTGAAAGCAAACTTCTCCTCCCTTCCATTGATCTCAAATGTGATCTCTCCTCCGCCTACATTGATGTGTGCATTGGTGGTGCTCAGGAATGGTCACCCGAGAATCAGTGAAACCCTGGAGTCCGGGTGCATATCCAATACCACGAAATCAACTGGCACCAAGAACTCTCGGATTTTCACTGGCACATTCTCGGCGATTCCTGATGGGTAGCGAACCGATTGATCTGCCAATTGGAGACACATTGATGTTGGAACCAAGGTAGGGTGCTTGAGCTTGTCGAAGACAACCTTGGGCATCACACTGACACTTGCTCCAAGATCACAGAGTGTATTGTTGAAGTATTGATTTCCAATAGAGCACTCTATAGTGGGGCATCCTGGATCCTTTTTCTTGATGAGCGATGTGTTCAGGATTGCCGCACTACATTCTTCGGTCAACTTGATGATCTCCGTAGTTGGCAAAGGTTTCTTCTTATTCAGGATGTCTCGGATGTACTTGGCATATGTCGGAACTTGCATGGCATCCAATAAAGGTATGTTGACATAAAGCTTCTGGATGACTTCGACGAACTTCCCAAATTGATCATCAACTTGAGGTTTTCTCACTCTTCTTGGATATGGTATGAAGTTGGTGTCGTGGAAATCTTGTCTTGCTGAGTCTTGTTCTTCTTGCACGACTTCTTCTACGTTATTATCCTTCTCTGGAGCTTCGGTTGGTGCCACAGGTACTGCAGGTGTTGCAGGTGCTGTGTGTTCTAGCCGGTGGTCTTGCTGTGCCCTTGGGATATGGTGGATCTATTGTTTGCTTGCCACCTCTTGTTCGGACATTAAATACCTGCTCAGGGTTAGTGGCAACAGGTGCAACAACAGACAATTTTGATAGCTTTGATTCTAGTTTAGCATCAAAGATAGCTTGATCTTTTAAGATTTCAGAAAAATTATCTATCTTAACATTTATGTCTTCTAGAATCTTATCATTAGCAACAAGCTTCTTAGAGAGATTATTGGTTAATTTATCCTGTTCTTCAATTAACTCTCGTAGCGAGGGTCGCTTGGAATTATTACCTGTATACTTACCTGCGTAAGTCGGTCGTGGTTGTAGGTCTTTTTCTTGGGTTGGTGCTGACTTGTGAACCACTAAGCTTGAATTTCTTGAAGTATTCATTGAATCTTGTAAAGCTTGTCGATCCTTCTTGAAGTTGGCTCGTTCCTCAAGCCTGTTCAACAGCACGTCCATACTCGTTGATAGTTCTTTCAACTCTTCATCTTCTTGTACTTCTTCACTCTGATGACATTGTTGAGTGTTCTTCTGGGTCCAGCCTTGATTTTCAGATATCTTCTGCATAAGTGTATTGGCTTGTCTCGTAGTGAGTGACAAGAATGATCCTTTAGCAGCTGCATCTAGATGCTCAGACGCTTTTTGATTTAATCCATGGTAAAAGCTTTGTAGGAGCATCCATTCTTTTATTCCATGGTGAGGGCAATCTGATATATATTCTTGCAAACGTTCCCATGCCTCTGGAATTGACTCGACTTTCTGCTGCTGGAAATTGGTGATTTTTCCACGTAAAGCATTGGTTTTGCCTGTGGGGAAAAACTTTGATAGGAAGGTTGTAGAACATTCCTCCCATGTGTTGATTTCATTGGAGTAGAACCGTTGTCTCGCCCTTCCCTTTAGTGAAAATGGGAATAAGCGGAGTAGGATCGTTTCCTTGGGAATGTCTTTGATGGAGATGGTGGCGCCTTTCTCCAAAAAGTTCTAGAGATGAGCACTTGCATCTTCATGTACCTTTCCACTGAATAAATCAGCTTGCACCATGTTGATGAGGCTAGGCTTAAGCTCGAATTCATGATCGATTGTTGGTCCAATGCGAATGTTATTGATGTTTGGAGCAGAGAATTCCAACAATGTCTTCTCAGCCATGGCTTCAGAACTTGGTGTAAAGCTTCCTTGGTTGATTTGACTCGAATTATTGAAGTGTGGTGAATCACAATCAAACCTGTTAATACCCTGCAAATAAGATAGACAAAAACAAACAAGGGTAATTCTGTTTAAGCAGAGGTGCCAAATTACAAAGTCTCATTAAAGTATCTAGCCATCGATTTTCTAAAGGTAGCCATCCAATCTTCCCCGGCAACGGCGCTAGAAATGCTTGTTGACAATTCTTAACGCAACTTCCAAAGAATGGATCTAGAAACCATTCTAAGCAATGGCGCAAGAAACGTGATTGGTATAAGAGCCTACAGAAATATTATGATAGATAATCTGCAAGCGCACGGATACCGGTGAGCATTTCACCCGGGGTGATGGGTTTTAAAATATCGTATCCACAGGGAAGTTGGATGGATGTAACAACAGACATAGGGATGGCAATAGATTACTTTATGGACTTTGATGGAATGGCACATACTTTAACAGGGGTAAGCCAAATAATAAAGTAATGATAAATAGACAGGCAGAGGCATATGTGGAGCATAGCATAAACTATTCCTAGTCTAGATTAGAATTGGATTTACTTAAGAGAGACAATTCTATATAGCATACAAAGACTGAGTTTGTTCATCTATTCTAATGTAGCATATCATCATATATAGCATAGTCATGGATAAGTGTGAACACCCCGAAGATTACCCAAGAGAATCAAGGACGAAACTTGATCTTCCCAAGAACCATTGTTCGACTAGTCTTATACTCGGGGGTGGACTACAAAGGACTCAATAGGCCTGTCACACCCACGATCTACCACACGACCCGGAGTATAAGGTGAATCCGCAAGTAAATTATATCTAAGCACCATGCTTACATACTTTCTACTACCTAGCATATGCGCATAAAATACTAGGAGCTCTATGAATAAGTGCGTAGACTTATCATTGATCATGACTATATCAAATATACTACTAGAATAAAGTAAGAACTTAGCAATTCCACACATAATATTGAAATAGCATAAAGTCATTGAGAAACAATATAAGAACTGAATCTTGATAACTTACAGATCTGAACTGGAGCAAAGCTCAACTCTACTCGAATCTGACTCTCTATCTAGAACTAGGTTCTTGATCTAGAAATTAGATCTTGAACTATGAAGTAGCTATCCTATCTCTGATGTATCCTCTTCTTCTCCTGTCTTGGCCTGATGATGATGATCTTCTAAGAGATGCATACCATGCCCTGGGGGGGTCTGGGGTTGCTTATATAGTCCTGAGGGATAATCCGTCGCCGTAGGATCAAACCGACCTAAACAAGTGGTTTTGATTAACCCTAAGAGGCGGTGGAGGAACCTTCCCGAAGCAGGGCCTGATCGGGGCCAGGGGGGCCCGATCGGCCTCCCCACTGGGCCGGTCGGCCTGGGCTGGGCCCAGGCCGGGCTCCGCCTTCGCGTGTGGGCCTCTTGTCCCTTCTAGATGCGTATTTTCTGGGAGCCCACTTCGGTTGAGTTCGGGAGCCTTCTGGAGCCTTCTAGAATTCATTCTTTTCGCATTTTCCTGAATAGTCCCTGAAAATATATAATTCACCAAAACTCGTGGAATTCATTAGTCCAAGGCCCTATACTACTGTTGATTTTTCTTTTTGGTCCTTTTTCATGTATTGTTGATGCATAAAAATGAGAGTTAGTGAGCATCAACAGGAAGGTAGCTTCAAGCAGGCATAGGGTCTCGAAATGCCTCCTCTCTAAGTCCAATAGTTTTTCCTCATCAATCACCTTCTGTTCTATTGCATTGAAGAATAAACACAATCTCGTGACCGCGTCGCGAACCAGTTCTGTCTTGATACCTCTAAGTGCAGCAGGAAGAAGAGCTGTCATCAACACATGGCAATCATGAGATTTCATCAAGTTGAAATTCATTTTCATGTCCTTCACCGACACTAGCCTCTTGAAGTTTGATGAGTAGCCTGAAGGTACTTTCAAATCATGCAAAAACTGACAGAATTCTTTTCTCTCTGCCTTTGACAAGGTGGTTGCAGCAACGGGAAGGTTCATCCCCGTCTCTGTTTCCTCTGCATAGAGCTCCGGCCTAATGCCCAGTTCTTTAAGATCCTCCTTTGCATTTTTATGATCTTTTCCTTTGGACTTCTGTTGTAGCAATGTTCCACAAGTAGCTTCACACACATTCTTCTTGACGTGCATGTTGTCAATCGAATGACGCACATCCAACATCGGCCAATACTCTAGCTCCCATAGAATTGTTTTCTTGTTCCACATTCCTTCTTCTTCTTCTTCTTCACTATCTCGTTTCTTTCTTTTGCCAAGGGTTTTTTCAGTCAGTTTGGGTAACTCCTCGATAGTTTTGACATCCTTGACTTTCAAGTGGACCAGATCTCCAGTCACATGCAACGGCGCCTCTCGATTCTCCTTTTCCCCATTAAACTGACAATCCATGGCCTGGTATGGATGTTTCTTGCCGAGGAAACGACGGTGCCCCATAAATACGTATTTCTTTGAATGTCTTAGCCATACTGCGCAAGTATCTTCCAAGTAGTGTGGGCAAGCTGCACCTTTCCTTTTACTCTGGCCAGAGAGGTTGCGATGAGCCGGGTTGTCGTTAATGGTGGTGAACAACATGGCATGCATTGTGAACTCCTCACGCTTGTACTCATCCCAAACCTCCTTCACACCAGGCTTCCACAGTATCTTCAAGTCATCAACTAGTGGCCTCAAGTAGACATCAATACGGTCGCCTGGTTGCTTTGGCCCGGAGACCAATATTGCCAGCATCATATATTTCTGTTTCTTGCATAGCCAGGGTGGAAGGTTGTACAACGACAGCACGACAGGCCAGGTGCTATGTGTTGAGCTCTGGTTACTGAACGGGTTCACGCCATCTGTGCACATAGCAAACCGTATGCTCCTTACGTCTTTGTCAAACCACGGAAAGTGGTTATTAATGTTACCCCATAGTGCTGCATCTGCGGGGTGCCTAAACTTGTCATCTTGCTTAAGCTCCTTTCGGCCTTCGTCATGCCAACGCAAGAGTTGGGCCTCCTTTCGTGTTGCGAACCATCTTCTTAGCCGAGGAATGATGCAAAAATACCATGCCACCCTCACAGGAGCCCCTCTGTTAGCCTTCTTCTTCTTGCCTCTGATCTCGCCGAGCTCATTCTTGTCATCAGCATTATTATCATCTCCACCATCCTTTTTCCTCTTGTACCGATCATAGCCACACTTGGGGCACTTGTCAAGGTCTGCATAATCTCCACAGAACAATACACAACTATTCTTGCATGCATAGATTTTTTCAACCTCTATTCCCAGAGGACAGATTATCTTCTTCGCCTCATAGACAGACTCTGCTATTTGGTTTCCTTCAGGTAGCATGTCTCTAAGCACATCCAATAGATGTTTGAAACTTTTGTTGCTCCAACCATGATCTGCCTTAAGCTGTAGAAGTTTTAGATCACCAGAAAGGTGAGAGTACTTCTAGCAATCAGGATAGAGGGGTTTCTTTGAATCTTCAATGAACTGCTTCAGCCTCGCTAATTCAGAAGGTGTGTACACTCGTTGAAACTCAACATCCCGCAAAATTTGATCAACATTGTGCACACGTTGCAACACCTCACCATCATCAAAGCCCCTAACTTCTTGATCAGTGATATCCTCAGACCTCATCACATTTGGTGGGAATAATGGTTCATTTTCCTCAAAAACTCCACCGTCATCAAGGTCTTCATCATGGTCGGTAGCATGGTGTCGCACTTCACCTTCATTTAGGCAGCCTGCTTCGAGTTCATTAAGGCCTTCCTTACCATGTTTATTCCAACATGTGTAATTTTTTGTGAAACCACGTGTGACAAAATGATGAAAAATGATTTCCCGTTGTGCGAATTTCTTCTAGTTGAGACAATCTATACAGGGGCAAAGCATTGCCTGAACACCACAGATTCTCATATCCGCCTCTGCTTGATTTAGAAAACCATAGACCCCGCTTAAGAAATTCTCCCAATCTTCTTGGGGCTGTCTATACATCCAAGCCCGAGCAGCAGACGCCATCTGCATTCCATACATCAAATGAGCATAATTCATCACACAAAAAAACCGATAACATAAGAAGATTAGGACAGCTGAAGAATTTCAATAAAAGGGGGCAATTAATTTCCACCTTGACGAGGACTTTCTACGAGGCGAGCGCGGCCGAGGAGGAGGATTGGAGGCGGCGTCGCGGCCGCGGCGACAGCGCGGAGGACGGCGCCGAGCCCCATGGGGAGGGGACACGGAGGCGTCTGCTTTGGATGACGCCGCGGTCGACGTCCGCTGGCCCCTTTCGCCGTCGCGCACGCAGCCGGTCGGCCTGCTGCAGCGCCGGCTTTCTGAGGAGAGAAATTAAGCGCGATCCTCAGAGCGTGCGTAGCTGGCAGCGGTGAACGGGACAGGCCAGCAGGGACATCTGAGCAGAGAGATCGAGCGAGTGACCTTCTGAGGAGAGAGAGCGAGTGTTGTTGTCGGAACGAAGTGGCCTTCTGCGGAGAGAGAGGGAGTGGTGTCGGAAGGAGAAGACAGAGATGAGCAATAACAATGTGCGTCTCCGATGTTAGAAAAAAGGCGACCCTGGGTGGCAATTAAAGGAGACGAGTCCTAAGACACGAGCGTATCCAATTGGGTCGCCAGCAAAGGAGACGCATCCTAACAAGCATGCGTCTCCAGTACGAAATTATCGGTAACGGACTTTATAGCCCGTTACAAATACGGCAGTGATCAGTAACGGACTTAAACAGCCCGTTACTGATAGGGCATTGATCGGTAATGGACTTTACAAGCCCGTTACGGATAGGTTTAACTTTTGTAACGGACTCTATTTAACGTCCGTTACAAAGAATTCATGTAACGGGCATTTAAGAAGCCCGTTACCAGAAGTCCACATTGGTAACGGGCGTTGTGGAGGCTAACCCCGGGGTCGACCTGGCGCGCTTATGGGTAACGGGCCCAAAACAACAACCGTTACAGATGTGGGTGCATGTAACAGGCGTTAAGGGCCCGTTACAAATGCTGTGTGACCAATTTGAGGTTTTCACGTAGTGCTAGCCTCAAACTTATCCAGATTCTTGCCCTTCTTCAGAATAAAGCATTTGCATCCAAACACATGGAAATGACTCACCTTGGGAGTGCGACCGTGCATCATATCATAGCACGTCTTCTTCTTGAAAGCTCGGAGAAAAATACTGTTCGACACATAGCACGCGGTATTGACCGCCTCAGCCCAGAACCTCCTCGGAGTCCTATGCTCATCGAGCATCGTCCGGGCCATCTCACACAAGGTTCTGTTTTTCCTTTCCACCACGCCATTCTGGGGGGCGTATACATACTCGAAAACTGGTGTTTAAGACCCAAGTCATGGCAAAAAGTTTTGAAACGAGAGTTTTTGAATTCCGAGCCATTGTCACTGTGGATCGCTCGTATGGCATCTCCGTGCCTCTTGTTCTTCAACCTCAAGACAAGATCTCGAACAAAACCAAACGTCTCCCCCTTCTCCTCCAAAAATAAGACCCAAGCATACCGAGAGATGTCGTCCACCACAACTAGGACGTACCACTTCCCACCCACAGATCGCACAAGAGCTGGGCCAACAAGGTCCATATGGAGCAGCTCGCATGGACGCTCCGTCATCACATCGGTGAGGGGCGGATGGGAAGAGGCTACCATCTTGGCATGCCTACACAGCGCACAAACCAACTCTTTCTCAAACTTCAAACGGGGCAATCGTCGGACCAAATTGAGTTTGCTCAAGTGAGACAAAAGGTCAAAGCTTAAGTGACCCAACTTCCTATGCCACTTCCACAACTCACTCGAAGAACCAGCCAAAAAGTAATGAGCCACACCAGAAGACTGAGAGAAATCCACTCGGAAAATTTGACCCTCGGGAACGACCATGCAAACCAGGTCCCCTCGAGAATCCAAAATCCGAGAACCACCAGGCCGAAACAACACATCAAAACCCTCATCCAAAAGCTGGGACACGGAAAGCAAATTGAACCCGAGCGATTGAACAAGAGCAACACGCTTGAGAGTGACCTTGTCACTTACCTTGATCTCACCTTCTGAAAGCACATGTCCTCGCCCATTGTCCCCAAAGGTGATGTATGTCTTAGACACCACTTGGACGAGACTTGAGAACCACCCCTTGTCTCCGGTTATATGCCTCGAGCAACCGGAGACAATCAACCAAATGTTCCTCAAGTATCCCACCTGAAATTCAGAACCGAGCACGTGAGCAGACAAATGACTCAGCACTGGGGTTAGTACCAAAAGAGTAAATCCAGTGCCGAGCCATTTGCTCCAAAGTGGGGTTAGCACAATCCAAAGCATCTCGCTTACCAAGGCTACCACCACGAGGGAACCACCACTATCTCGCTGGAGGAGAATGAAAGCCATGAAAGGAAGACTGTGGATTGTTGCTCCTCTAAGACTCAAAGTTACGACTCCTCCCTCCATCGTATTGAGCACGAGGTGGAGAACGTATAGCAAACTGAACACCACCAGACTCACCATGCCAACCACCTATACCACGACCAAAGGAACTGAACCGAGCAGCCTCATTGGCATGGAAATCAAAATGCTCAGCTCCCAGACCTGCACCGGTCTGACCGGTCCCCCTGACCGGCCTGACCGGTGGTACTCGGCCAGCAGCACCACCTGCCACCCTTCGATCTCCCCAAGCTACAACCATTCTCACAATGGCCTTGGTCCTTGGCATTTGCATACGAGGCTCAAGTACACCATTTGAGGGGTGGTACTTGTCCTTGTTAGCCTACTCCTTAGCCAACCTCTCCTCACGCTTCCTCTTGAAGCAAAACTCATCCTTGTGACCATCTCTACCACAATACCCACAATGGAACCGAATGGGTTTTGGTTTAGGCTTGGGTTGGGGCTGCTCACTTGGCTTCTCTTTTGGTTTCTCCTCAATAGGTTTCTCTCCCTTCTTTCCAAAGTACTCGCTCCCTAAGTCACTCTTGAACTTGATGGGTTTTTGGAAATCATTTGATTGGGGAGGAAGCACTGGTGGATCTAGGGTTGTGTCAAGTCGGTTTCTTAGTGGATTTGGCTTAGGAGCATAGGCATTTTTGTGGAAGGTTTTTGGTGAAGCTTGGATATCACCAATCTTCTCTCCTCCCTCACCACTGCACTCTCCAATCTTATCCGACCCAAGCGCTTTCCCATCATAGCGCTTGTATGCCTCTATCATCATCCTAAGCTGTGGCTCATGACCCGACAACCAACCCATCATCTTTCTCAACTCATCATTTTCATCCTGCAAGCGATCAACATAATGGGAAAGCTCCAAATTCTTTACAGCATGTAGTTCACAAGTAGAGTAGGAAGTAGGAATAGGTGCTTTCAAATCAGCCTCAAGCGAAACAATGTAAGCATGCATCTCATCAATTTTTTCATGCAAGACAGGGCAAGAGGTGCAAGCACCTAGCAAAGCAGGTCTAGACTTAACCTCAGCCACTTCAACCCTAAGCACATCTTGTTCCTCACACTTGGAGGCATGCTTTTCCTTAAGAACGGTAAGATCAGCTAGGAAAACAGAGCAATCACCGCAATCAACCTCATCAGAAACAACAGGTGAAGCCTTAAGTGAATCTATTGCAAGCTTAGCATCAAGGTTCTGTGTTTCTAGCTCAGCTACTCGGTTCCTAGCATCTTCTAGTGAGGCCCTAAGCTCTTTCCTCATTTTCTTAGCCTCTCTAAGCATGTCATCGCGGTTATCAAGCAACTTGCCAAGCTCCTCATTCTCCTGGCGCAAGAAGGAAAGCTCGTCACGTACCTCATCCTCAGAATCAGTCTGAGTCACTCTTGTGACTCTTCTTGCTGCCAGAGCTGCGTGCCATACAGCAGAAGCTGTCTCTCTCGAAGCAGCTCAGCCCGCTCAAGTTCTTAGACACCTTCTTGCTCTTGCGCCGATAACCTTCATCTTCGCTGCTACTGGAGCTCGAGGTAGAGTAGGCGGAGCTAGAGTTGACGTCGCTTGCTCCGACCATCGCTCGGGCTTTCTTGCCATGGCCGTCCTTCTTCCTCGATCTCCCATCGTCCTTGTTCCGATGCTTGTGCTTGTGATCGCGCCTCGATCGGTGCTTGTTGTCCGTCCTTGACCGGTTCTTGTAGCCATCCTTGTTCTCCATCTTCTCCGGACAGTCGGCGACGAAGTGTCCTGGCTTGCCGCACTGAAAGCATGTCCGTGTCGTCCTCCTTGTGTTCACCCGGTTCTCGTGCAGCCTCTCAAACCACTTGGTCAACAGCGCCAGCTCGTTCTCTCCAAGCACGTCAAACTCCTCATCTGGCAAAGACATCAAGGAAGACAAAGAGAACATCCTAGAGGATGGGTTAGCGTTAGACTTAGCACCTAAGCCACTGACGAGAGCAAGACTATGGGAATCAGACGGGCTGTCATACCACGATCCACCTCAGCTGACTTGAGCTTAGAGAACAACTCGTTCACCGTCAGAGTGTCATACTTCTCAAACTCAAGAATGGCCTCGACCTTTCCGTCCCATATTGTACGATCCAGTGAGTGCAAGAGCTTCACGGCTCTGTCATGATCATCGTACGGGAGCACAGCCACATTGGCCCTCATGTTGTTCACAACAACCGTAAACCGCTGGAACAAGGTCAATTGACTCACCGGGGAGATGAGTGAAGTTCTCGTACTCACTCCGGTAAGTCACATACATCCGAGCATGAACCTGAGCATTTCTAGCATGAGCATCCTTCAGATGCTCCCAAATCCTACAAGCTAAGTCCTCTGTCTGAACCCGATAGAATTCGGATTGACACAGAGCATGAAACAAGTAGTCGACCGCCTTGTTGTTGGCGTCGTGCATGTCCCTCGATCCTGGAGCAAGGAAGTTAATCGGATGAACATAAGCTGTGTTCACCGTAACATCCCAAAGGATCTGACCCTTTCCGCGGAGGAACGCTGCCATCCGCCTCTACCACATCTGGTAGTTTTTCCCATCGAAGTACGGAGGACCCGAACCCCGTTCCTGGTACGCCATCTTTGGATCTTAGACTGGTTAGAGTCAACAAAGACCCGTAACCGGCTCTGATACCACTTGAAGGACCAAACTGGCGACCAGAGAGGGGGGAGTGAATGGGAGCCGATAAAAATTCTTCTCGAGGGAGATGCCTTCTCCAACAAGATGAACACTGTTGACAGTGTATTTTGGTACACCAAACATGTTCATTGCACTTTGGTTTGGACTTGATTATGGAACTAACCTGCCACTAGGCACACTAATGATATAACAAGTTCATCTTCATATGTGCATTTGGAAGTGTTGTGTTTTTGCAGGAAAACATGGACTAAAAGGACGGAGTCACAACAAGTTCAAAGGAGAAAATGAGGAGTCACGTTCGTGTTCAAGAGCTTGATGAAATCACTCCCAAAGGTGGCAAGGACCGAAGTGTTACAAAGGAACATCCCTGAGGATTGAAGCGTAAAAGACCGAACATCATGCGAGAAGACCCTCTATCTTGGACGCGAGGATAACGTTGCCAAAATGATGCTAGTGAAGGGGGCAAAGTGCAAAATGTCAAAAGGACCCACGTGTGCGAAGGGGTGACCGAACCGGGCCGAGATGGGCTTGGGCCGGTCGGCCCAGGCCAGCCGGCTTGGCCCATCCTGACGTCGGTTCGGCCCCCCATTTCTTGAGCGTGAAGATGTTGCAACCCTAAGGACGTGTGGGCACCGCCATTCGCGAAGGGAGAGCCATTCGCCCGAGAGTCCGTCCACAAGCTAGAGAGGAAGGAGAGGAGAGAGATCATTCGCAAGAAGGATTGCTCGAATCGAAGGAAGCAACCACAAGTGGAGGAGGACGTCGAGGCCCTGCCACGACACCCTCGGAGGATAAGGAAGACACCGTCGGAAGTGTCACCATGATCAATGGTGCTATGCTTAGCGCCTTGATGGGGTAATCTTCTCATTTTTCCATGGGTTGTAAATGATCTTGAGATGTAATCGCAACTTTTATTGTTTCAATCTATCATCTAGTGTTGAAGATGCTTTCATGTTTAAGGTTAGCTACCATGCCTTGTCGGGAGTATAGATCTCACTTCTCCCTTAGAACCCTTCAATACGCCGTGATCATCATAGGTCTAGTCACGAATACCTCCACGTAGTGACAGTACGGGGGGAGGGAAAGGGCGAAACCGTGGTCACAACCTCTGGTAGATTAGATCGGTTTTCATATCTCTAAGCGGTTGCATGTTCAAGTATCGTAGACCCTTGGGCAAGTGTCTTTTATATATCTTGTGAGCCTCTCAACCCTTTCTAGTGTAGCGTAGTAGTTCTTTAGATTAACCATAGTTTAGGGTTTGGATAAGTTAACTAGGTAGTGCTAGATCAAACGCTTGTAATCCCCTTGCTCCGCGGATTGACAAGAACCTAGGGAATCCCCGTGGTGAAAAAGGTGTAGGTCCGTACAGGGCTTGGCCAATTCACTTCTCCGACACAACTACCCAAGTTGGTCAAGACCACGTAACCACTGGAGTGCTACTAGTCCTAGGAACCAACAACCACCAAAACCTATTCGATAACGCAGCGGAATAAGCAACTCGAGCAGCTACTGACCACACCGGTCAGACTGGTCACCTGCACCGGTCAGACTGGTCACCTGCACCGGTCAGACCGGTCCTGGCCGGATCACCCGGACTAAGCCGCCGGATCACCCGACACCCACCAGAGACACACCGGGTCACCATGGACCCTGAGCCGGGTCACCCGAGTAAGACTTGAAGATTTCCACAGAAAGCCCCTACACCGGTCAGGCCGATGCAGCTCACCGGTCAGACCGGTCCAAGCCTGGAAACCCTAAATCCAAGAGATCAACCTTCCGAGCTCCAAAACACTCCAAACTCGAAACAGCAGCAAGCCCAGAGACTGGGGAACACACCAAGACATTCACCCGAGCAAAACCCAACAGAGGGCTGCACTGGTCAGACCGGTGGAGGGCACCGGTCAGGCCTGGGCTCTCGGGATGAACAGCAACCCGCGGGTCAACTCATCCAAATCCAAATCTCGATCTCCCGATTCTCTCTACGGATTTGCGCAAGACTTTGGGGACAGTAGGAGTACCTCATGGGCATTCCATAACCACGATTTGGTCCACCAAAACTTCCTAAATCAAGAGGAATCGAGCGATTTCCACCAAGAACGCCTCTATCACTAAAACGAAGGAAACCTCAAAATCGAGCACCTTTACTCAATGATTTGGGAGGGGAATCACAAGGAAACGAACCATGAAGGGCACATGCATACATCCCCCACCAAATCCCAAAGAGAAAGGCCTCAAAACCACCGCAAGAAAATCGCCAAGAAAATGCTCCGAAAATCACCAAAAAGGGAAAACGGGAGAGACACAATCAAGCCTTGAGGAACCACGCCGAATCATCTATACATTCCATGAAGGTTCATACAAGGTCTAGCTTGCCTCCCGATCATCCATCCCTCTCTCAAGATCTCACCATGAAGCTCTCAAGCTAGCCCTAGAAAATCCTAAGGAAAATAGGAAGGGAAAATAGCAAAACAAAATGAGCTAGGGTTCCGAGAGATGGCTGCCATCCTCTCACCACTTGGGTTATATGGAGGCAACCTAAAGATGAAACTACCCCTAAGGCCTAACACTAGGATACACACCCCCAAGGGGCACTTTGGGAATCTTCGTCGTCACACCATCGGACGGATGCTCGGCGACCGCACCTCGTGTAGCCTTGACGCAAGCCTTGCGATCCCGACGCGTGTCCTCCGCTTCGAAGCCTCCGGAAGTCATCGTCGGACACCGGTCAGACCGGTGTCCTCCACCGGTCAAACCGGTCAGACCCACCAGTCAAACCAGCCTGATGCTGCTGCACCTCCGTCTTCGGTCTTGGCTTTGCGGATCAACAAGGGAACCCAGTGGTTTTCTTGTGAACCACTGGAAACCCTGCGAACTTGGTGTGGCCTCCTCCAATCTCCACTCATGACTTGGCCCCCACGAAGTCCCGGCTCGATCTTGGCTTTGAGGCTCAAGCAAGGAACTGTCCACGACTTCGTCTTGCTGTTCTTGCCACCATGCGGCCCGCACTTGACCCCGTTGGGCACCGGGTCCCTCGAACCAAGCCTACTTGTCTTCTCCACACCTAGAGGCCTCACCGACAATGACCTTTCGCGCTTGTTCTTCACCTGCACTAGCACTAATCAAGCCGCAACCTGCACCTGCAATACTTAGCCAAGAGTCAGTCCACACAACGTTGTCAATCACTCATCACACCAGGAAGCGACCATCCACCGGTCCTCGAACCACACAGGTCCTCAATGAACTCCGTATTCATTACTGAGCTCGACATGTTCATAGTGGTTTTTATTGATGATATCCTGATCTATTCTAAGAATGAGGAAGAACATGCCGAACATCTTAGAATTGTTTTGCAACATTTGAGAGATCACAAACTCTATGCTAAATTCTCCAAATGCGAATTCTGGTTGGATAGTTTGAAATTCTTGGGGCACACTATTTCCAAAGAAGGCATATCTCTGGATCCTATCAAGGTACAAGAGGTGATGGATTGGAAACCACCCAAGTCTGTACACCAAATTCGCAGCTTTCTGGGTCTGGCGGGTTATTATCGTCGATTCATTCCGGATTTCTCCAGGATCGCCAAACCTATGACCGAGCTACTAAAGAAAGGGGTAAAATTTGTGTGGAGTGAGGCATGTGAAAAATCTTTCCACACGTTGAGGCAACACTTAAGTTCAGCCCTAGCGCTAGTACAACCGGATAATTCCAAACCGTTTGAAGTCTTCTGTGATGCTTCAGGCACTAGTCTCGGTTGTGTTCTTATGCAAGAAAACTGAGTCATTGCCTATGCCTCACTGGCACTTCGACCCCATGAAGTGAATTATCCCACTCATGATTTAGAGCTAGCAGCGGTTGTTCATGCTCTCAAGATTTGGAGACACTATCTTATGGGAAATCATTGCAATATCTTCACCAATCATAAGAGTCTTAAATATATCTTCACCCAATTAGACCTAAATATGAGACAAAGAAGATGGCTCAAGTTAATTAAGGATTATGATCTAGAAGTGCACTATCACCCCGGAAAAGGAGATGTTGTTGCGGATGCTCTTAGCCACAAGGTTCACTGCAACTGCTTAGAGGTAGAACCGTATAGTGACAGTTTATGTGAAGACTTGAGGAAGCTTCATTTGGAAATTGTAGAGCAAGGAAATCTAAATGCCATATCTACGGAATCCAATCTTTATGACCGAATTGTCATGGCTTAATGCAGTGATGAGGGCATACAACGAATAAAACAGAAATAAGCTGAGGGAGATCCCAAGTATAATTGTTGTCATAAGGATTGGAAGGATGTGGTATGGTTTGAGAAACGTCTTGTGATTCCTGCTGATCAGGAAATTAAGAAGGAAATTTTTGATGAGGCTCATCTTTCTAAATTCTCTATTCATCCCGGAAGCACCAAAATGTATCAAGATTTGAAGGAAAATTTTCGTGGTCAAATATGAAAGTAGACATAGCAAAGTATGTGTCATAGTGCGATACTTGTCATAGAGTTAAAGCAAGTCATTTGAAATCGGCAGGTGTACTCCAACCTTTGTCGATACCTTCGTGGAAGTGGGACGACATAAGTATGGATTTCATTATGGGTTTACCACTTACTGCCAGAAAGCACGATTCCATTTGGCTTATAGTGGACAGGCTCACCAAAACTGCCACTTCATCGCAGTTCACACCACTTATTCAGTTCAGGACTATGCGGAGATTTATATGGACCAAATAGTGCGTTTGCATGGAATTCCCAAGACCATCATTTCTGATCGAGGTACTCAATTTATAGCTCATTTCTGGGAACAGTTGCATGAATCTTTAGGAACCAAATTGATCCGTAGTTCATGTTATCATCCTCAGACCGATGGTCAGACTGGAAGGGTAAATCAAATTGGGGAAGACATGCTACGGGTAAGCATCATGCATTTTGATAAAAGTTGGGACAAGTGTTTATCCTTGGAAGAATCCTCGTATAACAATAGTTATCAAGCTAGTTTGAAGATGGCACCATTCGAAGCCCTTTATGGACGGAGATGTCGCACCCCAACTGGTCAGAAGCCGGAGAAAGGACACTCTTTGGTCCGGACTTAGTTAAAGACGCTGAGGAAAAGGTGAAGGTGATAAGAGAAAATTTGAAATTAGCTCAAATGAGGCAAAAGAGCTATCATGATAGAGGGACAACACCCCGACAATATGAAGTTGGTAATTATGTATACTGTTGACGGTCGATTTTGGTACACCTAGCTATGAGTTTACCGTCAACATTTGCACGTATTTCATATTCTAACTAATGGTACTAACCCCCCAGAGGTATCAAGTTCACTCTTGCATATCGATTTTGGAGTTTATTGTTTACGTAGGAAACTAGCGCTTAAAGGGAGACTTTCGGGATAAGTTCATCAAGCACTTCAAGAGAAGATCATGAAGCCCGGCACAAGTCAAGACACATGATGAACATGACTCCAAATGGCCCAGGGACCAAAGCATGAAGCCGTACAACTCTAGGGACCTGAACAGAACATGCTGAAGCTTGCGCGACAAGGAGATCTATCTAAACCGTGGAGAAGACGACGTCAAGGGCCCACATGCAGAAGGGAGCAAGTCAACAATTGACCGAGAAGCGTCGGGGAGCGAAACGGGGCCGAAACGGGCCTGGCCTGGCCTGTTTCGGGCCCGGTTCGCGACCCCCTTTGACCTAGGTGCTTCTCTATATATTGCCTCTACCTCCGCCGGCCGCCACATCCATCCATTCATCAGAGAGCCGCCGACACGAAGGAGAAGCACCGGGAGGAAGCCGACGGCCACCGCAAGTCCTTGAGTTGCTTAGGAGATGGCTTAGGCCATTTCCTAGCTGCCATGGTTGGCCCTGCATGGTGAAGCCATGGTGGAGTTCCGGAGCCATGCCTTGGATCCATCAAGGCATTTGTACTTTCGACATTCGATGGTGATATAAATCAATCCTTGTCCTTACTTTGATCTACTACGAGTTGTGCTTATTCATATGTGTAGCTACCATATGCTTTTAGTAGGATTAGATCGAATCATGGTGATTAGTCTTGTCTTGCGGATACATCGTTATAGTGCATGGACCGAGGTTGTCGTTCGGTGATCGGTGGAGGAGAAAGCGGAGAATGAACGTGTATCAGACCACTCCATATCGGGTTATTCCATATCGAGTGTACTCCTTATCATAGTATAGTTTAGATTGGTTTGTCACCTTGGCTGGAATGGCAACAAGAAGACGATAGGCTAGGGTTACCCTTTGGTGTTTACCTTTATGGCTAGGTGGATGAGATCCATACATCCCTTCGTGTTTGTATGTTACCTTTATGCAATCAACGCTTCATGATAGGTTAGATCATTAGATTAGATGGATAGCCTTAGGAGTTTTCTTCCGATCCTTGGATTGACAAATCTAGGGAGGACCCTCCTTGGTGAAAAAGGCACCAAGTCACCCGTACACTTGCGGTGAACTTGAGCACGGTTTTGAACCGTCAACAGGTGTGAAAAGGTTTGGTGTAAAGGGAAAGTTAGCTCCGCGCTATATTGGCCCCTATGAAATCATCGAGGTATGGGGGCCAGTTGCTTATCGCATCAGACTTCTAGATTGGTTCTCTGCAGTTCACAATGTGTTTCATGTGACACAATTGAGGAAAGTTGTGCATGTGCCTGAGACAGAGATAATCACGGAAGCAAATGCTTGGATTGAGCCTGATCTTTCACTCATTGAGCATCCTATGAGGGTGTTAGACCAAAAGGAGAGAAGGACCCGAAGACATACCGTGAAGATGTACAAGATACAACGGAGTCACCATACGGAAGAAGAAACAACTTGGGAGACAGAACATTATCTCAACACCAAGTACACGGGTTTTCTACAATCTCGAAACTGTAAGCACCCGTACATACCTATGTCTTTTAAAATTCGAATCTCGGGACGAGATTCCTTTTAAGGGGGGTAGGCTGTAACACCCCAGGTGTTTAATTAGTGCTAATTACCCTCCTAACTAAGTCAACCATCATTAGCATGGTCAAAACCCTAGTCAACGTGGTCAAGCCCCCTAGTGTCCACACCCTTTCCTAGAACTTTTGCCAAGTTCTCCAAATTTCATCTAAACACTCAAAAATCGGCCAATACAAAAGTTGTTCGTCTTTTTGAGGGACACAATTTTCATAATTGGCGACATGTGAGATTTTGAGTGGATGACGTGCTAAAACTTGGTCAACACCAACATCTACATTGTTACCGAGCCATGAAAGACATCAAATTCACCAGCAGTTCATGCTCAAACCATTCATCAAGCACCCTATGGCCATTTGTAAATATTGTAGCTGGATGTTTCCTCTACAAATTTGCTATTGGGCGAATTTGAACTTGTATTCGAAAATTTGGAGTTTCAGTTAGTCAAAGTGATGCAAATCAAATTAAATCGGCGCCCCGGTGCTCTGGACCGCGCCCTCGCACCGAGCGCGTCATGCCGCCACACGGCAGCCAGCGTACCACCGCCGAGCGTCGACGTCCGGGTCCCCCCGCCAATCCGCCGTATCCCGAGGCCGCCGCGCCATCATTTGGCGCCCGCCGCCCGAGCAAACCGCCCTGGGGACGCGTTCCCGCGCGCGTGGCACGCCTGTGAGCACCGGAGCCGGGCCCCTTCCGCGCCGCCCACCGCCCGGTCGCCTGCGCAGGCTCTGCCATGGCCGGGCCCCCCTTCCTCCCCTTCTTTCCCTTCGAGGCGAAGCCTCCCGCTTCCCACTCCACTCGCCACTTATAAAAGGCACGGCTTTTTCCCTCCGCGCATGTGAACTCCGCCGCCGCACGCCATGGGCGCCGTTGCCATCGAACTCCCCCTTCCGCTCACTCCCACAACCGCGTGACACCTCTAGCCTCTCCCGTAGAACATCCTCGACCTATAACCACCACCCATTGCCCCGCCTTGCCTCGAGCCTCGCTGGAATCCGAGCTGCGGCGGCCGCATCGCCGCTGCCTCGCCGGTGGTGCTCGCCGGAGTCCCATCCACACCGGGCAACTACTCCAATCGACCCACGGTGAGCTTCCGCTCCACCCTGGGTGTTAACACGGCCGAGTCCGGCGACCTTCGCCGCCGGCGAGCCGCCCCTGTGCCACCGGGGGTACGGCTGTGAGGATTGAGATCTTTGTAGTGTCTTTAGTGTAAACTGAGGGCATATGTGTGATATTCGAAACGTTTCCAGGGGCCTGTTAGTAAATAGATTCTTTCCCCTTTGGTAGTTTTTGGCCAGATCTTAGAAAATTCGTAGAAAATCATAGAAAAATCAGAAAAATGTCAACCCAATTTTGTTGGTTTCATTGTGACTAGATCTACAACTTTTACAAAGCATGACCATAATTTTGACTGGTAGTTTTTGAACTAAAATTCAAACTCAGTTTGAGCTTCTTTTGCTGTAGTTCAAAATCTATATAAGATATGGAGTTGAAATTTGGATATGTTGCTAGATATGTCATGTGTAGACTCTGGACCAAAACTTGCACAAAGTTACTGAGTAGATATTGTAATATGATTTATTTTGCATTTACGCTATATCTGCCTTAATGATTTCTGTAGCTAAATATAAATAGATTTTTGTGATCAATTTCTGGCTATAGTCTTAAAATGCCTAGATTCACCTTTTCTGAATTTATCATGATTTTAGGACTGTCAGAAATATTTATTCTTGATTGATGCTTAGATTTAAATATATTTTGCCTAGTTCAAAATCTAGAATAGCCCTTGATCTACTTTTTGGGTGCATAGCCTAGTTTTAGGTCAGAGATGATGTCGGAGAAAGTTGGCTCCAGAAGTTGTTT
Organism: Cenchrus fungigraminus; assembly: GCA_036936925.1. Lineage (NCBI taxonomy): Eukaryota > Viridiplantae > Streptophyta > Magnoliopsida > Poales > Poaceae > Cenchrus > Cenchrus fungigraminus. The sequence goes on from CM072772.1 coordinate 80,146,836, forward strand.
ATTTATTTTTATATGCATTTATCTTGTTTTGGTAGCTAGAAATTGTCATTTTTGGTATAATTAATTTATAGCTCATCTAAATGTGAACTCTTGCTCAGTGGATTTATTTAGGTCTATAGAGCTTCAGAAACACCACTCACTATATTTTATGATTTAATTTATGGTAAAAAACATTAGAAGCAAAATAAGCTCCATAATAGGTTCAAATGGGAAAAACCACCCCTACCACACTTAGTGACCCTATGGATGTGTTGTGCAGCATGATTAGGAGCTGAGAACCACCCTTGCTGTTTTTGTGATTCTGATTAAATTAGTTGCATATATGTGCACACAATCACTATCAAATGGATTAAATAATAAAGCACCACATGACATTCCTTTAATAGAAATAGTATGCTAAATATGTGTTTGTCAAGGTGAATATGACCAATCATACACTCCATGTTTGTATGTGTTGCATAGCATTTTGTTTAATTAATTCCACCCCATTAAATGTTGCATATGCATCCCGTGTAGAACTTCCCGACGGTAACTACTCGCTCGTGCCGGAAGTTGAGGAAGGAGGATCTGACGGGGAGCTGCACTTCGTGGAGGTGAACCAGGACACCGAGGAGCCCCAGGCTAGCGTTGCTGATGAAGGCAAGCACCGGAGCATTAACCTAAGTATTTTTGAAATTATGCAACTATCTATGTATGTTTGTGCATTTACATTCAGGAGTTGAAATGAAACCCTAGATGCATGATCCCTAGGTACCTATGCCCTTTTACTAGTATGCTAGGTCGATAGTTGCTATGCTATAGGACCCGGTAAAAGTCGAGTGATGTTTGTCACTCGCGATAATAGGTTCTTATGTTGGAATCATAAGATCTTTATAAATGGATTGCTCATGTGGTAAGAGCATGGGATTTGGGCTCCGGTCCAATGGCTTTCGTGGGCTAAGTGCTTGAACGTACTAAGCACTTGTCGGGAATGGGACCGGTAAGCCTAGTACCTTAATGAGGCGATGAGGGATCTTACTATTACAAATCTTGAGATGCGTCTCACGGCTAGCTACCGGTGGTTCATGTGTGATTTTGGGCGCTAGTGTGAGGCGTGCCAGATAGCCTTGTACCAAAGACTGTAAGATTTAATCCTGAGATGAAGAATTTTGGGAACTGCCTGGTTGGTGAAATCTGTGTGAGGGCACCGTTCCATGTGTTTAGGTCCACCTTGCAAGGTTATAAATGATTCGGTTGTCGGCCTCTCACCGTTATCTGAGACTACTTAACCAACTGGCCATGATATCCCATATGATGGAATATTGTCAATATTGATGTTTGATTAATTGTATTGCACAACTTATGCTTGCAATAGCTTGCTCATTTAGAAATGGTAATTAACTAGAACTTGAGCTAAAATATTGAAAGTAAGGACCTACTCTTTGTTGCTTTTCAGCAAAAAACCCACTGGCCAAAAAGCCCTCATGTCTAGAGTTTGGTGATGTAGTTATCACCCGATGGGTAAGACTTGCTGAGTATTAGTATACTTAGCCTTGTTATAAATTGTTGATTTCAGGTAATGCTTTTAGTGATGTGTGGCCTGGAGAGATTCCACCCGGCTGGGAGCTGGAATGGGTGGATGACGACGAGTGATGGCATCACAGATGGCCTCCTGTGATGTCTATCGTATCGGTAGTTTATTTTTCCACTGTTTTCGAACTCTGAATCTTTACTTATCATGTCATGAACCATGATTTGTAATAATTAAACCCTTAGGGGTAGAATTGGATTTAAATTGTGTAATGTACTCTGGACTCGCCTTCGTGTGAGTTTTAATGCATATCGTCGATCCTTTGTTGCTATGTAAGTGATTTCACGAGGCTTGACCCGGCAACTTACGACGGGATGATACTTTATTATCGCTTAATGACCAAAGTGGATTGGTTTAGGCGATAGTACGGTATTTTCTCGGGTGGGTTGTCACACTAGCAGGGCTAAAAAAGCACACCAACCTCAAGGAGGTAACGTGTCCTGGGCGCCCAACTAGGTTGGCAGAGCCAAAAAGGTACCGAGGTATTGAAGGACCGAGATACCATAGCACGCTGACCTCAGGAAGGCCATTTTGGTGTCCATACGACCAGCATAGCTGCCAATCATCCAGCAAAGCCGAAAAGGTACTGAGGTATTGAAGGACCGAGGCACCAAGGCACATCGACCTCAGGAAGGCCCGATGAAATCGTAGACTTGATTGATATGGACTCCAGGCGCCAGACAGACTGGCAGAGCAGCGAGGCACGCCTACCTCAAGAAGGTCTTCAATCAAACCTACGACCATTCTGCTTCGGTGAAGGACCAGATTGGGTGACCAAAGAGGGGGGAGGTAGTGAATGGGCGCCGATAAAAATTCTTCTTGAAGGAGATGACTTCTCCAACAAGATGAACTCGGTCGGAAACCCAAAATCACTTTCTCTGCACACTTCCTTCCGTTTGCCAAGACCACGCAGCCACTGGAGTGCTACGGGTCCTAGGAATAAACTACACTTCCAACCAAAGCTTGTTTACACAAACCGCAGCAGAATCAACACTGAAGCTCTCTGCCCAGCAGGGGCGGTCAAACCGCATGGGAGGGAGTGGTTAGACTGCCTGCTCCTGGCAGCCAAAAACACCACAGAAAACCACTCTACCAAACTCCAAAATTCTCCACAACTTCAGCCACAAGATCCTATTGTCAATGCCAAGCAAGCTACCAGAAAATCTTGGTGAAAACGAAACCTTCACCGAACGAGCCTAGGGCGGTTAGACCTCTTACCCAGGGCGATCTAACCTCCTGTACCCAACGAGAAACACCTCCACGAAAAACCTTGCAAACGAGCTCAAAACCAACCAAGATTTCACCAGAACGCTCCTCTGATCAAGGCGAATGAACTCACAGAGGAAGCTCTGGCAAAACCAAAACTTCAACCTGGAAACACCAGGGCGGTTAGACCGCCCCTCTATGGCGGTTAGACCGCCTCCCCAGAAAACCTGGCAGCGGGTCAACTCTCAACTTCCCATCGATCGATCTCCTAATTCACCCACGAATTACAGCGAAACTTCGGGGATAGCTGGGTTACCTCATGGGGAACCTCTCCGCCAAAGGAATTCCACCGAAACTCTCTCAATCAAAGGGAATCACGAATCTTGGCTCTCTAGGTTACGAACCCGAGGAACTCGAAAAACCACCAAATCGAAGGCTTTTCAGGGGGATTGCTGGGGCAAGGTCACCAAGCAAAGAGGCACAAGGTCCTCATACATGACACCCAACAAGAATCCCACAAGAAAACACCTCCAAAACTTCACCATGAAATTCCCAAGAAAAAGCTCCAAAAATAAACAAAAAGGGAAAATGCCGGGAGACAAAGGGACACAAGATGAACCATGCCGAATCTTCTATACATACCATGAAAGGTTCATACAAGGTCTAGCAAGCCGCCCGAACATCCAACCCTCTCTCAAGATGAAGCAGGAAGCTCTCATGCTAGCCTAGAGGAAAACTAGGGAAGCAAATGAACTAGGGTTCCAAGAGTTGGCTGTCATCCCACATCTCTCAAGTTTATATGGGGGCAACCCAATGACTAAAATACCCCTACGAATATAATAGTAGATATACGCCCCCGAAGGGCAATTTCGGAAATCTTCATCGTAGCACCATCAGACGGATGCGCATCCACCGCAAGCCTATGTAGCACCAACGCAACCCATGCAATCATGTCGCATGTCCTTTGCTTCAAAGGTTCTCGATGCTGCGACTCGGGCGGTCAGATCGCCCCACCTGGGCAGTTAGACCGGCCTAGGTGGCCGCCTCTTCTCCGTTGAGTCTTCGGCCTCGGTTTTGTGGCTCAACTGAGAAACCCAGTGGTTTTGTGCTGAACCACTGCAAACCTCATGGACTTGGTGTGGCCTCCACGCCAATCTCCACTCATGACTTGGCCCCCACGGTTGTCCCGGCTCAACCTTAGTTTTGAGGCTCAACCAAGAAACTGTACACGACTTCGTCTTGTTATTCTTACCACCATGCGGCCCGCACTTGATCCCGCTGGCCACTAGGTCCCTCAAACCAAGCCTACTTGTCTGCTCCACACCTGGAGGCCCACTGGCATAGACCTTTCGTGCTTTTTCTTCACCTGCACCAACACCAATCAAGCCGCAACCTACACCTGCAATACTTAGCCAAGAGTTAGTCCACACAACGTTGTCAATCACTCATCACACCAGGAAGCGACCATCCACCGGTCCTTGAACCACACAGGCTCTCCATAGGAAACAGAAAATAGGCTGATTGGTATTAAGTTCGTTTACACTGCAGAGCCAAGTGGTGCAACCAGGACGCAGAGCCATTGTGGGTGCAATTTATCGTCGATTGTAGCATTAGCAGGCGCAAAACTAGTAGGTATAGAACCATATGGCACAGAGCCTTCTGACACGGAATCAGGCTAGTGTCAAAGGCAGACTATGGAGTCACGGGTTCACTATGTGAGCACGGGAGCTCTATCCACCTAGAGGAAGACAAGTGTACCACAGAACCACAGGGGATAATGTATCCACGTGAAGTCCTCTGTCGACACAGGTGCCAGATTTGTCGTCAGGTAGGGGAAAGGCACGCCAAGGACCTTCACATGCACACAGTGCCATGCAACCACGTGGTAACAACGTCGGATGGAGAAAAACACAGCCAGAGCTAACTTTTGCTATAAATGGGGGCAAGGCACCAAGCATTGTAGAACATGTAGCTGCAACGTAGTAATTTTATCATGCCATGGGCATGCATCCGTCCACCAGAGCATAGGATGCAAAGCCATAGAAGCTTGGAGCTAGAAGAACAAAGTTGCTGGGAAGGTCCTTCGGATTGGCGAAGGCGATGATGGAGTCGCAGGGAGGTCTAACGACCTGGCGAAGGCGACGACGGAGCCGCAAGGAGGTCTAGAGACCTGACGAAGGTGACGACGGAGCCGCAGGGAGGTCTAATGACCTAATGAAGACGATGACAGAGCTGCAGGGAGGTCTAGAGACCTGACGAAGGCAATGACGGAGTTGTAGGGAAGTCTAGAGACCTGACGAAGGCGACAATGGAGCTATAGGGAGGTCTAACGACTTGATGAAGCCGACGATGGAGCTGTAGGGAGGTCCAACAAACTGACGAAGGCGACGATAGAGCTGCACGGAGGTCCAGAGACCTGACGAAGGCGACGACAGAGCTGCAGGGAGGTCTAGAGACCTGACGAAGGCGATGACAAAGCTGGAGGGAGGTCTAATGACCTGACAAAGACGACGACAGAGCTACAGGAAGGTCTAGAGACCTAACGAAGGCGACGACGGAGCTGTAGGGATGTCTAACGACCCGATGAAGGCGACGCCGGAGTTGTAGGAAGGTCTATATAGAGACCTGACGAAGGCAACAACGGAGCTACATGGGGGTCTAGAGACCTGACGAAGGCGACGCGAAGACGACGACAGAGCCGCAAGGAGGTTTAGAGACCTGACGAAGGTGACGACGAAGCTGTACGGAGGTCTAACGACCCGACGAAGGTGACGCCGAAGCTGTAGGGAGGTCTAGAGACCTGACGAAGGCAAGGATGGAGCTGCAGTGAGGTCTAGAAACCCGACGAAGGCGGCGCAAAGACGACGACAAGGCCACAAGGAGGTCTAGAGACCTGATGAAGGCAACGACGGAGCTGCAGGGAGGTCTAGAGACCTGATGAAGGCGGCGACAGAGTTGTAGGGAGGTCTAACGACCTGATGATGGCGACGACGGAGCTACACGGAGGTCCAGAGACCTAACGAAGACGACGACAGAGCTATAGGAAGGTCTGGAGACCTGACAAAGGTGACGACAGAGCTGCTGGGAGGTCTAGAGATCTGACGAAGGCGATGACAAAGCTGGAGGGAGGTCTAATGACATGATAGAGACGACGACGGAGCTACCGGAAGATCAAGAGACCTGACAAAGGCGATGACGGAGCTGCAGGAAGGTATAACGACCTAACGAAGGCGACACCGGAGCTGTAGGGAGGTCTAGAGACCTGATGAAGGCAACGATGGAGCTGCAGGGAGGTCTAGAGACCTGACGAAGGCGACGCGAAGACGACAACAGAGCCACAAGGAGATCTAGAGACCTGACGAAGGTGACGACGGAGCTGCATGGAGGTCTAGAGACCTGACGAAGGCGACGACGCTGCCACAGGGACGTCTAGAGACGAGACGAAGGTGGCGACGGAGCCACAGGGAGATCTAAACACCTAAAGTAGGCCGCGACAAAGGCGCTGGGAGGTCCACCGTCCTGACGAGGACGCCAATGGGCCTACAGAGAAATCTCCCGACCTCGACGCCCTGGATCTAGAGGTGCAGGCTGCCGCTGGAGAGGTCATGGAGCACCTTGAGCTGTGGAAACATCATAACACTTGTTGTATCAAATTGTAAAAACTTGATAAAGGTTTTATCCTGAGATAAGTATGCAGATGTTGTTTAATGTTAGCCGGAGCTGAGCATTCTTGTGCTTTGTTTCGTTTGAAAAAAGCATTCCTCTTACCGTGTTAGGCACGCATTATGCGAACTCAAAAGCTCTGAAGCTGAAAAGTGTTTCACCCCTCTACACTGCTCAGCAGGGAGACTTAAGTGTAGCTGACACACGGGGTGGGGCCTAGGACCCAGGTTTTGCAACCACACAACAATGAATACTCATAACGAGAGCAAGATATTTAAAGGATCGGAAGAACACACAGAGGAGGGGTAGGACCCCTCAAGTCTTGGGACCCTTAGATTGGCATGGCCAAGCCCCTAAGTGTGTCGAGGGGGAGGAGAAAACATAGCAAAGGAGAAAAAAATTGAACCCTCAGGTCTAGCGACCTACGTATTGGCAAGGCCAAATCCCCGAGCATGTCGAGGGGAGGGGTCGGTAGAGCAGAAAAAAGCATGTATAATAGTTCTACGAAAGAAATTGAAGTTGTAAAAATATTTAATTAAAAATAAGACTTAGCTTGCCGAATTGGAAGATCATTGTCATCAGCGTGAACTAGAATCGTGCCAAGCCATCGAGGTAGTCGGCGACACGACCTGGAGTCATGTCGATCTGTCAAGGTGACGCCGTGGCCGAATCATCGAGGTAGTTGATGAGGTCGGTGATGAGCCGTTGGAGATACAACACTAGGGGCGGGAGCCGCGCGCGTAATGCAGTATGTAGCCGTAGCTGTGTGACGGTGTGACGATCGTGGATGAACAGCTTGTGAAACCGGCATGCAGCTCTCAATCAGGGAGGGCAGATGTGTGTAGGTCGGCAGCAGAAAATATTCCATCTGCTAGCGCATGTAGATGCATTAGGACGTACACATGTGCGGACACATTAGTTGATCTCTACGTTACTTGCGCCTTCTTGGTTCCCAAAGATCAACGTGATGATTGACATCACCGCAGGGCCTAGCGGCAGTCTTGTACACAAGCCTAAGGGTGCGTTTGGTTGGGCTGTGGCTTTTGAAAAAGCTACTGTGGGCTGTTGTGAGACATGGGTACCCCTGGGTCCCCACCGACCAGGCTCACGACCGTCCCCGACAAGTGGGTCCGGCCTACCAGAAGACCCGCCGACCTGTTAGTGGGCCCAACCGACCTAGTTGGTGACCCACACGACCTTCTGAAGACCTTCCAGAAGATTCCCCAGATGACCTTATCCAGGACGACCATATGACTTGGCGAGCAAGACAAGACATTGGTGGATTTCGGCCAAAGCAGATCGACGGATATGGCAAGTGTCGTAGTCAGCTAGATTTAGGTCTCCTGATCGTGTCCGACCCGGAGTCTGGGAACCGACCATGTCCGCTGGCCAATATAAGGCGGGCAGGGCGACCCCTTGTATCAATACGCAATCCTCAAGCAATCTACACCAACAACTGGACGTAGGGTTTTACTCTCCGGAGGCCCGAACCAGTATAAACTCGCCGTGTTCTCCGTGTTCCGTGTGCCCGTGCACAACCATCGTGTTCTTAGCCTTAGATTCCACCCCGCTGAACAACTAAACCACAGGGATTAACACCCCCGTGGGCTGTCCAGATCTCACCATCTGACAGTTGGCGCGCCAGGTAGGGGCTGAATCCGAGGTTCTTCGTGCAACTCGATGGCTCCGACCAACGGCGTCGTCTTCCCGGAAAGCATGGCGGACATCCTCGCCAATCCCGTCGACATCTGCTTCGGTTCGATGCTGGTGAAATCCACCGCTCCAGCCGCCTGCCTCGTCATCGAGAGCAATGCGGTCACCTCCAACCAGCAGGTCGGTACAGATCTGCTGGCGGAAACCCACCCACCCACTCCTAGCGACCTGATCGCCGGACTCAACCGTGTCGAAGGCATGCTCTCCGACACGATCAAGGTCTACGAACGCGTCAAACACCCTTGCAGGACCCCTCCGTCCTCATTCAACATGCCTCTTGGCCTGCGGAACGCAGCTCACGTAGGGTCTCATTACATGAAGCGCAAGATCCAGATCCAATCTGGATCCAAGACACCAGATCGTGGAAACTGCAGGAGCCACCTCGACGACCCTTGCCCCATCCATGAGAACCCCAAACACATGGCTCGCCAGTGTCGTGTGCTCAAGAAGCTTCGACGACCTCTCACCGCAGCTCATCGCCGCCAGATCAACCGAGAGCCGTCCCCGGACCTCGCGTTCCAGATCGCCCGCACGACCATCTCCCCGAACTATCCGGGAGAAGCGTTCGAGACTCCAGATCGTGAGGTCTTGGTTGTCTCTGCGGACGTACCTCCTCAAGCTAGCGAGACGGACGAGCAACGTATCGAACATGAAAACGCCAACGCTGCACGAGCTACACGTCGTCAACAAGAAGTCGAAGCAGCTGCAGCTAATGTGGGACAAGGCGCCGGCGACCAACCCGGAGGCAACGTCGTCAACAACGGAGCGCAAGCACCTGCGGCTCCAGCAGCTCCCCAACAACGCAACGAGCCTCGTCGGAACCGCTTACGTGCCAGAGACCTCCTCAGGGACTTTGAGCAAGATGGCCGTGAAGTCTACAACTCTCCTCAAGCAAACCTGGGCGCCGCTCTCGCTGCACTCGGTCAACTTGAGGATACTCCGGCAATACGGCGTCTTCAAGCCCACATCCGCGTCGCCACCACTCAGGTCGAAGAACAGGGCCTAGGGTACAGCAGATCGGCTGCAAGCTCCTACTCCAGGAGTAGGTCGGACAACCCTCGGCAACGACGTCGCTCCAACGCCAACGCTCCTCTTCAACCGGTGCCTGAAGAAGGAGGTGGCGAAAACGAAGTGGTACAGCCGGTCAACCCTGCTGCCAACGCTGCCGCTAACGCTGCAGCCAACCCCGGCGCCAATGCTGCTGCTAACGCCGTAGCCAACCCTGCCGCCAACACTGCAGGAAACGTCGCTAACAATGCAGCTAATGCCGCTGGCGCCCAACAAAACGTCGGAGCTCAACCTCTGCCAGTACAAGCCAACCATGCTGAAGGAAGCCAGCGTCGACGGATACGAGATGAAGTGGAGATAGCACGTCGTGCTAACTATGACCGCGTCAACAGGGTCCCCAATCCCCTCAACGCCAACAATCCAATCCAAGAAACGGAACTACGGAACATGCACGACCAAGAGCTCCTCCGACGTGCCCAGTACGACTAAGATAATGGTCCGCCAGATGATCTCTACATTATCCCAACGGCTTATGCCCCGTCAGCCAGCCCGGGAGCAGTCAACAACTTCCCGGCATTCTCACGACGTCTCAGGACGATCAGATACCCCCAAAGACTTCAAGCCAGCCATTGAGAAGTACGACGGTCGCTGCGACCCAAGTATTTGGCTCAAGATGTACAGCATTGCGGCACGCGCCTCCGGGGGTAATGAAGACCACATGGCGGGATATTTCCCCCTTGTGATGGGTAAAGCGCCACTCCTGTGGCTCGACAATCTTCCTGCAGAATGCATCACCTCGTGGGCGACCCTGTCGCGTCTTTTCACGACCAACTACCAAGCGACCTACAACCGCCCGGGCAACACGCACCACCTCGCAAGAGTACGGATGCGGCGTGATGAAACTCTCCGAGAGTACACTAATCGCTACTTCGAAAACCGCAACACTCTCGCAGGTGTTAAAGACAAAGACGTCATAGCATACTACAAGAAGGGGATAACCAACATCAAGCTCTTCGAGAAGATCCACGAAGCTGACGCACATACCATCGGTGACCTCATGGCTTACGTCGACAAGCTTGTTGACACTCAAGACGTGGTGATGCACGACTTCAAGGGAGAAGACCACGATGATGGAGGCAACAGGTCGCGCAAGCGATCTGGCGAGGCCTACGTAACCGATCCACCCCGACCTTCCACCTTCCTTGAGGACGACTTCAACATGGTCATGGATGACCAGTGCCAGTTCCACCGCGATGCCAAGCACACCATGAGGGAGTGCGAACAGCTCAAGCGTGCTCTAGGGGTTCCCCCAGAGCCTAAGAAGACCAAGAGCAATAGCAACGACGACCAAAATAGTGGCCGCCGCTATGACAATCGCAACCATCGACCTGATCGACGCGATTACCGAGATCGCAGACCTTACCGTCGTAACGACGATAGGGACCGTCGTGATTATTGCCGCGATTATCACCGTGATGACCGATGTGATGACAGACGTGACGACTACCGGCGGGAGGATCGCCGCGAAGACAACCATAACGACCGGCGGGAGGATCGCCGCGACGACCGTCGTGACGACCGACGGGATGACCATCGTCGCAACAACAACAATCGCAAGGAACGCTCTCCACCACCACCGCCAAAAGGGGGCAACCCCAATGGTGCGTTTCAAACCGCCAACCGAGAGATCAACTTCATAGTTGGCGGTCGCCAAGCGACCTAAAGCAACAAGCAGCTTCGATCAAACGCAAGAGAGATCGGGCACGTCAACACCGAAACCCCGCAACCTCTACGTTGGTTGGAGTTCCCCATCACCTTCTCAAGAAAAGACCACTGGGTCCACATACCAGACCCCGGGACCTACCCGCTGGTCGTCAACCCCATAGTCGACGGCGCGTTCCTGCCTAAGACCCTCATCGATGGGGGCAGCAGCCTGAACATTATCTTCACAGAGATGCTCAGAAAGATGGACTTCGACTTCAACAAGATGACCGCCTGCGACGAACCCTTCTACGGCATGGTGCCCGGCAAGGCTGCGTACCCCAAAGGTCGTGTATGCCTGCCGGTCACCTTCGGTACACAGGAAAACTTTCGAACAGAGTACCTGATGTTTGAGGTTGCGGACTTCCGCTCCTCCTACCATGCCATCCTTGGCCGACCTATGTTAGCCAAGTTTATGGCTATACCGCACCACACCTACTTGATAATGAAGATGCCAGCGCCTAACGGAATCCTTTCCGTCCTGGGAGACATCATGGTCTCCTACAACTGCGAGAGCTCCACCGTCGAGCTCGCCAAAGACTCCGCCTGCAAAGCTGCAACTACGGTCATGGTCGCCCAGGCCGCCAAGATCGACCAAACTACTTTGGAGGTGCCAGAGCAAAAGCGTACAGCTATAGCCTTGGACCCAAGTCCTGCTGTGAAGAAAGTTTGTCTCGGCCTACCCGACGCATCCAAGGAAGTAATCGTTGGGACAAACCTCAACCCCAAATAGGAACTCGCCCTCACCAGTTTCCTCAGGGACAACGCCGACATCTTCGCATGGAGTCCGTCCGACATGCCCGGTGTACCCAGGGAGCTGGCTGAGCATGCCCTTGAAGTAAACAAGACTGCCCGACCTATCAAGCAAAAGCTCCGGTGATTTGCAAAAGATAGAAAACAGGCTATAGAAACCGAGGTCTGCAAGCTCTTAGCTGCAGGATTTATTCGCGAATGTAAACACCCAGTTTGGCTCGCAAACCCGATTCTTGTACCCAAGAAGACTGGACGATTAAGGATGTGTATCGACTACACCGACCTCAACAAGCACTGCCCAAAAGATCCCTTCCCTCTTCCTCGTATTGACCGGTCGTGGATTCCACGGCTGGTAGTGTCCTACTTTGCTTCCTCGACTGTTATTCAGGATATCACCAGATAGCCCTGAACCCCGACGACGAAGACAAAACAGCATTCATAACGCCCCATGGCATCTACTGCTACAAGGTCATGACCTTTGGCCTCAAAAACGCGGGAGCAACATACCAGAAGGCGATACAGAAGTGCCTGAAGTCGCAGATCGGGAAGAATGTCGAAGCATGCGTCGATGATGTGGTCGTTAAGACCACCGAGGAAGACCAACTGATCGCTAACCTCGCCGAGACCTTTGCCAACTTACGGGAATTTCAGTGGAAGCTCAACCCGACCAAGTGTGTCTTCGGTGTTCCCTCCGGATTGCTCCTAGGCTTCATGGTCAGACACCGAGGCATTGAAGCCAACCCCGTGAAGGTCGACGCAATACGCAACATGGCCAAGTCATCTTGCAAGAAAGACGTCATGAAGCTCACAGGTATGATGGCGGCCCTAGGTCGTTTCATCAGCAAGCTCGACGAGAAAGGTCTGCCCTTCTTCAAGCTATTGAAGAAGGCAGATAAGTTCGTATGGGATGAAGAAGCGCAGAAGGCTTTCGAGGCTCTCAAAGAGTCCTTGACCACACCTCCAGTCATGACACCACCTGTAGTAGGGGAAACCCTCCTACTCTACATCTCTGCCACCACTCATGTGGTCAGCACGGTTCTCGTCGCTGAACGAGCAGAAGAAGGTCAGGCCTATCCTGTTCAACGACCTGTGTACTACGTAAGTGAGGTCCTGGCAGACGCTAAAACACGGTATTCGCAGCCTCAGAAGTTGCTCTACGCACTCCTGATCACGTCGAGAAAGCTTCGCCATTACTTCCAAGCCCACAGGATCACGGTGCCTTCGTCGTTCCCTCTAGGAGAAATCATCCGTAATCGTGACACCAACGGCTGCATCGTCTAGTGGTCAGTAGAGCTTGGAGAGTTCAACATCGAGTTCTGCCCCAGGAAAGCGATCAAGTCGCAGATCCTTGCTGACTTTGTGTAGGAGTGGACAGAAATCCAGATGCCCCCTCCCAAGGAGCGGCCTGAACACTGGATAATGTACTTCGACCGCGCCCTCAACCTCGAAGGCGCAGGAGCAGGTGTGCTACTCATCTCTCCCCAGGGAGAGTAGCTCAAGTACATTCTACAGATACATTACAAGGCCTCCAACAATGGAGCAGAGTACGAATCTCAGTGTCCCTTGGCATCAAGCGACTACTGGCTTTTGGTGATTCCAAGGTCGTCATCGAACAAGTCAATAAAGAGTGGGATTGTGTCAAAGACACAATGGATGCATACTGTGCTGAGATCCGCAAGCTCAAAGGCCACTTCGAGGGAATTGAGTTTCAGCACGTGCCACGCAACAATAACGTCACTGCCGACGTACTCTCCAAACTAGGCTCCAAGAGGGCTTTAATTCCAGCGGATGTGTTCGTCCAAGACCTACGCAAGCCTTCGATCAAGCTGCTGGATCTAGATAATCCAGATCTAGCTCAACAAGACCAAACTCTAGCACCTCCCCGTGACGTGCTGATGACAGAAAAGGAGGATGATTGGCGCGAGCCTTTCTTAGCCTTCCTACTCGACCAACGAGTCCCAGACGATAAGGCAGAGCGAGAGCGTATCACACGACGAAGTGCTAACTACGTCGTGATTGGTACTGATCTATACAGAAAAGCCGCTTCCACTGGCGTCTTGATGAAATGTATTCTGCGATCAGAAGGTCTACAGCTCTTGGCTGACATCCACGGTGGAGAGTTTGGCTGCCACGCGGCATCCGCCAATCTGGTCGTTAAAGCTTACCGGTCTGGTTTCTACTGGCCCACGGCTATGGCTGATGCTAAAGACCTCGTAAAAAGGTGCAAAGGATGCCAATTCTTTGCCAAATAGCAGCACCTACCAGCTCAGGCCCTGCGGACAATTCCCCCATCGTGGCCCTTCGCCATGTGGGGCCTCGACTCTGTGGGTCCGTTCAAAACTGCCCCGGGCGGCTACAGGCATATCCTCGTGGCCGTCGACAAATTCACAAAGTGGATCGAAGTCCGACCTGTCGCAAAAGTCAAGTCGGAAGAAGCGGCCAAGTTCATACAAGACATAACACATCGCTTCGGTGTGCCCAATAGGATCATCACCGACCTTGGGACAGCCTTCACAGGCTCTGCCTTCTGGGATTTTTGCCAAGACAACACAATCGACGTCTACTACTCTTCGGTCGCCCACCCTAGGTGCAACAGCCAGGTCGAACGTGCCAATGGCATGGTTCTTCAATCCCTCAAAGAGCGTATCTTTGCCGACGCTTCAAACTACGCTACACGATGGTTAGCCGAGCTACCACACGTAATCTGGGGTCTAAGGACTCAAGTCAGCTCTGCTACAGGCTTCTCGCCCTTCTTCTTGGTCTACGGCTCTGAAGCCATTCTACCTACCGACGTCACCTTTGGGGCTCCACGCATACAATTCTACGAGGAGGGAGAAGCCGAGCAGACTCGTCGTGTCGACCTTGACAGCCTCGAGGAACAAAGGCTGGCCACCGCCATGCGTCAAGCTCGTCACGACTAGCAACTTCGTCGATACCACGATCGCAACGTTAAAGAGACATCCTTTAACGTGGGCGACCTAGTCCTAAGGCGTATCCAGAAGACAGATGGCATGCATAAGCTCTCTTCCCCTTGGGAAGGACCCTTCATTGTCACTGAAGTCATCAGCCCATCTACATATCACCTCCAATGGGGCGATGGGCAAGATGTACCCAACCCTTGGAACGTGGAGCATCTGCGACGATTCTACTCGTAGAATAGTTTTTTTTATCAGCTACGTATTTTTTGTCTCTGTACTTTTTCAGCTTCAATAAATAATAGTTAAAGCAGTCATCTGCTGTGTCTTGAGCTCTACCTCCTCTCCTCCCTCATGTCTTCAACCCTCCCCCTCGACACGCTCGGGGGCTTGGCTAAAGCCAACATAAGGGTCGCGAGACCTGGGGGTTAAAATTTCGGATCCTCCCCCTCGACATGCTCGGGGGCTTGGCTCAAAGCCAACCTAAGGGTCAATCGACCTGAGGATGACGTCCCTCATGACTACCTGTTTTGTGTTGTTGCGAGCCTACTTGGTCGAAAAGGTTGCAAAACCTGAGTCCCAGACTCCTTCCCGCGTACCAATCACACGTAAGCCTCCCCGCTGAGCTGTGGAGGTCGGTAAGCCAGCCTCTCCGTGAGAAGTGGTTAGCGATCTACAATACAAAGCAAGATACTACAAGACTACCAAGTTCGCGCAGACACAAAGTAAATACGTCATGCAGGCAACAAAATAAGGTTTCATCAAATGATATTTTTACATGGCTGAGAGGAAGAGGAGGTACAGCTCCTAGACTAAGACTACTCTTCGCCGTCGTCGCCTTCATAGTCAAGAGCATTCATTACTGCCGTAGCGGCATCACGCACTTCAAGCTCCAAGGCTTTAAGGTCTTTCGTCATATCAGAACTATCCCTGACCTTGACCATGTCAACCTCGGGGTAGTGCGACTTCACCCGCACTAACGCCTCCGTGGCCGCCGCCAAGCTTGTCGCCCTCAGCAAGTCGAGAAGCTTCTCGGGTATTCCTATGAGACGGTCAAGAGCAGACTTGGGTTCCTCCCCCTCGACCTGCGACGCTATCATGTCCATAGCATATTGGGTAGTGTTCTTCAGGTCGTTCAGCTCCACCTCTTGCCCTGCAATGATCACTTGTTCATTTTGCAATGACTTCAACGCTACCTCGAGGTTGACCTCGAGATCCTGCCGAGCCTGTTTCTCATAAGTCAGCTTTTGAGCTACGACCAACTCACTGTCTATTTTCTCCTTCATCACCCGCTTGAGCTCGTTGGCGCCAGCATCGGCCTCTTGCAGGGTTACCTCCAAGCTTCGAACCCTTTCTTTGGTGTTCTTCAGGTCATTCATGAGGTCATCCTCACGCCTGTGGAAATCTACAACACACCGATGTACTCCAAAAGATCATACTCCCAGCAGCACATTACAACAACGGTGAAAAACCAATAAGCAAAAAGCCTTACCAGTGCTTGCGATGTTAAATTGCGTATTGGCCTCCTGGGTCTTGCGCCTCTCCTCAGCTAGCTCGTCTTCGAGCTTCTTTTTGTCCGCCACTGCCGCCTCACGAACCTGCTTGAGCTCCTACTCAAGCTCGACCACCCGCAGCTGCGTCGACGCAGCATTCCTCAGCAGGTCGGCCCTGCCCTTCGCACGATCAGCCTGCGACTGCTCCAAGGAACCAGGTCATCAATTACAAGTTTCAAATTACATCTTCACAAATAAGCCCAAGGGAAAGACTTACTGTCAACGCTTTGTTAAGCATCAAGATCGCGTTCCGCGCCGCCCGCATATCCTCATTATCGTCGAAGATATCCTCCTGCCAAGGAGTACCATTCCAGTCAATCTCTCTACGTCTCAACGTTGGCCCTGTCGATGGCGAACTCGGTACCTGCGCGCCGGATGCTTCTGGATTCTTCGGCGGCTGCTCGAGTTGAATCGGGTCCCTGGTAAGGTCCTGATTTGACGTGCTGGGCACCGCATTGATAGGGTCCACGTCGATGACGGGGGGGAGGTTGATGCCCCGACGTCGCCCACAGAGCCTTGTGCCCCAGCGTCAGCAGCAGGCGGCGGAGTTGCTGTCCTGGCATCGTCAACTAGGGTCCGAGCTTCGACCTCATGATCATCCGACCTGGTACGGGAAGGAGACCCTTGATCGCCCAGGGTACGCTGAGGCCGGACAACCGACCAGCCGCCGTCTCCATCAACAAAACGCAAAGAAAATAAACAACCAACATAGACCAAGACATGAGCGAGTTTTAGAGAAACGACCCTACCTCACAGTAGCTGGGGCGCGTAACTTAGGCCTGAAAGGCCGCACTTTCACCAGCACAGGCATCCTCGCCTGCGCTCTTGTAGCAGCCCGCTACGCCTCCATCCCTTGACGGAGGTCGTCCTCCGTCGTCTTCTGCGTCACTTCCCGCTACCTCTTGGCCGCGGGACTCAACGACCTCCTCGCCGTCCGGTCTTCAACAACCGGCGGGTCATCGGTGACCTCATCTTCATCGGACTCAACCTCCCTGGTCGATGGTGTAGGAATCACCGGCGTCTCGACCACCGGTGGAGGGCTCGTCTTCCTCTTCCTCGTCTTCTTCTTCTCCGCCTCGAGCTTGGTGGTCTTCGCTACTTCGACCTTCGCAGTAGCCGTCGCGACTGACTGCTTCGCTGTCGCCGCCCTGGTCCTGTGCTTGGGCTTCGCGGCGCTACTTGCCTCTTGCTGATTCGTGGCATCATCACCGACCTCCGGGTCAGTGTCTTCATCAGCCTCCACCGACGAGTCGGACTCGTAATTCTCCAGTAGCCTAGCTGCTGGAGGTTGATACTTATCCGACCTCAGCTTCCAGCGAGGTTCTTCGCCTTCCGGAAGAGGGGCCGGGCACCAAAACTGCCTTTCTCATTCCTGTGACGAGTGAAGAGCAAAGAAGTAAGAACGACGTAAAAGCAAAAGAACATAGTAAACGACCTAGTAGTTCCAGGACTTACCGGGTCAGCTGGCCGGCTCAACGAGTACGCCTTTGGGCACTTCTTGATCCGTGCCTTCCCGGCATAGATCTGTGACACCCTAGCCGCCATCTCCTCCATGGGGACTTTGCTATTGACCTCACGGGTGGGGTCTGATTGTCCCTAGTACTTGTACGCCGGGTGCACCCGATCCTTGATCAGTTGGATCAGGCGCCGGCAGAAAGACCTAGCGACAGAACCTCCTGTCACACCCCTCTCCTTGAGGTCGGTGACCAGTGCAAGCACTTCCTTGACGTCGTCTGCCTGACGTGAAGACAGCCCCAGGTCCCACTCTGGAATCTTCACGGGATTGTACCCAGTTCGCTTCGGGAGCGCCGGCTTTTGATCAGCAATGTAGAACCAATCCGACCTCCATCCAGTAGTGTTGTCTGGTAGGTCCGTATCAATCCACTCTGACTTGAGGCCCGACCTCAAGCAGAACATCACAGCCCCTACAACACCGGCACGCTTGCCGGTGGTCTTCACACAGAAAAGATGCCTCCACAGAAGGAAGTGAGGCGATATCCCCAGATACGCCTCATAGAAATGAATAAACGTCGACACCACAGTGATGGAGTTGGGGACGAGGTGTACTAGCTCCAACTTGTAGTAGAAGAGAAGCCCTCGGAAGAAATCACCGGCGGGGATGTTGAACCCGCGCTCGAAGAAGGAACCAAAGACGACCTGCTCCCTGACGTCTTCCGTTGGGAAAGCCTCGCCCGTCGGCGCCTTCCACTCCACTTCCGCCTTAGGCCTCAACAACCCATGGTCCACCAATGCTTGAATCTTTGTCTCCGTCATCATTGAAGACTCCCACACCGTCTGCGGGTCGGGAATCGCACGGGCCGGTGCCGCCATTTCTCGAGCTTGAATGGATCTGGATCTAAATGTCACTAGGGTTTTGATGCGCATGCGCGGCGGCGCAGGGCACGGATGGCGGGGCTGATACGCGGCCGGCTAGAGATGGTGGCGGATTAGGGAAGTTCGGGCGGCGGTTGGATGTGGAACCGTGGCGGCTAAGGCGTGGTGGCTCTGGTGGTGACGGCGACAGGAGGTAGAAGATGAACCGTGCGGTCAACGATGGTCCCCGCTGCTCTATTTATACGGGTCCCACTGGGTCCGCCCGTTGCGGCTCCTTCCACAGTACTGAGCTTGCCCTAACGGCTCCATGCCGATAATTTCGCAAGTTGATCACGCCGGATTTTGCGTCAACAGATAGTACAGCGACCTGCACCCCGGGTTTAGGTCGTGAGGAACGTCAAATTATAAGGTCGTCCTGACAACAACATTTTGATCTTCAAAAGGTCGATAAGCTCCCAATCATATGGCTTCCGGTCTTTGATGAATAATTTCGTCAGAACGACCAGTACATGACAGAAGAGAGCGAACATTACACGTGTCCTCCGAAGGTACACAAGTCACCTGCAACCTAATTGGATCTAGAACCCGGCATAAAAACATAAACGTACTCGAAGACCTGATCTACCTAGAGCAATCCTTGAGGCGTACTCCGATACAGTAGAGTACATCGCAAGAATTCTTCTAGCCTCAGGACCTCGATGGTGGCCTTGCGGTGAACAACAGCGCGACGCTGCACGTAGTTGGGCACACTTTGTGCCTGACTATGGAATGCGGATACGAGCTTGCTCTTCGGCGCGGACAGCAGGTCCTCAACGAGCACCACACGGTCGTCGAGGACTTACAGCTTCACCTCGGGCCTCTACAGCATCACCTCCAAACTCTACCTGGTACCACGCAGAGGCACGGTACAAAGAGTGGGGGTGCTGCCTACATTTCGCAAGAGTTCTTCTAGCTTCAAGCTTCTACAAACATGACATCCTACAATCTAGTGGACGGACACATGCCCATGGCATGGCCTCAAAACTACTCTGCAGCTTCATAGCTCAGCAATGCTCGGTGGTTGCCCCTCTCAAGCTTCACAGTGCTATTTACAGCCAAAAGCCAGGCCTCGGGCAGCTGGCGAAGTGATGACACTGAAACCACATGGGTCCAGTAGGCCTGTGGACATGTGAGTGATTAAAGGCGATGACTTTATACCTGTCTCGTGATGTCTTTGTCGCTAGCGCATCAATGATGCCTGAGCCCGCCGCAGAATCACATGGCTACAGTGCGCTCCTTGATTCGTGGGCAGTTTGTCATTTTCTGGGTGGCAAGAGTATCTCCGACCACTGTTGACCCGTGACCCTGCAGTCTACGGAACAAGACAAGGCCTGAACATGTGTCGGAGGGCTCAGCGCCTCATTATAACTGCAAATGACGACGACGATTATATGCACTCCTTCTACGACTCGACGTTTTTATTGCACCCGCTAGGCTCTGCGTCCTGATACACCCACTATGGCTCTGCATGTAAACGGACCTATTCCAATCAGCCTATATTTCTGTTTCCTGAGCAGAATGGTCGTAGGTTCGATTGAAGACCTTCCGGGGTAGGCGTGCCTCGCTGCTCTGCCAGATCTGTCTAGGCGCCTGGAGATCAGATTCGACACATTTACGATTTTTCGTCGGGCCCCCGTGGTCGGTGTGCCTATTGCTGAGGTTGTCAATACCTTAGTGCCATGGCTCTGCTGGATGGCTAGCAGCTATGTTGGTCGTCTGGGCACCAAAATGGCTTTCCTAAGGTTGGCGTGCCTTTATACCTAGGTCTTGCAATACCTCGGTATGTTTACGGCTCTGCCAACCTAGTTGGACGCCCCGGATGCATGACCTTCCGAGGTCGGTGTGCTCTTATAGCCCTGCCAGCCTGCTCTGGACACCCAGGATTTTACGTCGGGAACGAAGGCCTCCCTGTGGGGTGCGCGCCTAATGACCCTGCCAAGTACTTCCGGGTGCTTGGGCGCTTCTTGATTTGAGACCTTCTTGAGGTCGGCATGCCTCGGGTGGCTCTGCCAGACTCCTTGCAGCTATGCAGGATATCTGGATGTCTCTACACTCCATATGTTCAAAATCAATATTTTTCAGTAGCTTCATCGTAGATCATTTCGACCACTACACAAGACCTCTTCATGCGACGCGCGTTTCAAGACCTTGCTGGTTATCCTCGGATACTGGACATTGTTGATATGAGGCCTCTTCGAGGTCGGCACGCCTACAAGGCCTCCCTGAAGTCGGCCCTGCCAGACTCCTGGCAGCTATGCTAGGAGCTCTGGGTGTCTCTACACTTCGTTCAATCAAAACCATGACTCAGTTTTCTTCTCTCTTATGAGCATCAAACCATCCATGCTGTCTGCTTCAATGCTCGGGGACTACTCTACGAGTGCGTCTTCGATGCCCTCTTAGTTTTCCCTCGTCGTACCGACCTGTTGGGAAACCAGTTTCTCATCACGTCGTTACTCGACCTACCTTCTTTCTCTTTTCTTTCTTTTTTGGATCATCATACCGGCCATCCTGCCCGCCACGATGCTCGGATACTACTCTATGAGTGCATCCTTGATGCCCTCTGAAATTTTTTCATCGTCGTTTCGATCTATCGGAAGCCTACTTCCTATAGGTCGTCACTCGACCTCCCTTCGTTCGGCAAAGACTTCAGACTGGTCGGCTGCTAAGCTGATTTGTTCTTTTTGACCGACGCGCATGCTACTCGACCTGTCGATAGCTCCATGACTTCGTCATGACCTTTCTAAGGTCACTGCGCATACGCCTCGCTCGGGGGCTTGTGAGACATGGGTACCCCTGGGTCCCCACCGACCAGGCTCACGGCCGTCCCCGACAAGTGGGTCCGGACTACCAGAAGACCCGCCGACCTGTTAGTGGGCCCAACCGACCTAGTTGGTGACCCACACGACCTCTTGAAGACCTTCCAGAAGATTCCCCAGACGACCTTATCCAGGACGACCATATGACTTGGCGAGCAAGACAAGACATCGGTGGATTTCGGCCAAAGCAGATCGACGGATATGGCAAGTGTCGTAGTCAGCTAGATTTAGGTCTCCTGGTCGTGTCCGACCCGGAGTCTGGGAACCGACCTTGTCCGCTGGCCAATATAAGGCGGGCAGGGTGACCCCTTGTATCAATACGCAATCCTTAAGCAATCTACACCAACAACTGGACGTAGGGTTTTACTCTCCGGAGGCCCGAACCAGTATAAACTCGCCGTGTTCTCCGTGTTCCGTGTGCCCGTGCACAACCATCGAGTTCTTAGCCTTAGATTCCACACCGCCGAACAACTAAACCACAGGGATTAACACCCCCGTGGGCTGTCCAGATCTCACCATCTGACAGCTGTGGGCTATGGAAAAGCAGCTATGTGGAAAAAGCATAACACCGTTCGGTGAAGCAGATGTGGCTTTTGGGAAACACCTGCAAGCGGACCTCACATGTCATTTGCAATCCACCCCATCTAACACTTGCCTATTTCACTGACTAGCGGGCCCCACTCATATCTTCTTCTTTCTTTCCCACATGGAGCACGTTCGGACGCCGGTGGCGGAGCCTCCCGTGCCCGCCCGGGAGGCTGGCGGCGGAAGGCTCGCGCGCGCACCTCGGGATGCCGGCAGTGGAGCTTCTCGTGCTCGCTCGGGAGACCGACGGCAGAGGGCTCGCACGTGCGCACCACGGGAGGCTGGCAGCGGATGGCTTGAGGTCGCCAGTGAGGCCGACGGTGGAGCGCTCGCGCCTGCCAGCGAGGCTGCGGCGGAGCCCTTCGCACCCGCCCGTGCGGCCGTGGCGGAGCCCCTGTTGCCCGCCAGCGAGGCCTGCGGCGGAGCACCTCACGCTCGCACCTACAATCGAGCTTCCTCCCGGCGACCCTGTCACAGCGAAGATTGAGGCCGGACGGAGGCAGCCGGAGTAGCCACGGATGTAACGAGCGGCGGCGGACGGGAATAGGAAAAAGAAAACGAACCGGTACCTTGTGTAATTAGTGTTAGGTGGGTAATTTTGTGGCCCAAAAGCAGCTGAAAGCAGGGGTCAGGGTGCTTTCAAGTTCGTACTAGATAAAAGCTGCTTTTGGTTGTGACTTGGGGTGGCAGTCAACCCCTTTGGTTGGGTTGTTGGCTTTTAGCAAAAAGCAAAAGTAGGTAAAAGCCCAACCAAAAGCACCCTAAGAGTCCTGATCCGTACGTAACTCGCTGAGTCCTTGTAGACTTCACTACTACATAAAACATTTGTAAGAGCCACCATTTTTTTTAGGAGCGGGCGAATTTGCCGCCCATTCAAAGAAAAATGCGCGGCACTGTAGAAGCTAGACCCGTACCTAGAAATCATTTTTGGGAGTGGGTGACCTCATCACCCACACCTAAAAATAATTTTCAGGTGCGGGTGACGCCATGACCCGCTCATGGAAATATCCTCATTTCTAGGTACGGGTGATGACGTCACCTGTAGTGCGGGTGATGATGTCACCCGCTCTTAAAAATGGATTTCTAGGTGCGGGTGATGGCATCACCCGCTCCTGGAAATGGTCTTGTGCCAAAAGAATTCATAACTTCTTCATATGATCTCGGATGAAGACAAATTTTATATCAAAATTGTATAGCTTGACGAGATCTAAAACTTTGTAGTTGACAAGTTTTTCATTTGATATTGTTTAATATTTCAAAATATCTATTTAAGTACTATGTGATTTTTTGCAAAAATATATATCTCTTATATAGTTTCATGAAACTATATGAGATATGTATAAGAATTGTGAAGAATGTTACTACAACTATACCGGATGACCAAATGACCAAAATAAAAGTTGTTCCTCTTCAAAAGTCATAGAACATAAGATTTGCGAAGAATGTTACTATAACTATACTAGATGACCAAATGACCAAAATAAAAGTTATTCATCTTCAAAAGTCATAGAACTTTGTAGTTGAACCATTTTGTATTTGAATTACTTTTGTCAATGTAAAGTACGTCTAAATTTTTGAAATTTAAAATTTTGATTTTTTTTCAAACGACCTTAAAAGTAGAAACTCTCAACATGAAAGTTGTAGATCACAAGAAGTTATGAAACTTTGTATTTTACAACTTTTTAATTTGAAATCATATTGTCAACGAAATTCAAATTTGAATCTCTCAAATTTGAAATTCAAATTTCTTAGACGACCTGAAATAGAAAAACTCCTCACATGAAATTTGTAGATCTCAGAAAGTTATGAAACTTTGTAGTTGACAAGTTTTTAATTTGAATCCGTTTAGAGCCTCAAAAAACCGATTTACACTCGGTGTATTATAATATGAGTAGAATCAAAACTGCATATGGATGCATATGATTGTGTGGTGTAGTGGTAGAGGAGGCTTCGCGCGAGGGAAGTGGTTACAGGTTTGAACCACGGCAACCGCGTAGCTGCGCGACTTTACCCTCCCATAAAAAAGATTTGTTTGCTATTTATTTTGGGCTTTTTAACGCATCCAACTAAAAATGTGAATCTACACGCTTCTACAAACATTTTCTGTAGTAGTGCTTGTATTAGGGAAGGAAAAGGAAAATATTGCATGTCTCCCGTATAGACTTGATTGGCCTTGTGCGCTGTACGTGCAAGATACATAATCAACACGGCCAGATGGTACACAGGATCTGCCGTCGGATTGCATCTACACAGAAACTCGCCAAGTCTCGTGTTGAACTAGATCTTCCGAAGGAATCTTCTGGAAGGTCTTCGGGGCTACAGATCGGGTTTGTTGGGCTCACTGTTAGGTCGGTGAGACTTTGAGGACCGGAGCATCCGAGGACCGGTGGATGGTCGCTCCTTGGTGGGATGAGTGATTAACAACAAGGTGTGGACTGATTCTTGGCTGAGTATTGCACGTGCAGGTTGCAGCTTGATTTGCGTTGGTGCAGGTAAAGAGCGGGCGCGAAAGATCTTAGCCTTGCGGGGCCTCCGAGGAGTGGAGTGTAACATCCCTGATGTTTATTTGCGCTAATGACATTACTTAGCTATGATAATCAAGGTTAATTAGATCCTAAGCGTGTTTGACTTGATCTCACACACATTTGCACAAATGACCTTGGTCAAAGTCCAAATTCCCGGTCAAACCCCTATAGATCCTAAAGAGTTGATTTGGTTTTCTTGCGCGTTCTCAAAATTTCTCTATAGAAGTTCAAAATCGGCCAATGTAAAAGTTGTCCCTTATTTCCGGGAACACATTTTTCCTAATTGGCGGACATTCCAATTTTGAGTGCAAAGCCGCTTAAATTTGAGTTGAAGCTGCTGCGCACAGTAATTTCAAGGCCGAGTTTTTCTGAAAGTTCAACGCGTTTTTGCCACGAATCCGTTGATCAAAACATATGTCGCCCTTTGCGAAAGTTGTAGGTCTGTAGCTCCTGTACAACTTTTATTTTTGGAGATTTTTGACTTAGTTGTCACTTTTGGGGGTTATGCAATTTTGAAAACCGGTTCGCGGAATTGAATACGTGCTGGGCGACGTCGACGCCGCGCCGAGAGCGCGCGCGCCAGCACCCGTCCTGCCACGCGTCGAGTCGTGCAAGCACCGGTGTACGGAGGCCTGGAGTCCGTCGCTGTGGACCACGCCGTAACCGTGGGCCCTCCGCCTCGCCATCCCCTTGTGCGACGCGCCCACGTAGACCGCGAGCGCCGAGCCGGCCACGCGCCGCGCGCCCACGCGCCATGCGCGCGCGCCGCACATACCGCGCGCTAAGTGGCCACCCCGCTGGCCCGGACCACCTCGCCCACAACCCCTCGCCGCCCCTAGCTCCCCTCCTCTTTTCGCAAACCGAGCGAGTCGAGCCAGCCTTGCCCTGCCACTCCGCCGACGCACCATAATCGCCGCCGCCGCTGGCCAGAGCAGCCCAAGGCCGAGCTTCCTCCTCCGTCTGCCCGCGTCGTCTCCTGCTCCTCTTGTAGCCTCCCCTGGTCCTCCTAAACACCACCCCGCCGCTGCTCGTCCACCGGGCCGCGCCGTAGCCGCGCATTGCCGACCGCGGCGGGCGCACGGGGGGGGCGCCTCGCCGCCGGCACCTGGCAACGCCGGCACCGGCCCGGCCGCCGCCGCAATCCGACCAAGGCCGGTGCGCCACGACCCCCGGGGCTGCTTCCCGGCGAGGACCGGCCAAGAACCGCCGCCGGCGTGCTCCCCTGCGCCGGCAGGGGTCACATTGCATCGATTGCAACAATTCCAGGGTTTCTTTCGTAAACGAAGGGCATAAGTGTAATATCAAAAAATTAATCCAAGGGCCCGAATGTAAAAGCTGTTTTAGGGTTTTCTCTGCAACTTCAAAAATCCATTAAAAATCGTAGAAAAATCAGAAAAATGCAAATCCAATTTTCTTGGGTTCCTGGTGAAGAATCCTACCGTTTCTAGAAAGCGTGTATAGGGTTTTTCTGTGTAGTTTTTGAATTAAAAATTCAAACTCAGTTTGATGTGTTTTTAGTGTAGTTTAAAATATACACATGCTATGGAAGTAAATTTTGGATATGTTGCTCTTTATGGCACGTTCAGATTTGTGACCAAATGTGGCATGAGTTTGATGTGTAGATCTTTAATTATGATTTATGTAAACTCTATGCTAGTTTAATCTTGATGCTTTTTATAGCCCCTTTAATAAACTTTTCTTTAAGCACAAGTGCATCCTAGGGCTTTGTCTTGATGAATAGTGCCTCTGGTAGAATGGATGAGATTTTAGGAAATTGTTTAATAGGTGTTTTGGATTTAATCTTGCGTAGGGTGACAAATTGATAACTCAAAATATAAATAAGATCTATACTTGAGCTTTGGCCAGAAACTTAGTTTTGACCTAGAGGATGGCTAGGAGAAAGTTGAGATAAAAAAATTTATTAAATTTTTTTTATATGAATTAATGGTGATTTACTAGGCTAAAATTTGTCTTTTTTGTATAAATTAATTTATAAATGTTCTTAATCTAAATTTTGGTGTGTGGGCTTAGAATGGGTATATGATGATGTGTGCAGAAGCTTAGACTTATTTGAGGTGTTTTTGATTTAATATGGATTTATGGTTGTAAGGCTTGTTTTAATTAATTAAATAAAGAAAGGGCAATTAAGGTGTTAAATTGTGAAAACATGTCATGTTTCTGTTTTTGAATTTTCAACACACCCCTTACTGTTTATAAAGTTATTTAATTTGCTTATCTTTAAATATGTACACAATCACCATCAAAATAGTGTTTAGTTCATCATCACACCACCCTAATAATTTTTGTGAGAAAATAATAATGTTTAGATGAATATGGCCAACAAGAGTTGGGTTGGTGGTAATTCTCCCACCCTCACCATAATCTAATGCATATGCATGTATATGTGTAGATTTACCAGACGGGACGTACACGCTCACCCAGGAGGGAGACGGGACGGTAGATGGTGAAGTGAACGAGTTGGGTGTTCTTCAAGACCTGGACCAAAGTCCGGAAGAGCCCAAGGCTGTTGCTAGTGTAGAAGAAGGCAAGCACCGATTGCATTAACCCAATTTCCTAGCTTACAATTTATTTTCTTATTTATGTTATGTTATGTGCATTTAAGTTTCAGGAGTTGCTTTGACCTAGTTGCATGATCCTTAGGACTCCTATGCTCTCTTACTAGTATGTTAGGAACGCTAGTGCCATGCTCTAAGGATACGGTAGAAGTCGAGTAATGACTCATTGCTCGCGAGATATAGGATGCTTATGTTGGAATCATAAGTTGGTTAAATTGACTCGCTCATGTGGTAAGAGCAATGGGTTCGGTCTCGATCGAGTAGCATGGTGCTGGTCTAAGCTATTGAACGTACCAAGTGCTTGTCGGGAATGGGACCGGCAAGCTTAGTACCTAATGAACCAGTGCGGGGACTTTATGGCTACTAATCTTGAGATACGTCTCCCGGTTTGATTCCGGTAGTGCAAGTGTGAGTATGGGCGTGCCGTGTGAGGGCGTCCCAGTAACCTTGTAGTTAGGACTGTGGCATCTGTCCCTAATCTGGGGAGTGACAGGAACCGCCTGGTCGGGGTAGACCCCGCATTTGCTTTTCTTTGGATTCTTTGGGGTTTACCTTCCTCCGTGTATCTTGGGTTTACCTTGCAAGGATATAAATCGATCGATCGTCGGTCACTCGCCGTTATCTGAGTCGGCTTCACCACTGGCTGCCCCATGTTTATTTATGGAACATTTTGGATTAATATTGTTGGATGATTAATCTTGTTTGTACAACCATGCTTGTTTAGATAGGTGCTTATCTAGAATGGTTAACATACTAGAACTTGAGCTAAAACTTGAAACTAAGGATCAACTCTTAGATGCTTTTGGCAAAACCAACCCACCAGCCAAAAAGCCTTGCATGTTTAGTTGTGTCTTTTATTTTGACGGGTTAGTCTTGCTGAGTATTAGTATACTCAGCCTTACTTTTGTTGTTGTTTTCAGGTAATCCCATCTGGCCTGGTTCTATTCCAGATGGTTGGGAACTTGAGTGGGAGAACGATGTTTATGAGTGATACTCTATGGATGGCCTCCCATGTGTATCTTCCGCTAGTTTTATTTCCGCTGTTTAAACTCTGAAACACCTTTACTTTTATGTACTGAAAAACCTGGTTTGTAATATTAAGTACTTATGGACCTTTTATGTAATGTAATGTTGTACTCTGGTCCCGCCTTCGTGTGGGCTTAGCGCATAACTCGATCCTGTATAAGTGATTTACCGGGCATGACCCGACAGAGGCGACAAAATACTTCTTTATTATTGCTTAATGGCCACGTGGACCGGCTTAGGCGATAATACGGAATTATTTTGGGTGGTTCTGTCACAGCTGGTACTAGAGCGAGATCATGCACCAGAGTAATTAAAATACCTTAACAAACCTGTTTTTGGAATAAAATTTGCCAAGATTAATAATCTTGCTAAGTCAGTAGGACGTTAAGGTCTGATCTAGTCCGAGAGGCCCTAGAGGGATTTTTGGGTTCTTTCAGGTGGCTAGTACTCTATGGTGTATTTAATCTAACTTCCAGCACATTTTATTCCTGTCAAAACTTACTTTCTTGCACAGCCATACTAGTTCATCACGTTTTGCCATACGTGGTGGTACCACAGGGAAGTCCTGTGAGGGACTAGTGGGACCTATTCCAATGGGTGCCACGTCGCGTCTGCGTCTCGTCACGTTTTGCCATACGTGATGGTACCACGGGAAAGTCCGTGAGGGATGAGTGAGGCCTATTCCAATGGGCACTCACGTCGCGTCAGAGTCTTAATTAGGACGCTGTCCATGCAGCGGCTTTATGCATGGATACCGTTTCTATACGTGAACGGTAATGAATGTGGACGCTTTTGTGAGTGCTGGCACAAAAGGTCTTGGTTATCTGTGATTTTCTGCAGGTACACTAACCACGGTTGTTAGGTACGGTAATTTAAGAAACGAATAGCTTTCGACTAGCTATTATAAGGAGAGACGTATATGTATGCCTTGCCACCGGCACTAACTTCGTTTTTGAGCTTAAAAGCTTTGTGAGGAAGTTTAGGACGCTTTTTGCATCATGTTAAAAGCTACCAAAACTGAAAATGATCCTAATACACCTCTTATGTGATCTATAAGTTGAATTTATAGTTCTTAAGGACCATTCATGCTAGTTTGGTAAATTATGTGATGTGATCAAAAGTATGTCTAGTTGATGTCCTAATTTTTCTAAGGATGATCTAGAAAATTTTTGGCTAGGTGATCTTTAGGAAAATTGCTCATCAGCTAGTTAAGATTCTTCCATGAATTTTTCATGATTTTAAGATGAATATAACAGAAGTTATGATTAAATTGCTAAGCCTAGGTAATGCTGAAATTCTGTAAAGTTTCTGAGTAAGGCTGAAAACTCGAATTTTTAAATATAGTTCCAAACCGATTTTGCCTAGACAATCTATATCAAAAATGTTCCACATATAGCCTACTTTGTGTTGTAAAAATTACATGGTAATTGGGTACTCAGTGTTTGAGTTATGGTCTTTTTAGTGAAGCTCTGTCCTGCTGAAATTTCTGGGCAACAACACTCTGAAAATGGATCTTTTGCACCCTTTTACAAACCGATTTAAATCAACCATTGAATACCGAAAATGTGAGTTAGAATGTTTCTGAACTGCTCACAAAAATTTGGAATTTTTGGGGTACTGGTTTAAGAGTTATAGATTTTTGTTCTAGACTGCCAGTTTTTGCCATATGCATGTTAAAGTCATCTTTGTGGGTCTAACGTGCGCTTGTAAATTATTTTTACAGATGGCTGCCCCTGGTTTCGTTGTGGTGGGCGCTGATGGCACGTTTTCCACTACTGGCTTGCAGTGGGAGGGCTTCACATGCATTGCGTGGAGAGCCTTGTGTGCTGTCGGCTACACCACCCCTCCTTTCTATGAGGGAGTGGAATACGAGGAGATGGGCATGCCTAGCTGCCGAGTACGAGTGACCGTGCTCCCCCACCCGGGCCACCCCGAGTGGGCGGACTTGAGCATGGAGCTCCTGTGCTACCGCGCCTTTGAGGCAGTGGAGTCGGCAGCCTTGATGGTGCTCCACACCCTCTCCACCCACCGACCGCAGGAGATGCTTCAGACACCATTGGGGTTGGTTCCGGCTTTGGACCCCAACGATCCTTTGTGGCTAGGTCAGATGGCCAATATAGCCACACTTCTCGAGACTGTGCCACCCTACGACATAGTGCAGACTTTGGGCACGTGCTTGAGGGCCTTGTACGCTCTACAGGACCTTCGCCGAGTTATCGCGGATGACTTGGCAGGTCGTCTCACTGGAGCCACGTGGTACGTCCACTGGGTTGTCAGTCTCTTCACAGAGCAGCATGGTGGATACACTCAGGCCATGCAGGCTATTGCTGACCTCCAGGGTCAGCTACAGCAGCTCCAGGGTCAGGCACACCAGTTTCTGGTTGAGCGTGGCGACCACCTGCAGCAAATCGTGGACTTCCAGGCTGGGCAGCAGGAGTTGCAGGCTCAGTTGGCAGACAGAGATGCTGAGAGGCTTGTGCACCTCCAGCATATTCAGGGCCTGCAGGATCAGGTTGAGGACCTGGAGCTTGCTGTTGACGCTTTGGAGGTTGAGGTGGGCATGCTTCAGCAGGCACACCAGCCACCGGGCATTGGGCCTGACGAGCAGATGGAGATCCAGCTGGACCCAGAGGAGGTTCAGGACGTTCCCGGACTCGACTAGAGGAGCGTGGTGCTCTATTTCTACTTGTCGCGGGGAACTCTCCATAGTTTGTACATAGGACCTAGATCCTAGATGATGTAGTAGGAAAACTTGACATGTACTCTTTGTTAGCCCTTTTGCTTGGTTTTTGTGCTAGGCTAGCTTAGAGTATTCCATTGTGTAGCTAGAACCTACATAGTGACCCACATGTAATGGTGATCCACCACATTTTGTAATGTGTAAATATGGTGGAAAAACACCCCTCGGCAGCAATCTGCCTAAGAAATGAAAAAGAAGAAAGTTATGGTCAAATATGAGTTTTTGGATGAATACCAAAGTTGTTCTAAACTTGATAATGATTATGCTCACAAACATTCAGCCTATTTGCATGTGTAGTTTAAGAAATATCGAATTTTTAGTAAGCTACTAGCTGCTGTCCAAACTGCTAGACAGAGCTTTGGAAATTGAATTTTTCGACCCCTGTAAAAGATGAATCTGATCTGGAGTTGAATACCAAAGTTGAAGCTTATGAAATTCTACACATGCTGACCAAAGTTTAGAAATTTTTGACATCTGTACAAAGAGTTATGAATTATTTACTCAGGACTGTGATGATGTCCGAATTCTGAAATTTTTATAAGTTTGAATTTTCGTATGCATATTCTTCTTGTTATTCTTTTTAAGCAAGCTTTGAATATGCATCTAATGAAAGTTCAAAATTTTCAGATGGCTGATAATACTCACAATATTCCTGAGGGCTCTCATGGTCAGGGTGGTGGTGGTCTTCCTCCACCTCCACTGATGAACCCTACAGAAGCGTTCATGGCTGCCCAAACGGAAGTGCTGAGGCAAATCCTTGACACACTGAATCTAATTGCACAGAGGCTTCAGCAGCCTTTCAATCATCAAGGGCCAAATCAAGATGGGCCTAATACGGTCATGTCATATGACAAATTTAGGGCAATGAGGCCACCATTGTTCACCAAGGCAGAGGAGCCCCTAGAGGTTGATGCCTTCATCAAGGCCCTAGAGGCTATGTTTTCCATCTTTACACTGCCTTGCTCAGAAGAAAATAAGGCAGGCTTCGCCGCTCAGCAACTGAGGGGTGAAGCATTAATCTGGTGGGAGCATTTCAAATCCATGCAGCCACAGGGTCACCAGATTACTTGGGCCAAATTCAAGAAAGCTTTCAAAGAGCATTATATTTCTAAGGGGCTTGTTGATAGAAAAATGAGGGAATTGATGCATCTCAAACAAGGATCTGACTCCGTCCATCAATATGCTCAAAAGTTCAACAGTCTCTGTCAGTATGGGGACTATCATGTTGATACTGATAAGAAAAAGATGGAGCGATTCCGTGAGGGGCTTGATGGAGAGCTCTATGAAAGGTTGAACCTAATCAAGATTGACAGCTATCCTGAGCTTGTTAATTTGGCTATCTCTCAGGAGGATGCCATGAAGAGGGCTCAACAGGATAGGAAAAGAAAGTTTAATCAGGCCTCGGGCAGTGGGCAGGGAAAGAGATTCAAGCTGGTGAAGAAGAATGTGCAGGGTTCCACCCAGCCATCTTCATCAGGACGCTGGGTGATGAAGCAATCTCAGAACAAGCCTTCTGGCAATTTCAGCTTTCACAATTCTCAGCAGCAAGCTCCCAAGCCCAATGCACCCCCACCTCCACGCAACAATGAGGATCGTCGTTGCTTTAATTGTGGACAGCTGGGGCACTATGCCAACAAGTGTTCTCGCCCTAGGCAACAGAATCAGCAGAATCAGGGTCAAGGTTCCGAGTCTAGAAATCAGGACAAGAAGCAAACTGTTCGGGTGAAGCAGGGTAGACTGAACTTCACCACAGTATTGAATCTTCCAGCTGGAGCACCAGTCCTGACGGGTACATTTTTCTGTCCGAAGTCACCCGGTCACAATATTGTTAGATTCTGAGGTTACCCATAGCTTCATAATTGTGAAAATCTTCCGGGTTTCCTTCAACCTAGATATCATAAGTTTCTACCCCTACCTTCATCTTTTAATTCATAAATCTCGGGACGAGATTTCTTTTAAGGGGGGTAGGCTGTAACATCCCTGATGTTTATTTGCGCTAATAACATTACTTAGCTATGATAATCAAGGTTAATTAGCTCCTAAGCGTGTTTGACTTGATCTCACACACATTTGCACAAATGACCTTGGTCAAAGTCCAAATTCCCGGTCAAACCCCTATAGATCCTAAAGAGCTGATTTGGTTTTCTTGCGCGTTCTCAAAATTTCTCTATAGAAGTTTAAAATCGGCCAATGTAAAAGTTGTCCCTTATTTCCGGGAACACATTTTTCCTAATTGGCGGACATTCCAATTTTGAGTGCAAAGCCGCTTAAATTTGAGTTGAAGCTGCTGTGCACAGTAATTTCAGGGCCGAGTTTTCCTGAAAGTTCACCGCGTTTTTGCCACGAATCCGTTGATCAAAACATATGTCGCCCTTTGCGAAAGTTGTAGGTCTATAGCTCCTCTACAACTTTTATTTTTGGAGATTTTTGACTTAGATGTCACTTTTGGGGGTTATGCAATTTTGAAAACCGGTTCGCGGAATTGAATACGTGCTGGGAGACGTCGACGCCGCGCCGAGAGCGCGCGCGCCAGCACCCGTCCTGCCACGCGTCGAGTCGCGCGAGTGCCGGTGTACGGAGGCCTGGAGTCCGTCGCTGTGGACCACGCCGTAACCGTGGGCCCTCCGCCTCGCCATCCCCCTGTGCGCCGCGCCCACGTAGACCGCGAGCGCCGAGCCGGCCACGCGCCAGGTGGCCGCCCCGCTGGCCTGGACCACCTCGCCCACAACCCCTCGCCGCCCCTAGCTCCCCTCCTCTTTTCGCAAACTGAGCGAGTCGAGCCAGCCTTGCCCTGCCACTCCGCCGACGCACCATAATCGCCGCCGCCGCTGGCCAGAGCAGCCCAAGGCCGAGCTTCCTCCTCCGTCTTCCCGCGTCGTCTCCTGCTCCTCTTGTAGCCTCCCCTGGTCCTCCTCAACACCGCCCCGCCGCTGCTCGTCCACCGGGCCGCGCCGTAGCCGCGCATTGCCGGCCGCGGCGGGTGCACGGGGGGGCGCCTCGCCGCCGGCACCTGGCAACGCCGGCACCGGCCCGGCCGCCGCCGCAATCCGCCCAAGGCCGGTGCGCCACGGCCCCTGGGGCTGCTTCCCAGCGAGGACCGGCCAAGAACCGCCGCCGGCGTGCTCCCCTGCACCGGCAGGGGTCACATTGCATCGATTGCAATAATTCCAGGGTTTCTTTCGTAAACGAAGGGCATAAGTGTAATATCGAAAAATTAATCCAAGGGCCCGAATGTAAAAGCTGTTTTAGGGTTTTCACTGCAACTTCAAACATCCATTAAAAATCGTAGAAAAATTAGAAAAATGCAAATCCAATTTTGTTGGGTTCCTGGTGAAGCAACCTACCGTTTCTAGAAAGCGTGTATAGGGTTTTCCTGTGTAGTTTTTGAATTAAAAATTCAAACTCAATTTGATGTGTTTTTAGTGTAGTTTAAAATATACACATGCTATGGAAGTAAATTTTGGATATGTTTCTCTTTATGGCACGTTCAGATTTGTGACCAAATTTGGCATGAGTTTGATGTGTAGATCTTTAATTATGATTTATGTAAGCTCTATGCTAGTTTAATCTTGATGCTTTTTATAACCCTTTTAATAAACTTTTCTTTAAGCACAAGTGCATCCTAGGGCTTTGTCTTGATGAATAGTACCTTTGGTAGAATGGATGTGATTTTAGGAAATTGTTTAATAGGTGTTTTGGATTTAATTTTGCGTAGGGTGATAAATTAATAACTCAAAATATAAATAAGATCTATACTTGAGCTTTGGCCAGAAACTTAGTTTTGACCTAGAGGATGGCTAGGAGAAAGTTGAGATCAAAAAATTTGGTAAATTTTTTTTATATGAATTAATGGTGATTTACTAGGCTAAAATTGGTCTTTTTCGTATAAATTAATTTATAAATGTTCTTAATCTAAATTTTGGTGTGTGAGCTTAGAATGGGTATATGATGATGTGTGCAGAAGCTTAGACTTATTTGAGGTGTTTTTGATTTAATATGGATTTATGGTTGTAAGGCTTGTTTTAATTAATTAAATAAATAAAGGGCAATTAAGGTGTTAAATTGTGAAAACATGTCATGTTTCTGTTTTTGAATTTTCAACACACCCCTTGCTGTTTATAAAGTTATTTAATTTGCTTATGTTTAAATATGTACACAATCACCATCAAAATAGTGTTTAGTTCATCATCACACCACCCTAATAATTTTTGTGAGAAAATAATAATGTTTAGATGAATATGGCCAACAAGAGTTGGGTTGGTGGTAATTCTCCCACCCTCACCATAATCTAATGCATATGCATGTATACGTGTAGATTTACCAGACGGGACGTACATGCTCACCCAGGAGGGAGACGGGACGGTAGATGGTGAAGTGAACAAGTTGGGTGTTCATCAAGACCTGGACCAAAGTCCGGAAGAGCCCAAGGCTGTTGCTAGTGTAGAAGAAGGCAAGCACCGGTTGCATTAACCCAATTTCCTAGCTTACAATTTATTTTCTTATTTATGTTATGTTATGTGCATTTAAGTTTCAGGAGTTGCTTTGACCTAGTTGCATGATCCTTAGGACTCCTATGCTCTCTTACTAGTATGTTAGGAACGCTAGTGCCATGCTCTAAGGATACGGTAGAAGTCGAGTAATGACTCATTGCTCGCGAGATATAGGATGTTTATGTTGGAATCATAAGTTGGTTAAATTGACTCGCTCATGTGGTAAGAGCAATGGGTTCGGTCTCGACCGAGTAGCATGGTGCTGGTCTAAGCTATTGAACGTACCAAGTGCTTGTCGGGAATGGGACCGGTAAGCTTAGTACCTAAAGAACCAGTGCGGGGACTTTATGGCTACTAATCTTGAGATACGTCTCCCGGTTTGATTCCGGTAGTGCAAGTGTGAGTATGGGCGTGCCGTGTGGGGGCGTCCCAGTAACCTTGTAGTCAGGACTGTGGCATCTGTCCCTAATCTGGGGAGTGACGGGAACCACCTAGTCGGGGTAGACCCCGCATTTGCTTTTCTTTGGATTCTTTGGGGTTTACCTTCCTCCGTGTATCTTGGGTTTACCTTGCAAGGATATAAATCGATCGATCGTCGGTCACTCGCCGTTATCTGAGTCGGCTTCACCACTGGCTACCCCATGTTTATTTATGGAACATTTTGGATTAATATTTTTGGATGATTAATCTTGTTTGTACAACCATGCTTGTTTAGATAGGTGCTTATCTAGAATGGTTAACATACTAGAACTTGAGCTAAAACTTGAAACTAAGGATCAACTCTTAGATGCTTTTGGCAAAACCAACCCACCAGCCAAAAAGCCTTGCATGTTTAGTTGTGTCTTTTATTTTGACGGGTTAGTCTTGCTGAGTATTAGTATACTCAACCTTACTTTTGTTGTTGTTTTCAGGTAATCCCATCTGGCCTGGTTCTATTCCAGATGGTTGGGAACTTGAGTGGGAGAACGATGTTGATGAGTGATACTCTATGGATGGCCTCCCATGTGTATCTTCCGCTAGTTTTATTTCTGCTGTTTAAACTCTGAAACACCTTTACTTTTATGTACTGAAAAACCTGGTTTGTAATATTAAGTACTTATGGACCTTTTATGTAATGTAATGTTGTACTCTAGTCCCGCCTTCGTGTGGGCTTAGCGCATAACTCGATCCTGTATAAGTGATTTACCGGGCATGACCCGGCAGAGGCGACAAAATACTTCTTTATTATTGCTTAATGGCCACGTGGACTGTCTTAGGCGATAATACGGAATTATTTTGGGCGGTTCTGTCACAGCTGGTACCAGAGCGAGATCATGCACCAGAGTAATTAAAATACCTTAACAAACCTGTTTTTGGAATAAAATTTGCCAAGATTAATAATCTTGCTAAGTGAGTAGGACGTTAAGGTCTGATCTAGTCCGAGAGGCCCTAGAGGGATTTTTGGGTTCTTTCAGGTGGCTAGTACTCTATGGTATATTTAATCTGACTTCCAGCACATTTTATTCCTGTCAAAACTTACTTTCTTGCACAACCATACTAGTTCATGACGTTTTGCCATACGTGGTGATACCACAGGGAAGTCCTGTGAGGGACTAGTGGGACCTATTCCAATGGGTGCCACGTCGCGTCTGCGTCTCGTCACGTTTTGCCATACGTGATGGTACCACGGGAAAGTCCGTGAGGGATGAGTGAGGCCTATTCCAATGGGCACTCACGTCGCGTCAGAGTCTTAATTAGGACGCTGTCCATGCAGCGGCTTTATGCATGGATACCGTTTCTATAAGTGAACGGTAATGAATGTGGACGCTTTTGTGAGTGCTGGCACAAAAGGTCTTGGTTATCTGTGATTTTCTGCAGGTACACTAACCACGGTTGTTAGGTACGGTAATTTAAGAAAAGAATAGCTTTCGACTAGCTATTATAAGGAGAGACGTATATGTATGCCTTGCCACCGGCACTAACTTCGTTTTTGTGCTTAAAAGCTTTGTGAGGAAGTTTAGGACGCTTTTTCCATCATGTTAAAAGCTACCAAAACTGAAAATGATCCTAATACACCTCTTATGTGATCTATAAGTTGAATTTATAGTTCTTAAGGACCATTCATGCTAGTTTGGTAAATTATGTGATGTGATCAAAAGTATGTCTAGTTGTTGTCCTAATTTTTCTAAGGATGATCTAGAAAGTTTTTGGCTAGGTGATCTTTAGGAAAATTGCTCATCAGCTAGTTAAGATTCTTCCATGAATTTTTCATGATTTTAAGATGAATATAACAGAAGTTATGATTAAATTGCTAAGCCTAGGTAATGCTGAAATTCTGTAAAGTTTCTGAGTAAGGCTGAAAACTCGAATTTTTAAATATAGTTCCAAACAGATTTTGCCTAGACAATCTATATCAAAAATGTTCCACATATAGCCTACTTTGTGTTGTAAAAATTTCATGGTACTTGGGTACTCAGTTTTTGAGTTATGGTCTTTTTAGTGAAGCTCTGCCCTGCTGAAATTTCTGGGCAACAGCACTCTGAAAATGGATCTTTTGCACCCTTTTACAAACCGATTTAATTCAACCATTGAATACCAAAAATGTGAGTTAGAATGTTTCTGAACTGCTCACAAAAATTTGGAATTTTTGGGGTACTGGTTTAACAGTTATGGATTTTTGTTCTAGACTGCCAGTTTTTGCCATATGCATGTTAAAGTCATCTTTGTGGGTCTAACGTGCGCTTGTAAATTATTTTTACAGATGGCTGCCCCTGGTTTCGTTGTGGTGGGCGCTGATGGCACGTTTTCCACTACTGGCTTGCAGTGGGAGGGCTTCACACGCATTGCGTGGAGAGCCTTGTGTGCTGTCGGCTACACCACCCCTCCTTTCTACGAGGGGATGGCCTCCCATGTGTATCTTCGCTAGTTTTATTTCCGCTGTTTAAACTCTGAAACACCTTTACTTTTATGTACTGAAAAACCTGGTTTGTAATATTAAGTACTTGTGGACCTTTTATGTAATGTAATATTCTACTCTGGTCCCGCCTTCTTGTGGGCTTAGCGCATAACTCGATCCTGTATAAGTGATTTACCGAGCATGATCCGGCAGAGGTGACAAAATTCTTCTTTATTATTGCTTAATGGCCACGTGGACCGGCTTAGGCGATAATACAGAATTATTTTGGGCGGTTCTGTCACATGGAGGGACAACTAGGCTCCACTCGATGGACCCGGTGGCCGAACAGGATCAAGTGCGGGCCGCATGGTGGCAAGAAAAGCAAGACGAAACCGTGAACTTGAGCTGGTGCAGGGTAGTGGCTCACGACCGGAGTTTGCACGTGGGGTTTGTGGCGGTTCACCACAAAACTGTCAGGTTACTTGGTTGAGCCACAACACCAAGACCGGAGGCTCGGAGGGCGGAGACGGGATCCGGGCGCGCCTAGAAGCTTCGATGTCGGGGGACACGCGGCGGGATCGGGAGGACGCGGACTGCGGCAAAGGTGTGGCCGCCCAATGAAGAATGATCGCTAGTTGGCCATCTTGCCCCTGAGGGTGTGTACCTTCTTTTATGTTCTAGGGGTAGCTTGGTCATTTGCCCAACCCAGAGAGACTTCATATATATAGCTCTAGGGTTCTAGGGCAACTCATCCATCCGGACTGCTTCTCATTTTCCCTGCTCTTTATGCTAGATTTTCTTCATGATTTTATAGAGAATCTGACCTCTGGTTGTATGGAAGCATTCATGGTTGCGTCGATGTCCATCTCTGAGAGCCATGTGTGGTTCGAGGACCGGTGGATGGTCGCTTCCTGGTGTGATGAGTGATTGACAACGTGGTGTGGACTGATTCTTGGCTAAGTATTGCAGGTGCAAGTTGCGGCTTGACTGGTGTTGGTGCAGGTGAAGAACAAGCGCGAAAGGTCATTGCTGGTGAGGCCTGCAGGTGTGGAGAAGACAAGTAGGCTTGGCTCGAGGGACCTGGTGGCCAGCGGAGTCAAGTGCGGGCCGCACGGTGGCAAGAACGGCAAGATAAAGTCGTGGACGGTTTCTTGGTTGAGCCTCAAAACCAAGGTCGAGCCGGGACTACGTGGGAGCCGAGTCATGAGTGGTGATTGGCGGAGGATACACTGAGTTCGCAGGGTTTCCAATGGTTCACCAGAAAACCACTGGGTTCCTTGGTTGATCTACAAAGCCAAGACCGAAGACGGAGGTGCAGCAGCATCGGACTGGTCTGACCGGTGAGGAGCACCGGTCTGACCGGTGTGCGACGACGTAGTCTGGAGACTTCGAAGCGGAGGACACGCGTCGGGATCACAAGGCTTCCATCGAGGCTAAGCAAGTTTGCGGTCGCCGGGCATCCGTCCGATGGTGCGAAGACAAAGTTTCCCAAAGTACCCCTCGGGGGTGTGTATCCTAGTATTAGGCCTTAGGGTTTTTTAGTCTTTCGGCTAGCCTCCATATAACCCAAGTGGTGAGAGGATGGCAGCCATCTCTTGGAACCCTAGCTCATTTTGTTTTGCTATTTTCCTCTTCCTTTTTCCTTTGGAATTTCTAGGACTAGCTTGAGAGCTTCATGGTGAAATCTTGTGAGAGGGAAGGATGATCGGGCGGCAAGCTAGACCTTGTATGAACCTCTTTGGTATGTATAGATGATTCGGCATGGTTCCTCAAGGCTTGGATGTGTCTTTCCCATTTCTCCTTTTTGGTGATTTTCGGAGCCCTTTCTTGGTGATTTTCTTGTGGTGGATTTGAGGTGTTTCTCTTTGGGATTTGGTGGGGGATGTATGCTTGAACCCTTTGTGGTTCTTTTCCCTTTGATTTCCCTCCCAAATCCGTGAGCAAAGGGGCTCAATTTTGGGGTTTTCCCCTCTCTAGGGTTAGAGGCGTTCTTGGTGGGATTTCTTCAATTCCTCTCGATTTAGCAAGTTTTGGCGGACCAAATCTTGGCTATGGAGTGCCCATGAGGTGTTCCTAGTATCCCCAAAGTCTTGTGCAAATCCGTGGAGCGATTCGGGAGATTGGGAGTTGGATTTGGGGGTGTTGACCCGCGGGCGCTGTTCATCCCGAGCTACCCAGCCTGACCGGTCTGACTGGTGCAGCTCACCGGTCTGACTGGTGCAGAGGCCTTGTGGGATTTGCCTCAGGTGAACGTCTTGGTGAGTTCCCTGTTGTCTCGTGTTGCTGCTGTTTCGAGTTTGGTTCGTTTTGGAGCTCGGGAGGTCAGGTTTGTGATTTTGGGGCTTCCTGGCTCAGACCGGTCTGACCGGCGTGCTACACCAGCCTGACCGGGCTTCTCAGGATCTGTTGAGGTGCTCCAGCAGGGACTGGTCTGACCGGTGCTGCTCACCGGTCTGACCAGTGCAGTCCAGTGGTGCTCGAGTTGCTTGTTCCGCTGCGTTCTTGAGTAGGTGTAGGTGGTTGTTGGTTCCTAGGACTAGTAGCACTCCAGTGGCTGTGTGGTCTTGGCCAACTTGGGTAGTTGAGTCGAAGACGTGCTTTGGAAGCCTTGTTCATCTTGTTGGAGTCTCCATCTCCTTCGAGAAGAATTTTTATCGGCTCCCATTCACTCCTCCCCTCTCTGGTCGCCAGTTCCGGTCCTTCATGTGGTATCAGAGCCGGTTACGGATCTTCAGATTCTAACTAGTCTAAGATCCAAGGATGGTGTACCAGGAACGGGGTTCGGGTCCTCCGCACTTCGATGGCAAAAACTACCAGATGTGGCAAAGGCGGATGGCGGCTTTCCTCCGCGGTAAGGGTCAGATCCTTTGGGACGTTACGGTGAACACAGCTTATGTTCATCCGATTAACTTCCTTGCTTCGGGATCAAGGGACATGTTCGACGCCAACAACAAGGCGGTCGACTACTTGTTTCGTGCTCTGTGTCAGTCCGAATTCGATCGGGTTCAGACAGAGGACTTAGCTTGTAGGATTTGGGAGCAGTTGAAGGATGCTCATGCTGGGAATGCTCAGGTTCAGGCTCGGATGTACGCGACTTACTGGAGAGAGTACGAGAACTTCACTCATCTCCCCGGCGAGTCCGTCGATGCCCTTTTCCAGCGGTTTACGGTTGTGGTGAACAACATGAGAGCCAATGTGGCCGTGCTCCCATACGATGATCATGATAGAGCCGTGAAGCTCTTGCACTCGTTGGATCACACCGTATGGGACGGAAAGGTCGAGGCTATTCTTGAGTCCGAGAAGTATGACACCCTGACCGTGAACGAGCTATTTTCGAAGCTCAAGTCGGCTGAGTTGGACCGTGGTATGACAGCCAAGATCGAGAGCCCGACTGACTCTCATAGTCTTGCTCTCGTCGGTGGCAAAGGGGCTAAGTCTAACGCTAACGCATCCTCCAGGATGTACTCTCTGTCTTCTTTGATGTCTTTGCCAGACGAGGAGTTTGACGTGCTTGGAGAGGACGAGCTGGCGTTGCTGACCAGGCGGTTCGAGAGGTTGCACGAGAACTGGGTGAACACAAGGAGGAATCCACAGACATGCTTTCAGTGCGGCAAGCCCGGACACTTCGTCGCCGACTGTCCGGAGAAGATGGAGAACAAGGACGGCTACAAGAACCGATCGAAGACTGATGGCAAGTACTGATCAAGGCGCGATCACAAGCACAAGAACAAGCACAAGGACGAGCGACGGTC
Source organism: Cenchrus fungigraminus (assembly GCA_036936925.1). Taxonomy (NCBI): domain Eukaryota; kingdom Viridiplantae; phylum Streptophyta; class Magnoliopsida; order Poales; family Poaceae; genus Cenchrus; species Cenchrus fungigraminus. The sequence continues at coordinate 80,188,736 of CM072772.1, forward strand.
GAGGAAGAAGGACGGCCGCGGCAGGAAGGCCCGAGCGATGGTCCGAGCGAGCGACGTCGACTCCAGCTCCGCCTACTCTTCCTCGAGCTCGAGTAGCAGTGAAGATGAAGGTGATCGGCGCAAGAGCAAGAAGTCATCCAAGAACTTGAGCAGGCTGAGCTGCTACGTGAGAGATGGCTTCTGCGGCATGGCTCGTAGCTCCGGCAGCAAGAAGAGTCACCAGAGCGACTCAAACTCCGATTCCGAGGATGAGGTACGTGACGAGCTTCCCTTCTTGCGAGAGGAGAACGAGCGTCTTGGCAAGTTGCTTGATAATTGTGATGACATGCTTAGAGAGGCCAAGAAGATGAGGAAAGAGCTTAGGGCCTCACTAGAAGATGCTAGGAACCGAGTAGCTGATCTAGAAACCCAGAACCTTGATGCTAAGGTTGAGATAGATTCGCTTAAGGCTTCACCTATGGTTTCTGATGAGATTGATTGTGATGACTGCTCTGTGTACCTAGCTGATCTTACTGCTCTTAAGGATAAGCATGCTTCTACTTGTGATGAACTAGATGTGCTTAGGGTTGAAGTGGCTGAGCTCAAGTCTAGACCTGCTTTGCTACGTGCTTGCACTTCTTGCCCTGTTTTGCATGGAAAGATTGATGAGATGCATGCTTACACTGTTTCGCTTGAGGCCAAGTTGAAAGAGCCTATTCCCACTTCTTGCTCTACTTGTGAATTGCATGCTTTGAAAAATCTGGAACTTGCACACTATGTGGATCGCTTGCAGGATGAGAACGATGACTTGAGAAAAATGATGGGTTGGTTGTCGGGTCATGAACCACAGCTTAGGATGATGATAAAGGCATACAAGCGCTATGATGGGCGAGCGCTTGGTTCGGAGAAGGTTGGAGAGTGTAGTGGTGAGGGAGGAGAGAAGATTGGTGATATCCAAGCTCCACCAAAAACCTTCCACAAAAATGCCTATGCTCCTAAGCCCAACCCACTGAGAAACAAACTTTACACAACCCCAGATCCTCCCATATTTCCTCGCCCAACAAATGATTTCCAAAAACCGGTGAAGTTTGTGAGCTCCAAGGAGAGTGAGGTTGGAGAGAAGGAGGGTGAGAAGCCGAGTGGGGAAAAACCAAGTGAGCAGCCCCAACCCAAGCCTAAACCTAAGACCATACGGTTTCATTGTGACTATTGTGGGAGAGATGGCAACAAGGGTGAGTTTTGCTTCAAGAGGAAGTGTGAGGAGAGAATGGCTAAGGAGTGGGCTAACAAGGACAGGTACCGCCCTTCAAATGGTGTACCTGAGTCTCGTATGCAAATGCCCAGGGCCAAGGTGATTGTGAGGACGGTTCCGGCTTGGGGAGATTGAAAGGTGGAAGGTGGTGCTGCTGGCCGAGCACCACCGGTCAGACCGGTGCACTCCACCGGTCAGACCGGTGCTGGTCTGGGCAGACAGCAGTTCAGGTTTCGTGCTCGTACGAAAGCTCGGTTCAGTTCTGGTGGTCGTGGTTATGGTGGTTGGTCTGGAGAGTTTGCAGGTGGACAGTTTGCTAGACGTTCTCCACATTGTGCTCAATACGATGGTGGGAGGAGTCGTAGCTTTGAGATGGAGAGGAGGAATGGTCCACGGTCTTCCTTTCGTGGTTTTTGTTCTCCTCCAGCGAGACAGGAGTGGTTCCCTCATGGTGGTCCCCGTGGTGGTTTTTGTGGTGGTAGCTTTGATAGGCGTGATGATTTGGTTTGTGCTAACCCCACTTTGGAGCAAATGGCTCGGCACTGGTTTTACTCTTTTGGTACTAACCCCGGTGCGTTTGTTCACTCACGTGCTCATTTTTGAATTTCAGGTGGGAGACTTGAGGAACGTTTGGTTGATTGACTCCGGTTGCTCGAGGCATATGACCGGATACATGGGGTGGTTCTCAAGTCTCGTCTCGGTGGTGTCCAAGACATACATCACTTTTGGAGACAATGGGCAAGGGCGTGTGCTTTCAGAAGGTGAGATTAAGGTAAGTGACAAGGTCACTCTCAGGCGTGTTGCTCTTGTTCAATCGCTCGGATTCAATTTGCTTTCGGTTTCCCAGCTTTTAGATGAGGGCTTTGAGGTGTTGTTTCGATCTGGTGGTTCTTAGATTTTGGATTCTCGAGGGGACCTAGTTTGCATGGTCGTTCCCAAGGGTCAAGTGTTTCGAGCGGATTTCTCTCAGTCTTCTGGTGTGGAACGTTGTTTCTTGGCTGGTTCTTCGAGTGAGTTGTGGAAGTGGCATAGGAAGTTGGGTCACTTAAGCTTTGACCTTTTGTCTCGCTTGAGTAAGCTCAATTTGGTCCGAGGATTGCCACGGCTGAGGTTTGAAAAAGAGTTGGTTTGTGCGCCGTGTAGGCATGCCAAGATGGTAGCCTCTTCTCTCCCGCCCCTCACTGATGTGATGACGGAGCGTCCATGTGAGCTGCTCCATATGGACCTTGTTGGCCCAGCTCGTGTGCGATCTGCGGGTGGGAAGTGGTACGTCCTAGTTGTGGTGGACGACTACTCTCGGTATGCGTGGGTTTTCTTTCTGGAAGAGAAAGGGGAGACGTTTGGTTTTGTTCGAGATCTTGTCTTGAGGTTGAAGAACGAGAGGCACGGAGATGCTATACGAGCGATCCGCAGTGACAATGGCTCGGAATTTAAAAACTCTCGCTTCGAAACTTTTTGCCATGACTTGGGTCTTGAACACCAGTTCTCTAGTCCGTATACGCCTCCCCAGAATGGCGTGGTGGAAAGGAAAAACAGAACCTTGTGCGAGATGGCTCGGACGATGCTCGATGAGCATAGGCCTCCGAGAAGTTTCTGGGCTGAGGCGGTCAATACCGCGTGTTACGTGTCCAACAGGATCTACCTCAGGGTCCACAAGAAGAAAACCTGCTATGAGTTGATGCACCGTTGCACACCCAAGGTGAGTCACTTCCATGTCTTTGGGTGTAAATACTTCATTCTTAAGAAAGGGAAGAAGCTGGACAAGTTCGAGGCTACGTCTGTCGATGGCATTTTCTTTGGTTACGCATCTCATTCTAGAGCATATCGCGTGCTCAATCTTGAAACTAACCAAATCGTGGAGACTTGCGAGGTAACCTTCGACGAGACACAGCCACGTAGTCAGCTTGTTTTTGAGTGTGCAGGTGATGATGAGCTTGGCGAGGAGATTTTCCAGGAGGAGGAGCATGAACATGGAGATGATGAAGACGGCGGTGTGGTGCCCGCGGCTGAGCATGTACCTACTACTTCGACTACGGTGGTGAACGTGCCCTCTCCCACACCTACAATGACAAACCCAGATCAAGGTGAAGCTGTTGTTGAGGGGGAGGTAGCATCAAGGCGAGAACCTCCCCGGCGAGTTCAAGTGGATCACCCAGCTTCGAGAATCATCGGCGACATCAATGAACGCACTACACGGTCAAGGGTTCGAAACAATTCTCACTTTGCCCATGCTGCTTTTGTCGCTACCTTTGAGCCCAAAGACATTGGACACGCGCTATCTGATCATAATTGGGTTAATTCGATGCATGAGGAGTTGGAGAATTTAGAGAGAAACCAAGTTTGGGAGTTGGTTGACCCTCCACCTGGGTGTAAGCTGATTGGGACAAAATGGGTGTGGAAAAACAAAGAGGGAGAGAAAGGAGAAGTGGTGAGAAACAAGTCAAGGCTTGTTGCTCAGGGGTACTCAGAAAGAGGGGATCGACTACGAGGAGACCTTTGCTCCCGTAGCTCGTTTGGAGGCGATTAGGATCCTTCTAGCCTTTTCCGTGGCTAAAGGGTTCAAATTGCACCAAATGGATGTGAAGAGTGCTTTCCTAAACGGTGTCTTGGAGGAAGTAGTGTATGTGAGGCAACCACCGGGGTTTGAGAGCGAGAAGTACCCCCACCGGGTGTACAAGTTGAGAAAGGCGTTGTATGGGATGAAGCAGGCGCCTAGAGCTTGGTACGGTAGGTTGAGAGGGTTCCTGTTTGAGAGAGGGTTTGAGATGGGGAAGGTCGATCAGACCTTGTTTCTCCTCAGGCAGGGCAAAGATATCCTGATTGTGCAGGTATACGTGGATGATATTGTCTTTGGTGGCTCGTCTAACTCTTTGGTTGCAAGGTTTGCAGAAGACATGAGCAGGGAATTTGAGATGAGCATGATGGGTGAGTTGCAGTTCTTCCTCGGCCTCCAGCTCAAGCAGTCGAAGGAAGGAACATTTGTGCACCAAGCTAAGTACACCAAGGACATTGTGAGGAAGTTCAAGATGGAGGACTCCAAGGCCATGGCGACGCCTATGAGTACGACTACAGCTCTTGATGCGGACGAGGAAGTTCAACACGTGGACCAGAAGGTGTACCGGAGCATGATCGGGTCACTCCTGTACTTGACGGCGACGAGGCCGGACATCCAATTCTCGGTATGTCTGTGCGCTCGTTTTCAATCGTCTTCGAGGACTTCGCATCGGCAAGCAGTCAAGCGCATTTTCAGGTATTTGCGTCATACTCCCGACTTCGGCCTTTGGTACTCCGCGTCTTCTTCTTTGGCTCTTCATGGATTTTCAGACGCGGATTTTGCCGGGTGTCGGTTGGATAGGAAGTCCACTTCTGGGACTTGCCAGTTCTTGGGTTCTTCTTTGGTGTCTTGGTCTTCCCGCAAACAATCGAGTGTTGCTCAATCCACTACCGAGGCAGAGTATGTGGCCGCTACTAGTTGTTGCTCTCAGCTCCTTTGGATCACATACACCATGAGTGACTTTGGTGAGGAGTATACCCACGTCCCACTTCAATGTGATAGCACCAGTGCCATAAGCATTGCAAAGAATCCAGTGCTCCACTCCAAAACCAAGCACATAGAAGTGAGGTATCATTTCCTGAGAGACAACGTAGAGAAAGGAAAAATCGCCTTGATCCATGTACCCACACATGACCAGCTAGCCGATATTTTCACCAAACCCCTAGATCAAGCAACTTTCACTCGTTTGCGGGGGGGAGCTTGGTGTTTGTTTGATTTCTTGAGTTGGGTGTGTGGGAGCTCCTTTGTAGCATATGTATAGCTTTCATTTGTGCATTTTTCGCATTTTGCATTGCATTTGTATCATGATGTATAGTCATCTTTGTATGATAGGTTGCATGCATTTTGTATCATATGCATTGTGTAGGAAAGCTTCTCCTATATATATTGTTCACCATGCTATGATATATATGTCCTTGTGAGCTAGTTTGGTAAGCTATGGTTAGTTTGGCTTAGCTCTTGATGATCTTGATTTATATCCATGGTTGATGGCTATGTTTTTCAAAAATGTCATATACATGCTCTCTTGTGAGTAAATGCCTTTATATGATCTTGACATGTTTTTGTGGCTTGGCTATGCTTAATTTGTGGTTGGATAGCTTATTTTGATCATATGGGGCCAAAGGCTCATTTGCCATCATGAATGTTGAGCCCCCATACTTTATCTTGTGGAGGGGCATAAGTTCCTTTTTGTCGCAAAGACATTTCGTGTACCAAATATGAATCTGAAAATGAAAGGTAAATTGCTTGGAAAATGTGCTCCCATGTCATATGTGCTTAATTTACTTGCTTTTGGGTGCTAAACCGTTGCATGTTGCTTACCAATGAGAAGTCTCATACATAGAAGTAAGCACATGGCTCGGTATGCTTTGACATGACATGAGGTGCTTGTGGGTGTTTATGATGGTCTTATGCTTAGAATAGTTGTCCTAGCATGAAGTTTGTGTGGCTTTGCCATTTTGACATGTTTTGCTCATGTTTAGGACTTTGCTCATGAGAGGGAAATTTTTCGCAAAAATAGTCATTTCTATCTTAGCTTCGCCCAATGGTTGTGAAACTTGGTGATCTTGTAGTTTTTGTCCATACGAAGTTATAGAGTATCTAACTTGCTCATTTGGAGCTGTGTAGCATGCTATGTTGAATTTTGTCTATTTGAGAAGCTCTAGGTTGCATTTTTTGCATTTTTGGCTTGATTCATGCATTGTCAACAAGGGGGAGAAGTTTGAGCATGTTTTGGCTTGCTGCATGCATTTAGAAGGTTTCCAAGTGGTTTCGAGCTAGTTTTGAGCTCGTGCAGTTCCCAGTTTTTCCCAGGTGGTCATCGGCCTGACCGGTTGGGTGCACCGGTCTGACCGATGTGAGTGTCAGGTGCTGGACGATCTTGTCCACCGGTCTGACCGGTGAGGTTGACCGGTCTGACCGGTCAGAGCAAAGCTGAGGCAGCTGCTCTGTTTCGTGAAGTGGTTTGCATGCATTCGTCCAGGGGGAGTTGCATTGGTTCAGGGGGAGCTTGCATGTGTGCAGGGGGAGCTCTTTGTGGTTTTCGAGCTTTGGATCAGTGGTTTGTGCTCTTTGCTTGAGCTTGTTTTTGTCTCGGTTGTGTCGAGCCGTTGCCCTTGCCTAAGGGGACCGAGACTTGTCTTCTTCAAGTGATCTTGCTCTTTGCCTTTCCTTTGGCTTTCGATTGCTTGTTGAAGTTTCTTTTAGTCGTTTCTTTTCTTTTCCTTTTCTCTTTGCTTACCAAAATGTGTGTGTTGTCAATGCACTCATCAAAGGGGAAATTGAGAGCCATGTGTGGTTCGAGGACCGGTGGATGGTCGCTTCCTGGTGTGATGAGTGATTGACAACGTGGTGTGGACTGATTCTTGGCAAAGTATTGCAGGTGCAGGTTGCGGCTGGACTGGTGTTGGTGCAGGTGAAGAACAAGCGCGAAAGGTCATTGCTGGTGAGGCCTCCAGGTGTGGAGAAGACAAGTAGGCTTGGCTCGAGGGACCCGGTGGCTAGCGGAGTCAAGTGCGGGCCGCATGGTGGCAAGAACGGCAAGATGAAGTCGTAGACAGTTTCTTGGTTGAGCCTCAAAACCAAGGTCGAGCCGGGACTACGTGGGAGCCTAGTCATGAGTGGTGATTGGCGGAGGCTACACTGAGTTCGCGGGGTTTCCAGTGGTTCACCAGAAAACCACTCGGTTCCTTTGTTGATCCACAAAGCCAAGACCGAAGACCGAAGACGGAGGTGCAGCAGCATCGCACCGGTCTGACCGGTGTGCGACGACGCAGTCCGGAGACTTCGAAGCGGAGGACACACGTCGGGATCGCAAGGCTTGCGTCGATGCTAAGCAAGTTTGCGGTCGCCGAGCATCCGTCCGATGGTGCGAAGACAAAGTTTCCCAAAGTGCCCCTCGGGGGTGAGTATCCTAGTATTAGGCCTTAGGGGTTTTTTAGTCTTTCGGCTAGCCTCCATATAACCCAAGTGGTGAGAGGATGGCAGCCATTTCTTGGAACCCTAGCTCATTTTGTTTTGCTATTTTCCTCTTCCTTTTTCCTTTGGAATTTCTAGGACTAGCTTGAGAGCTTCATGGTGAGATCTTGTGAGAGGGAAGGATGATCGGGCGGCAAGCTAGACCTTGTATGAACCTCTTTGGTATGTATAGATGATTCGGCGTGGTTCCTCAAGGCTTGGATGTGTCTTTCCCGTTTCTCCTTTTTGGTGATTTTCGGAGCCCTTTCTTGGCGATTTTCTTGTGGCGGATTCGAGGCCTTTCTCTTTGGGATTTGGTGGGGGATGTATGCTTGAACCCTTCGTGGTTGTTTTCCCTTTGATTCCCCTCCCAAATCCGTGAGCAAAGGGGCTCGATTTTGGGGTTTTCTCCTCTCTAGGGTTAGAGGCGTTCTTGGTGGGATTTCTTCGATTCCTCTCGATTTAGCAAGTTTTGGCGGACCAAATCTTGGCTATGGAGTGCCCATGAGGTGTTCCTACTATCCCCAAAGTCTTGTGCAAATCCGTGGAGCGATTCGGGAGTTGGATTTGGGGGTGCTGACCCGCGGGCGCTGTTCATCCCGAGCTACCCAGCCTGACCGGTCTGACCGGTGTAGCTCACCGGTCTGACCGGTGCAGAGACCTTGCGGGATTTGCCTCGGGTGAACGTCTTGGTGAGTTCCCTGTTGTCTCGTGTTGCTACTGTTTCGAGTTTGGTTCGTTTTGGAGCTCGGGAGGTCAGGTTTGTGATTTTGGGGCTTCCTGGCTCAGACCGGTATGACCGGCGTGCTATACCGGCCGGACCGGTGTAGGAGCTTTCTATGGAAGTTTCTCAGGATCTGTTGAGGTGCTCCAGCAGGGACCGGTCTGACCGGTGCTGCTCACCGGTCTGACCGGTGCAGTCCAGTGGTGCTCGAGTTGCTTGTTCCGCTGCGTTCTCGAGTAGGTGTAGGTGGTTGTTGGTTCCTAGGACCAGTAGCACTCCAGTGGCTGCGTGGTCTTGGCCAACTTGGGTAGTTGAGTCGGAGACGTGCTTTGGAAGCCTTGTTCATATTGTTGGAGTCTCCATCTCCTTCGAGAAGAATTTTTATCGGCTCCCATTCACTCCCCCCTCTCTGGTCGCTAGTTCTGGTCCTTCAATCTCTTAGCTCGAGTGATTATCGTGTCTTTTCGAGTCTTTTTGTGGAATTTTCATGCACGGCTTGTTCCTTCGATTCTGAGTCATTTGTGTTCGATTTTGTTTGTGGGGATCATGGATAGATGTCTTGTGCATCTTTATGCTTGATCTTGACCCCTCAAACACCAGATTTGGCCTTCGATTCGAGGATTTCGGTTGGAACCCTAGCTTTTTGTGTGACCTCGGTAGAATCTCGATTCCTCTCGATTCAGTGGGTTTGAGGCTACAAATTCGTATGAATAGCATGTCCTAAAGACGCTTCATCTTCTCCTATGATTTGGTAGCAATCCCTTGGTTGATTCGGGAGATCGGGCAAAGGGAAGGAAGGGTTGACCTTCAAAGGGTCGGGCTCGGGCTGCTGTTCCCGTGCCTGGCGGACCGTCTGCATGATCCGTGCGGACCGTCCACGAGGAGGGGCTCAGCCAGGTGTTCGTCGTATTCTTCGTGAGTTCTTGAGCGCCTTTCCTTCGATCCCTTTTGTTTGGGGGTTTTTGGTTGAGAGAAGTTTGCCGGACAGTCCGCCCGGGGTGGCCGAACTGTCCGCGAGGCTCGGACCGTCTGCGGTGCTCGCCCGGATCGTCCGAATTTCGTTGGGTGCATACTGGTGGTTTGCGGTCGTTTTACGGACTGTCCGCCCTTGACCTGCGGACCGTCCGCCACTCCCCCCCCCCCCTCCACGGACCATGCGCCCGTACACTACAGACTGTCCGCCCCGAGCACTGCAGATCGCCTAAGTCCTTTGCTTCTTGAGTTGTGCTTCCGCTTTGGATTGGTTTGGGACTTGTTCCTAGGGTTGGTAGGTCCGTTGTGCCTACGTGACCTTGGCAAGTTCGTGTGGGTAGCCTTGCTTGTGATTTTGGGGCATAGTCGAGTTCATCTCTTCGGAGAAGAATTTTTATCGGCTTCCATCCACTCCCCCCTCTCTAGTCGCCTAATTGTTCCTTCAATTGGTATCAGAGCTGGTTACGGATCTTCGCCAGTCTAAGATCCAAAGATGGCGTACCAAGAATGGGGTTCGGGTCCTCCACACTTTGATGGTAAGGATTAACAGATGTGGCAGCGTCGTATGTCTGCTTTTCTTCGTGGCAAGGGACAGATCATATGGGATGTGACGGAGAACACCTCCTATGTCCACCCCATCAACTTGCTTGCACCAGGCTCTCGAGATATGCATGACGCCAACAACAAGGCGGTCGATTATCCCTTTTGTGCCCTTTGCAAGCCTGAATTTGATCGGGTTCAAGCAGAGGATTTGGTGTGCAAGATTTGGGAGAAGCTCAAGGTAGGTCATGGTGGGAACAATCAGGTGAAGGCTCTCTTGTTTGCGACCTACCGGATGGAGTATGAGAATATCACTCATCCGTCCAGTGAGTCCATCGATTCCATGTTTCAGCGCTTCACCGTGATTGTGAACAATATGCGAGCCAATGTGACCATGCTCCCATACGATGACCATGATAGGGCTGTGAAGCTCTTGCATTCTCTGGATCGTACCGTGTGGGGTGCCAAGGTCGAGGCCATTCTGGAATCCGATCACTTTTAGACGCTCACCATGGATGAGTTGTTCTCCAAGCTGAAGTCCTCTGAGGTGGATCGCGGTGTGAGAGGCAAGATCGAGAACCCGACTGACCCTCATAGTCTAGCTCTCATTTCTGGACCGAGCACTAACGCTAACCTGTCTTCTAGGCAGTTCTCTTTGTCTTGTCTTGTTTCCATGCCAGATGAGGAGTTCGATGTGCTGGGCGGGATGATCTCACGTTCCTGAGCAGGCGGTTCGAGCGCTTGTACACGTACCGGAAGAATGCTCGGAGGAGCTCGGGCATGTGCGACCAGTGCGGGAAGCATGGGCACTTTATCGCTGAGTGCCCGGAGGCCATGGAGATCAAGCCCGAGCACAAGCACCATCCGAGGACCGACCACAAGCACCGCTCGAGGAATGACTACAGGGGCAAGAACAAGTCCGAGCGGAGGCCGAGGAAGAGTGGCGGCCATAAGAAGAGGACAAAGCGTGCGATGGTAGCCGAAGCGAGGGACATCGACTTGAGTTCCTGCTACACTTTGTCAAGCTCAAGTGGGGAAGAAGAAGAGGTGGACCAGCACAAGAGCAAGCGGTCGAGCAAGAACATCGGCGGCTTGTGCTTCGCCACCCAAGGCTTCTGCGGCATGGCACACAGCTCCGAGAGCAAGAAGAGCCAGAAGGATGACTCGGACTCCGACTCCGATGATGAGGTAAATAATGATCATGCCTTCTTGATAGCGGAGAATGCTAGGTTGAATGATTTGCTCGACAATCGTGATGATGTGCTTAGAAAGACCAACAAGGAGAAGTGGGAGTATAGGTCTTTGCTAGGAGAGGCTAAAGAGAAGGTGATTGAGTTAGAGTCTATGCTTGTTGATGCTAGATCTCAAATTGATGCCCTGAAGTCTGCTCCTATTGTGATCGATGAACCTAGATGCACTGAATGTCCTGTTTTCCTTGGTGATTTGACTGTGCTTAAGGAAAACTATGCCTCCAAGGTTCAGGAACTAGATGTGCTTAGGGTTGAGCTTGAGGAGATGAAATCTAGACCCTCCTTGCTTGGTGCTTGTGCTTCTTGTCCTGTTTTGCATGCGAAGTTGGATGAATCACATGCTTATGCTAGATCTCTTGAGGCTGCTTTGAAAACTCCTATTGCTACGTCTTGTTCCACTTGTGAGTTGCATGCCGTTCAGATTCTAGAACTTGCGCATTATGTTGATCGCTTGCAGGATGAGAATGATGATTTGAGAAAAATGATGGGTTGGTTGTCTAGTCATGAGCCTCAGCTCAGGATGATGATTGAGGCATACAAGCGTTATGATGGGCAGGCCCTTGGGTCAGATAAGATTGGGGAGGGTAGTAGTGAGAAGGAGGAGAAGATTGGTGATATCCCAGCTCCACCAAAAACCTTCCACAAGAATGCCTATGCACCTAAGCCAAATCCACTTAGGAACTAACTAGACACAACCCCAGGTCCTCTCGTGTTTCCTCCACAAACCAACAACTTCTAGAAATCCATCAAGTTCAAGAGTGACATGGGTAATGAGTTCTTTGGGAAGAAGGGAGAGAAACCAAGCGAGGAGAAACCACAGCCCAGAGAGAACCCAAAGCCAAAGCCAAAGCCGATCCCATTCCATTATGACCATTGTGGTAGGGATGGCCGCCTAGCTGAGTTTTGCTTCAGGAGGAAGCGTGAGGAGATGTTTGCTAGGGAGATGGCAAATAAGGACAGGTACCACCCTTCTCGTGGTGTGCTTGAGCCTCGTGTTGTGCCTAGAGGTGAGGGTGTGGTGTATACCATTCCTCCTCAGGGTAGTCATGAGTTCCCTACACGGGGTGTGCCTCCTCAGAGAGATAGTGGTAGGCGTATTGGATTTGGGCATGGTGAGATTGCTGGACGTTCCTTCACTCATGGCCAATACGAGTGTGGGGGGAATGATCGCAGCTTTAGGTCTTAGAGGAGCTACAGGCCACAGTCTCCACCTCATGGTACTCGTAGTCATCCAAGGAGACGTGTGGGTGTTCCACCTAGGAGTGATAGGATGGATTCTACTAACCCCACTTTTGAGCAAATGGCACGGCACTCCTTTTACAGTAACCCTAGTGCTGAGTCATTTGCTCACTCTCGCTCTCATTTTTTATTTTGCACGTGGGAGGCATGGAGAGCTTTTGGTTGATCGACTTTGGTTGCTCTCGACACATGACCGGAGATCGAAGGTGGTTCTCCAGCCTCAGCCCGGTGGTGTCCAAGGAGTACATCACCTTTGGGGACAATGGGAAAGGTAGAGTGCTTTCAGTGGGCACGGTGAAGGTGAGTGAGACTGTGACTCTCAGGTGTGTTGCTCTTGTCAAGTCTTTGGATTTCAATCTTCTTTCGGTTTCCCAGCTTCTTGATGAGGGTTTTCAAGTCTGTTTCAAGACGGGCGCTTCTCGTGTTCTGGATTCTCGAGGTGATCTTGTATGCACGATCATCCTCGAGGGTCAGATTTTCCGAGCCGTTTTTTCTCAGTCTGTCGGCTCTCCATGTTGTTTGGTTGCTGGTGTTTCGGCAGAGCTTTGGAAGTGGCATAGGAGGCTAGGTCACTTGAGGTTTGACTTGTTGTCACACTTGAGTGGGCTTGGTTTGGTCCGAGGATTGCCTAAGCTGAAATACCAAAAGGACTTGGTATGTGCTCCGTGCAGGCATGGGAAAATGGTAGCCACCTCCCATCCGCCCCTGACCGATGTCATGACAGAGCGTCCATGCGAGTTGTTCCATATGGACTTGGTTGGTCCAGCTCGTGTGTGCTCGTCGGGAGGAAAGTGGTACGTCCTTGTGATAGTGGACGACTACTCACGCTATGCTTGGGTCTTCTTCTTGGGTGACAAGGGAGAGACGTTTGGTTTTGTTCAGAATCTAATCTTGAGGTTGAAAATGAGAGGCATGGAGATGCTGTTCGAGCTATTTGTAGTGACAATGGCACAAAATTTAAAAACTCTCAATTTGAAACCTTTTGTCGTGATTTGGGTCTCGAACATCAGTTTTCTTCTCCCTATGTTGCTTGTTGGAATGGCGTGGTTGAGTGGAAAAACTGTTCCCTTTGTGAGATGGCTCGCGTGCCATGTTGGGAACTGGATTTTTCTTTGGGCTTTCATGAAAAAGTCGTGCTATGAGCTCATGCATGGGTGAGCACCTAGAGTGAGCCATTTTCGGGCTTTTGGTTGTCGGTGCTTTATTCTCAAGAAGGGTAGGCTCGACAAGTTTGAGGCAAGATCCTTCGATGGCATTTTCCTTGGTTATGGAAATCATTCTAGAGCATATCGTGTGCTCAATCTTGAAACTAACCAAGTCATGGAAACTTGCGAGGTAACCTTCGACGAGACCCAGCCATGCAGCTCGTCTGTCTTTGAGTGTGCAGGTGACGATGAAGTTGGCAAGAAGATGTTTGAAAATGAAGAGGATGAAGTTGGAGAGGAAGATGGTGATAATGGTGAAGCTCCAGCCACGCATGTACCCTCTACTTCCACTACGACGACTACGGTGCAGGACGGTCCATCCCCTACACCGACTACGAACCAACAAGATCAAGTGGAAGCTACTGTTGAGGGGGTGGTCGTCTTCAGGTGAGAGGCACTGAGGCATGTGCAAGTTGATCATCCTTCCTCAAGAATCATTGGCGACATCAATGAACGCACGACACGGTCGAGGTTCAGAATTGTTTCTCACTTTGCTCATTTCAGCCGAAAGACATTGGACACGCACTCTCTGATCCTAATTGGGTGAACGTAATGCATGAGGAGTTAGAGAACTTTGAGAGAAACCAAGTTTGGGAGTTGGTAGATCCACCACCACATTGCAAAACTATCGGGACAACATGGGTGTGCAAGAACAAAGAGGGTGAGAATGGTGAAGTGGTGAGAAACAAGTCGAGGTTGGTTGCTCAGTGTTATAGCCAGAAAGAGGGGATGGACTATGAGGAGACATTTGCTCCTGTAGCCCGTTTGGAGGCGATTAGGATCCTTCTAGCATTTTCTATGGCTAAAGGATTCAAATTGTACTAAATGGATGTGAAGAGTGCCTTCTTGAATGGGTTTTTGGAGGAAGAGGTTTATGTGAGGCAACCACCTCGCTTTGAGAGTGCTGAGTTCCAACACCGAGTGTATAAGCTGAGGAAGGCCTTGTATGGGCTAAAACAAGCTCCCCGGGCATGGTATGGCAGGTTGAGGGGGTTCTTGTTCAGCATGGGGTTTGAGATGGGCAAAGTAGATAAGACTCTATTTCTCCTCAGGCAGGGCGATGATATCCTAATTGTTTAGGTGTATGTGGATGATATTATCTTTGGCGGCTCATCTCACTCTTTGGTTGCATGGTTTGCAGAGGACATGAGCAAAGAATTCGAGATGTCTATGATGGGAGAATTGCAGTTCTTTCTCGGGTTTCAGATCAAGCAGGCTAAAGAGGGAACATTTGTACATCAAGCCAAGTACACGAAGGACATCCTCAAGAAGTTCAAGATGGACGACTCGAAGCCGCTGTCGACACCAATGAGTACGACTACAGCACTGGATGCGGACGTGGACGGGGAGCCCGTGGACCAGAAGGAGTACCAGAGCATGATCGGCTCCCCCTGTACTTGACGGCGACGAGGCTGGACATACAATTCTCTGTGTGTCTGTGCGCTCATTTTCAGGCGTCGCCGAGGACGTCGCATCGGCAAGCCGTCAAGCGGATTTTCAGGTATCTTTGATATACTCCTGAGCTTGGTCTTTGGTACTCGGCGTCCTCTTCTCTTTCGCTTCTTGGTTTTTCGGATGCCGACTTTGCGGGGTGTCGAGTCGATAGGAAATCGACTTCGGGTACTTGTCAGTTTTTGGATTCCTCGCTTGTTTCTTGGTCATCTCGCAAACAATCAAGTGTAGCTCAGTCTACCACCGAGGTCGAGTATGTAGCTGCTGCTAGTTGTTGTTCCCAGTAGGTTTGGCTCACCAATACTTTGGTGGGGAGTGCACCCACGTTCCTCTCATGTGTGATAGCACCAGTCCTATAAGCATAGCCAAAAATCTTGTGCTCCACTCAAGAACCAAACACATTGAGGTGCGCTACCACTTTCTGAGAGACAATGTGGAGAAGGGAACATAGACTTAATCCATGTGCCAACCCAGAAACAGCTCACCGATATCCTGACAAAGCCTTTGGACCAAGCTACCTTTTCTCATTTGTGGGGTGAGCTTGGTGTGATTTATCCTATTTGAGCTT
Organism: Cenchrus fungigraminus; assembly: GCA_036936925.1. Taxonomy (NCBI): domain Eukaryota; kingdom Viridiplantae; phylum Streptophyta; class Magnoliopsida; order Poales; family Poaceae; genus Cenchrus; species Cenchrus fungigraminus. The sequence goes on from CM072772.1 coordinate 80,203,927, forward strand.
GGGTTGAGGGCCTTATGTACATATGCATCTTGCATTTTCTTTATTGTATCATATCATGGTTAGCATCTTTGTATCATAGACTGCATTTGTAACATATGCTTTAGAGGATGTGCTTCTCTTATATACATTGATCACTGTAATATGCTGGATGTGAGCTTATGATCTTACTTGTGAGCTCTTGTGATGTATAGCTATGCTCGTGATAAGCTTTGGAGATATATGCATGTGAAATGGCTTATTTTTGTGAAAATGCTAAATGTGATCCTCTCTTGTGAGTAGGATGCCTTCCATGCTCATCTTGTGCTCAAATGGCTATATCTTGCTTTATTTGTGCTTGGGTATCATGCTCTTTTCATTTGGGGTCAAAGACCCATTTATCATCATGAATGTTTAGCCTATATGTTACCTTGTGGAGAAGCCTAAGCTTCTTTTTGTCGCAAAGGCACTGCATGTACCATGCTTAATTTTAAATCATGTAATTGGTATATGAGATGCCTATGCTTGAAAAATATGTTTCTATGTCACATGTGCTTTAAATTCCTTATCTTGGGTGCTAAACTGTTGCATGATGTCTACCATTGAGAAGTCTCATGTTTAGAAGTAGACACATGGCTCGGTGGCTTTGACATGACATGAGATAGCTTGTAGGTGTTCGTGATGATCTTGTGATGAGAACTTGTGACCTAGCATGAAGTTTCTGAGTTGTAAGTTGTTTGTGCTCATTTTAGTCATGTTGAGGTCCTATGCTCATGAGAGGGAAGTTTTTGTTGAAAATTCTTTATTTTGATCATGGCTATGTCACATGCTTATATGTTCCTTTCTATCTTGTTGGCGATGCTTGTAATGAATATGTGGCTATCTTGCTTGCCTATGTCTCATTTCTAGCATGTTGTAGTGCTCTTTGTCTATTTGAGAAGCACATGCTTGCATTTGTAGACTTGATTCATGCATTACCAACAAGGGGGGAGTACCCAATTCATTCAAAAGGGGGAGTTTTGCATCAAGGGGGAGAAAAATGGGAGAAATTCATTTGTTCAGGGGGAGCGTGCACTCATGCAGGAAGAGCTCTTTTGTGTCACCTGAATTTGATTTGTGCTCTTTTGCCGATGGTGTCGAGCCCTTTTGCCTCATCTTGAGGAGTCGGCAATTTTGGAGCATTTTGTCTCGGTTGTGTTGAGCCGTTGCCCTTGCCTTAGGGGACCGAGACTTTGTTCTCTCAAGTGATCTCGTTTTGGCTTTTGTTTAGCTTTTGATCACTTGTTTGAGATTTTGGTTCGTTTCTTTTCTTTTTCTCTTTTCTTTGAATTGGTTACTATGTCTGTTGTCAATGCACTCATCGAGGGGGAGATTGAGGACCGGAGCGTCCGAGGACCTGTGGATGATCGCTCCTTGGTGTGATGAGTGATTGACAACGTGGTGTGGACTGACTCTTGGCCGAGTATTGCAGGTGCAGGTTGCGGCTTGATTTGCGTTGGTGCAGGTGAAGAGCGGGCGCAAAAGGTCTTAGCCTTGCGGGGCCTCCGAGGAGTGGAGAGACAAGTAGGCTCGGCTCGATGGACATGGTGGCCGAACGGGATCAAGTGCGGACCGCATGGTGGCAAGAAAAGCAAGAAGAAGTCGTGGACAGGAGCCGGTGCAGGGTAGCGGCTCACGACCGGAGTTTTCACATGGGGTTTGTAGCGGTTCACCACAAAACCATCGGGTTACTTGGTTGAACCACAAAACCAAGACCGGAGGCTCGGCGGGCGGAGAAGGGATCCGGGCACGCCGAGAAGCTTTGATGCCGAGGGACACGCGGCGGGATCGCGGGGCTTGCGTCGGGAGGACGCGAACTGCGGCGAAGGTGTGGCTGCCCGATGAAGAATGATTGCTACTTGACCATCTTGCCCATGAGGGGTGTGTGTCTTCTTTTATGTTCTAGGGGTAGCTTGGTCATTTGCCCAACCCAGAGAGACTTCATATATATAGCTCTAGGGTTCCAGGGAAACTCATCCATCCAGACTGTTTCTCATTTTCCCTGCTCTTTAGGCTAGATTTTCTTCATGATTTTATAGAGAATCTGACCTCTGGTTGTATGGAAGCATTCATAGTTGCGTCGGTTTCCTTCTCCTGGCTCGAGTGATTTTTGTGTCTTTTTCGAGTCTTTTTGTGGGTTTTTCGTGCATGGCCTATTCCTTCGATTTTGAGACGTTTGTGTTCGGTTTTGTTTGTGGGGACATTGGATAGATGTCTTGTGCATCTTTGTGCTTGATCTTGACCCCTCAAACGCCAGATTTGACCTTCGATTCGAGGATTTCGGTTGGAACCCTAGCTTTTGTGTGAGCTCAGTAGGATTTCAGTGGGTTTGAGGCTACAAATTCGTAGGAATAGCATCTCTTGGTTGATTCGGGAGATCGGGCAAAGGGAAGGAAGGGTTTGGGCTTGGGCTTGGGCTGCTGTTCCCGTGCCTGGCAGACCGTCCGCGTGGTTGAAGGACCGATTAGGCGAACCAGAGAGGGGGGGGAGTGAATGGGAGCCGATAAAAATTCTTCTCGAAGGAGATGAGAACTCCAACAAGACGAACACAACTTCCAACTCACGTCTCCGACCCAACTACCCAAGTTGGTCAAGACCACGCAGCCACTGGAGTGCTACTGGTCCTAGGAACCAACACTCAACCTTCCTAGCCAGAACTCACCAAAACACACAGCGGAAACTTGCACGGCTTGCTGCCTGTGCTACACCGGTCAGACCGATGGCCTGCGCCGGTCAGACCGGTGACACCGGTCAGACCGGTGGACAGAGCCGGTCAGGCCGGTGGTCTACAGCAGCCGCACAGCAAACGTTCCAGGAAGCCTCAGTGAATCCTCTAGGCCCTGGAACAAAAACCACCACGAAACACAACCTGTGAGGAAGAAGAACCCCTCACAAATCCTAGCAAAACAACTCCAAACACTCCAAGAACTGAACAGCAGGACCACGGGACAAAACCACACGGACAAGGCTGTTCCCCGAGACAAAAACCCACCAAGGGCTAGCACCGGTCAGACCGGTCAAGAGCACCGGTCAGACCGGTCGTGCCTGGGCAGCTCGGGAAGAACAGCGCCCGCGAGTCAACTCCTCCAAATCCAACTCCCGATCTCCCGATTCACTCCACGGTTTTGCACAAGACTTTGGGGATAGTAGGAACACCTCATGGGTACTCCATAGCCAAGATTTGGTCCACCAAAACTTGTCAAATCAAGAGGAATCGAAGGAATCCCACCAAGAACGCCTCTAACCCTAGAGCCACGAAAACCCCAAAATCGAGCCCCTTTGCTCACGGATTTGGAAGGGGAATCAAAGGGAAAAGAACCACGAAGGGTTCATGCATACATCCCCCACCAAATCCCAAAGAGAAAGGCCTCTAAATCGCTCCAAGAAAATCACCAAGAAAGGGCTCCGAAAATCACCAAAAAGGAGAAACGGGAAAGACACATCCAAGCCTTGAGGAACCACGCCGAATCATCTATACATACCAAAGAGGTTCATACAAGGTCTAGCTTGCCGCCCGATCATCCTTCCCTCTCACAAGATCTCACCATGAAGCTCTCAAGCTAGTCCTACGAAAATCCTAAGAAAATAGGAAGGAAAATAGGAAAACCAAATGAGCTAGGGTTCCAAGAGATGGCTGCCATCCTCTCACCACTTGGGTTATATGGAGGCAACCGAAAGACTAAAATACCCTTACTAGCTAACTAGGGATACATGCCCCTCGAGGGCGAAATTGGAAGTCTTTGTCTTCGCACCATCAGACGGATGCCCAGCGACCGCAAACTTGCTTAGCCTCGACGCAAGCCTTGCGATCCCGACGCGTGTCCTCCGCTTCGAAGATTCCGGACTGCGTCGTCGCACACCGGTCAGACCGGTGCTCCTCACCGGTCAGACCGGTACCCACCGGTCAGACCGGTCAGACCCACCGGTCAGACCGGTCTGGAGCTGCTGCACCTCCGTCTTCGGTTCTTCGGTCTTGGCTTTGTGGATCAACCAAGGAACCCAGTGGTTTTCTGGTGAACCACCGGAAACCCCGCGAACTCGGTGTAGCCTCCGCCAATCACCACTCATGACTCGGCTCCCACGTAGTCCCGGCTCGACCTTGGTTTTGAGGCTCAACCAAGAAACCGTCCATGACTTCATCTTGCCGTTCTTGCCACCATGCGGCCCGCACTTGACCCCGCTGGCCACCGGGTCCCTCGAACCAAGCCTACTTGTCTTCTCCACACCTAGAGGCCTCACCGGCAACGACCTTTCACGCTTGTTCTTCACCTGCACCTGCACCAGTCAAGCCGCAACCTGCACCTGCAATACTTAGCCAAGAATCAGTCCACACCACGTTGTCAATCACTCATCACACCAGGAAGCGACCATCCACCGGTCCTCGAACCACACCTGGCTCTCAGTGGTCCGTGCGGACCATCCGCGAGGAGGGGCTCAGCCAGGTGTTCGTCGTGTTCTTCGCGAGTTCTTGAGCGTCTTTCGTTCGATCCCTTTTGTTTGGGGTTTTTGGTTGAGAGAAGTTTGCCGGACTGTCCGCCCGGAGTGGCCGGACTGTCCGCGAGGCTCGAACCGTCTGCGGTGCTTGCCCGGACCGTCCGAATTTCGTCGGGTGCATACTCATTGGCTTCTTGAGTTGTGCTTCCGCTTTGGATTGGTTTGGGACTTGTTCCTAGGGTTGGTAGGTCTGTTGTGACTACGTGACCTTGGCAAGTTCGTGTGGGTACCCTTGCTTGTGATTTTGGGGCATAGTCAAGTTCATCTCTTCGGAGAAGAATTTTTATCAGCACCCATTCACTCCCCCCTCTCTTGTCGCCTAATCGGTCCTTCAGTCTTCTGATGGTCCGGATCGACATGTCGGGGACGACCGTGAGCCTGGTCGGTGAGGACCTAGCAGTACCCACGTCTCACTGAGGAGGAGGCCAATGAGTGGATGTAGAGGGTGGTAAAGAGTCCTCTAATTTAGTTTAGTAAATCTAAGGATCGGTCTAATACGAGGTGAACCATAATACTTTACAATTTTGAGTCAAAATAATTAGAGGTGAGTTGGATTGTGAAGAATATGTAAAAGGGTCATGATCCATTACTACCCCTAGGTGGACGTGCTAATTTTGGGAGATTATTGAGTGCTCAAATAAATTATTAAGGATGTCTTCTCACCTTTCCTAAATTTTCCAAGATTTATTTTAAGCTAAATAATAAATTTAAAAATTATAAAATGTTAGTGTCACAATTTTAGAGTTTATTGGATTTTGTTTGGATTTTTATTGAGTGGGATTCAAATTTGAATCATATATAACGTAATTAGCAAATAGGAAAAACCTCCAGCTCTCAGTCGGGCCTAACCTCTTCCTTAACCCAGGACACTAAGTTCGCCAGAGATCCTTAAACTCATCACTGAGATCGCCGGGTCTCCCTAAGTTTCTTCTGGCCCATCAGATACGACCCAGCTAGGCCTGCTAGGGCCTCATCGCCGTCACAGTCGCTGACATCTGTGTCCGCCCCGTCAGCTGCCACCTCCCTCTCTTCCTTTTTCCCCCTTTTCCCTTTCCATCGCTCCGCATCCACCCACGGCGCTCCAGCTCGGCCGACCTTGGCCGTGCGGCCATGGTGAGCACTGCAGATGCGCTCCACACGTCCTTGCGCCCGATCCGCCCGTCTGCGCCACCAACCCGCGCCCTTGCTCCATATATAAGCCGTCGCCGCGGCTGCATCCCAACCCTAGCCGCCTTTGGGGTTTTCCCCATTCCAAATCCATCTGACGCCATGTAAAGAAGGGGGGAGGAGGAGAAAGGAGGTGGGGTAAGCCGTCCGAGGAAGTCGCTGTCGACCGCCGCGTAGACCGCAACCGCCCGTGCCATGAGGGGGGGCTGCTCAAGACAGAGTTCGCGCCGCTGCTTCTCCTGCTCCAAGCGGCACCGCCGTTGTTCCTGCTCCGCCTGCTTCGCCACCCTAGTCACCATGTGAGTCTATTCCCTCTCCTGATTGGTGCAGTGATGACCATCGAGTCGCCTATGTGACATCGCGGCCAAGGCATGCCCTTGCACTCGCGCTCTAGCTCCGCACTGCTCTGCTCCGCGCCGCCACACAACCGACGTAGCTTGTGTGCCGACCATCGAGTGGAGCCTTAAGCCTGTAGGTGCCGCTGCCGTCGTCCGCACGTGCGCCACCGCTTGACCGCCATCCCTGTCCATTCCGCCGTCGTGCGCACGCCGGACCAAGACGCCGCCGGCCTAGTCGCCGGCTTGCACGCGCACACACTCACCCAAGGGAGGCAAAAGCCTCACCTTTAAGCCTTGGTTCTCACCGCGAACACACGCACACACGTGAGCAAGCACGCTGGCGCTAGGGCTCAGGCCAGCGTCGTCGCCCTACTTTGCTTCGCCGCGCCCTGTTCGTCTCACCGCCGTGCGAACTATGCCTAGCTACAGTAGAAACCGTTATGACAAAAGTTTTTTTTTTACTAAATTTGCTCGGAAGTGAAATTTAATGACGAGATCAGCTAAGAACGTCATAAATCACTGACACCAAAACGTGGTTGCATCACTAGTCGGCGATTTTCTTGTAGTGCTCACTCTTTCTCCCTCCCTCATGCTCTCTCCCTCCGGTGGTGGCGCGGCCGGCCGGCGGGCCCAAGCGGCGGCACGACCTCCCTCTCTCTATCGCTGTCTCCCTCCCTCTCTCTACCGCAGTCTCCCACCCTCTCTCTATATCGACCTCGCGGTTGCGGTGGCAGGATACCATCGCGACAACGGTGCAGGCTCCCCTCGCAGCGCCGGTGCGGCCTCTCCTCGGCGGTGGCCTGCCGGCCAACAGCGGCAGCAGCGCAGGCTCCCAACCGGATCTCGACGGCGGAGGCGTGGCCCGAGCGCCGGTCATCAGAGGCCACCGCGGCAGCCTCTCCCCTACCACAGCGGGGGCCACCAACGGCGGCAGCGTGGCCTCGAGAAGTCCCCCTCGTCGGCGCAGTCCTCTCCTCGGCGGTGCGGCCAAGGCCCCCTCAGCAGTCCGGCTCCTCCCCCTCGGTGGCACGGCCGGGGCCCTGGGCGGTGCGGCCATCAGCGCTAGCTGGACGGTAATTTTCTTATTTCTTCAAAATGCCTTTGCCGAGTGTTGAATGCGATACTCGGCAAACCCAGAGTCTGTTTGCCGAGGGCACTCGGCAAATGACGCTTTGCCGAGTAACAAGTTACCGAGTGCTTTTCGCCGAGTCCAATACTCAGCAAATACTTCGCGGAGTGCTTAGCACTCGGCGTGCTAGGAGGTTCCCGTAGTGATGCTTTTATTACTTGGTAGATCGAGAAACAAAGAAAATAGTACTGATCAGAGAAAAGAACTGCATCGTCACCGCCTTTTGCAAGTCCATCAAGAAATGATGTGGATCAGTTGACTCATCAAAAAGACAAGCAACCCAGCCTCTGCTCTCAGAAAGCACATGCATTTCACACATGCATCATCCTCTCGAAAAAGCCATGGAAGGACAAGATGTTTGTTAAAGATCCAGATCGATCGATCGACCAGCAGTCACTACTACTAGTACCTATAGCTAGCACGTAAAAGAGACAGTACACTTAAGAAATCCACCACGCTAAGTCTTCTCTCTCGTTCTAGTCTCCCTCGCATGCATGCATGTCATGCAGCATGTCCGATCGCTCTCGTCGACGCGGGCTCCGGACGCGACCACGTGCGGCCCGCCAAGAACATGCGGCGCCGATGGCGCAGGCATGTCACTGACTCACCTCCACGTAAAAAGAAAGCGCGGCGGCCGGCCGTCGTCATCGCTCTAGAATAACCACCAGTCCAGCACCATCGCCGGCCGGCCGGCACCGTTCAACCTCGGCGGCCGGCCATGCATGTTTCCAAAACTAGTAAAGAACAGGCACGTCTCTCCTGCACCGTACCGGCATGCATTGATGCATGTTCAGTTATTCATCGCCTTTTCGTTGCATCGGAAATTCGGTATAGTAGGCAGCAGCTTTAGCTGGCGGATCAGATCAGATGTCACGAAAGCGATTAGCAAGAAAGCAAAAGTAGCATAGATCCCCTGTATATCCTTGTAATAAAGCGTGCGACTACCATGGACCTCAACAACAGGACATGTACAGAAACCCAAAACGCTAAGTTAACTTCATGCAGGACATAATATGTACGAATCTATTTATGTATTCATTTTTCCACAAATTTGGTATTGTTTTATTAATTTATTGTAAAGATAGTTTTCTATTGGTACAAATTCAGATGAACATTTGTGTCAAGTTTCTGATTGAAAGATAGTGATGATATAACTTTTTTTTTAGAAAAATGAAATATTTCCAGCCTCTGCTCCCACACATAGTCAAGTTTTACAGCATTATCATCTTACAGCATCTCTAAGAATTTGCCAAATTTTACTTGGCAAACCTCATCTCCAAACCCAGATCTAACTTACATCAGGAATGGTGACAGAGAAACAAAATTATGTTTATGCCCTTGCACCTCTTGAAAACTTGCATCAGGAACCCTTCTCTATTATTTATTTCTTTTTTCACCCTCCCACCTGGCTTGGCGCCTGGGAGAAACACCAATGCCAACCCGGATCGGCGCGTGTATATTTCCGCGTGGGGAGGTGAGTTTGAGAGGTACCAAAGGAAAATCTTTATTTTTAGCAGAATCTTTAGCTTCCATATGAATTTATTTATGAAGGGGCATCCTGGTTTAAAAGGTATTGATGCATAGACCGTACCGTAAAATAGTCATGTCTATGCAGGTCCCAGGTAAAAGTATCTCTTCCATCAGAAAGTCGATAAATAACAATTATAGCTACTAGGTCCAAGCTGCTAGTTTGTCTCCAATTAATGCTCTCCGAAAAGAGATATTCAATGGTACTTGGTTTATCACATTTGCCACTATTTCATGGGGATTATGGACAATGTTATACGGGAACATATCGATTGCAAACTAACCTCTCTATGCAAACTTGCAAACTTCTCATCTAGGTCACATGATGTTGATCCAAGGGGGCGCATAGGGGAGGTGGGATTTGCAAAAAAATGTGATTAGGAGAGGGCAGTTAAGTGTAAAATGACGTAATCACATGTGCTCCCATGAATCAACATCATTGTCACAACCCCGAGTGGGCCGGTGGCCGTGTAAGTGTGTGTGAGTCAGTGGGCCGGTTGTGGGCCGAGCTAGTGTGTGGCTATGTATGGGATGGCTTCCCAGAGAACAAGCAACAATGAACAATTACCCTAAAACATACCTTACCCTACCTTCTCTCTTCTTCCTCCCACAAGCCGCCGCCGCCGGCGACGCAGTTTCTGACCAAGGCTCGCCGGTGCGCCGCCAGCGTAGCTGAGGTCCGTCTCATCTGGTATCAAAGCCGTCGACCTGGCCCCTCCTCCAGAAAATTACCCCCCAAACTCACCCACCACCCCCGCCGCCGCCAACCCAGGGACAGCACCACCACCACCGCCGCCGCCACCACAAGCCAATCAACCAGCGCAAGCTCCACCAGCCTCCCCGCCACTAGCCCAAGCCATAACCCAGGTCAAGCTTCGACCACCAAAGAAAACTAAGCCCCCAACCCTAACCTACCGGATGACGACGGTGGAAGAGAAGCTGGACTTTCTATTAAAGGAGATGAAGGCCGTCCAGGCGAACCAGCTCATGGTGACCACAGCGGTGGGGGATCTCACCACCTGGAGCAAGGGCACCGACATACTGGAGACCGAGCTGCACAACGACATCCAAGATCTCAAGTCACGCATGAAGCGGTTGGAGTCCATCTCGTCGGCTCCACTGCACTCGGCCCCGCCACGCGAGGAAGTGGGGCGGGCTAAAGGCCACCGCGTCGAACCAAGTCACCAGGGTGCCGATGCTGGGGCCCTGGACCCTCATCACACCCTGGTCACGTGTGAGAATCCTAAGCCAAAATCCTTCCTTCAGTTTGATATTCCTGAATCCAGTAAGAGTAAGGCACAGTTTGGTAGTGGCTACACCGTAGAGGGTACTGAGTATGATGAGAGGAAGTATCACTCCTACAACCACAACCCCAGAGATTACAAACTTCCTAAGTTAGATTTTCCTGTTTTTACTGGTGAACACCCAAGAGTGTGGACGGACAAATGTGAGAAATACTTCCTAATGTTTAACATACCTGTTCACCAATGGGCACCCTATGCTACCATAAACTTCAAATCCACTGCTGCACTTTGGCTGCAAACTTATGAGGCTCAGCACTCTATTGCTAGTTGGCCTGACCTATGTTTTGCCGTAGAGCATAAATTTGGTAGGGATTTATACCACAATTACATGAAAGACCTCTTATCCATTAGGCAAACCAGTGATGTGTTGGAGTATGCTGATAGATTTGAACAAGCCAAGCATAGAGTTTTAGTTCATAACAAAGAAATAGATGAAGTGTTTTTTGTCCAGAAGTTCCTCGATAGCTTGAATTATAACATTGGCAATGCTCTGCAATTGCACAAACCTCGAATAGTTGATGCTGCCTTGTCACTTGCACTCATGCAGGAACAAATGCTAGAAGCAGCAGGCAAGCGGTATTCCTCAAGATCCCGAGATACAAGACAGGCATCAAGAGTGCAAGCAACAATAGCACCACAGTCCCCAACTGTGGGTGTTTTGGGCACATCACCTGTCAATGACAAGAATGCTGGCAAACCCAGATGGGATGACAGAGCTGCAGCGTTGCGGGCAGCTAGAAGGGCCAAAGGCCTTTGCATGAAGTGTGGGGAGACATATTCACCGTAGCACAAATGCCCAAAGCAGGTCCAGTTGCATGTCCTGGAAGAATGGCTGGAAGTCATGGAGCTCAGTGACAGTGATAGTGACACAAGTGGCAAGGGGAAAGGTGATAGTGAAGATGAAATTCTATCCCTATCCTTTGCTGCGGCAGAAGGGGTGCAGGCAAGGAAGACAATGAGGCTTCAGGGCATGCTTCAGCAACAGGAGATTCTAATTCTGATGGACTCAGGTAGCTCAAGCACCTTCATCAGATCAGACTTGGTGCAACAATTGGGGCTGAAGGTCACACAGATCAGTACCGCTACTGTCACCATAGCAGACAGTGGTCAGATGGAATGTGACAGCATGGTCAAGGACTTGCAGTGGTGGAGTCAAGGCAACACTTTTGTGTCTGATGCAAAGATTCTGCCCATTAAGTGCTATGATCTCATCTTAGGTGCTGACTGGTTGGAGCAACATAGCCCGATGTGGGTGCACTGGAAAAAGCGTAAGATGCGGTTCACTTACAAGAGCAAATGCATCACACTCAAGGGGATAACAGATGAAACATCTCGCTGTCTCAAGCTCAAGAGCAAAAAGCTGAAAGGACTGCTGCGGCATGGAGCGGTGGCTCATATGGTGCAGCTCAATCATGTACCAGCTAGGAAGATACAACCTATACCAGAAGATTTCCAACAGCTTGTGGCTGATCATGAAGCGGTCTTCCAAAAGCCTGCCAAATTGCCACCAACAAGGGAATTTGACCATCACATTCCTTTAATTCCAGGGGTAAAACTAGTCAACATCAAGCCCTACAGATACAGCCCTGCATAGAAAGACGAAATTGAGAGACAGGTGACAGAGATGTTACGCAATGGTGTGATTCAACCAAGTGTCAGCCCTTTCGCATCTCCAGTGCTCTTAGTGAAGAAGAAAGACGGATCTTGGCGTTTTTGCATAGATTTCAGACAACTGAATGCCATCACAGTGAAAAACAAATATCCTTTGCCCATCGTGGATGAACTGCTAGATGAGTTGCATGGTGCCAAATACTTCACAAAATTGGATATGAGCTCGGGGTACCATCAGATCCGACTCATACCAGAAGATGAACACAAAACTGCGTTCAAGACTCACCACGGGCATTGGCAATTCCGGGGTATGCCATTTGGCTTGACCAACGCTCCCGCAACCTTTCAGGCAGTGATGAATACTATATTTGCCCCTCTGCTTAGGAAAGGTGTGCTAGTATTCGTAGATGATATCCTGGTGTACAGCTCTAACAAGGAACAACACCTGCAACAGCTCAATCAAGTTTTTGACATCCTACAGCAACATCAGTTACTCCTCAAAAAGTCCAAGTGTTCCTTTGCACAGCCGCAATTGGAATACTTAGGACACATAATTAGTGCTGAAGGGGTAGCAACAGACCCAGCCAAGATCCAAGAAGTGAAAGAATGAGCCCCACCAACTGACAGCAAACAGCTGCGGGCATTTCTGGGTTTAGCAGGTTACTACAGAAAATTCATAAGAAACTATGGTGTATTGAGCAGACCTCTCACTGATCTTATGAAGAAGAACATACCATTTGTGTGGACACCATAGCTACAACAGTGCTTTGACACACTTAAAGCAGCACTAATTTCAGCACCAGTTTTGACTCTCCCAAATTTCGAACAGCCATTCACTATAGCAACTGATGCATGTGATAAGGGTATTGGGGCAGTACTTGTCACACCCAGTTTTAAAGGCAAAACTGAATGCATTGATTACATGTGCGCCAGGATCAAGTTACACACACGTAATGACATTGTGAATACCAAAATCAGTGTCACACGAATATAGAGTTATTACATGACCAAAAGTCTTAAACGAACATAAATAACGAGTTCTCGCAGCAGATAGATATGCCTCCATAGGTAGCTGACTGAAGACACGCACACCTAGAACTCCTGGAAGTCACCGGGATAGTCTTCAAATCTCTCCCAGTCTGAGCAGCAATCCGAGTATTGTAGATACAAGAAAATAGACAAGCGTGAGCACGTGCCGTACTCAGCAAGGGGAAATCAACATATAACATGCAAGGCCATATGGTGGATGGCTAAGGTTGAAGCAGATTAGCATTTTAGTTAGTTAAGTTTTATTAGCAACATAATTACTAAAGAGTATAAGTTTATACCAACCCACAATTAATATAAAGCATAAACGTCATAAGTAAAGATAGAGCAACGATTTAATATCAAGTTCCATAACTTAATCATGTGAGGGTCCAGGCCGCTTTTGACCATGAGCACGGCTAACTAGTTAGTTTTACACTCTGTAGAGGTTGTACAACACAACCACACATTCTGCTCATGGCAAGACACCTTTTGAAGTGCTTTATGGTCATCAACCAATACACTTTGGGTTATCTGAAGATCGTCACTGTACCACTGAAGATCTGGATGCATGGCTTCAGGACAGGCAGGCTATGACAGCAATAATCAGAGACAATCTCCAGAGAGCACAGCAACGCATGAAGGCTCAAGCTGACAAACACAGACATGAAAGGGAATTCCAAGTGGGTGACTGGGTATACATGAAGCTTCAACCATATGCTCAGATGTCAGTCAATCACAGGGGCAATCACAAGCTCAGCTACAAATACTTTGGGCCATTCCTGATACTGCAACGGATTGGCAAGGTGGCCACAAGTTGCAGCTCCCAGAAGCTAGCAAGATACATCCAGTGGTGCACGTCTCTCAGCTCAAAAAGGCAGTACCCCCAGGAACGTTGGTAAGCTCAGATGAAGAACTTAATGCCATTCATACTGTTTCTTCTCTGCTCCCTGAACAGGTGTTGGACACATGTCTCCACAAGGTGGGCAACAAAGTGGTGCCATTCGGCCTGATTCAGTGGTCTTCGCTTCCGGCGACATGGGCAACATGGGAGAACCTCCAGAAACTACCCTGTGAGTAAACAACTATCCAGGACGCATCCATGATGATCAAGTCGGAGGATGCACAAATTATGTTCATCATTTGTGTGCCGAAGCAAAAGCCTTGAGGATAAGTGCTTACTTAAGGAGAGGGGGATGTCACAACCCCGAGTGGGCCGGTGGCCGTGTAAGTGTGTGTGAGTCAGTGGGCCGGTTGTGGGCCGAGCCAGTGTGTGGCTATGTATGGGATGGCTTCCCAGAGATCAAGCAACAATGAACAATTACCCTAAAACATACCTTACCCTACCTTCTCTCTTCTTCCTCCCTCAAGCCGCCGCCGCCGGCGACGCAGTTTCTGACCAAGGCTCACCGGTGCGCCGCCAGCGTAGCTGAGGTCCGTCTCAATCATGTGGCCCAGATTAGAAGTTTGCACGGATTGTATGGAGAGGTTGGTTTGCACCTGATACGTTGACATGTTATACAGTTCAGAAAATTGCTCTTTTAGAGGTTTAGAGTCCACCCAATTGCCCTCCCAAAATCTGGTTTGTGACCAATCTTTTATCTTGAAGGACCTACATCCCAGAAAATCTTCCCTAGCCTTTAATAGACATTTCCAAAAATGTGAGTCTCTTGTTTTGATTTGAACTTGAGACAAACACTTTGAACCCAAATATTTATTTCTGAGTAAAGTGTTGACATCTTCATTAAGTAATTTAAACAACCACTTGCTAAGAAGGCATTTGCTAAGTAATTTAAGAAATATAACTTAGTTTTACCATATGTCTGGTGGCAAACATATTCTCCAAGGTAAGGTAGCTACAAGTATAAATATTGTTTTAAAAATATTAATAATTTCTAAGATTCTAAAGTTTCACTGCATATGTCATGAATGAAAGCGATTAGCAAGAAAGCAAAATTAAAGTATCATAGATCCCCTGTATATCCTATGCATAAAGCATGCGACCATGGACCTCAACAATAGGACATGTATAGAAAGCCAGAACGCTAAGTTAACTTCATGTAGGACATTATATGTATGATTCTATTTATTTTTTCATTTTGCCACAAGTGTGGTATTGTTTTATTAATTTATTGTCAAGATAGTTTTCTATTGGTACAAATTCAGATGAACATTTGTGTCAAGTTTCTGGTTGAAAGATAGTTATGACATAACTTAGTTTCACCATATGTCTGGTGGCAAACATATTATCCAATTTAAGGTACTAGAAGAATAAATATTGTTTTAAAAAATATTAATATCGAGAAACCAAGTTGAGATGTGCCTTGGTTTATGTATGATGAGTAATTGACTGGATGATTTGAGGCTTTGTATTTTGTGTTGTGCTCGTTGAGTCGTGTGCGTTCCGTTGTGTCTGTTGAGTTGTGTGTGGGGGGGGTGTAAACCTTTACGTGTGAAGTTGTGTCTTGTTGATGCACTCATGATGAGTGGTTGATAACATTGCATGATTTAATATTCACCTTGGCTTAAGTATTGCAAGTGTAGAATGCGGCTTGGTTTGCATTATTACAGGTGAAGAACAAGCGTGAAAGGTCTTAACCAGAGAGGCCTAGTAGGCTTGGTTTGAGGGACCCGATGGACGACGAGATCAAGTGCGGTTCACATGGTGCAAGAAAAGAGCAAGGCAACGTGTAGAAAGAAGTCAATGCATCGGTGGCGGCCAAGTCAAGGAACAAGGCAAGACCGAGTAGACCGTCCGGGCACCGGAGGTTAAAGGCTTGACGTGCTCGAAGCTTGGTGTGGTGAGGCCATGTCTTGTACGTGGATTTTGGTGGTTTGGCTCATAAAACCATCGAAGGAGGGTTTCTCAGTTTGGGCCTCAAAACCAAGTCTGAAGGCCCAACGCGACGAAAATGGTATCCGGGTACATCGGGAAGCTACACAGCGGAGGGCACGTGGCATGATCGAGGAGCTTGAGTCGGTGGTAAGTAGGGCCCACTGGATGCATGTCCGTTCGATGAGTCTATTCATGTATTGAACAAAATGTCTCCGCGTGGGCATGAGTTGTAACTCCTATAGTGTAGGGCACTTCGATCTTTATGTGTGGAGGGCTCTATATATAGGATGAGTGGCTGGTTGCGCAGCCATCTCTTTGGCTAGAGGGTGGGAGTGCTCTTTCATTTTGGGGTGCTCTTGGTGAGAGGAAGAGATTTCTTTGTTTGAGTTTTTTGACATCCAAGATTTTTGATTCTTGTGAGTGGCTTGTAATCGGATATGGCTAAATGATTCATAGTGAATACTTCCACTTAATCTTGTGCTAAATCCTTTAGTCCCATGGGTTTTTCTTTTTATGGATTTTTGGGGTATTTTTGGATGATTTTTTGTTCATCGGATTTGAGTATGTTTTGGTGGGGATTTATTTGTGGGGATCAGTCATAGGTCTTGTGTGTCCTATCTCCTGGTGATCTTTCACCCACAAACCCCACGAATCAGCTCGGATTTGAAGTTCTTGCTCTCTACCTCTAGTTCTTGGTGCTCATCATGAAAATCCTCAATTATGCATGTTGGAGTAGGTTTGGGGACTTGATCTTCTAGGATTTGTTTGTCCATGAGGCAAATCTACTCTCCCCAAAGTTTCACTTCAATCCATTGCGTGAGTTGGGAAATTGATTCATTTTAGAAAAAAAGTCTTCTCTCTTGTGTTCATAACCTAAATCAATTTGTCTGTAGTGAAGTCTTGATCTTTTGGAGGCGATCTTTTGGTTAAAGCCACTCAAAGTTGTTGTGAAGCTATGGTTCAAATTTTGTGATTTTTGGAGTATGTTTAATTGATTTTCGGATTTTCCTCTTCTCTCCGGGGGCTGGTTTTCTGAGCTGCGGAAACTCCAGACCTTTTCGGAAAACTCTAGAAACTCCAAACATTTGTGCGGATATTACAGGCTTCTGAGTTGAGATCGCTTCCCTGGTGCCTCTAATATTTCCTAGTGTTATTCCTAGGTCAAACACGGTTTCCCAAATAGCTATGTTTGTTTGGTAATACCAGAGGAAAGGCTTGTTCGGTGATTTTGGAATATAGACCTTGTTCTTTCTCACTGGAGAAGAATTTTTAAAGACTCCCATTCACTCCTCCCCTCTCTAGTTGCCAACTCGATCCTTCAAATATTTTCTAAGATTCTAAAGTTTCATTGCATATGTTTTGAGACGTGGCGGCTAATCCTAATGGGAGTTTTAATTTTTTCTGTAGAATGGGAGTATTATTTTGTTGTGTATGAAGTTATGTTGAATGCTTTATTCATGAATGAAACAACGATCTCCCTCAACGTTGCATGGTGTCATTTCGTTGTTGCATAAGCCACCCATAGAATTTCATGTGCAATGCAACACACCTGATTTTGGGGATAGTAGGATGAAATGGAACATTTGCTGTCAATGCTGGGGATAACAATTTTTAAAAGTTTTGGAAAGAGTGTGGATTGAGTTTCATCTAGACAAGACCTCACATCTCTCTTCATATTAACTCTAGTGCAGTGTAACTAGATTTGCTTATACAACACATCATTCAATAAGAATGAAATCACCCACTAGTACAACGGCAATAAGTTTCCCTGTCTATATATAATACTTGGTGATTCTCCACCTATTGCTGCATGATTTGATAGAGATTTCTGATAAATTATGAACCACACTACTAGTTCTGATAAATGATAAAGCGAAAAACAACAAAATATAACTTCGACGGTGTGACAACTCAGAATTTGACATAAGGTTACCGGTGACAAAAATTGACGATTCCTTTTGTCTAGCACTACCATTTATGTAATGATCCTTAGTTGATGGAAGATGACATAGATAGCTTGTATGAATAGATAATTGGTGAGAAATGATGAGCATTGCACAAATGTAGAGAGTAATAGAATTAATTAATGAGGTCGAAGGTAACATGAATAGTATGCATGAAGAAAGAATTAGTGGAATATGATGTGGTAGCTTGCACGTAGAAAGAAATAGAGTTAATGGCTCATAGTGGGGTGCTTCTATATAGGTTACATAGATGACATGTAAACACTTTTAGCATACATGGCAAAGCCGTCTCTTCACAAATTAAACAGCTGTAATAATGTATGATGTTTTATTTACAACACTCTACAAATTGTCTTAGTTGTCTACTATGTAATCACAAATTACTTATACATAGAGCTTACTGAGAAACCACTTAATAAATCATCATTCACTACTGGAGGATCAACCTTTCATCTAACACATTAGTACCGGTCAAGCTTTTGGCTAGTACAAAAGGTGCACGTTAGTACCAGTCAGTAGGTACAGTACCACTGCAGTACATTTAGTACTGGTTGGCATCCTCAGTCGGTACTAAATGGTGGCATGGACCCCGCCAGAGCAACTGCTAGGCGACTGTGTGAGGCATTTGGTACCGGCTGGTGTTATCGGCTACTAAATGCCTTTCACTCAACTTTGTGCCAGCTGGTGTTACCAGCTGATACAATCTGTCAAAATTTTGTATTGACTCGCTGTAACGACCCGCCTCCCCGAGACCGGGCTCGCCTACGCCTGGCAGCTCTCTAGGACCCCAAGAATATCCTCACAGACCAACACATGTCTTTCCTGCGCACTTTGTCCTCACTCATGCGCACCCGGGAAGGACTTCCCGGTCGGTCACCCATCGCTCCAAGCCAAGCACGCTTAACTTTGGAGTTTTCTTGGTGATGAGCTTCCGGAAAAGAAGTTGCAACTTGTTGGTATGAGTATCCTTATCAATCCTATTAAGCCTTGGGCCGGGATGTCACATACACCCCCCCTTAGAAGATCGACGTCCTCGTCGATCAACCCCAAGCCAGGAACGTCCTCTCTTGGCCACGTCCGTGGGTCCAGTGCCAGCGCATGTGCCATGCTGTGTGACCACTCAGGGCCCACACCAGCCATGCACACCATGCCTGCGCAACTGCGACCGCACGCGCCCGTGAAACCGCGAGAGTCGGCTCTGATACCATTTGTAACGACCCGCCTCCCCGAGACCGGGCTCGCCTACGCCTGGCAGCTCTCTAGGACCCCAAGAATATCCTCACAGACCAACACATGTCTTTCCTGCGCACTTTGTCCTCACTCATACGCACCCGGGAAGGACTTCCCGGTCGGTCACCCATCGCTCCAAGCCAAGCACGCTTAACTTTGGAGTTTTCTTGGTGATGAGCTTCCGGAAAAGAAGTTGCAACTTGTTGGTATGAGTATCCTTATCAATCCTATTAAGCCTTGGGCCGGGATGTCACACTCGCAACACCAACCGATACCAAGGTTGAATTCCCTTCTTCCTCCCTGAGTCTGAGCTCAACTCAACCATTTGATTGAGCTCGGGCTTCATTTCTCCCATGGCGCCCTAGAGAGATGATGCTCATTTTTCCACGATTTTAAGGTGTTTTATTGTTCCAACATTTTCTAAAGGTTAGAAATTCAATCTTGTCTTCTCTAATGTTTAGTATTCTAAGATTTGTGCTTTGTAGTTAGAGAAATTTATGTTTTTTAGGTTAGGGACTGTGGAGATTTTTCATTTATACGTGAAGATTTAGAAAGAGGATTTGTTAGTGATGATAGTGTGTTCTGTTTAGAAAGATAGTTAGTTGTGTTAGTCAAACCATTTAGAGATATTTAGTTAAAAATTTTATTGACTTTTGCACTTTAAACGTATATTAATTTCTTAAAATTGATGGTGATACTTTGCACATGACAAATGAAAGAAATAAGAAGGGAGCTCCTCCCCAAACATGCATGCCCGTAGGCCGTAGATGCCCTTCCAAGTCTGCATGTCTTTCTTACATTTTTATGCGCACTAGCAGGACGGCTGCCCATGTTTGTGGAGCCATGGACCACAAAGCATGTTGCAGCCGCACTCGACCAAAACAAAAGTTCCCGTAGGGCGGCAATGGAACAGGAACCAAACATTGCCCTAATGCCTTTGACATGGACCAGACCGGTCCAACAATGATCTAACTAGCCTTCCAGAGATGGTGATGGTGTAGCCGAAAGATTTGGCCAAATCTTACGACCGGCACAAGGGGGGTTAATGTCCCTGCATTGTGAGAGGTCAGAGGTGGATCGTTGATGGAGATGATGGCCCGCCTGTACGTGGTTCCATCCATATATGTGTGTGGACAAGATGGCCATGGAAAGGATCCGAATCAGCAGGCTTGGGAAAAGCAAAACGCAAATACTACGTAAAGCTCTAAGAGAGAGGGGTCGTTCATATGTGTTATCTGTTGTTGCCTTTGTCGACGACTCGACGTCCTGACGTAGTCCTTCGTCTTATCCATTGTACCGGTCGGCCCGCCTGCTTTCCCAACATGGGGTCGTCATCGTTTGGGCGTGCACATGTTGGGAGCTCTTGCTCCTTTTGGGCCTTTTCGATGGGTCATCCAGTGCACCGCGCTGGAAATTTCGGTGGGTTACCATAAGCTCACGAATCATCATAGCCCTTCCCTCGTATTACTCCCGGATGGTTTATCACCCGTGAAAGTTATAGCACAAGATATATTTCAAATAGCATTTGTTGTTAGTATGGGGACAGTGTTAATTATAAAGAGTGGTTCAGATCCAGTCTACTAACCATGTATAGACAGATAATATATAAATAGAGCAAAGGGAACCAATCTAGAGCAACCTGGACTGTGCATATGTTCTAATTGTGACCATATATAGCAAAGCAGCACAGATGTGATCCTAGTAAAAAGAATCTTTAAATCTACACCTCCATGTCCGATCCCAAAAGCCGCCACCTTACACAAGAAAGATCATGTCACAATCGCCTCTATCGACGCAATCCTTCTCTGTTGCTTCACTTCGAGTACAGTGACTTGGATATGGTGCTTGGTGGATTTTGGGCGTATTTATAGTCTAGATTGCGTGTGGTGAAAATTAGAAGGTGAGCGGGCAAAGGAAACCGCAGGCCGATCGGCCTGAACCTTCCTATTGGCCCCTCACATGCTATTCATAGAGGCTTTGGAGAACCCTTTAACTTGCCACTTCTTGTGCATCCACATCCACATCACATATATAACTTCCCGAGCCTTCTCTAATAGAAGCCAACATCCCCATCTTCACATATTATATTATCTTCGCTCAAAATTTCAATTTAGATGTCAAAAGCCTTTTCAATAAAAGTGATGTCAATTTTCAACTGTTATTTCCATAGGAAAGAAAATTGTGGCCTTGTAATAAAAATAGCATGTGTACTAATATAGGCCATTTTTCAACTGTGTGAGTGTAATGACAGCCCAAGCTTGACTTGATTAATCTACATGATGCTGACTGTTTTTTTTTTTGGTTGCAAATTACACGGTACAGTAGAACCCAGGACCTGAGGTGCTACTGAGGCCTGAGGTTGACTGATTTATACGAATAAGATATTGTACATCGGATCTTTTGATCAGCATATTCGAGGTTATTAGCTCACTCGATCGAGGTGGCAGATCTTAGCTCCCTATATCTTCCTTGGCTTAAGCCTTAAGAGATGTTGCCTTTGTTAACCAACCGTACGTCTAAATACCCTTCTATCGTGGGCACCTCGTGCACATAGTTGTGCTAGACATTTTAATACAGAAAGAAGCTATACCCTAAGAATCTAATCATCAGTAAAATACCTCGTAATTAATCATCTCCGCTAACATCTATCAATGATGAACTTTTACGTATTCGCAACATGCGATGCACATCTCAACTGCGCCATGATCATATCAGTTGCAAAGGTGAGTCTTTTGTGCCACAAAGAGATCGATTAAATAAGTATCCGAAACAAATCACAGAACTAAACAAGTGTACATGTATAGCAAGAACACAAGACAGAAAGGGGGACATGATCATCGGGAACGCGTGGTCATGCACTAACCACTAACCAGGAGGTGCAGAAGCTTTTAAGGCTTAATTTATCACAGCACTGCAAGTTGGAATAAGCTGTTTGCGAGTTGTTTCGTTTGCCATTTTATAGATATAATCAGACGGTATATCTGAATATTTTCGGCATAAAATCTAAATATGCTGATTGAAGGATCCGTGCGAAATGTGAACATAAAAAAGAAAACTGACGGTATATTGGGCAACGGATGCCATTTTGGAGGCAATCATCAACCAATCTGAAACTGTTCATGTAGCTGCTGCATTAGTTGAATTCCATATGCAAACATCAGGTATATTCTCTTCTCAGAGTTAAGAGAACCATTGGTGCAGCTTGTTGCATTGAGCTGCTGCACTCATCCTTGATTATATTAGAGCCGACCAGCGGAAAACTGAACTTGGTGCCACCACTATCAGAGCAATCAATACAGCCGTTACCCTCTCGGTAGTACTTTTAAAGCTAGCGAACCCCAATTAAGTGCTTGTATTCATTTTAATGTAAGGCACATTATCTGATATTCATCCAAGTTTGAACTTTTTTCATAAATTTCACGAAAGATTGCATTAGTTAGATTAATTTCGTAGATCTTTACCTATATATATATAATATATATATATATATATAATATTAAAGTGAGAAAGAAATCATTCATGCTTTCTGCCCCTAAAAATTTCGTACGTTGCCCTCCTCTAGCGCCTGTCTTGTGGACCCAACACGCAACTTGTGGATCCACATCAACGCACGCAAATTCAGACTAATTAATTTGACCGGGTTCAGTCAAATGAAACTAGTATTTTGACTAGTTTCCAAAATACTAGTTTCATTTGACTGAGCTGTTGTGCATGA
This sequence comes from Cenchrus fungigraminus, assembly GCA_036936925.1. NCBI lineage: Eukaryota > Viridiplantae > Streptophyta > Magnoliopsida > Poales > Poaceae > Cenchrus > Cenchrus fungigraminus. The sequence continues at coordinate 80,226,283 of CM072772.1, forward strand.
AATTGGAAATAAAGTAGTATTGAATATGCTCGGCACGTGGAGCAAACTAATAGAGAGTTCCAAAATACTAGTTTTGGAACCTTGTCAAAAAAAAATGGGAGACATAAGAAAACTCTCACCCAACAGATCCCCAAAAAGAAAATGGCCGGCAAGTTGCCATCTATCGGAATTTTTTCTTTCGCTGCATCCTATCTAGAGATGCAAGCGGGGCGGGTTTTGCCGCAAGCCCGTTGGACAAAACCGCGCCGCATACCCGCATTAGCCCGCGATCCTGCCCGCATAACTGAAGTGGCGCAACACGGGCAGCCCGCAAGCGCCGGCGGCGCCGCAAACCCGCGAGACAAAGGGGATCGTAGAGAGAGGTTCGAGGCTCCGAGCTGCCAATCGGGACTTCGGGAGGAAGGGGGTCACTTCTCCGCCATCCTCCTGCGTGCAGCATGCCGTGTGCCCATGGCGTCGCCGTCTTGCGCGCCGCCACCACCGGTCACCGACGGATCCAGCATTATCTACGGACTACGGTTCTACACTGCCTTCTTGTATCTTATCCCCTCTTGCTGCCGTCAGATTTCCCAGCCATAACAGAGCATGTGAGGAATCAGCAAACGGAAAGAGGATTTGAGCTAAATTGGGAACGATTCTATGCAACAGGAGAGGATTTGAACAAAGATTCAGACAACTCAGTAGCTGTTGAATTGAAAGAAGTAAATTCAGATACAAGTATCAGGTCCTGCGCCGTCAGGAAGACAGCTAGAACTACAGCTACTAGTTTAATCTAAAGTTCATAAGATTCGATACACGTTGATGCCAATTACAGAGAAAACCAGAGCTTAAAGCTTCATCTAATTTGCTGACACTGTCGGCGGATACTATTTTAGCTGATTGTCTGATAGACACCGCGCTTCATCTTGCCTGCCTGGCTTGCGGCAGCCACCGCTTCATGCGACTCGCGGCGTCAAGCGGGCTGCCGCAACGCCCGCAAAGATGTTGCGGCGAAACGCGGGCAGCCGCTTCGGCCCGCAACAAATCATGCGGCTTGTGCGGACACGGGGCGGGCAGCCGCAACCCGCCCCGCTTGCAACCGTAATCCTATCTCTCCTTTTTTTTTCCACCCACGGAATGGACACAGACTGCATGGATCGGTTAATTATATTGGGAAGTAAACAGAAACAGGGCTATATTTGGATCGATCAGGATATATAGCTACGATTTTGGGCATTGGAAAAATTTGGGCAAGAGATTCACTTTTGTTCCCCGAATTAGTGACCACTGGAAAGATATTTACTGAAGTTGCTAACCCCATATCTTGTTTTGATATGTGCACCATTTTGCCAATACTTGTCCTCTAAGTATCTCTGGACCTCTTTCAAACAAAACAGATGATATCAACTAAAGATTGAAACATGATGATGCATATCATCTGTTTTCCTTTTGATGTTAAAAAACCGCAAGCAGCAGTCAATTTTAGGTGCTATCCTAGTCAGCTTATCATCTAATGATGATCATGAAATCTTCAGTCCATTAGAGATTGACAAATTAAAATTGACAAACAAAGGCAGCTAGCTCGACAGTGACGTCAATGTGTCCCGATCGACCGAAGTTGCTGTTATGGACATGGAGGATGTCATGCTTGCTTATACTCTCTAATCATAAAAGCACACTAATGCTTGCTTTGGATAGATATAAACTGCTCGATCACTTTGTTCTCTACATCCCGTCAAAAGATTGCCAACAGTAGTGCAATCTTGCTCATTTAGCAAAAGAGATGATGCAATTCTGCGGCGAAAGTCCTCACCTCCTGCCGATCTCACCACCATAATTTTCTTATATATTTTTTAACACTCGTGTCCTGGAAGATCGAGTAAACTAATAATCTTAGTTGCTTTTGCAAGATCTTGCACATAGTTCTGGACTGTTTGCTCCACTTCTGACAAAATTCCTAGAAATTTCTTCGGTCATCTCCATGCATGAACATAGAACAGCGACACTTTATATTAGAAGCCTATCGATCTTATCTTGTAAAATAAAGCAAAGAGAAATAGGTAGTTGGAAAAATGGGAAGCGTTGACAAATGGATCTCGGCAGACAACTATTGCAAAGTGGAAGCATAAAGTGAATATAACATGTGTACTATGCAGCATGCATCCAGCAAAGGGGTATTGGTATAAACCTCCAATCACTATACATGAAAGAAACATCTTCTGTTAATAATGGAATAAATCGGACTTCTACTGCAATTTTGATTAATTAAATGAAACAAAAGGGCTGAACATAAGAATATTTTACTAATTATATGTGCCTCTCTTGTAATCTATCACATACATAATTCAAAAATTAATGCATATTCTAAATAATGCTTGTTATGCCCTTGTTATCCATATAATGTAATTCCAATTATGCCCCTGTGCCTCCATCCTTCCTGGCTTTCTGCCCCTCTCTTGCCGCACAGTTGCACACCCTCCTCCTAGTACCTGCCTCTAGGTTAGGGATGTACTACTATCGCTATTTAGACTTTATTAGAGAAATTTATAAATTACATAAGCGTACTCAATAACCACATAAATTTATTTAAAACTAAATCTAACCTTTGTATACACCATGGAAAATTGACTGGATAAAAATGATAAACCAAATTAAAATATTGCAATCAGCAGTTGTCCCTCGCAAAAAGGTAGATTAGTACATTGCATTTGTGTCTAAAGGCAAAGTTAGACTAAAGTGCCCTTTGGGCTTTAGCATACGAATCCCACTCCTTTCCACACATTTTCCCTGTGGCTGAGTAGACAAAATATTGAATGACGGCAAATTCACAGGGTCCTTCAGGAAACTGCTGTTGATGCTGAGCCAGCGGCTGTACAGGCTAGGGCTGAGGCCCAAATTGATTAAAATACGAATTGGGTAGAAGATAACCCTGGTCTACAAATAATCGCTTTTCTGACTTACGTGGTCTAGGTCCAATTCCAACGACGACAAAAAGGTGCACAATTGAGCCGTTATTTGGTTAGTAGGTGCTCCATGTCTTGCTATTAAGTAGAAATTCTAAAAGCACAAGCTAGGCTTGCAGCCGGGTCAAAGTTTTCTTCAGTAATAATAACATCCTGGAATGCTCCTGGTAATTGAAAACTACTACTAAACACCAGCATGAACACGTAAGCTCTGTATATGCACACATGTGCCTGCTGAGGGTGAACTAGAAGGACACTATACTAGAAAACTCCACATTCATCCGCAGCCTCAATACTGATTGGCTTTTGATCTGGTACCAATGTTAGCATTACTACGTACCGGCCGGGTCGTCTGACGGTTAGTTCTCGAAATGCCTCTCCTGAGCCCTCTCTAGTACCGCTTGGAGCCCCCACGACCATCTCTCTAGTCATCATATATATGTATTATAAATAGAAAAGAAATGCATACTTAACCACCACAGTTTTTGTAGCGCTAGCGCCCAGTCGAAATACAATGTCAGGATGCATAATGGTGCAAATGATATTCCCTTCTACGGACATTGAAATTTCTAACAGAATCCTGCAAGAATCCAACTGATCTAATTGCTCGACCTGAGACATTCGAGTTGTATTGTACTTTGAGAGACGAAGTGTAAAGAACAACTCATTGGATCCATGTACCTTTTTCCAACATAAAGCTTGATGTTAGGAATTTGATGAACCAACCTGTGTGTATGCAGTTAGGACAAAACAGGGCGTTAGTGTAAGGACCGGGGAGGGGGGCTCAAAGAGTAAAGGGAACCGGCGATAGCATGATGATGGTCACTTGATCAGAGAGCTTAGAGTGTAGCCGCAGATGCGGAGCACATCTGCGCCGCTAGTATACAATAATCCAGGCAAAGAGTCTTTGGAGAGAAAAAACCAGGCAAAGAAGGCTGAGGAACCAAGAACGTATCTCGTGCTACCGCGGGTTGGGGTACTCCCGTACTCCCAACCTGCAAATGCACCTCTAAAAGTGCATCAACAATTCATTCAAAAATATAAATGGATGCATCTTATTATCTTCTAGCATCATATAAAAAATGAAGATGAACAAAAATCTGTGCAATAGGAAAAAAAAAAGAGAAATCAGCATATCAACAGTAACGGGTGCGGGTCTAGAGATGAACAGGTGCAACCCGCACTATTGAAGTGCTGATTTCACTTTTTTGTATTTCCTTGCACATATTTTTGTTGCATCTCAAATTTTGTATGAACTTAGATGCTTGCATCATATATCTATCTATATTTTTATTTGAATTTTACATGTATATTTTCGTTAGTATTTTTTTTTGCGGGCGGGAGCATATGAAACGGTGGGAGTACAGGATATGCCCTCGCCTGTCTAGGTATAGCAGAGGAACATGTAGCCAGCACACTTTCGTGTCGATGTGCTGCTGACGCAAAGGGCTTAGTCGGCGCAACTTTCATGGTTGGAAAGTGGACAAGAAGTTGGGACCAGGGGAAAATGAGAAAATTGAATAACTACTAGAGTGCGCTCCTGCAGAGGAGGAATATCAGTTTGGGTGTCGATCGACTCGGTCTTACATGCATGAACGGGGAACTGTCGCGAAAATCGGCATATATGTGCAACTAGAGGCAAAAGAAAATTCGTGGCGGTACCAATTGCAATTGCAGATAAAAAGTTACCATTAGAAAATCTTCTATACTATAAAGATCGAGTTCTTTTGAAAATTTTTCTGACCCAATTCGGACTTGCCTTACCCCTCACACCGGACCCACCCGTCATATATTTAAGGATGGCTAGGGTGGAAGACTCAAAGAAATCGCAATTTGGAGAGCATTTCTACCAAAAACGAATTGTTTTTCTCACCCGACGCTCGCAAACCCGCGTATGGCCCACGCCCACCCACCCAAAAAAATTGAACTGATCGGTTCCAAGTGTCGTGTCCCGGTCTCATACAAAAAAAGGAATTGTAATCAGATGTTGGAGACGTAAAAGAAAACCCCAATGATACATCCATGTATCTGTCCTGGTCTCCAACGAGCTATTATAAAAATAGAACAGGATATGAAAGACGCCCTCGATCCATGCAATTCTTCCATGCTAGCTAATCCATCGATATGGCAGTTGACGGCTGTTAACTGCCAACTTTAGCCGTCAATATTCTCATGAAAATGGAGGTAAAGGCATTTTTTACACGTATTTTAGTTAAGAAATGTAGTTCCACTTGTCCTTGGAGATTATTTGATTGTAGGTAAATTAGCACAAGAAGGAGTGAGAAAGCACACCCTATGATCCAAGCATCTCAAGCTCAGCCAATGAGAGGCTGCCACATGGGAAGCACATGGATCCATGAGTTTATCAATCCAAGGAAACACACTCTCAAGCAAGTACATGGATCCATGGGCCCGCTCGTGAAGGAAACGTGACAGAAATCACCGGACGCACCTGTGTACCCACCAAGGGACCCACCTAGAAGCCACTGCAGGAAGTGAGCCCGAGGGGAACCGACCTAGGGTCGGCCGCACCCCTAGTGGGTCCCCTCATGCCCAGCTTCCACGTGTCGTCTCCTGGTTGGCTCCTTACAGTGGTGGACTGTGCGCCGGTGCTGCAAGAGGCCAGATCAGGGTGCCCACCTCCAAAATAAATAGAAGGGGAGGGGTCTACACATACACCACTTGTGATTCACCTCTCTCCCTTTAGTTTCTAAGGCTAGTGGATTAGGCTAGAGGAGCTCCAATTCAGGTTCCAAGTTTACTTGGGATCTAGGTGTGAACTCCATTGTATCTTTATTTCTTAGTATGACTTTGTTCTACTTCATTTATATAACTATTTCATATATGGTTGTGCTTGTATGTGTTCTTGGTTTGTTCATGTGTTCTGAGAGCCAGGTGTGGTTCGAGGACCGGTGGATGGTCGCTTCCTGGTGTGATGAGTGATTGACAACGTGGTGTGGACTGATTCTTGGCTAAGTATTGCAGGTGCAGGTTGCGGCTTGACTGGTGCAGGTGCAGGTGAAGAACAAGCGTGAAAGGTCGTTGCCGGTGAGGCCTCCAGGTGTGGAGAAGACAAGTAGGCTTGGTTCGAGGGACCCGGTGGCCAGCGGGGTCAAGTGCGGGCCGCATGGTGGCAAGAACGGCAAGATGAAGTCATGGACGGTTTCTTGGTTGAGCCTCAAAACCAAGGTCGAGCCGGGACTACGTGGGAGCCGAGTCATGAGTGGTGATTGGCGGAGGCTACACCTAGTTCGCGGGGTTTCTGGTGGTTCACCAGAAAACCACTGGGTTCCTTGGTTGATCCACAAAGCCAAGACCGAAGAACCGAAGACGGAGGTGCAGCAGCTCCAGACCGGTCTGACCGGTGGGTATGACCGGTCTGACCGGTGGGTACCGGTCTGACCGGTGAGGAGAACCGGTCTGACCGGTGTGCGACGACGCAGTCCGGAATCTTCGAAGCGGAGGACACGCGTCGGGATCGCAAGGCTTGCATCGAGGCTAAGCAAGTTTGCGGTCGCTGGGCATCCGTCCGATGGTGCGAAGACAAAGACTTCCAATTTCGCCCTCGAGGGGCATGTATCCCTAGTTAGCTAGTAAGGGTATTTTAGTCTTTCGGTTGCCTCCATATAACCCAAGGGGTGAGAGGATGGCAGCCATCTCTTGGAACCCTAGCTCATTTGGTTTTCCTATTTTCCTTCCTATTTTCTTAGGATTTTCGTAGGACTAGCTTGAGAGCTTCATGGTGAGATCTTGTGAGAGGGAAGGATGATCGGGCGGCAAGCTAGACCTTGTATGAACCTCTTTGGTATGTATAGATGATTCGGCATGGTTCCTCAAGGCTTGGATGTGTCTTTCCCGTTTCTCCTTTTTGGTGATTTTCGGAGCCCTTTCTTGGCGATTTTCTTGGAGCGATTTCGAGGCCTTTCTCTTTGGGATTTGATGGGGGATGTATGCATGAACCCTTCGTGGTTCTTTTCCCTTTGATTCCCCTTCCAAATCCGTGAGCAAAGGGGCTCGATTTTGGGGTTTTCGTGGCTCTAGGGTTAGAGGCGTTCTTGGTGGGATTTCTTCGATTCCTCTTGATTTGACAAGTTTTGGTGGACCAAATCTTGGCTATGGAGTACCCATGAGGTGTTCCTACTATCCCCAAAGTCTTGTGCAAAACCGTGGAGCGAATCGGGACATCGGGAGTTGGATTTGGAGGAGTTGACTCGCGGGCGCTGTTCTTCCCGAGCTGCCCAGGCACGACCGGTCTGACCGGTGCTCTTGACCGGTCTGACCGGTGCTAGCCCTTGGTGGGTTTTTGTCTCGGGGAACAGCCTTGTCCGTGTGGTTTTGTCCCGTGATCCTGCTGTTCAGTTCTTGGAGTGTTTGGAGTTGTTTTGCTAGGATTTGTGAGGGGTTCTTCTTCCTCACAGGTTGTGTTTCGTGGTGGTTTTTGTTCCAGGGCCTAGAGGATTCACTGAGGCTTCCTGGAACGTTTGCTGTGCGGCTGCTGTAGCCACCGGCCTGACCGGCTCTGTCCACCGGTCTGACCGGTGTCACCGGTCTGACCGGCGCAGGCCATCGGTCTGACCGGTGTAGCACAGGCAGCAAGCCGTGCAAGTTTCCGCTGTGTGTTTTGGTGAGTTTTAGCTAGGAAGGTTGAGTGTTGGTTCCTAGGACCAGTAGCACTCTAGTGGCTGCGTGGTCTTGACCAACTTGGGTAGTTGGGTCGGAGACGTGAGTTGGAAGCCGTGTTCGTCTTGTTGGAGTTCCCATCTCCTTCGAGAAGAATTTTTATCGGCTCCCATTCACTCCCCCCCTCTCTGGTTCGCCTAATCGGTCCTTCAATTGGTATCAGAGCCGGTTCGGGTCTTTATTGACTCTTACCAGTCTAAGATCCAAAGATGGCGTACCAGGAACGGGGTTCGGGTCCTCCGCACTTCGATGGGAAGAACTACCAGATGTGGCAAAGGCGGATGGCGGCGTTCCTCCGCGGAAAGGGGCAGATCCTTTGGGATGTCACGGTGAACACAGCTTATGTTCATCCGATGAACTTCCTTGCTCCAGGATCGAGGGATATGTTCGAAGCCAATAACAAGGCTGTCGACTACTTGTTTCGTGCCCTGTGTCCTCCTGAATTCGATCGGGTTCAGACAGAGGACTTAGCTTGTAGGATTTGGGAGCAGTTGAAGGATGCTCATGCTGGGAATGCTCAGGTTCAGGCTCGGATGTACGCGACTTACCGGAGAGAGTACGAGAACTTCACTCATCTCCCCGGCGAGTCCGTCGATGCCCTTTTCCAGCGATTTACGGTCGTTGTGAACAACATGAGAGCTAATGTGGACGTCCTCCCATACAATGATCATGATAGAGCCGTGAAGCTCTTGCACTCGTTGGATCGTACCGTATGGGACGGGAAGTTTGAGGCTATTGTTGAGTCTGAGAAGTATGACACCTTGACGGTGAACGAGCTGTTCTCGAAGCTCAAGTCGGCTGAGTTGGACCGTGGTATGACAGCCAAGATCGAGAGCCCGACTGATTCTCATAGTCTCGCTCTCGTTAGTGGCAAAGGAGCTAAGTCTAACGCTAACGCATCCTCCAGGATGTACTCTCTGTCTTCTTTGATGTCTTTGCCAGATGAGGAGTTCGACGTGCTTGGAGAGGACGAGCTGGCGTTGCTGACCAGGCGGTTCGAGAGGCTGCACGAGAACCGGGTGAACACGAGGAGGACAGCACGGACGTGCTTTCAGTGCGGCAAGCCAGGACACTTCGTTGCCGACTGCCCGGAGAAGACGGAGAACAAGGACGGCTACAAGGACGGCTACAGGCACCGATCGAGCAAGGATGGCAAGTACCGATCGAGGCGCGATCACAAGCACAAGAACAAGCACAAGGACGAGCGACGGTCGAGGAAGAAGGATGGCCGCGGCAGGAAGGCCCGAGCAATGGTCGGAGCGAGCGACGTCGACTCCAGCTCCGCCTACTCTTCCTCAAGCTCGAGTAGCAGTGAAGATGAAGGTGATCGGCGCAAGAACAAGAAGTCATCCAGGAACTTGAGCGGGTTGAGCTGCTTCGCGAGAGATGGCTTCTGCGGCATGGCCCGTAGCTCCGGCAGCAAGAAGAGCCACCAGAGTGACTCGGACTCTGACTCCGAGGATGAGGTATGTGATGAGCTCTCTTCTTTGCGCAAGGAGAATGATGAGTTGGTTGACTTGCTTGATAACCGCGATCACATGCTTAGAGAGGCCAAGAAGATGAGGAAAGAGCTTAGGGCCTCACTAGAAGATGCTAGGAACCGTGTGGCAGAGCTAGAAACCCAGAACCTAGATGCTAAGCTTGAGATTGATTCGCTTAAGGCTTCTCCTGTGGTTTCTGATGAGATTGATTGCTGTGATTGCTCTGTGTACCTAGCTGATCTTACTGCTCTTAAGGATAAGCATGCTTCTACTTGTGATGAACTAGATATGCTTAGGGTTGAAGTGGCTGAGCTTAAGTCTATACCTGCTTTGCTAGGTGCTTGCACTTCTTGCCCTGTTTTGCATGGAAAGATTGATGAGATGCATGCTTACACTGTTTCGCTTGAGGCTAAGTTGAAAGAGCCTATTCCCACTTCTTGCTCTACTTGTGAATTGCATGCGGTTAAGAATTTGGAGCTTGCACATTATGTTGATCGCCTGCAGGATGAAAATGATGAGCTGAGAAAATGTATGAGCTGGTTGTCGGGTCAGGAGCCTCAGCTCGGTATCATGATAGCGGCTTTCAAACGCTATGATGGTCAGGCACTTGGGGCTGACAAGCTTGGAGAGAACCGTGGTGAGAGAGCTGAGAGAGTTGGAGAGATTCCTATCCCACCACCAAACAGACACAAGAACAAGTTTGAGCCCAAGCCCAACCATCTCAGAAACAAACTTGACACTACTCCAGATCCACCCATATTCCCTCACCCAACAAATGATTTTCAGAAACCCGTGAAGTTTGTGAGCCCAAAGGGAGGTGAGGAAGGAGAGAAGAAGGGTGAGAAGCCGAGTGGGCAGCCCCAACCCAAGCCTAAGCCTAAGCCACAGCCCATAAAGTTCCATTGTGGGTATTGTGGGAGAGATGGTCACAAGGATGAGTTTTGCTTCAAGAGGAAGCGTGAGGAGAGAATGGCTAGAGAGTGGGCTAACAGGGACAGGTACCACCCCTCTAATGGTGTACCTGAGCCTCGTATGCAGATGCCCAGGGCCAAGGCGTTTGTGAGGACGGTTCCGGCTTGGGGAGACCGGAAGGCTGCAGGTGTTGCTGCTGGCCGAGCCACACCGGTCAGACCGGTGTACTACACCGGTCAGACCGGTGCAGGTCTGGGCAGACAGCGAGTCGGATTTCATGCTCGTGAGGATGCTCGGTTTGGTTCTGGAGGTCGTGGTTCTGGTGGTTGGTCTGGAAAGTTTGCAGGTGGTCAGTTTGCTAGGCGTTCTCCACCTCGTGCTCAATACGAGTGTGAGAAGAGTCGTAGCTTTGAGATGGAGCGGAGGTACGATCCACGGTTTCCCTTTCGTGGTTTTCGTCCTCCTCCAGCTAGAGAGGGTTGGTTCCCTCGTGGTGGTTACCGTGGTGGTGTTCGTGGTGGTAGCTTTGATAGGCGTGATGTTTTGGTTTGTGCTAACCCCACTTTGGAGCAAATGGCTCGGCACTGGTTTTACTCTTTTGGTACTAACCCCAGTGCTGAGTCGTTTGTTCACTCACGTGCTCGCTTTTGAATTTCAGGTGGGAGACTTGAAGAACATTTGGTTGATTGACTCCGGTTGCTCGAGGCATATGACCGGAGACAAGGGGTGGTTCTCAAGTCTCGTCCCGGTGGTGACAAAGAAGTACATCACCTTTGGGGACAATGGGCGAGGGCGTGTGCTGTCAGAAGGTGAGATTAAGGTAAGTGACAAGATCACTCTCAGGCGTGTTGCTCTTGTTCAATCGCTTGGATACAATTTGCTTTCTGTGTCCCAGTTGTTGGATGAGGGTTTTGAGGTGTTGTTTCGGCCTGGTGGTTCTCGGATTTTAGATTCTCGGGGGGATCTTGTTTGCATGGTCGTTCCCGAGGGTCAGGTGTTCCGAGCTGATTTTTCTCAGTCTTCTGGTGTGGAGCGTTGCTTCTTGGCTGGTTCTTCGAGTGAGTTGTGGAAGTGGCATAGGAAGTTGGGTCACTTGAGCTTTGACCTCTTGTCTCGCTTGAGTAAACTCAATTTGGTCCGAGGATTGCCACGATTGAGGTTTGAGAAAGAGTTGGTTTGTGCGCCGTGTAGGCATGCCAAGATGGTGGCCTCTTCTCACCCGCCTCTCACCGATGTGATGACTGAGCGTCCATGCGAGCTGCTCCATATGGACCTTGTTGGCCCAGCTCGTGTACGATCTGCGGGTGGGAAGTGGTATGTCCTTGTTGTGGTGGACGACTACTCTCGGTATGCGTGGGTATTCTTTCTTGAGGAGAAGGGGGAGACGTTTGGTTTTGTTCGAGATCTTGTCTTGAGGTTAAGAAACGAGAGGCACGGAGATGCCATACGAGCGATCCGCAGTGACAATGGCTCGGAATTCAAAAACTCTCGCTTCGAAACCTTTTGCCATGACTTGGGTCTTGAACATCAGTTTTCGAGTCCGTATACGCCTCCCCAGAATGGCGTGGTGGAAAGGAAAAACAGGACCTTGTGCGAGATGGCTCGGACGATGCTCGACGAGCATAGGACTCCGAGAAGGTTCTGGGCTGAGGCGGTCAATACCGCGTGCCATGTGTCGAACAGGATCTACCTCAGGGTTCACAAGAAGAAAACCTGTTACGAGTTGATGCACGGTCGCACACCCAAGGTGAGTCACTTCCATGTCTTTGGTTGTAAATGCTTCATTCTGAAGAAAGGGAAGAAGTTGGACAAGTTCGAGGCTAGGTCTGTCGATGGTATTTTCTTTGGTTATGCATCTCATTCTAGAGCATTTCGTGTGCTCAATCTTGAAACTAACCAAATCGTGGAGACTTGCGAGGTGACCTTCGACGAGACACAGCCACGTAGTCAGCTTGTTTTTGAGTGTGTAGGTGACGACGAACTTGGCAAGGAGATCTTTCAGGAGGAAGAGCATGAACATGGAGATGATGAAGATGGCGGTGTGAGGCCCGCGGCTGAACATGTACCTACTACTTCGACGACGATCGAGAATGGACCCTCTCCCACACCTACAATGACAAACCCAGATCAAGGCGAAGCTGCTGTTGAGGGGGAGGTAGCATCAAGGCGAGAACCTCCCCGACGAGTGCAAGTGGATCACCCAGCTTCGAGAATCATCGGCGACATGAATGAACGTACTACACGGTCGAGGGTTCGGAACAATTCTCATTTTGCTCATGCTGCTTTTGTTGCCACTTTTGAGCCCAAAGACATTGGACATGCGTTATCTGATCATAATTGGGTTAACTCGATGCATGAGGAGTTGGAGAATTTTGAGAGGAACCAAGTTTGGGTGTTGGTTGACCCTCCCCCAGGGTGTAAGCCGATTGGGACAAAATGGGTGTGGAAAAATAAAGAGGGAGAGAAAGGAGAAGTGGTGAGGAACAAGTCGAGACTTGTTGCTCAGGGGTACAGTCAGAAAGAGGGGATCGACTACGAGGAGACTTTCGCTCCTGTAGCTCGTTTGGAGGCGATCAGGATCCTTCTAGCCTTTTCCGTGGCTAAAGGGTTCAAGTTGTACCAGATGGATGTGAAGAGTGCTTTTCTGAACGGTGTTTTGGAGGAAGAGGTGTTTGTGAGGCAACCACCGGGGTTTGAGAGTGAGAAGTATCCTCACCGGGTATACAAGTTGAGGAAGGCGCTGTATGGGTTGAAGCAGGCGCCTAGAGCTTGGTATGGTAGGTTGAGGGGGTTCCTGTTTGAGAGAGGGTTTGAGATGGGGAAGGTCGACCAGACCTTGTTTCTCCTCAGGCAGGACAGAGATATCCTGATTGTGCAGGTATACGTGGATGATATTGTCTTTGGTGGCTCGTCTAACTCTCTTGTTGCAAGGTTTGCAGAAGACATGAGCAGGGAATTTGAGATGAGCATGATGGGCGAGTTGCAGTTCTTCCTCGGGCTACAAATCAAGCAATCAAAGGAAGGAACATTTGTGCACCAAGCTAAGTACACCAAGGACATTGTGAGGAAGTTCAAGATGGAGGACTCCAAGGCCATGGCGACGCCTATGAGTACGACTACAGTTCTTGATGCGGACGAGGAAGGTGAACACGTGGACCAGAAGGAGTACCGGAGCATGATCGGGTCACTCCTCTACTTGACGGCGACGAGGCCGGACATTCAATTCTCAGTGTGTCTGTGCGCTCGTTTTCAAGCTTCTCCGAGGACTTCGCATCGGCAAGCAGTCAAGCGCATTTTCAGGTATTTGCGACACACTCCCGACTTCGGCCTTTGGTACTCTGCGTCTTCTTCTTTGGCGCTTCATGGATTTTCAGACGCGGATTTTGCCGGGTGTCGGTTGGATAGGAAGTCCACTTCTGGGACTTGCCAGTTCTTGGGTTCTTCTTTGGTGTCTTGGTCTTCCCGCAAACAGTCGAGTGTTGCTCAATCCACTACCGAGGCAGAGTATGTGGCCGCAGCTAGTTGTTGCTCTCAGCTCCTTTGGATCACATACACCATGAGTGACTTTGGTGAGGAGTATACCCATGTCCCACTTCAATGTGATAGCACTAGTGCCATAAGCGTTGCAAAGAACCCAGTGCTCCATTCCAAAACCAAGCACATAGAAGTGAGGTATCATTTTCTGAGAGACAACGTAGAGAAAGGGAAGATAGCTTTGATCCATGTACCCACACATGAACAACTAGCCGATATTTTCACCAAACCCCTAGATCAAGCAACTTTCACTCGTTTGCGGGGGGAGCTTGGTGTTTGTTTGATTTCTTGAGTTGGCGTGTGGGAGCTCCTTTGTAGCATATGTATAGCTTTCCTTTGTGCATTTCTTGCATTTGGCATGGCATATGTAGCATGATGTATAGGCATCTTTGTATCTTAGGTTGCATGCATTTTGTATCATATGCATTGTTTAGGAAAGGCTTCTCTTATACACATTGTTCACCATGGAATGACATATATGTCTTTGTGAGCTAATTTGGTAAGCTATGGTTAGTTTGGCTTAGCTCTTGATAATCTTGGTTTGTATCCATGGTTGATGGCTATGTTTTTGAAAAATTTCATATATATGCTCTCTTGTGAGTAAATGCCTTTACATGATCTTGACATGTTTTAGTGGCTTGGCTATGCTTAATTTGTGGTTGGATAGCTTATTTTGATCATATGGGGCCAAAGGCTCATTTGCCATCATGAATGTTTAGCCCCCATGCTTCATCTTGTGGAGGGGCATAAGTTCCTTTTTGTCGCAAAGACATTTCATGTACCAATTAAAAATCTGAAAATGAAATGTAAATTGCTTGAAAAATGTGCTCCCATGTCATATGTGCTAATTTTAATTTGCTTTGGGTGCTAAATCGTTGCATGATGCCTACCAATGAGAAGTCTCATATATAGAAGTAGGCACATGGCTCGGTGGCTTTGACATGACATGAGGTGCTTGTGGGTGTTTATGATGGTCTTATGCTTAGAATGGTTGTCCTAGCATGAAGTTTGTGTGGCTTTGCCATTTTGACATGTTTTGCTCATGTTTAGGACTTTGCTCATGAGAGGGTGATTTTTCGCAAAATTGCTAAATTCTATCTTAGCTTCGCCCAATGGTTGTGAAACTTGGTGATCATGAAGTTTATGTCTTTACGAAGCTATAGAGTATCTAACTTGCTCGTTTGGACATGTGTAGCATCCTATGTTGAATTTTGTCTATTTGAGAAGCTCTAGGTTGCATTTTTTGCATTTTTGGCTTGATTCATGCATTGTCAACAAGGGGGAGAAGTTTGAGCATGTTTTGGCCTACTGAATGCATTTGGAAGGTTTTCAGGTGGTTTCGAGCTATTTTTGGGCTCTGTTGTGCACCGGTCTGACCGGTTGAGGTCACCGGTCTGACCGGTCAGAGTGCTGGTCCTGTTCACATGTTGCCCACCGGTCTGACCGGTGGTGTCGACCGGTCTGACCGGTCAGAGCTGAGCTGTTGCAGCTGCTCTGTTTTGTGAAGTGGTTCGCATGCATTTGTCCAGGGGGAGTTGCATCGGTTCAGGGGGAGCTTGCATGTGTGCAGGGGGAGCTCTTTGTGGTTTTCGAGCTTTGGTTTGATGGTTTGTGCTCTTTGCTTGAGCATGTTTTGTCTCGGATGTGTCGAGTCGTTGCCCTTGCCTAAGGGGTCCGAGACTTGTCTTCTTCAAGTGATCTTGCTCTTTGCCTTTTCTTTGGCTTTCGATCGCTTGTTGGAGTTTCTTTTAGTCGTTTCTTTTCTTTTCCTTTTCTCTTGGTTACCAAAACGTGTGTGTTGTCAATGCACTCATCAAGGGGGAGATTGAGAGCCAGGTGTGGTTCGAGGACCGGTGGATGGTCGCTTCCTGGTGTGATGAGTGATTGACAACGTGGTGTGGACGGATTCTTGGCTAAGTATTGCAGGTGCAGGTTGCGGCTTGACTGGTGCAGGTGCAGGTGAAGAACAAGCGTGAAAGGTCGTTGCCGGTGAGGCCTCCAGGTGTGGAGAAGACAAGTAGGCTTGGTTCGAGGGACCCGGTGGCCAGCGGGGTCAAGTGCGGGCCGCATGGTGGCAAGAACGGCAAGATGAAGTCATGGACGGTTTCTTGGTTGAGCCTCAAAACCAAGGTCGAGCCGGGACTACGTGGGAGCCGAGTCATGAGTGGTGATTGGCGGAGGCTACACCTAGTTCGCGGGGTTTCTGGTGGTTCACCAGAAAACCACTGGGTTCCTTGGTTGATCCACAAAGCCAAGACCGAAGAACCGAAGACGGAGGTGCAGCAGCTCCAGACCGGTCTGACCGGTGGGTATGACCGGTCTGACCGGTGGGTACCGGTCTGACCGGTGAGGAGAACCGGTCTGACCGGTGTGCGACGACGCAGTCCGGAATCTTCGAAGCGGAGGACACGCGTCGGGATCGCAAGGCTTGCATCGAGGCTAAGCAAGTTTGCGGTCGCTGGGCATCCGTCCGATGGTGCGAAGACAAAGACTTCCAATTTCGCCCTCGAGGGGCATGTATCCCTAGTTAGCTAGTAAGGGTATTTTAGTCTTTCGGTTGCCTCCATATAACCCAAGGGGTGAGAGGATGGCAGCCATCTCTTGGAACCCTAGCTCATTTGGTTTTCCTATTTTCCTTCCTATTTTCTTAGGATTTTCGTAGGACTAGCTTGAGAGCTTCATGGTGAGATCTTGTGAGAGGGAAGGATGATCGGGCGGCAAGCTAGACCTTGTATGAACCTCTTTGGTATGTATAGATGATTCGGCGTGGTTCCTCAAGGCTTGGATGTGTCTTTCCCGTTTCTCCTTTTTGGTGATTTTCGGAGCCCTTTCTTGGCGATTTTCTTGGAGCGATTTCGAGGCCTTTCTCTTTGGGATTTGATGGGGGATGTATGCATGAACCCTTCGTGGTTCTTTTCCCTTTGATTCCCCTTCCAAATCCGTGAGCAAAGGGGCTCGATTTTGGGGTTTTCGTGGCTCTAGGGTTAGAGGCGTTCTTGGTGGGATTTCTTCGATTCCTCTTGATTTGACAAGTTTTGGTGGACCAAATCTTGGCTATGGAGTACCCATGAGGTGTTCCTACTATCCCCAAAGTCTTGTGCAAAACCGTGGAGCGAATCGGGAGATCGGGAGTTGGATTTGGAGGAGTTGACTCGCGGGCGCTGTTCTTCCCGAGCTGCCCAGGCACGACCGGTCTGACCGGTGCTCTTGACCGGTCTGACCGGTGCTAGCCCTTGGTGGGTTTTTGTCTCGGGGAACAGCCTTGTCCGTGTGGTTTTGTCCCGTGATCCTGCTGTTCAGTTCTTGGAGTTGTTTTGCTAGGATTTGTGAGGGGTTCTTCTTCCTCACAGGTTGTGTTTCGTGGTGGTTTTTGTTCCAGGGCCTAGAGGATTCACTGAGGCTTCCTGGAACGTTTGCTGTGCGGCTGCTGTAGCCACCGGCCTGACCGGCTCTGTCCACCGGTCTGACCGGTGTCACCGGTCTGACCGGCGCAGGCCATCGGTCTGACCGGTGTAGCACAGGCAGCAAGCCGTGCAAGTTTCCGCTGTGTGTTTTGGTGAGTTTTGGCTAGGAAGGTTGAGTGTTGGTTCCTAGGACCAGTAGCACTCTAGTGGCTGCGTGGTCTTGACCAACTTGGGTAGTTGGGTCGGAGACGTGAGTTGGAACCCGTGTTCGTCTTGTTGGAGTTCCCATCTCCTTCGAGAAGAATTTTTATCGGCTCCCATTCACTCCCCCCCTCTCTGGTTCGCCTAATCGGTCCTTCATGTTCTTCACCTATTCATCATTTAGAGGCTCGTGTTCTTGATGAACACTACCTTTCGATCTAGTTGAAAGGGCACTTGAGCATGTTTCTAGTGTTTGTTCGTAGTTTAGAGGCTCGTGTTCTTCACAAACATGACCCTTTGATCTTGTTGATCAGACATAGAAAACATCATATCAGTACGTGTGCATAGCCTGGTTTCATCTAGTTAGTTTATGCTTTTGTGTTGCATGGAGTCAGTGTTTATGCTACGGTACTTGGTCTAAGTGGCCAGTTATCTGGTGGCTTCGGTCTGGGTCACATCAGCCCTGGGCAGCCCGGAGTCTAGCATCAATGCAGGCATGGTGCCTGGGTTGCTCTGCTTCATTAGATATGAGATGTTTCCCACGGTTTCACAGGGGTAGGCCGCGATAGTGACAGCCATTGGATCCCCAGTTCCCCCACGTTCGGATTAACTATAGAAGTCCGTAAAGGTCTAGCCGCCACAATGTGATTCTAAGCGGCCCGGGAGGTTATCTTCCCTTGTACCTGGGTGCTAAACCGGCTTATCCATGCAATGCACGAGTGTGACTAACTTGTCTTACTAACCTTGTACGTTTAGTACATTAGAACCTAGAGCTAACTCTTAGTCTAACTCCCTATGCCTAGTTATCTTGACGTGAATTCTGTGTGTGTGACACTGCCCTTATCATATACCTATCTTTACACTTGCATGTGAGAACTTGTTTCTTCCCCTACTCATGACTTATATTCATTGCAATAGAGTAATCTTGTTATCCACCATTGCCTTCCACAGATTCGATACCCTTGCAATACTCTCTTCCCTGGGAAATGCTACAACGGTATATCTGTGCGCATGCATATTCGTTTGTGATCATTAGGATTACTACTGGACATTTCGGGTGTCGTTGCTAGAAACACATAAACTAGCAACGTTGTTAAGAAATGCAAACAAGCATTTCTGGTGCCATCGCCGGGGAAGGCACATGATAAACATGATTACACTTTGCACATGTCTATAAGCATATTAGGATAGAACAATTCTCAATGCAGGTTAACCTTGATTTGTATTCTTTGTCTTTGGATGATGAAGACAGGTAGTGTATGACTGGCTTCAACTTACCGCCAAATTTCACTAAAGATCCAGAGTCACTTGTGAGGAAAGCTCGAGTTCATTTCGACTCTCCTCCTCATACTCATTCGAAAGTCGACCTAGCTTCCTTAGTGCCATCCATTCAACCGCTATGGCCCAGAAGACGCTCCATGAGTTTTCTGCTCCTTCTGCTGACAAGGTCCTTAAGGGCCCTAATGTGGAAGTGGGCAATGGAAGCTTTGAGATCAAGACGGGTCTCATTACGATGGTACAGGCCAGCCCATTCGATATGTGGCATGGCCAATGAGGATGCAAACGCCCATTTGCAACAGTTCCTAGAGCTGTGCAGCACTTACACCATAAGAGGAGTGAGTGAAGATGCTATTCGTCTTTGGCTGTTTACGTTTTCTCTACTCAGGAAGGTGAAGTAGTGGTTCAACTTGAATCGTGTGGAGATAAATACTTGGGACAAATGCTCTGCGGTGTTCCTCAAGAAGTTCTTCCTGTTCGGTAAAACCAATGCCCTTTGTGGGGGAATCACAAACTTTTACCAAACAGCATCGGAATCTATTCCAAGGGAATGGGAAAGGCTTCAAGAGTGCATCCTGGCCTGCCCTCACCATGGGATGGAAGATTGGCTCATTCTGCAAACTTTTATAATGGGCTGACTCTGACAGCCTGAGGTCATATTCATGCTGCTGCTGGAGGGGCTTTCTTCTCACTAACTATCAACGCTACAACCACATTAATTGAGAGATGGTTTGTAATCAAGGGTGGAGCGATGATCGGCTCCAACTACGTCAGAGGGGTACGCATACTGTTAAGGAAGTAGATATGTTGACCGCCAAAATGGATCTCCTGGTGAAAAGATTAAATGACTATACTCATGAGAAAACTGTCATGGCCACCACTACTCTACCCATGGATTCTCATATGACCTGTGAGGTTTGTGGCAACACTGGGCATTCCAGGAATTATTGCCCTGTTACCCAAGAGGATGTGATGTTCATGAATGGCAACAACAACAACGGTTATCGTCCACAGGGAGGTCAATCGTGGAATCAATACCCTTATTATCAACGAGGCAACCAAGGTAATTCTTTCAACCCAAACCAGCCTTCCTTGAGAGATCTTGCTTATGGGTAGGCTAAAGTTAATGACAATGTTATTAAGAAATTAGCCGCCTTTGATAAAACTTTGGAGAACCTCAACAACAAACTTTATGCTCTTTCTTCCACCTTGAAGAATCACCTGAGTTTCAACAAAATGCTTGAATCTCAATTAGCTCAGCTAGCTGCTTTGGTTCCCTCTACTAATGATGGGAAGATCCCGGGGCAACCCGTGTCTTCTTGTGAAAATGTTTGTGTTGTGTCCACTAGATGAGGTAAGCCATCCAGGTGGACAATTGCTCCTAAACCTGCAGAGAAGCCCATACACCAAATTCACGACCTATGGGAGGAATCAGTAGTGCTTCACAGGGAAGACCCTGGTTATCCAGCCATTCCATGAACTATCTATGAACACAGAATCAAGAATGCTCTTTGTGATCTTGGGGAAAGTGCGAATCTCAAGTCCAGGACAATGTTCGGGGAATTGGGATATCCGGCTCTTTCTCCTACTTTGATAATAGTGCAACTTGCTGACTCATCAACCCGACACCCGGAGGGAATTGTGGAGAATCTCTTTGTGAAAGTCAAGAATTCCTACGTCTTTGCAGATTTCATGGTTCTTATATGCAAGATGATGTGGGAATGCCGCTTATTCTTGGACGACCATTCCTTAGTGATGCCAAAGCCAGAACTAATGTGGGATTTGGAATAATCCGCTTCCACATCAAGGGGAAGAGTTTGACATTCATATTCCGGGCAAAAGAAGAGCAATGTTATATAGTGCACCCGGATGTTGAACAGCTTGGGGGAGGGACGGAGCCTTTACCCCATCAAAGCAACTTTCAATCACGCCAATAAAATCAAAGAAGACAAAGAAAGAATGGTGGAAGGTTGAGAAGGCGTCACCCTCTACTTCTCGAGAGTGGGATGCCGAGTGGTATTGACTGCAGAGAAGGGTCTTGCTCGTCGGACTATAAATGATGAGTCCTTTCTACCAAAAGCTTAAACTGGTATTATCTCGTATTTCCCTTCCCAAAATTTATTTGATTTTTCCACATGCATATTTGATTTTTCCAACATTGCATTTGCATGCTACATTTTTCTAGCCAATTTCCCTTTCGAATAAAATTTCTGAAAATAAATCCTGAGTTTGAAAATCCTTTGCAAAATCATTTGGGCAAATTTTCTGTGCAAACTTTGGCCAAAGCACCCAGGCATGACATCACGTAGCCGTTGGGGAGCTACCAGCCAAAGGGGGGTGAGAGGGCCCATAGGGGGGTCAGCCGCACCAGCCCCAACGGCTCTCAGGCACCACCAAAGCCAACGGCTAGTTACCATTGCCCTTGGTTGGAATCCGGCTGCTATGCCCCCTTTGCACTATAAATTGGACCCGAGAGGGGGTGCTCTTCACCCATTCATCCATATTCACCACACAATCTCTCTCTACTCCTGGCTCCCTTGGTTTTCTTGGATTTCTTGCTCAAGGATTGGAAGTAATATTACTCTTTCTAATTGTGTTGCTGCAAGCATTGACTATTGGTGGAAACAACTTGGTAAGCATTTCATTCGGTTACGCTAATCCATCACTAAGTTGTTTTTGTTGTCCATTTGTTGTGCAAGCATGAGTTGGGTTTCTAGCATTTACCGAAGGGTGACACGCTCCCGTTCGCGGGCTAGCACAAGCTCATCCATCCCCTCCAAGCCAGCACCAATCCCGTCGACAATGGACTACGAGGAAGAAGAGCAACAAGAGCAAGCCAAACCACAAGTCACGGAGGAGGTAATCAATGATGCCCCCTTCCTCGACTTGCAAGGCACTCAGGAGGAACAAGCCTATACTATCGTGAAGGATTGAGTCTTCAGCCACACACGTGGCTACGATCCGGATCTTCAGGAGAAAATAGGTATGGATTCTGAGTCACTTCCATTTGGCATGCTCTTGGTTGGGACAACTTTGCACTAGTTGACGAGTTGGGCTCTCGGCCCCTCACTATTCAGTTCCCTTGCTCTCTTGCCGAGGAGATGAATGGTATTAAGTTTCGATTTTTCGGGATTGCGTACCGGGTTTCTTGGAAAGATCTTAACCATCACCTGGGGTTCAAATCACGTTGTGTTGTCTCTCTCACAAAGGCTTGCCGCGGTTTTAATCAAGATGTTTTTTGGGGTGAAATTTCTAGTCAAGTTGTTAGTGGAAAGTTTGCACCTCGGTGCAACGATATCCAGAATCCGACTCTTAGATTGTGGCACAAATGGTTCGCCATGACTTTCTTTCCATGGGAGGATGTGCGAGTCGTGGGCATCGACGAGTTAATGATTCTATATGCCGTTGTCAATAAGATCAAGGTTTCCCCTATCAAGGCAATGATTCGGCAATGGTTATTTAATTTCAAGATGACGGGTCCTATTGAGTGTACATCCTTGGTCACTCGTATTGCTTCGAGGCTCGGATTCTAGAGGGGAACCCAGTTCTTTTCATTGTGACTCCTTGAGCTCTCGTTGATGAAGCATACTTGATGCAAGGACATATTCTCAAGAAATGCCCAAATGATTCCTTGTTTTTCTTCTTTTCGGGCTATATAAACAAAATTTCGTTACCTAACCCGGGATTTCGCTTGTATAATGCCCCGACATTGACCACTCCCCTTGTTACACAAGAGGAAGCCCGTCGTGTTAGTGTTTCTAGTAGGACTACCAAAAGCTCTTCGAGGAGGACAGCCGTGCCACAGCAGCAGCCACAGCTGCCACTTCAGCCACAACCACAACCTACTACCCCTTGTATGCCGGTAGATTGGACCCCTACTGGGTACATGCCTGGGGCTGCCCCCAGATATGCACCGGGTTGGGATCAGCCTTCCTACCAGCATGGAGCGAGTAGCTCGGCCTGGGCTAGCGCGAGCAATGACCAGTGGGTTACACCCACTAGTTCCAGCTCTGGTGGACCTCCCCCGACTTCGTCCTTCAGACGACACTCTTCGTCTTCCGCACGAGATGCTTATCTCGCGCAGCAGATCGGCGAGCTCTCCGTCCAAGTGACAGGTGTGGAGGAGTCACTGAACACGCACGTTGAGGCAAGTTGGCAGCAGTTGACTGGTTAGAGGATCGACATCATCCAACAGATGTAGCAGCAGCAACAGTAGATGGCAGAGCAGAGGGCTTGCTACGTGTGGAGAGGATATCACCCACCTCCACAGTAGTGAGCCTGAAGCTAGCTTGGGAGAGGACCCCCCCCCCCTCTGAGGTAACTTGTATCTTCCTTTGTTTTCAGAATCACCTATAATGAAAACCCATAAAAATCTGAAAAAAACTAAAAAAAAGACCAAAAATATTTGTTTGCTTTGTTTTGTTTCCATATGCATGGTAAGAATGCTTTGCTTGCATGGTTGAAATGATGAATAGTTTCTCTGTTTATCCTTAGCTTATGTCTTGCCTATAACTTAGTATCCTACCTAAGTTTTGAGTTTGTTGGATTGCATGATCGAAATTTGTGTGTAGCGAAAAGCATGATCCTTGCCTAGGTTGTTGTGAGATATGATATGGTAGAATAGAGTTGTATGATCTTGAACCAAATGATGCTTGATTTCCAGAGTTTTCTTTTGAAAAACTAAAAATGATGAGTTCCTCAATGATCAGCATTTCTCATCCAAGGCCATATGTAGATTCTAGCACATGTTAGCCTCCACATATGTTGCTTGTTCTCTCATTGAGCTTTGTCAAATTGTTGTGACCCTTAATTAGAAACTTGTCATTCTTCCATGATCAAGATCACGTACACAATCACGCTACACTTGTACACTGGAAGCTAAAACTCATCATTTCTATCTACCCACCATTGCATTCTTTCATCAAAATAAAGCTCTGCGCATTGTTATGATTCATCCCTCTCCAAATATCTCCAAAAGAGACAAGGGCTATGCTAAAAAAAGAGAAAGAAAATGCATGTTCAAAGGCATGGTGGAAAAAGAAGAAGAAGAAGAAGAAGAAGAAGAAGAAGAAGAAGAAGAAAAAGAGAGCTAGCCCAAGTCTCGAAAATTTTTAAAAGGAGAAAGGCATTGAATTATGCAACCAAGGAGTTCCACACTATAAATGATAATAACTAGTACCTATTCCGGGCTAGTGTCCACCTTACCATCCATTCCATCTCATACCAAGTATGGTAATATCTAGAACCCATTCCGGGCCTAGTATCCACCTTACCATACTCATCACCACCACACATGCACATCTTGATCAGGTTGTATGACTTCTTTCTTCCATGGCTCCGGTCTTTGACTTAGCAACATATGAGAGACAAGTATGCCACATTTCTCCCTACCTACAGCTCCACAAATAAGCCTATTAGGAGTAGGTTGTGAAGAAAGACAATTTGATGCCTTGGTGAGGAACTATACACATTTGAGCAATCTAAGAGTATCATTTGAGGAACTCCGATTTTCTTTTGAAAACTTGCAAAACCTCCGGATTGAAAGTTGGTCAAGGTATGAGTGATTAGTAATCTCTATATAATCGTTCTATCTCTTAACCGCCCAAGGCAAGTGAAGCTACATGCCCCATAATGCTCAAGCAAAGGTAAGATCAATGCTAACCTATTCAATTCTTGGTAGAGTACTTTGATGTATGCTTGCCATGAGTTAAGGATACAATGTTGTAGCAACTCCTGATCAACCAACCTAAGTCCTTAGTGTCTTGCTCAGGACGAGCAAGCGGTAAGATTGGGGGAGTTGTTGACGGCTGTTAAGTGCAAACTTTAGCCGTCAATATTCTCCTAAAACTAGAGGTAAAGGCATTTCTTACATATTTTAGTTAAGAATAATGTAGTTTCACTTGTCCTTGGAGATTATTTGATTGTAGGTAAATTTAGCACAAGAAGAAGTGAGAAAGCACACCCTATGATCCAAGCATCTCAAGCTCAACCAATGAGAGGCTGCCACATAGGAAGCACATGGATCCATGACTTCATCAATCCAAGGAAACACACTCTCAACCAATCACAAGCAAGTACATGGATCCATGGGCCCACTCGTGAAGGAAACGTGAAAAAAATCACAGGACGCACCTGTGTACCCACCAAGGGACCCACCTGGAAGCCGCTGGAGAAAGTGGGCCCCAAGGGGAACCGACCTAGGTTGGGCCGCACCCCTAGTGCGCCCCCTCGTGCCCAACTTCCACCTGTCGTCTCCTGGTTGGCTCCATAAGGCGGTGGATCCATGTGCTTCCTATGTGCCACCCGGCCGCCCACGCCGCGTCCACCCCAGGCCGCCCTCGCCTCGTCCGCCCCAGGAGGGTCCCGCCTCCAGCGCTGGCAGCACCCTCAAGCAGCTCGGATCCGGCCTCCCCCGCACCCCTGCCCCACCGGCGACCGCCCCACCCTCTGCCCGGTGCCACCTCCCCTGCTGTACTCTATCCAGGCCACCGAGGAGAAGAAGGAGGAGGAAGGGAAGGAGAGGGAGAAGGAGGAGGGGAAAAAGGGAAGGAGGGCAGGGGAGAAGAAGGAGGAGGAGATGGAGAAGGGGTAGGAGACAGCTGATGGGGAGAAGGAGGAAGGGAAGGAGAGCGCCGGAGAACAAGGAGGAGGAGAGGGAGGAGGCCGAGGGTGAACAGGGAGGAGGGGGGTGCTCCGGCCGTGCTCTCGACACCTTACTCCATCCGATCGGTGAGCAATCTCTCAACCTTTCTCGAATTTTTAGATCAAATTAGTATGAAGACCTATCATTTCGTTGTAGTTAGATGAAATGAGTATGAAATTAAGTTAAAATTCAAATGAGTATGAAATTTAGTTAAAATTAGTGATGCGTAAGTATGTTAGATTAAATTTGAGTATGATGACCTGTATGTTAGATTAAATTTGAGTATGATGACCTATATGTTTCTTATGCTCAAGTGGAAGGTCAAAGAATGGCAAAATATCCGAGTCAAATCACTACTTCATGTGTACAGCCATCGAGCTGTGGGAAGAAAAAACTTTTGTGGCCCAACCTTCGTGTCATGGCTTTTCTTGCAGGTTTTGGAAACCTCACCGTACGGGGAGGTGCTGCCAAAATTTTGAATAAACGCTAAGTATTGATCTAATTTTGCAGGAAAGCTCCCATTGCCGTCGATGAAGGAGTAGGAGGAGGCCACATTGTTGTTGCCTCGGAGGCCTCTTCGGGCTCTGTCTTGCCGCCCGCCCCGTCTAGTTGTCGAGTTACTAGGTGAGCATGTGCAAATGCCCCTTTTCCAATTCATGTACCTAGATCACGTAACCTAGTTAGGCGTCTCCCGTTCGAAAGAGATACGGTTGGAAATATGCATATGCTTGCATATCTATGACCGTATTTGTTTCGAATTGTCCATGTTTATTGGACAGCCTGAGGATGTGTAGATGGGTTTAGTTTTCATGGTCTGCTCCAATCTGGGACAGAGTTTCGGCATCGCCTTCCTGTTGTTCTCCGGGTACACAATCTCCTTTTCAGGATGTGTATTTGGAGAACAGCGGGGAGGTGCTGCCGAAATTCTGTCTCGGATAGGAGTAGAGCATGGAAACTAACCTCATCTACACATCCTCGGGTGGGTTTAGGACCTATCTTTACCTACCATAGCATGATAGACATCATGTAGAAGCAATCGATCTTATCAAATCTTCTAAGAGTTTTGTTACTTGCACCACCTTGTTATGTCTTTATATCACTGGTTAAAGGATGGATAACCGTGAGTGGATGTACACGGGCTGGAGGAATAAGCGTGACTTCTCCTCTGAATTCTGGCGCAACGTATGGGTATGAAGATCCATTTCTTTGTTGTTAAGCTCAATTCTGCATAATTTCTAATGAACTTGTTGTTTTTTCAGTCTCGGGCACATGGAGATAGTGAGTGCAGCGAGGTGATGGGATGGATCTTGTCCCACAAGGGCAAGGCGACCGCGTCCGAGACCACCTACAACCCCGACGACCCGCCGAAGGCGTATAGCAATCCCTCCATCCACTCCCGCATCAATGCATACACGGAGACGGGACGGCAGATCCATGGGCCAGAGTGGGATCCGATCCGTGCGCCGTTTGATGGAGAGGGCGGTCATGAGGATGGGTCATGGAAAGAAGCATGGACATTACTATATGGGCGACAGCATTTTGGACACGGCCACTACTCCCACTCTCGCGATGCTAAAAGCAAGGGACACGGGCAATGCCCTCCCATACTCCCACGGCCGGCCGCGGCACTGGCCCACGTGGAGCGACTTCAAGTTATTTCTGTTTTATTCATCGTTAATGAATTTCTACATATGTTTCCTTTTAATTGTAACACTTGGATGACCAATTGCAGACGGCCTTAACCGCGGTTGAGCTGCGTGTGGTCGACCAGCAGCAGCAAATGACCCAGCAACAACAGCTTTTTGCCGCACAACAGGTGCAGATGCAGCAGTGGGTGCCGTTGCAGCAGCAGATGATGGCCGAGCACATGCAAGCTTGCATGCTAGCTTTCCAGAATGGTCAACCGATGCCCTCGATGCCCGTGATGCCCCTGGTCATACTCCTTCCGACTCCGGGTGCAGCTCCTGAGACTCCTGTTGTGAGTTACTTGACATCTTTGTTCTTTCGTTTCAATAATTACAGACTTAGAGAACGTAGAGACTTAGACTCACTTAGAAACCTAGAGAAAGTAGAGACTTAGAGAACTTAGATTATAACTTAGAGAACTTGATTCTGGTCTCACATGTAATTTACTCTTTTTATTGAAAGAATCAATCGGCGGCTTCGAATAATCTACATGAGTCCCCAGGCATGTCACCGCCGATGGCCCCACAGCAGCTGTTCCCTCCTCCTCAGTGAGTCGCATGTTTATGTCATTTGAGTTTCTGAACTTTGTGGACTTTTGTCGATGAACTTAAATAATGCTTGTGGTTGAACTAGTGGACTTGTCGATGAACTTGGATGTACTTGTGGACTTGTCGATGAACTTGGATGTACTAGTGGATTTGTCGATGAGTAACTTGTGGATTTATCTATATGTGATGTCTGTGATGATTATTGTGATATATATGATGCCTGTGATGAATATTATGATATATATGATGCTTGTGATGAATATTATGGAATGCATATTATGCCAGTGATTTTTGGAGATTTTTATACGTGAAAAACAAAAAAAAGAAATTGCAAAGGTCACTTTGCCGTGCGTTTTTGGGTAGGCGCACAGCAAAGTGACCAGAACTGCAGGCCGGAATAGGAACTTTGCCGTGCGTTTATTGGGGCGCACGGCAAAGAAGCCTATCTTTGCCGTGCGTTTTTAGGGTGGCGCACGGCAAAGAGCCTATCTTTGCCGTGCGTTTTTAGAGTGGCGCACGGCAAAGAGCCTATCTTTGTCGTGCGTTTTTAGGCAGGCGCATGACAAAGGCCGTCTCACGCCGTTTGCGTCCGGCGCCGTCAGCTACTTTTCTTTGCCGTGCGCCTCCTCGTGACGCACGGCAAAGATATTTCACCGTGCGTTGTTAGAGAAGGCGCACGGTAATGCGACTTTACCGTGCAAAAATCTACCGTGCGCTCTTTGCCGTGCGCCCCGACAAAAAATGCACGGCAAAGACTTTGTCGTGCGTTCGCCCACGGCGCACGGCAAACCGCGGCTTTCCGGTAGTGTTCGTTCGGGTGCTTAGATAGAGCTTCGTTCGGGTGCTTAGATATCAGGTAGTACCTAGTACCAGGTCCACCAAACTGGTACTACCACCTGTAAATAACTATATTTAAGTATATTTTAGCGTTCCAGCATTCTCTTTCGGTGGGCTTCGTTATCGTTACGCATCAAAACAATAAAAAACAATTGAAGATTCCATCAGGAAGTCACCAACAGAACCCCTGTAAATGATAGCTCCCGGAGGGTTCTGATCGGCACCCCAGGTGGGTTCTTTCACACACGTCCCAGTCGGCGAACTTGTTCCGCACGGGCATCCGCCATTTTCCTTGCTCCAAAGGGCTTCCCACATGCATAATAAGCACGGCAACGGAACGGAGGAAGGCGGCAGAGGCAACCCAGTGCAAAGCCTCCAACTCCCAACAAGCTCGATCAGCTCCCATACCGGCAGGCAACGCCCCTCACACCACGTAAAGAAAAGAATTATCACCCAATGGAATTAGCTTAACCCGAAGCCCTCACCAACCTGCCACCCTAGCTGAATTTCCACAAGCCTTCCTCTGGCATGCACTTTGCGCATCTATAAATACCAGGCATCCTCCTACCATCCTCCCTCCCCCTTCCCTCCTCCCCTCACTCGATCACACCGGCCTGCTAGCTTCCTTCACCTCGCAATAATGGCATTCACATTGTTGTCGAGATCGTCGCCAAGGCTTGTGATCTGCGCCCTCCTCTCCATCTTTCTCTTCTCAGGTACTGTGCACATTCCTCCTCTGTGCTCTGAAACCGCGTCAGCGAACCAAAAACAGCACTGTCTGCCTAGATATAGTTAGTGCCTAAACGACTTCTTTTACCAAACCGGAGGTAGTATGCAGAGACCAAAGAGAATATATGCTTAATTTGTTATATATGTTCGATCGGAATGCGTGCAGAGGTCAGCGTGCTGCGGCGGGCGTTGGCACTGGGCATCAACTACGGGCAGGTGGCGAACAACCTGCCGTCTCCGCCCCAGGTGGTGCAGCTTCTCACGTCGCTGCGCATCAGCAAGGTCCGCATCTACGACGTGAACCCGCAGGTGCTGTCCGCGTTCGCGGGCACGGGGATCGAGCTCATCGTCACCGTCCCCGACGACTTCGTCCCGGGCATGGCCGCCAGCGCGTCGCAGGCGCTGCAGTGGGTGACCGCCGGCGTGCGGCCCTACTTCCCGGCGACGCGCGTGACGGGCATCGCGGTGGGCAACGAGGTGTTCACGGGCGACGACGAGCGGCTCAAGGCCAGCCTCGTGCCCGCCATGCGCAACCTGCACGCGGCGCTGGCGCAGCTGGGCATGGACGCGTACGTGCGCGTGTCGACGGCCAACTCCCTCGCCGTGCTCGCCACCTCGTACCCGCCGTCGCAGGGGGTCTTCACGCAGGACGCCGCCCCCTACATGGCCCAGCTGCTGCGCTTCCTCGCCGACACCAGTGCCCCCTTCTGGATCAATGCTTACCCCTACTTTGCCTACAAGGATGACCCGACAAAGTGCGCGCACTTCTTTGCTTCTCCTTCCTTGTGCTTTCGTCCCTTTTCTCTTCTGGATAAGCTCACTTCAATAACTCAATGCAAATTTGACCTCATCTCATCACACTTCCATCACATTTAAATACTTTGTTAATTTCTGCGAGCTAGAAACGTTGACATGGCAATGCACGCACGCAGGGTGTCCCTGGACTACGCGCTGTCGAACCCATACCACGTCGGCGCGGTGGACCCCTACACGCACCTGCAGTACACGAGCATGCTGTACGCGCAGGTGGACGCGGTGACCTTCGCGGCGGCGCGGCTGGGCTACGGCAACGTCCCCGTGCACGTGTCGGAGACGGGTTGGCCGTCCAAGGGCGACGCCAACGAGGCCGGCGCCACCATGGAGAACGCCCGCCAGTACAACCGCAACCTGCTCATGAGGCAGGTCAGCGGCGAGGGGACGCCGCTGCGACCCAAGCTCCGCCTCGAGGTCTACCTCTTCGCGCTCTTCAACGAGGACATGAAGCCCGGGCCGACGTCGGAGAGGAACTACGGGTTGTACCAGCCGGACATGAGCATGGTCTACAACGTCGGTCTCAACCAGCTGTCCACCACGACGTCGGCGGCGTCGCTCTCCCTCGCCACGTCGCCGGCCACCAGGACCGTGAGTACTAGTACTATCACTGCATCGCAAGTGCTTCGTTCTTGTAGTAGTTCTACTATATGTTTTGATTGCAAATTCCAACTCTAGTTAACACTTCTACATGAAACGACGATAGATTGTGAATGAGTGAAAGGCGGAGTGCTAAACAATAGCATCATTTCAGCTTGGAGCTCTAGCTAGAATTAATGTTGCAAATCATAAGTAAATTAATTGTATATCTGATTATTAGGCATCTTCGACAAAGATCACAAATTATAGGATCTTAAGCATTAATTTGACGTAAAATAGAAATTATGTTGACAAGACTACAAGAAGAGCCGTATAATCAAGCATCTAAATCAAGGTCATAAAGACGTACGACCTTGTCATACGGGCATTGCTTGTTTTTGTGCATAGCACCAGTCAATGTTTGCATGTAAAGCTAAGCTTTTCTCATAAATGCATTACATACATAGCAAAAGGAATGTATCTAGAAAAGTCAAAATCACAAGTATTATGAAACTAAGCACAACAGGGTCACCTCCTTTTCGGCCAGATCATTCACAGTGTTTTTTCCTTTATTTAAAGATTATAGCTATCCCCCCACCGGAAAATGTCACCCAAGAGACCACATGGGTGTGCACTACACATGTGAAGCAGCGTTGGACCAAGCTGGAATTGTTTTCTGCAATCAGAGCCCCAACATACAATCCATAGTGGTCCATCGCCGATATATGCACGGCGCATATCACTTGCAGTGTCCCTATCACCACCACACAAAAAAATGAACCACTTGATCGATCCGACCGATTGATCGATCCTTTCCACACGCATCCAAGATGCAACTTTGCAACCAAAGAAAGAAATTAAGTCAGAGAGAGCATGCAGCCTAGAGGTAGTGTCTTAGGCAGCAGTTTATCATTGACCTTGCCGCACAGTTATTCCTTGCCCCTGTTTTCACTCAAAGCGCACGATGCATGGTATCAAAACCTACAAGATGGACCATCAACAGATTGCACCATCATATTGTGTGATACCATATCCAGTGACAAAGGTAGCATAGCTTATAAAGATACCATATCCAGTGACAGGAAAAATGGCCTTTTACACATGGTGGTGTTCACACCATATCTTCTTGGAACTTGGGGGAGGGGGAATTGAAATGTTACCTAACTTGCAGGAGTCAAATTGTAAGGCCTTACTATGTTCTATTAAAAATGTGATCATGGAGAAGCTAGCAAAGATTTCTAAATATTCCTTGCGCATTTGCGCACACAAGAATAATCCTGTGGTGTGCACTTTTCGCACAGTTTAGAATCTTGAGGGGCAAACTTTCATGATTGAGCATTCGGCGTTAGGTGTCAATGGGATTCTTCCAGCGAAAGACGTTCTATATGGTGGAGCGAAATAAATATTGATAATAAACTATATATATAGGAAATCACCGTAAGTAACGATAATATTTTAGACCAACGTAGATACGAGGCATTATTCTCCAATGATAGATTCGGGACACTGGAGTTTGATTATGGAAATGCTTCTATATATGCACAGTCCTGTCTCTGTAGATTCCAGTAATCAATAAAGAGAAACAATGAATGGAAATGGAAGATTTACAGCATTTAGAAAAAAGAGAGATTTATGGATAATCTATAATATTACAATATATACTGTTTGTTTATGAATAACTAGCTACAATGCTACATATCTAACATTGTGTCTTTTATTTGACACGCAGGATGTTAGGAAGGACTTCGGCAGCCTGTGTCTCGTCACATCTCTGGCCGTCCTGCTTATCACCCGAGCTTTGCTATTGTGATAGCAAAAGCACCCAATAGCGGCCGACTGCGAGGCCAGCAAAATGGCCTTGCTTTTGTGGACCAAAAGCCTACACGACCAAAGGGGAGATGCACCATTCCAAGGTATGGCCCCCTCCTGCCATGATCTTATGACCTTGCATGACACAACCTTGCATTGGCGCCCCTGCCCAACCTCCTTTAATCTCCAGCTTTATATCACCTAGCCCCAACCATGAAGCAAAGAAAGGCCTCTCCTTTCCTAGCACCTTTTCACATGCCATACCCATGGGACACCCAAAAACCATGTCACAAAGAAAAAGGCGCCTCCTATGTTGTAAGATCAATCACACAATATAGGACAACCGATCTAAACACAACTTTATTTGTGGCACACTTCGCAATGTTGCATACAACTACTTAACTGCAAGGGGGGATCCTCTTTTGCCATTGTGCAGAGGAAAAGCTGGGAGCGGCGATGTGGAAGGCACTATCTTGAGGACACGGCAACAGCGTGTAAATACGAGGCGAGGGCACGGCACCACAGCGACGCCATTTTCGGGCGCAGCAGCAACTTTATTCTTTGCATTGGTTTCTTACAGAGAAGGAACGGGAAATCACAAGATTTATATGTCATGGAAGAGACGGCGATGGAGGGAAAGGGTGGTCTCTGCGTCTCTTTCAGAGGGTGGCTTTGTTCTCTCTGCCTTGCCCAACAGCGGGTTAGGCCATTGCTGATGCGAATTTATGTGTACATATCATTGATTCGTTTATTTATTGGTAACTCCAATTAGTTTATCATTCTTACCTGGGTGACCGGTGGAGATTAGGGCTATATGTGCTCTGTGATGTAAATAAATGGAAACTCAAGGCATGCGTTGCCTTACAGTAATAATCAGTTAAAATTATAATGAAATTATTCTTTCTATGAATGAAAAAAATTTAGTTCGGATGCAAGTTTTTTTTTTCTGAAGTTTAGTTGTAGTTTCTTCAGGTTGAATACAAGTGGAGCATTGATCAGGTTAGATATTTGATAATAACCATGCAACCTTAGGCTTAAAGAGATACTTCAATACTCAAGTGTGTATATAGACTGAGTGTTTAGTTACCTGCGCAATTAACAATACAATAATTCTCCACGAGATGGCTAACAAAAACCTTAAGCCCGATATGGACCCCAAACAAGTGAAACAACCACAATATTTTAAGGGGGTGAAAAATTGCCAGCCTTAGGCCTCGAAAGCCGAAAGGCAGCACAGGATACTCACACAATTTAGGTTCCTAAGCTATCACTGCAGCCTAGCATAAAAAGCATGCCAATCCCGTTACCAGCTGATTACAACCATATAAAACTAATTAAGTATACAATATTAATTAATCATAACGGACACCCAGCTCCTATACCTAATGAATATAGTATATCAGAATGATTGGCTGCTCAATCCTCACTGATACACCCAGTTTCACTGTGGGCAGACTAGGAAGTAAAAAACAGACAAAAGAGCAAAAACATTCTCATACAACTATACAACATGAGTAGGTGAAGTATTTATGATCAGGAATCGTCTATGCAAATGTTTGCCCCCAACTTTTATTGCATATTATCATTACAAGGTGGCATGTTATTGCAGCTAAAAGGGGCCTTAAGTAGATTCCACAGAACATAGGATGCCTCGTATTCACAAAAAAGTCCACACTCCAGGAACCAAAAACACACCAACTGAAGGTACTAAACTCATATGAAAACCATGGTTTTCATGAGCTCAAGAGCCCTCCCCTGGCCAAAGAGTTTATCCACTATGGCAAGTGAGAATTCCATTGAAGTGCCTGGACCTTGGCTTGTGATCAAGTTGCCGTCAACTACAACTCTGTTCTTGCACTCGCTTTGGTCTGCAAGTTTGTTCCACATAGCAGGATAGGAAGTAGCCTTCTTTCCCTGGAACAATCAGGAAGTGTCAAGTCCTGAAAATATTTCTCAACATTTTATCTGCTAGGATAGTAGGGTTCATGTGTCTCGTGCTATACCTTTAGGAGGCCATGTGGTTCAAGTGCAATTGCAGGAGAGGCACATATAGCGCCATACAATTTGTTTGCTTCAGCTTGCTTCTTGATCAGATCCATCAGTTTATCAGATTTTGCATAAGCTTCAGCACCACCCAGGTGTCATTAACTCCTGGGGTGGTTAGTTGTTAAGGCGAGTGGGCCGGGGCGAGTAGTTAGGTGTCACTAGCATGCAGGTATTGTAGCATCACCCTAGATTAGGGTGTAGGAAGAGTCACCTCTATTTAATAGAGGCCCTTGTATCCAATTAGGTCAAGGAAGAAGTAGAGGATTAATCTCAGAGCCTCCAGTGTAAGGGCGAGATCCCGCCTACCCCCTTCCCTATCTAAATACTTGGTATCAGACGAGGGGTGACTCTGGTATCATTAGTAATATGAGTTGCAACGATACAAGACAGTAAATCACCTTCCACTTAGAAAAGACATGCATGGGGATCATAGTAATTTACTGCACTTCAGTTGCTGGAACTGGAAGTGGACACTGATATAATTTTTTTCAGGGCTAGTATGAATAATCTTTAATAATGCCCAAAATTCATGAATACGTAATTACTGGGTACTCCATAAGTCCTCAAAAATTCTCTGCTTCCCCACCATATCGTAAATCCCAGGAAGGGTGACAAAATCTGTGAAAAATTTTCTTGGAAGGAAAAACAAGTTACAACTTAATTCATTTTTACTCATACTACATGAATGAAAACTGGTGATCGAGCTTAACTAAGAAAGACACAATGAATTTGTTGCACTGTTGCATATATACTACCCTACTATCATACTCTGGTAATTGAAGAACTTTGTTTTCTCCAGGTTCAGTACAACAACACCCTTTGGTGGTCTAGAAACTTATTTTCTCTTGTACTGTGCAACCATGTGCTGCTGTACCACAAAGATGCAAGTCCTCAAAAAAAAAAATACTACTTATATTAGTTATCTGGGTTCACCAGGAAAGAGGAATCACAATAACTGTACATAGCATGAAACACAAGCAAATGAATGCTAAATCAAAGAAATTGGTCACAAGTACATGCTTACATTAGGTGTTTCACCAACATTCCAGCTAGTTGAATTCAGCTCCTTCATAGAGAACTCCACACCATGCTGAGGGCGCATAACCTGAAAGGAGGTAATCACTTAGTCAAAGAGTAGCCAACAGCATCAAAAATAGACAAAAAGAAAAATGAAAGGGGATAAAAATGCAGGAAGTCAAAAACAAACAAACCACCACCAAGAACAAAACCTTGTAGTCCCAATAGGGATAGGTTATCATAAATGTTAAGGATGTAATAGATAGGGTACAAAACCATAGCATTTTACTAAAACCTCTCTAGAACTCTCAACCAGTTTCAGCTAGCATGTCTGCATGTGGATTGCAAAGTTTTTCCCTGTCCCCAAAATGGCAACAAATTTCCACAGAATGTTTACATAGTTTAGCATAGAACTAACAGTATGGAGAACTTTCCGAGGGCGTGTGCAAGATGGCGTATACATGGTCGTAATGCTCTTACTATTAAGGAATTGGCATGCAAAGCATGCAGAATGATACTGATCAAGGTACTAAACGTTTGATATTAGAAATTGATTATCAGGTGTTGACCGGTCTGTGAGGAAATCTGGAGGGCCAACATTCTGAAGTGTCTCCTGTTCTCAAGAATATGAATGAGCTTAACAGAAGGTATACACATTTTGATTTCCTATTTTACTACTTTACTAGTCAATCTTGTAATAGTGTGGCATACAAGTGTGCAAAGCAGATCTCTTGTATATGATGTGGGGTGAGTGACTGAATGAAGCACTCTCATAGTCTCAGCAGTACGTGATGAATGAACAACAAATGTAATCCTGCTGTTGTTAATTAATGGAAACTCTTTCTCAAGAAAATAGTATAGAGAATTTTATGTTGCATCCTTAGTAGCCATGTTCCCGTTCCCGTCCCCGGAACCGGAACGTTCCCGGAACGAGGAACAACACTTACGAAGGATTTTTACACTTAATTGTCCCCGGAACGTTCGCGTTCCCGGTCCGGAACGAAGGAACGTGGAACGAGGAACGTGGCCACGTTCCACGTTCCCGGCTTCTAAGGTTGCAGCATGACCCATCCCAAGATATCAGATAAAAGTGGGCACTGCCCGGTTGCTAGGACAAAAGTCACCTGGCCACCTGAGTTGGGAGGTCTGGGCATTTCTAGCCTGCAACAGTTGGGATGGACCCTCAGAATGAGGTGGCTCTGGCTGCAGAAAACAGAACCAGATAAACCATGGGCAACCTTCCCCATCAAAGTTCATTCCTTGGTTATGGCATTGTTCTCTGTGCTAGTGCCTTCAGCAGTTGGGAATGGAAAAAAATACTTATTTCTGGACTGATAGATGGCTACATGGTCAGAAATTAGACCACCACACCTATGGTTATCTAGCAGTGCAAGGGAAAGAACAGTTCATGAGACTCCCACTGATTTGAGATGGGTTTCTGATATAAGAGGGGCACTGTAGCTGTCCTAACTGAACACTTGGTTTATGGGATCTTTCAGGTGTGGTGTTGCAGCCAGAAATTGAGGATCTACACCTATGGAAATTCTCGGCCTCAGGAAAGTACTCAAGAAAGTCTGCTTACGAAACTTTAATCATTGGGGCAACTCACTTCAGACCTTGGGAAAGGATTTGGAAAAGTTGGGCTCCTGGCAGGTGCAATTCTTTGTGGCTGGTTGCACATAATAGATGATGGACAGCTGATTGACTTGGTAAGAGGGGGCTGCCACATCCTGAGAGCACTGTCCCCTTCGTGACCAAGCCAAGGAAACGATCAATCATTTGCTTGTATCATGCTTCTTCACCCGACAAGTTTGGTTCTAGTTGCTGCAGAGAGTAGACTTGCAGATTCTAACTCCACAGCCTGAAGAAACCTCCTTTGACGATTTATGGCAAAGCGTATGTCAAGGGCGTCAACGCCCAAGACGGCGGCGCCCCGGCTACGGAGCTCGTAGCCGGAGGAGCGGGTAGACGCGGCGGAGCTCTGGCTCCTGCGCGCAATTGTGAGCAGGGGGGGAGACTAGAAGGAGAAAGGGGAATAGAGAAGTAGGTTAATCTTGCTTAACCAAATCCATCCTGATACAATTGATTATATAGGCCGTGGCCTCTAATCTAACTAATCCAGCTAACAAACCAATCTAATCTCAACTGAAAATCCCTATCTCTATTCCTTAGCCACGAATTGGCGTCGGCTGTTGGTCCTCTGCCGTGCCAGCCTTGGCCCGGCGGCTGTAGTGGTGCCGGCCCCACATGACAGTAAGCAAGAGAGTAGCTGGTCAGGTCAAAAAGGGGCTAAATTCCATCATTGTAGGGAATGTAAGTAGTAAGTCTAGCAGCTTAGGTATTGTTAGTAGTTTTTATTCCTATTTACCCCCTATGATTAGCCACCATGTTACCCCTTGGTGGCAGCCTATATATGTACCCCAAAGACCCCCTCCTTTCAGGGTGTGGTGAATGGAATAGATCCTTGTGGGCTAAGAGGGGCTGATTGGAGTTCCAACTGTGCTAAGAGAGGAGTTGCATGTGGAGTATGGCCAGGGCTCGAGGAATTTCTCATCTCCTATCCCCAGTATCCTTGAAAGATTAGTTGGTGCTTTTGGTCGATGTCAGGTCAGGTTTCATTAGTCAAAAGGTGATTGTATATGTGTGACTACGGGACTGCACAGGTTCCCTAAACTTGTAGGTTACCCTGGCTTTCTAAACCACTTTTCTTCTTAATATATTGATACACAGCTCTCCTACGTGTTCAAGAAAAAAAATCAGATAAAACTAACAAGTGTGAGTTGCATGAAAATCCATGAAAGATTATTCATCCTGAATATTTCAATGAGACAAGACAAATCTTTTTTCCAAAAATTCAGCAGGATAAACCAGGTGGTAAAAAGGATGTTCCAACTCTATCTGAACTAGTAGAAGTACAAAACAACTAGGCAGTATTATGATTCTAAATGAAAACAAGTGAAATAATTCATGGAAGGTAACAATTATAGCACTGAAAAATGCCTAATAGACACAATTAATATGTGAATTTTCAGCAATATAAAGAACTAAAGACTATGCAATGGACAAAACAAATTCCTGACAAATACGCAATGTTGAAAGCAATTCCTACCATCGGCCCAGCAACTTCTTCGGCCTTTTCCTTCCCATATAGTTGCTCAACCAAAACAACAGAATATTCCATGGCCGTTCCTGGCCCACGGCTGGTCACACACTTCCCATCAATCTGCACCCTTGATTCCACAGCATGCACTTCTGAAGGAAGCTTATCCATGAATGAAGGATAGCATGTTGCCTGTCGCAAAAGTTAAAATAAATTTCAACTAAATAGGTGTCGACACTATGTATCACAACACTGAGAAAAGGAAGAAAATGTTACCTTTAAGCCATTGAGCAAACCCCAAGTTCCAAGAGCCATGGCTGGTGCAGCACATATTGCAGCATAAAGTTTGCCCTTCTCTACTTGTTTTTTGACCATATTCTCCAAAAGTTTGCAGTCTCTAAAAGTGGATGATCCAGGCATCCCTCCCTGCATAAAGACAGCCCAAATAGCCCCAAAAATCAATATTATAGTGTTTGGATGAGAGGGTTTTAGGAACTTCTAGGATTTCATTTATCATACAGGTTTGGACCCAAATATGCCCCCTGGACAAGCAAGAATTTAATTGGAAAAGTACCATGAATTTCAATAGCTACAATTGCATGAAGAGAGGGAAAGATACGATATAAAATTATAGATGTCGAGTGCCAGGCATGTACAACCATAGTTTTGTAGGTACTGTGCATGAAGGTTGATGAGAAATGATAGGAGACAGAACAAGTTCTGTTTAAAACCAAATATACATTTTCTAGAGATGGAATTTCATTAAACAACACATAAGGTATGGATCTTTTTAAATTGGATATAAATCATTGGTAAATTAGATAAAAAATCTGCAGTAAAATAAGATGCAACAATGAACCAATACATCTTATTAGCAAGATTGACTCTCTCCCTATCCTCTTAGATAAGGACAAGACTTCTATATGTGTATTAGAATACGGTATTCATCAGTTACTCATCTTTTTGCATTCAGATGATGCAGATCATCCTTCCAACTTAGGAGATCTGTTTCACTGCTTCCGTTTTTCTCTTCTAGTTTAGCCTAGCAAACTTGTCACATATTTCATCCACAGGTACATGACCATTAGATTTGGCAATAAATCAAGGTATTCTCAGGCTGATCATTCTTAGCACAGAGCACAAGTGACCAATATAATAAATAACATAACCAAGGATAACAGACTTAAAACTGAAACCACAAGTGGTGTCATGGCTGTCCTCCCAATAAATATTCACAGGAGACCAACAGTAGACAATCAGGTTCAATACACACACTTAAAGAATGTAGTGAATAATGAAGAATTCCCCTTTTAGCTACGAGGGCAAGAAGAAGAACAGAATTCAAATCTGTTTGTGTTTATTTTAATTAATACATTTAGTGAAGACAAGGATACTATGAATTCATTTACAGCCAAGATTGCAACCCTTTACTACTTTCTACTCCCTCCGTCCCAAATTACTACTCCCTTCATTTCCAATTACTTGTCGTTTTGTCTTTCCTAGATACATTTCTTTTGCTATGCACCTAGATATATATTTATGCCTAGATACATTCCAAACTAGAAAAGCCAAAACGACAAGTAATTTGGGACGGAGGGAGTAGTTCATTTGGCTTTTTCTAGATACATTC
The DNA here is from genome assembly GCA_036936925.1 of Cenchrus fungigraminus. Taxonomy (NCBI): domain Eukaryota; kingdom Viridiplantae; phylum Streptophyta; class Magnoliopsida; order Poales; family Poaceae; genus Cenchrus; species Cenchrus fungigraminus. The sequence goes on from CM072772.1 coordinate 80,266,149, forward strand.
CTTTTGTTATGCACCTAGATATATATACGTATGTCTAGATAAGTAACAAACATAACAAAAGGAATGTATCTAGAAAAACCAAAATGACTAGTATTTTTGGGACAGAGGGAGTATCAAAAAGAAACACTACTTGCCAGTATCTAATTTTGCTCTATTACAGCTGAGTCAAATTCATTACAGCTAGGGCTTGTTCGTTTCCATCAGATTCAATCCGGTCGGAAATAATAGATATATCAAGAAAATCACGATAGAGACTCAGATTTATTCCAGATCAAGAACTAATTTACTCATCATGATAGGTAGAACAGCCGGATTGATTCCACACCTCTTGACTAATGGATTAATTCCGAGTCTCTTGGTGTACCTACCACGAGTAAATTAATTTTTGACTCGGAATAAATCCGGATCTCTTATAGTAGAGATCATGATTTTCTTGTTACATTTATCAATCCCGGCGGAATCCATTCCGATGCAAACAGATGAGGCCTAAGTCGAATTATGCTCTGTTCAGGTGTTGTTCTGAATAGACACACATGGTCCGAGAACCTACAAGGCAAAAATGTCACTCACAGGCAGGGAGATGAGGTCGAATTCGGCATCAGCGATGTCGGTGAGAAGCACGTCGGTAGCGAGCTTGACGCCCCACGCCGCCGCGACGGTCGCTGACCGCGGCTCGACGGAGGCGACGGCGACGTCGGCCCCCGCGCGCCGGAGCACGTCGATGGTGATGACCGCCTCCATGGGCTCCGTCCCATTCGCAACCGGGACTAGCACCTGCGAGTAATCCAACCGTTCCCCCCGCCACGAGTCAGTCAGGACTCACGAAGGAGGCAAAGAGGTGGGGGAGAGAGGGGAGCTTGCCTTCTTGGGGGCGGGGGCCGACGCCATGGCTTGGCGAGACGAAGACGAGGACGCAAGCGAACGGGTTAGGGTTTGGAGGCGGCGGACGAGGGGGAGTGCGGAATGGTGGGAGCCGGTGGAGAGGGCGCGTGGGGTTTTGGGGAGGCGGGGGAGGGCGGAGGCGAGGGCGAGAGGCCGCGTGGCCATTTCCTTCGGGCTTCGGCAGTGCCTCACTGCCTCTTGTTGCTTCGTTATTCCTAACCGCCTAATCCTAGCTGTCGCGGTGATGTTCAGAAGCGCGGACACCTGGGGCGTGTTTGATATGGGTCATTTTAGGTGACCCGAGCTCTCCAGGTGCAACTCTCGGTGTTTGATTTCGATTTACTGTTCCCCAGCCCGTCTCTCGTGATGCAAATTTCCTTCTCTCTCCTGGCTCCCGGGAAACGCTCTCGAGTTTCGTTTTCTGGGAGCCAGGCTCGCTCCATTCTCGCGCGGTGCTCCTTCGTGCATCCCGTCACCTCCATGGTCTGGATCTCACCTCCCGTTTGCCTTCCCGCTCTGGCGCGCAATCCCCGGCCGCGTCACCTCCATGGTCTATTGCCGCCTCCCTCTCCTTCAACGGCGGCCTCGTCCTCACCGACCGCGCAGCCAACAAGGTACTCTGGTCCACCGCTGCCACCTCTGCCCATCGGTGGCCGTTCGCCCGGGCTTCGCCTTCTCACCGACCGCGCATGGTGAACCTCAAGATCCAGAGCACCGGTGGCCATGCGCCTGGGGAGAGCCGCCGGGCGGCAGCGTCGCTGCCGCCATGTGGAGCTCGAGCTGCGGGTGTCGGTGCTATGGAGTTGGAGCGTGCCGCGTCCCTTGCGGGGCGGCCATGGTGGACGGCTGCAGCAGCAAGCGGCGCGGGGCTCAGGCAAAGCAAGGCATGCCAGCAAAAGGTTGAGCGCGTGCGCTGTGCTGGTGGGCAGCGGCGGCGGTCGGCAAAGCAACCGCGTGCAATTGCTTTTGCTTGATGAACTACTGTAGCTACTGAAACAGCCATCTCTCTTCCTCTTTATCTTCTGATTTTGCAAGATAACAAGATGATTGGCTTTAAAGAAAGTTGTTAATCCACAAGAGATCTCCATCTTTTCTTAAAGGACCATCATCAAAAGATTGCTGGTTCTGAATATTTGGAATTTAGAAGAAGGGCACAATGAAAATCGGTGGCACACCATGAGCATGGCCGACGCCTAGCAGGTGTATGATACAATGCCGAAAAAGAAATATGAGGGTAACTTCACCCCATCTCAGATGCAAGGTCATCCTATGCATCTCTGTACCAAATCAAACACGATCTCGATCCGCCCTGGCTCACGAGGAACAAATGAATCAAACACATGACGCTGCCCACGGGAACCAGGCCCTGACTGGCCACAGCCATGCCGGCTGGCCGAGCCACCCAGAGCTCAGAAATCAAACACGCCCCTGGTGTGTGCTCCTTAAAAAAACAGCTCTGGGTCTGGCTCTAGCTCCTTTGATGAAGTGGTTTTTCGAGCTGCAGCTTCTCTGGTTAGAAAAATCGGAACTGCTATCGTCTGGACGTCCGTTCCGGACACTAGCATCGGACGGGTCCGCAGCCGTCGGATTCTAAGATGCTCAGGCGTCAGTCGTCGGATCGTAAGTCCAGCGAGCAATGTTGCGAGCATGTTGCGTGCAACATCCAACATCAGAGACTTCCTCCCTCCTACATTCTGGCACAACACCCAAACGACTCATGTTGCGACCAGGGTTGCGTGCAACATCCAATATTAGGAGCCCCCTCCCCCTCCTCCTCCTCCTTGACACAACACCAACATCACATGTCTGCAACATCGAAACTCAACATCCGCAACATTAAAAATTAATGTTTGCAACATCCAACATCAGGGGTCCTCCTCCCCTCGACGCAACACCCAACATCACATGTCTGCAACATCGAACTCAACATCTGCAGCATCGAAAATTAATGTTTGCAACATCGAAAATATTTAGATCTAATTTTGAAACATTCACATGGGACACTCGCAACATGTCAAGAACACGGATGCAACATGTTCACAACGATTGCAACATGACAAACGATTGCGCCATGAAGGTGACCAATTGCAACATACAAAGACATTGTTGCAACACGGATATACAGCAATTGCAACATCAAAAATAAAAAAACCCAAAACAGGAGGAGGCAGGAGTTCCCCACCGCGCATGCGCCTGCGGCAGGAGCTCCCCCCACCCCGACGGTGGCGGTCGGGGTCGAGCTCCGGCTCGCACGCCCATGGCCGCGGTAGGAGCTCCCCCCGCGCCCGCGCCCCACGGCAGCAGCGGCTGGGGTCAACCTCCTCGCACGTGCCCACGACCGCGACAGCGGCGGCGGCCGGGGTCGACCTCCCCGACGCGCGCCCGCGCATGCGACCAGCGGTGGGCCTCTTCCCCGCGGCAAACCCCCGACGGCGCCCGTAGCGCCCCGACGGTGCGCCCCGCTGCCGAATCCGCTCGCGGAGCCGCTCCCCCTCGCACCGGTGCGCCGGCGTCGTGCACCGCCGCCCCCCAAAGTGCCACCACGGAGGAGAGCAAGAGAGAGGGTGAGGGAGAGAGATGGCGTGGGAGTCACGGGAGTGAGCGGTTGGAAGAGATAAGGATTCACGTGCGTGGATGAGAATTGGCCACTGAAAGTGCATCTTGGCCCCTAATTGTTTTGGTGATAATGACAAACACAATTTGTGGTATTTAATGGTTAAGTGAGATGTGTGCAGGATATAATCAAAAGAAAAATATGATTTTGACCAAAGGAAGGCCCCCGACTCCAATTCGGTGTTTTGGCTCAAGTCAAGGCTTAAATTCATTTTATTTTCAAATTTGAGTATAGGAAACACCGTACTATAAAGGGGATGTGAATTGACCGCTTTGAGATGCTAAAAGTGCTTAGAGAGTTGACCTAAGTGAGTTTGAGGAACACCGAGCCAACACGTACACGTTTGCTTCTCTTTCCTCAAAAGTCTAGCTTTTGTCGGTAGTACCGGCCTGGGGTCGGTAGTACCGATATGGGTTCACTGGCGAGTTTTTCCCAGACCCTCGGTAGTACCAACCCGGGGTCGGTAGTACCGATAAGCCCTCACTGTTTAATTTCCTGGCAACTATCGGTAGTACCGACCCGGGGTCGGTAGTACCGATATACCGTAAGTGCACAGTAACGGCTAGTTTTTTAGGGTGGGTATTTATACCCCACTTCATCTCCCTCATTTGCCGCTGACCTAACACGGGACAAACACTCACTTGAGCATTCACTCCACTCCTCCTCCCCATCCTAGAGCTAAGACTTGATTCCTTTGAGCTAGGGCTTGAGTGAGAAAGTGATTCAAGGTGTGAGATTGAGTAGCTTTGAGAGCCCCTTCGATTCCCTTCTTCTCAAGAGCACTTGAAGCATCTCCGGGTATCGATTCGCGTTTGTTACTCTTGAAGCTTTCTTCTAGACGGTTAGGCGTTGCCCGTTGAGTGCCCTCTTTGTGTGGAGCACCCGGGATCGTTTGTATTACCCCTCTCCTTTGTGGAGAATTCTTAGTGAGCATCAATCTTCCTTTGTGGGGATTGGGTGAGGCAAGAGGCTCTTGGTGATAGCCCTCCCTTTGTAGGATCCTCAACAGAGACGTAGCTTCCTTAGTGGGAGTGAACTTCGGATTAAATCTCTTGTCTCTAGTTTGTTTGAGTTCTTTGCAATTTGCTACCCTAGAAGCTTGTTTGTGCCCGATCTATATATTTTTTGCGTCCCTATCTATATCTTTGGTTGCAGGTGGTTTCTAGCATCTAAACTTAACTTTTGATTCAAGTAGAATTGCTAGAATTGGTCTCCTTTTCAAATTTCGTTCTAGACATCTCTGTTTGGTCGGTAGTACGGCCCCTATCCGGAAGTACCGAGCCCCTCGGTAGTTCCGACACAGTGTCGGTAGTACCAACCTGTTTTTAACCGCTGCATTTTGTTCCAGAAATTTGAAGTGATACTATTCACCCCCTCTAGGCATCACAAGGTCCTTTCAACCACGTCACCGGCCTCGCTTGGTGGGAGTCGTCCAACGCATCGGACGTCAGGCTCCTAGCATTACTGTAGAAAATATTTGGCAAAACAACTTCTTTTTTATGTTGAAAATGGATAAAAAAGAAAATGACTATACCTCTCTTTTTTCCTTTCTTTTAACTTTTTCTCCTCTCTTGCCTCACTTGACATTCCTCGCCCCAAATCCGGCGCCTCCGTTCCTCGAATCGAGCTTATCCCATCTCGCGTCATGACAAGCCCTAGCTCCCGCCACTGCCGCCTCCATCGAGATGGACTTCACGGCACCCTCTTTCTTGCTAGGTTTTGATTCGGATGACGATGAGCCCGCTCCCCCGGGCGGGAGCGACCGACGCGAGTAGCCGCGAGGGTACGCGACGCCCGACGTGTCGTCGTTCTTGCTCGAGATCGACCTCGACGACGACGTCGACGAGGAGCATCGGTTCCCCGTGGGAGGCCGCCGGTAGAGTAGGTGCGGAGGTTTGCGGCCCCCGACCCGCCGTCATTCTCCCTGGAATTCAACGACGGCGGCGGCGATGAGGAGGAGGAGGAGCCTTGCCCTTGTCATTGACCGGGCACATCCACCCCACCACCGACCGGCCGCATCCACCCGGGGGCAATGCAGTAAAGGGTGAGGCAGAGCCGGATGGAGCCACATTTTCGTGGCTCGGCCTCCTCTGTGGATGCCGAAACGGGCTTTAGGTGCAGCTCTTGAAATGGAGCTACTCCATTTGCACCGGTTTGGTAGGGCTCCGGGTGGAGCTAGTTATGGAGCTGCTGCCGAAGCCCTGCCAAAGGGGACCTTTGTTACGAATCAAACGAATGGGTTCATCGGGAGACTGTACACTCAAATACTCACTCCATCTCCAAAAGAGTGTCATTTTCGCTTTTCGAGAAACAACTTTAACTAAATATATATAAAAATGTATTAATATTTGGTACAAAATTAACATAGTTAGATAGATATTTGAATCTAGTTTTTTAACATATTTATTTGGTGATACAAATATTGCAGGTATTTTCTACAAATCCGTTCAAACTTGTGGCCCAAAAACCAATGACAACACTCAGTTGGGGACAGAGGGAGTATCACTGAGGCTATTCGTACTTTGGAGAGAGGGACTAGGTGGACCAGACCGACCTTTCCTCAGGTTTGATTGGGAGTCAAAAGGGATGGAGTTTGTCGGGATGACTTCGTTCGCTCAAATATCACGAACTCGAGGCTATCCTTACTTTCGAGGGAGAGAGAAGGTGGACTGGATTGAATTTCACTTGCGTTTGGTTGGGAGTCAAAAGGGATGGGGTTCCTCGGGGTGACTTTGTCCGCCCAAATATCGAGGACATGTTCATCTTGATTGCATAACTTCAGCTTCATATGGTGAGAGCAAGCATCGGTTGAGTTAGCTTCGTGCATCACCTCCATTATTGGTGGTGGAGCACCACGCGAGCCCTCCATGACTAGAGGGGGAGTTCCGCAGCACCCTCCATGGTTGGTAGGGCCACGCGCGTGGCAAGCCGAGTTGGTGGGAGTTGCCTTCTTGGGACGGGGGGGGGGGGTGATGCCATGGCTTAGGGAGACAAAGACGAGGATACAAGCGTGCGGGTTAGGGTTTAGAGACGGCAGACGAGGGGGGTGGGGAATGGTTGGAGCCGGAGGAGAAGGCGCGTGGGGTTTTGGGGAGGCGGGGGAGGGCGAGAGGCGCGTGGCAATTTCCTTCGGCGGTGCCTCACTGCCTCTTGTTGCTTCGTTATTCCTAACCGGCTAATCCTAGATGGCGCGGTGATGTTCCAGAAGCACAGACACCGTGGTGTGTGTGCTCCTTAAAAAACAGCTCTGGCTCTAGCTCCTTCGGTGGAGCGGTTTTTCGAGCTCTGACTTCTCTGGTTAGAAAAATATTTGGCAAAATGGCTTCTTTTTTCGTTGAAAATGGATAAAAAGAAAATGGCTATACTACCCTTCCTTTTTTCCTTTCCTATTTTCTTTTTCTCCTCTCTTGCCTCACTTGCCATTCCTCTCCCCAAATCCGGCGCTTCCGTTCCTGAAATCGAGCTTAGCCCATCTCGCTTCGTGACAAGCCATAGCTTACTGTGGACCGGACCGACCTTTCCTCAGGTTTGATTGGGAGTCAAAATGGCACACTTGTTTTTCCAAAGAAAATCAAGTGCATAACTATATGTATACCAGGATCTATTTTCATACATATAGTGACATATAAGTGAATACAAAAATAGTATCATGTAAGAAAAAGAGAGATTATCAGAGTATTACGCTAGATCCTGGAAACTGTCGGTGTTTTAGACCGGCAACCTACTAAGGGGAGTACCCGAAGTAGATGAATGTGGCCTCGTCGAGATCGGTAACTCGAAGGAAGAGACACGTGACACACAATTTAGACAGGTTCGGGCCGCGCGGTGCGTAATACCCTACGTCCTGTATGCTGCGTGGCTCTGGATTGATTGGGTGCGATTACAAGATGATGCAATCTTAAGCCGTCAGAGAGAGAGAGGGGTCCCTGCCTCGCCTTATATAGTCCGGGAGGCAGGGTTACAAGTCGGTTCAGGGAGAGAGTACTAGTCGAGTACGTCTAGGAGTTCTCTATACAGTGCGGGACATGTACAGCTTCCTATCCTGGTACTTCTCCTCTGTAGCCCTTGTGCTTCACGCCATCAGGTGCCGTGCAGCGCAAGTCGAGTAGTCCCAGGGGCCCACCGAGTTGTCAGTCCTGGTACCCACCGAGGTAGTGGGCCCAGGGAGGTCCATACGACAAGCCCCCGAGTACTTTGTAGTCGAGAAGGATAGCTTCGAGTAGTCTTGACGGCCTTAACGAGTTGTCCTCAAGCGTCCCTGAGCGCTACAAGTCAAAAGTCCTCAAGAGTAGTCGAAGCATCCCGAGGCTGGAATGTACTCCAGCTGATATTTGAGCAATCCTGAAGTCTTCTCGAGTAGTCCCCAGCGTCCTCGAGTGCTGCTCTTGAAGGTCTTCAACAATGCCCGTGTTGTCTTGAAGCCGAAACTGATATGGAAGTGCGATTGCAAAATCGCACTCCATATGGAGTAGCCCCCGAGCCTTAGGTTGAGTTGCAGACTCTGGCTGAGGGTCCATCTGAAGTTTTGGCAAGAATATCCCGTGAAATCCGGAGAAAAAACCGAAGGACACGTGGCACGGAGCCCCCGAGCCTTGAGTCGAGTACTTCGTCTCGAATTGAAGGGTCATCTTGTAGAATGTGTCCTGAGTTGCTCTTGAATCTTGTCGCTACCCAGGAAGTTGAGTAGAAGTAGCCGAGCCCCCGAGACGAGGCGTGTCGACTAGTAGAAGTTGGAGAGTCAAGCACCGCCGCTGAGTCAGCCGTGTACAGACTTATCCATCCGGCCGTTGGAGGGGCCGCTGTTGACTTATAAATAGAAGCCGAAACCCTTAGGGTTTTTCACCCCACGCATTCGCAGCCATTCCTAGCAGATCGAGCCAGAAATCACCGCCAGTGCGCACTGCCGCCGTTGAGAGGATTGTAGATCCGAACGCGCCGCCGTAGAAAGCCACCGCCGTAGCCCCCGAGCGAATGCGAGTGAAGACACCGTGCACTTGGAGAATGAAGCCCTCACCATCGAAGACCTCGAAGGCTGCCAGTGGGAAGAAAAGGGCTCGCGAGGAGGCCGCCGGATCCGCCGTGGGGACATCGCCGCCGGTGTCTCCGCCGTGACCAAATCCGAATCAAGAATGGAAGAAATCCAAGGCCAAGACCGAAGATCTGCTGGCGCTTCTCAACAGTGGATTCTTGCGGGAGAAGGAGGTTGACATGTGGAGAGCCGCTGCAGGGGATCCGTACCCCATGGAGAAAAGCCCGGACGAGATCCCTATGTTCACCCGGTTCGCGGAGCGAGGGCTGTCTCTCCCGGCCAGCGACTTCTTCAAGGGGCTGCTGGGGTACTACGGCATCGAGTACCTCAACCTCAACCCCAACGGTATCTTCCACACCTCAGTCTTCGTACACTTCTGCGAAGCTTTCTTGGGGATCAAGCCCCATTGGATCCTTTTCCGAAAATTCTTCCGAGTCAAGCCCCAGCCCAGCGCCAACAATCCTCGAGTAGTGGGGGGAGCCGGCATCCAGATGCGAGAAGACGCCGCGGAGCAGTACCTCTCGTACAAGCTTATCGACTCCAACCAAGATTGGAAGTCGAAATGGTTTTACATCACCAACCACCACTCGGAGCTGCCGAAGCCAAGCGGGAAGCAGCCGAAGCACCGGCCATGGTGGAACTCGGAGCCAACAATGCAGGAAGGTATCTAGTTGCCCGAGCTGCTGGCGAAAATCAAGGCTTTGAGAGAAGCCGGGCTGAGGGCCGAACATGTGGCCTTCAGCTTCATGAAGCGAAAGGTGCAGCCGCTGATGGCCCGCGACACCCTAGGGTACCAGTACACCGGCGACGACGACACGTGGCGGATGCCCGGTGATGAAGTCGACGACGACGACATCGTTGATAGGCTGGGCAGGATCTTCAAAGACATGCCGGCGTACACGCCGTGCCCTGTGCCCGAGTACTCCGCCGCGCGCCCGCCAAATGAGGTCGGTAGCCGTACCCATTGTCGAGTACTCATTACGTAAGAGTAGTCGTGCTGACGTATTGTGCTTCTTGCAGGATGACTTGGTGAAGTTCGTCTCCGAGCCGGCGTCGCCTCCTCAACTTGTCGAGGTCCCAGAGGAAGGGAAAGCCAAGGCCAAGGAGCGGCGCGAGGTTGGTGAGGGAGACGACACAGTAGTCGTCGAAGACATGTCCGAAGAGGACGACGATGAGGAGATGCTGCAGGAGCGCTTCCAGCTGCGGTCGAGATTCAGCCGCCCTGGATTGCCTCATATTCCTCTCGTTCAGGATCCGCCAACTAGCCTGGAGGCTAGTTTGCCCGCGCCGCCAAGGAGGCCGCGCAACGTGGCCAAGAAGTTGAAGGTCACGGAGACCACGTCCCAGGAGGTAAGCCGTCTTGAATAGGGTAGTCGAGTACTTATGTCTCGATGTTGTACATTGACGACGAAATTTCCTTGCTTGCAGGAGATGCCGCCTTCCGACCCCGTAGAGCAGGGGGACGAAGGCAACTGGGATACGGTGGAGGAGCCAGCTGGGGGTAGTCATAGCCCAGCCTCCATCGTAGAGGAGCTCTTGGCGCAGTTGTCGCGCCAGCCCCCAGTTGCTGAGGGGAGCACAGAACCAGCCGCTGCTATTGTTGAAGAAGCGGCGGCTACTGAGGCGCAAGAGGAAACGCCTACCGAAGCTGGACTGGTAGATATTGCCAGCATCCTCGGCGCCCCAACCGTGACGGTAGTCCGGTCGAATTTGTAAGTGGTGATCCTTCCCGAGTAGTACATTAGATTTGGTAGTCGTACTGGGTTGACAACCAGCTTGTGCACTCTGCAGGAAATCGACGGACTTGACCTGGGAGGGAGATGAACCCACCACAGCGGTGGCTGGAGAGGAAACCGCGCCGCCCGCTGAGGAGTCCGCTCCCGCCCCTCAGGCAGAATCCGGGGCGCCGGCCGTGGAAGCTACCTTGCTTGAGGCCAGCATCGTAGAGGGTGAGTACTTTGCTCAAGTGCAAGTAATCCCGAAGAGTAGTCGTAACCGCCATGTATGACTGATCCAGTTGTCCTTTTATTGACAGGTGCCGAAGCCGAGGGAAGTGCTATCCCGTCGGCGGTGCCCGTTGAAGATTTGGCACCAGAGACCCAGGGAGCTGCCGAAGGAGCCCCCGAGCAAATGGAGGTGGCGGTTGAAGAAGCCACCGCGACAGCTGGAGGGGGGCGCAACGACGTGCATCCAGAACCGGCTCTGGAAGTAGTCGTTCGCTCGCCAGAGATCCAGGACGCGGAGCCAATCCGCTCGGCACTAATGTCCGAAACCGCGACGAGTAGTCGTGGCGGGATCGAGCTGCTGGCGGATGACCTAGTCGATCCAGCGACGGTAGCTCGACACATGGAGGCAATGCGCCAGGCCGAGCAATGGATGAAGGTGAGTAGTCGACACCCTTGAGTAGTCAATCCTTTAGTGTTGAGTACCCATTTGACATGTGTTGTCTGTGGCAGGACGTCGCGGAGCGGTCTCGGCAGAAGTCTGACATGCTTCAAGGGTACGGCAACACGGTGCTCCGGGCCGCGTGAAGGCCCGGAAGCACGCCGCCGCGATGCAGTCGAAGCTGGACACCACCTTCCCCCAGTATCACAACGAAATCCAAGATATGCAGGCGAAGAGCGACGAGCTGGTGCGGAAGAACAAGTCTCTCCGCAACAAGAATAAAGGTACGCCGTTGCCATGCTGAGTACCCATTGGTAGTGTCTTGGAGGAGTCTGACCCGCTTTGCCTTGTTGATTGCAGAGCTTGAGACCCGCGTCGACCAGCTGAAGGCTTCAGAGACCGACCTGAAGAACCTCTTCTACCGAGAGCAAGAGGCCCGCGAGGTACTGGAGTATGATTATAAGCAGCTTGCTTACGAGTGCGACAAGCACATGGAGCTTCGCATTGCGTCGGATCGTGACCTCGTCAACTGCTACAAATCTTTGCAGAAGCTGAACGAGGACTGCGAGAAGCTGCGGGCCCAGCTGAAGGAACTCGAGGAGGCCGCGCTTCCCATCGCGAGGCTACTGGTGCCTCACCCCGGGGGACCGAAGATAGCCCCATTGGTGGATCGGCTGAAGGAAGCCCCGAGCCGCCTGGCGACGTACGTGAAGCACCTGGCGAAGTCGATCCCCAACCAGGTCCTGGCGTATATGAAGTCGTACTTCCCAAAAGCTCCCGTTGACGTAGTCGCCGGCGGACTAGCCGCCAACTGCACGGACGAGCAGTACGCGGAGCTGCTGGAGCAGATGGCGCCCATTGCCGAACAAGTCGCCGAGAAGCTCAACCTCCAGTAGTCCTGTAGGGTTAGCTCGTAGCAGTAGTTGTGTATAAACAAAGTTGTAAAGAACTTGTTTAAGTATGAATGAAGGAAACTTCCATAAATGAGTACTCGTTATCCCGATCTGTGAGTGCGGAGTCCCATCATGGAGTCGTCGCGAGTAGTCGTACTCGCCAGTGGTCCCGTTGAGGAAAAGGGACAGTAAAGCAGTTGATAGGTAATCAAATTTTATTACTGAAGAAGTACGCCTAGATGGCCAGGGCTGTTGTTACAGAGTAGTCGCCAGGACCCGGAGACCGCCTACGGCTAAGTAGTGCTAGGGCGTATGGCCGCTTCTAGCAGTAGATCCGTTAGTAGCCGCATGGGCTGGATCTAGGAGTGCTTGGTCTCTTAGTAGACCGCTGCTAGAGTCCTTTGTCGCTCGTCGCAGCCCAAGATCCGTTAGTAGCCGCGTGGGCTGGATCCTGGAGAGGAGTAGTCCGGAGACTAGGGCCTGGACCTGGAGGCCGCTTTCGGCGAAGGGGTCTTTGAGTAGTCGTATAGACTGGAGCCCCCGGTGTAGACTAGGCGTAGAATCGACAGAGTTGGTCGATGTTCCACGAGTTGTTGATGTCTTCGCCTTCAAGCGTCTGGAGGCGGTAGGAGCCCGGTCCGGTCACCTTTGCAATTGTGAAGGGACCTTCCCAGGGCGAGCTGAGCTTGTGTAGTCCTTCCGTGTTCTGGATGCGGCGGAGGACAAGATCACCAACGTTGAAGGAGCGTTCCTTAACGTTGCGATCGTGGTAGCGTCGGATACCCTCTAGGTACCTTGCTGATTGGACGAGGGCGGCACAGCGAGCTTCTTCGAGTCCGTCGATGTCAACTCGTCTGCTGTCTTCAGAGATGCCTTCGTCGTATTGCTCCACTGCTGGTGAATCCCACATGACATCAGCAGGGAGGATTGCTTCGGAGCCGTAGACCAGGAAGTACGGGGATTGTCCCGTTGGCTTGGAAGGTTGAGTACGCAGCCCCCAGAGAGCATTGGGTAGTTCCTTGATCCACTTGCCTCCTTTGGAGTTGGCAGCGTCGTGTAGCCGCTTTTTGAGAGCGTCGAGCACCATCCCATTGGCGCGCTCGACTTGTCCATTGGCCCGAGGATGGGCAACTGAGACATATCGGACGTCGATCCCGCTGTTCTCGCAGTACTCCCAGAACTGGTGATTGTTGAAGTTGGAGCCCAGGTCTGTGATGATACGGTGGGGTAGTCTGTAGCGATGCAAGAGTTCATCCAGGAAGTCGAGTACTCTGTCGGCCTTGGGGCATGTAACCGGCTTGACCTCGATCCACTTGGTGAACTTGTCGATGGCCACCAATACTCGGTTGAATCCACCTGGCGCAGTTGGAAGTGGCCCAATCATGTCGAGCCCCCAGCAGGCGAAAGGCCAGGTTGGCGGTATGGTGACTAGCTTGTAGGCCGGGACGTGTTGTTGCTTGGCGAAGTATTGGCACCCTTGGCACCTTCTGACGAGTTCTTCGGCGTCGCCCAGAGCTGTGGGCCAATAGAAAGCCCGTCGGAAGGCCTTGCTGACCAGCGTGCGTGAGGACGCGTGGTTGCCGCAGACGCCTTTATGGATCTCCTCCAAGATGTCCTTGCCTTCTTGTCTGGGAACGCACTTCATGAGTACTCCGGAAGATGCGCCCCGCCTGTAGAGCTTGTCTCCGACGAGAACGTAGGACTTGGCACGGCGGATGAGTTGCTCGGCCAAGTTCTTGTCCGAGGGAACCTTCTGCTCGCTGAGGTAGTCGATGAAGGGCTGCCTCCAGTCCACGTCGATCATCATGACCTCCTGGCCAGCCGGGGGATGCGCTGGGTCAATGGTCGGTGGCGCCGGCTCCGAGATGGATGGCGCGTGAAGCTCGTGGACAAAGACACCCGCTGGTACTTGAGCGCGAGTAGAACCAAGCTTCGACAGGACGTCCGCTGCAACGTTGTTGTCGCGGACGACGTGGTGGAACTCGAGACCATAGAACTTGTTCTCGAGCTTGCGGACTTCTAGGCAGTAGGCGTCCATGCTCTCCTTATTGCGGTCCCAGGACTTGTTGACTTGGTTGATGACCACTGCGGAGTCGCCGTAGACTAGTAGCCGCTTGATGCCCAGTGAAGCCGCGAGGCGGAGCCCGTGTAGCAGAGCTTCTTACTCGGCTTCGTTGTTTGAGACCTTCCAGAAGATCTGCAGGACGTACTTGAGTTGTTCGCCCGTTGGAGAGATCAAGAGTACTCCTGCACCTGCGCCCTCGAGGTTGAGTGAGCCGTCGAAGTACATCACCCAGTGCTCTGGGCGCTTGGTTGGAGTAGGTAGCTGATTCTCCCGCCACTCCGCCATGAAGTCGACTAGTGCCTGCGACTTGATGGCTGTGCGTGGCTTGAAGTCGATGTTGAGGGTGCCGAGTTCGACTGCCCATTTGGAGATTCTTCCAGTAGCATCTTGGTTCCGCAAGATGTCACCGAGCGGGTAGTCGGTGACGACGGAGATCGAGTACTCCTGGAAATAGTGTCGTAGCTTCCGCGAGGTGATGAGCACTGCGTACAGAAGCTTCTGTACTGGCTGGTAGCGTGCCTTGGATTCTGATAGGACCTCGCTGACGAAGTAGACTGGACGCTGGACTGGATAGGCGTGGCCGTCTTCCTGCCGCTCGACGATGATGGCAGTACTGACCACGTGAGTAGTCGCAGCGAGGTAGAGCAGTAGCTGCTCGCCTTTACGAGGAGCTGTGAGGACTGGTGGCTTCGATAGGAAGTCCTTGAGCTGGGCAAGGGCTTGGTCCGCCTCTGGAGTCCACACGAACTTCTCTTGGTGTTTGAGTAATTTGATGAAGGGGAGCCCCCGTTCTCCAAGCTTCGAGATGAATCTGTTCAAGGCCGCCATGCACCCGGTCAGCTTCTGCACGTCTTTGATGCACGTGGGAGCTTTCATGCTGGTGATGGCGGAGATCTTCTCGGGATTGGCTTCGATGCCGTGATGGCTGATGATGAAGCCGAGTAGTTTGCCCGACGGCACGCCGAAGACGCACTTGTTCGGGTTGAGCTTCCAGCGGTACTCGCGCAGGGATGCGAAAGTCTCTTCAAGATCGTCGATGAGCGTGCTGGAGTTTCTGGTCTTGACGACCATGTCATCCACGTAGGCTTCGACGTTCTTGTTTAGTTGCCTCTTGAAGCAGGCCTGGATAGCTCGTTGGTATGTAGCGCCGGCGTTCTTCAACCCGAAGGACATGGTCGTGTAGCAGTACGCGGCAAACGGGGTGATGAACGCGGTCTTCTCCTGGTCTTCTTCCTTGATCGCGATCTGGTGGTACTCGGAGTAGCAGTCGAGGAAGCAGAGCAGGTCGCAGCCCGCCATGGAGTCGATGACTTGGTCAATCCGCGGCAACCCGAAGGGGTCCTTGGGGCAGTGCTTGTTGAGGTCAGTGTAGTCGACGCACATCCTCCACTCGTTCGAGTTCGTCTTGCGGACGAGGACGGGGTTGGCGAGCCACTCAGGATGGAAAACTTCTCTGATGAAGCCAGTCGCGAGTAGTTTGGCGAGTTCCTTCTTGATGGCGTCCCGTCTGTCGTCGGCGAAGCGGCGGAGGTGTTGTCGCTTCGGGGTAGCTTTAGGATCGACGTTGAGTGAATGCTCAATCAACTCCCTGGGCACCCCTGGCATGTCCGCTGGTTTCCACGCGAAGATGTCGCGGTTAGCCCGGAGGAAGTTGATGAGCGCGTCTTCCTATTTGGGGTCGAGACACGCCCCGATGGTGGTGGTCTTGCTGCTGTCGCCTG
The DNA here is from genome assembly GCA_036936925.1 of Cenchrus fungigraminus. Classification (NCBI taxonomy): domain Eukaryota; kingdom Viridiplantae; phylum Streptophyta; class Magnoliopsida; order Poales; family Poaceae; genus Cenchrus; species Cenchrus fungigraminus. The sequence goes on from CM072772.1 coordinate 80,281,738, forward strand.
TCCCGAGGTCAATTGTCTTGACCAGAACCTCCTCGGCTGGCTAAGGCTTGTTAGCTTTATCCGACTTCTCTGGGATGTCGAGTTCGCTTGGGGCAAGCTTCTTCGACGCAGCGTAGATCTCCATCATTGCATTGGGTACTTGATTTGTGGAGGCGATCTCCACAGCTTCCGTGTCGCAATCGTGCGATATCTTCAAGTCCCCCTTCAGCGAGAGTACACCTGCTGGACTCGGCATCTTGAGTACTAGGTAGGTGTAGTGGGGCACCGCCATGAACTTGGCGATGGCCGGTCTGCCGAGGATGGCATGGTAGGACGTCTCGAAGTCCGCGACTTCGAACTTGATGTACTCGGTACGATAGTTGTCCCGAGATTCCCCGAAGGTAACTGGCAGGACCACTGAGCCCAGTGGAATAGCCGCGTTTCCGGGGACGATGCCGTAGAAGGGCGAGGTGCTCTTGGTGAGCATGTGGGTGATGTCGAGCTTCATCTTCTTCAAGGTCTTGGTGAAAAGGACGTTAAGCCCGCTTCCACCGTCGATGAGGACCTTGTTGAGCTTGGAGCCCGCGACCACCGGCTTCAGGACGAGTGGGAACTGCCCTGGTTCGGAGAAGCTAGTCCATTGATCCGCGCGGGAGAAGGTAATGGGTACCTCCGACCACCTGAGGGGGGTCGGGACCGCTGGTTCAATGCTCATGACTTCTCGGCGGGTAGCCTTTTGGACCCGTCTGCTGGGTAGCCCGCCGAAGAGGACGTTCACCGTCTTGTCGGGTTCCTGGAAGTCGCCATTGCCTTCGTCGTTCTTCTTCTTGCCTTTCTTGTCATGAGGGTGCCGTGGCTCCGGAGTATCCTTGAGTGCTCGCCTGAGTTGGTAGCACTGCTCGGTGGTGTGGTTGCCGTCCAGATGCCACGGGCACTTCTCCTTCAGCAAGTCTTTGAAGCCGCCAGAGGTCTTCTTCGAGTTCTCCTTCGTAGGGCGCTGGATAGCCGCGACAGTGTTGTCTGGCTTGCGCTTGCGGTTGGGACCCGAGTAGTTGTTGTTGTTGCGACCGCCTTGGTTCCCGTTGTTGCTGCTGCCGCCGCCCGTGTTCTGCTTGCTCTTGCCACGGATGGCGTCGTACTTGGCGTTGGCCTTGTCTTCCTCATCGGCCCAGGACGTGATCATGTCCTTGAGGTGGGTGATGGAGCTTGGGCGGCGACGGCCGAAGTCTTCGAAAGTGCGACGGTGGTAGAGACCGTCTTGGAAGAGGTCGATGACTTCTTTTTCAGAGACATCGACTACTGTGGCGCGCTTGTCGAAGAAACGCCGCATGTACTTGCGAAGGGTCTCGCCTTGTTCCTGCTTCACCATAGCTAGGTCCATGCGAGTACCCGAGCGGCCCATAGCGCCCGCGAAGTTGCTGGTGAATTGCTCCTTCAGCTGGTCCCACTTGTCGATCGAGTACTTCTCAAGTGACTCGAGCCTTGTAAGCGGTGCCTGGTCCAGACAGAAGGGGAAATATAGGCACTTGGTGTCGTTGTTGCCACCAGCGTTCTCGATGGAGAGGGCGTAGCATCTGAGCCACTGCACAGGATCTTGCTTCGCGTCGTACTTGGTGATTCCCAGAGGCTTGAATTTCTCTGGGAGGAGGAGGTTGCGAAGTCGCGCAGAGAAGGCAGGGAAGCCGTCGTTGTCGCCTGACGTGGAAGCCTTCTTGCGCCGTAGTTCTTCAATCTTCTGGCGGGCGTCGAAGCCGCCCTGAGAGGCTCCGGAGGCGTGGCTATTCGCGTGGCGTCGGCCGCCGCGGTCGCCTCCGCCACCGGCCCTTCTATTGGCCCCATGGTTGGAGCTTCCGTCGTCGCTGCCTCCGCCGCCAGGGTCGCGATGAGGGACGATCTCACGATCACCGCCAGCAGCTGCAGCGCTGTTGCCACCTTGAGAGGGTCCGCCGACCGTTGCACGAGTACGGTTGGGATTGGCCGGCAGCTCAGCTCGAGTACGGTTACGACCGAGGTCCGCGCTGCGACTTGTGGCTTCGTTATCGTGATTCCTGGCGGGGGGCGGCTGAGCGACCCTGTTGTCAACTCGCATGAAGTAAGCGTCTTCTGCAAGCTTGGCGATGACTTCTCCTGCACGCATCCCCTGAGCTTGGCGTGCGATCGCTGTGATCGACATGAGGCATTGCTCCGGGGTAGTGTGTACCCTACTCTCGACTTGGTCGAGAGCCTCTGCGAGGTTGCGGATGGGGAGGTTGTCTCGAAGACGCCGGCGTCGTTCGTTCCGCTTTCTGTTACGCTCACGTCGAGCGTCCCTGTTGGCGTCAGTCTCATCCGCGGGTGCGTCGGCAGACAGCTCGTCTGCGGAGATGTCTTCGAGGTATCGGTCGCTTGCTGTCCCTGAGGGTCCTGGCGTGTCGCCAGCAGCCATGAAGACTTGGCGGTCGGGGTTGCCAAGACTGGAGTCAGAACTCGCCACCTCCGTTGGGGTGTACTCCTCAGCTCGAGCGAGTGGCGTTCCCTCCTGGAAGGGAAGCGAGTCGAGGTAGGCGACGTAGCGTGAGTTCCCGTTTGTCAGGTCAGCGGGCTTGCGGTCTGGCCAGTAGACAAATCTTCCGGCGGGTGTAGATGTTATGACCAAGCCGGTGGCGGGTCCTGACAGGGGTTGCTCTGTGGAGTTGTTCTCGGACTCGGGATCCTCAGGGTCCGACCCGAAGTCGAACTCGTACGCGGAGTCCGAGTAGAAGCCGAAAAGGGGGTTGGAGTCCGAGGCGTGGCCGGGAGCGGTGTCGGAGTCCGAGTCGTACTTGGGTACGGGCTCCTTGCCGGCCCGGCGTGTAGTGGGAGCCTTCGTGTGGGCCCTGCTGACGTTGCGGGGGCCACGCGTGAAGTGCTCGCGGGGTGGGGAGTCCACATGCGATGGCTGAGTTGCCGGCTCGCATACGATAGCCCACGGGGACGTCGAGCCCGAGTTGGAGGCGGATCCAAGCTCGAAGTCGGCGTGTTGGTCGAAAAGCGAAATTTCGCCGAATTTGCCGGCGAGTTCGCCCGTGACTACTCCGGGAAGTGTCACGAGGCCGGTCTCCGGGTTGGGCGGCATGGTGAGGCGGCGTTGGAAAGATCCGGCGCCGTCAGCAGTGCAGACCCAGGCACCGAAGACGAAGGTGTCGCCGCGGTTGAAGGCGACGGTTGGCTTGATGTAGACGGAAGCCGTCGAGTTCGCCATGAGATCTTCGGCGAGAGCCCCTACCTGGCGCGCCAGCTGTCGGTGTTTTAGACCGGCAACCTACTAAGGGGAGTACCCGAAGTAGATGAATGTGGCCTCGCCGAGATCGGTAACTCGAAGGAAGAGACACGTGGCACACAATTTAGACAGGTTCGGGCCGCGCGGTGCGTAATACCCTACGTCCTGTATGCTGCGTGGCTCTGGATTGATTGGGTGCGATTACAAGATGATGCAATCTTAAGCCGTCAGAGAGAGAGGGGTCCCTGCCTCGCCTTATATAGTCCGGGAGGCAGGGTTACAAGTCGGTTCAGGGAGAGAGTACTAGTCGAGTACGTCTAGGAGTCCTCTATACAGTGCGGGACATGTACAGCTTCCTATCCAGGTACTTCTCCTCTGTAGCCCTTGTGCTTCACGCCATCAGGTGCCGTGCAGCGCAAGTCGAGTAGTCCCAGGGGCTTGCAGACTCTGGCTGAGGGTCCATCTGAAGTTTTGGCAAGAATATCCCGTGAAATCCGGAGAAAAAACCGAAGGACACGTGGCACGGAGCCCCCGAGCCTTGAGTCGAGTACTTCCTATCGAATTGAAGGGTCATCTTGTAGAATGTGTCCTGAGTTGCTCTTGAATCTTGTCGCTACCCAGGAAGTTGAGTAGAAGTAGCCGAGCCCCCGAGACGAGGCGTGTCGACTAGTAGAAGTTGGAGAGTCAAGCACCGCCGCTGAGTCAGCCGTGTACAGACTTATCCATCCGGCCGTTGGAGGGGCCGCTGTTGACTTATAAATAGAAGCCGAAACCCTTAGGGTTTTTCACCCCACGCATTCGCAGCCATTCCTAGCAGATCGAGCCAGAAATCACCGCCAGTGCGCACTGCCGCCGTTGAGAGGATTGTAGATCCGAACGCGCCGCCGTAGAAAGCCACCGCCGTAGCCCCCGAGCGAATGCGAGTGAAGACACCGTGCACTTGGAGAATGAAGCCCTCACCATCGAAGACCTCAAAGGCTGCCGGTGGGAAGAAAAGGGCTCGCGAGGAGGCCGCCGGATCCGCCGCGGGGACATCGCCACCGGTGTCTCCGCCGCGACCAAATCCGAATCAAGAATGGAAGAAATCCAAGGCCAAGACCGAAGATCTGCTGGCGCTTCTCAACAGTGGATTCTTGCGGGAGAAGGAGGTTGACATGTGGAGAGCCGCTGCAGGGGATCCGTACCCCATGGAGAAAAGCCCGGACGAGATCCCTATGTTCACCCGGTTCGCGGAGCGAGGGCTGTCTCTCCCGGCCAGCGACTTCTTCAAGGGGCTGCTGGGGTACTACGGCATCGAGTACCTCAACCTCAACCCCAACGGTATCTTCCACACCTCAGTCTTCGTACACTTCTGCGAAGCTTTCTTGGGGATCAAGCCCCATTGGATCCTTTTCCGAAAATTCTTCCGAGTCAAGCCCCAGCCCAGCGCCAACAATCCTCGAGTAGTGGGGGGAGCCGGCATCCAGATGCGAGAAGACGCCGCGGAGCAGTACCTCTCGTACAAGCTTATCGACTCCATCCAAGATTGGAAGTCGAAATGGTTTTACATCACCAACCACCACTCGGAGCTGCCGAAGCCAAGCGGGAAGCAGCCGAAGCACCGGCCATGGTGGAACTCGGAGCCAACAATGCAGGAAGGTATCCAGTTGCCCGAGCTGCTGGCGAAAATCAAGGCTTTGAGAGAAGCCGGGCTGAGGGCCGAACATGTGGCCTTCAGCTTCATGAAGCGAAGGGTGCAGCCGCTGATGGCCCGCGACACCCTAGGGTACCAGTACACCTGCGACGACGACACGTCGCGGATGCCCGGTGATGAAGTCGACGACGACGACATCGTTGATAGGCTGGGCAGGATCTTCAAAGACATGCCGGCGTACACGCCGTGCCCTGTGCCCGAGTACTTCGCCGCGCGCCCGCCAAATGAGGTCGGTAGCCGTACCCATTGTCGAGTACTCATTACGTAAGAGTAGTCGTGCTGACGTATTGTGCTTCTTGCAGGATGACTTGGTGAAGTTCGTCTCCGAGCCGGCGTCGCCTCCTCAACTTGTCGAGGTCCCAGAGGAAGGGAAAGCCAAGGCCAAGGAGCGGCGCGAGGTTGGTGGAGACGACACAGTAGTCGTCGAAGACACGTCCGAAGAGGACGACGATGAGGAGACGTTGCAGGAGCGCTTCCAGCTGCGGTCGTGATTCAGCCGCCCTGGATTGCCTCATATTCCTCTCGTTCAGGATCCGCCGACTAGCCTGGAGGCTAGTTTGCCCGCGCCGCCAAGGAGGCCGCGCAACGTGGCCCGCAAGCGCGTGGCCAAGAAGTTGAAGGTCACGGAGACCACGTCCCAGGAGGTAAGCCGTCTTGAATAGGGTAGTTGAGTACTTATGTCTCGATGTTGTACATTAACGACGAAATTCCCTTGCTTGCAGGAGATGCCGCCTTCCGACCCTGTAGAGCAGGGGGACGAAGGCAACTGGGATACGGTGGAGGAGCCAGCTGGGGGTAGTCGTAGCCCAGCCCCCACCGTAGAGGAGCTCTTGGCGCAGTTGTCGCGCCAGCCCCCAGTTGCTGAGGGGAGCACAGAACCGGCCGCTGCTATTGTTGAAGAAGCGGCGGCTACTGAGGCGCAAGAGGAAATGCCTACCGAAGCTGGACTGGTAGATATTGCCAGCATCCTCGGTGCCCCAACCGTGACGGTAGTCCGGTCGAATTTGTAAGTGGTGATCCTTCCCGAGTAGTACATTAGATTTGGTAGTCGTACTGGGTTGACAACCAGCTTGTCCACTCTGCAGGAAATCGACGGACTTGACCTGGGAGGGAGATGAACCCACCACAGCGGTGGCTGGAGAGGAAACCGCGCCGCCCGCTGAGGAGTCCGCTCCCGCCCCTCAGGCAGAATCCGGGGCGCCGGCCGTGGAAGCTACCTTGCCTGAGGCCAGCATCGTAGAGGGTGAGTACTTTGCTCAAGTGCAAGTAATCCCGAAGAGTAGTCGTAACCGCCATGTATGACTGATCCAGTTGTCCTTTTATTGACAGGTGCCGAAGCCGAGGGAAGTGCTATCCCGTCGGCGGTGCCCGTTGAAGATTTGGCACTAGAGACCCAGGGAGCTGCCGAAGGAGCCCCCGAGCAAATGGAGGTGGCGGTTGAAGAAGCCACCGCGACAGCTGGAGGGGGGCGCAACGACGTGCATCCAGAACCGGCTCTGGAAGTAGTCGTTTGCTCGCCAGAGATCCAGGACGCGGAGCCAATCCGCTCGGCGCCAATGTCCGAAACCGCGACGAGTAGTCGTGGCGGGATCGAGCTGCTGGCGGATGACCTAGTCGATCCAGCGACAGTAGCTCGGCACATGGAGGCAATGCGCCAGGCCGAGCAATGGATGAAGGTGAGTAGTCGACACCCTTGAGTAGTCAATCCTTTAGTGTTGAGTACCCATTTGACATGTGTTGTCTGTGGCAGGACGTCGCGGAGCGGTCTCGGCAGAAGTCTGACATGCTTCAAGGGTACGGCGACACGGTTCTCCGGGCCGAGGCCTTAGAAGAACAGCTCGTGAAGGCTCGGAAGCACGCCGCCGCGATGCAGTCGAAGCTGGACACCGCCTTCGCCCAGTATCACAACGAAATCCAAGATATGCAGGTGAAGAGCGACGAGCTGGTGCGGAAGAACAAGTCTCTCCGCAACAAGAATAAAGGTACGCCGTTGCCATGCTGAGTACCCATTGGTAGTGTCTTGGAGGAGTCTGACCCGCTTTGCCTTGTTGATTGCAGAGCTTGAGACCCGCGTCGACCAGCTGAAGGCTTCAGAGACCGACCTGAAGAACCTCTTCTACCGAGAGCAAGAGGCCCGCGAGGTACTGGAGTATGATTATAAGCAGCTTGCTTACGAGTGTGACAAGCACATGGAGCTTCGCATTGCGTCGGATCGTGACCTCGTCGACTGCTACAAATCTTTGCAGAAGCTGAACGAGGACTGCGAGAAGCTGCGGGCCCAGCTGAAGGAACTCGAGGAGGCCGCGCTTCCCATCGCGAGGCTACTGGTGCCTCACCCCGGGGGACCGAAGATAGCCCCATTGGTGGACCGGCTGAAGGAAGCCCCGAGCCGCCTGGCGACGTACGTGAAGCACCTGGCGAAGTCGATCCCCAACCAGGTCCTGGCGTATATGAAGTCGTACTTCCCAAAAGCTCCCGTTGAGGTAGTCGCCGGCGGACTAGCCGCCAACTGCACGGACGAGCAGTACGCGGAGCTGCTGGAGCAAATGGCGCCCATTGCCGAACAAGTCGCTGAGAAGCTCAACCTCCAGTAGTCCTGTAGGGTTAGCTCGTAGCAGTAGTTGTGTATAAACAAAGTTGTAATGAACTTGTTTAAGTATGAATGAAGGAAACTTCCATAAATGAGTACTCGTTATCCCGATCTGTGAGTGCGGAGTCCCATCATGGAGTCATCGCGAGTAATCATACTCGCCGGTGGTCCCGTTGAGGAAAAGGGACAGTAAAGCAGTTGATAGGTAATCAAACTTTATTACTGAAGAAGTACGCCTGGATGGCCAGGGCCGTTGTTACAGAGTAGTCGCCAGGATCTGGAGGCCGCCTACGGCTAAGTAGTGCTAGGGCGTATGGCCGCTTACAGCAGTAGATCCGTTAGTAGCCGCATGGGCTGGATCTAGGAGTGCTTGGTCTCTTAGTAGACCGCTACTGGAGTCCTTTGTCGCTCGTCGCAGCCCAAGATCCGTTAGTAGCCGCGTGGGCTGGATCCTGGAGAGGAGTAGTCCGGAGACTAGGGCCTGGACCTGGAGGCCGCTTACGGCGAAGGGGTCTTTGAGTAGTCGTATAGACTGGAGCCCCCGGTGTAGACTAGGCGTAGAATCGACAGAGTTGGTCGATGTTCCACGAGTTGTTGATGTCTTCGCCTTCAAGCGTCTGGAGGCGGTAGGAGCCCGGTCCGGTCACCTTTGCAATTGTGAAGGGACCTTCCCAGGGCGAGCTGAGCTTGTGTAGTCCTTCCGTGTTCTGGATCCGGCGGAGGACAAGATCACCAACGTTGAAGGAGCGTTCCTTAACGTTGCGATCGTGGTAGCGTCGGATACCCTCTAGGTACCTTGCTGATTGGACGAGGGCGGCACAGCGAGCTTCTTCGAGTCCGTCGATGTCAACTCGTCTGCTGTCTTCAGAGATGCCTTCGTCGTATTGCTCCACTGCTGGTGAATCCCACATGACATCAGCAGGGAGGATTGCTTCGAAGCCGTAGACCAGGAAGTACGGGGATTGTCCCGTTGGCTTGGAAGGTTGAGTACGCAGCCCCCAGAGAGCATTGGGTAGTTCCTTGATCCACTTGCCTCCTTTGGAGTTGGCAGCGTCGTGTAGCCGCTTTTTGAGAGCGTCGAGCACCATCCCATTGGCGCGCTCGACTTGTCCATTGGCCCGAGGATGGGCAACTGAGACATATCGGACGTCGATCCCGCTGTTCTCGCAGTACTCCCAGAACTGGTGATTGTTGAAGTTGGAGCCCAGGTCTGTGATGATGCGGTGGGGTAGTCCGTAGCGATGCACGAGTTCATCCAGGAAGTTGAGTACTCTGTCGGCCTTGGGGCATGTAACCGGCTTGACCTCGATCCACTTGGTGAACTTGTCGATGGCCACCAATACTCGGTTGAATCCACCTGGCGCAGTTGGAAGTGGCCCAATCGTGTCGAGCCCCCAGCAGGCGAAAGGCCAGGTTGGCGGTATGGTGACTAGCTTGTAGGCTGGGACGTGTTGTTGCTTGGCGAAGTATTGGCACCCTTGGCACCTTCTGACGAGTTCTTCGGCGTCGCCCAGAGCTGTGGGCCAATAGAAAGCCCGTCGGAAGGCCTTGCTGACCAGCGTGCGTGAGGACGCGTGGTTGCCGCAGACGCCTTTATGGATCTCCTCCAAGATGTCCTTGCCTTCTTGTCTGGGAACGCACTTCATGAGTACTCCGGAAGATGCGCCCCGCCTGTAGAGCTTGTCTCCGACGAGAACGTAGGACTTGGCACGGCGGATGAGTTGCTCGGCCAAGTTCTTGTCCGAGGGAACCTTCTGCTCGCGGAGGTTGTCGATGAAGGGCTGCCTCCAGTCCACGTCGATCATCATGACCTCCTGGCCAGCCTGGGGATGCGCTGGGTCAATGGTCGGTGGCGCCGGCTCCGGGATGGATGGCGCGTGAAGCTCGTGGACGAAGACACCCGCTGGTACTTGAGCGCGAGTAGAACCAAGCTTCGACAGGACGTCCGCTGCAACGTTGTTGTCGCGGACGACGTGGTGGAACTCGAGACCATAGAACTTGTTCTCGAGCTTGCGGACTTCTAGGCAGTAGGCGTCCATGCTCTCCTTGTTGCGGTCCCAGGACTTGTTGACTTGGTTGATGACCACTGCGGAGTCGCCGTAGACTAGTAGCCGCTTGATGCCCAGTGAAGCCGCGAGGCGGAGCCCGTGTAGCAGAGCTTCGTACTTGGCTTCGTTGTTTGAGACCTTCCAGAAGATCTGCAGGACGTACTTGAGTTGTTCGCCCGTTGGAGAGATCAAGAGTACTCCTGCACCTGCGCCCTCGAGGTTGAGTGAGCCGTCGAAGTACATCACCCAGTGCTCTGGGCGCTTGGTTGGAGTAGGTAGCTGATTCTCCCGCGCACTCCGCCATGAAGTCGACTAGTGCCTGCGACTTGATGGCTGTGCGTGGCTTGAAGTCGATGTTGAGGGCGCCGAGTTCGACTGCCCATTTGGAGATTCTTCCAGTAGCATCTTGGTTCCGCAAGATGTCACCGAGCGGGTAGTCGGTGACGACGGAGATCGAGTACTCCTGGAAGTAGTGTCGTAGCTTCCGCGAGGTGATGAGCACTGCGTACAGAAGCTTCTGTACTGGCTGGTAGCGTGCCTTGGATTCTGATAGGACCTCGCTGACGAAGTAGACTGGACGCTGGACTGGATAGGTGTTGCCGTCTTCCTGCCGCTCGACGATGATGGCAGTACTGACCACGTGAGTAGTCGCAGCGAGGTAGAGCAGCAGCTGCTCGCCTTTACGAGGAGCTGTGAGGACTGGTGGCTTCGATAGGAAGTCCTTGAGCTGGACCAGGGCTTGGTCCTCCTCTGGAGTCCACACGAACTTCTCTTGGTGTTTGAGTAATTTGAAGAAGGGGAGCCCCCGTTCTCCAAGCTTCGAGATGAATCTGTTCAAGGCCGCCATGCACCCGGTCAGCTTCTGCACGTCTTTGATGCACGTGGGAGCTTTCATGCTGGTGATGGCGGAGATCTTCTCGGGATTGGCTTCGATGCCGCGATGGCTGATGATGAAGCCGAGTAGTTGCCCGACGGCACGCCGAAGACGCACTTGTTCGGGTTGAGCTTCCAGCGGTACTCGCGCAGGGATGCGAAAGTCTCTTCAAGATCGTCGATGAGCGTGCTGGAGTTTCTGGTCTTGACGACCACGTCATCCACGTAGGCTTCGACGTTCTTGTTGAGTTGCCTCTTGAAGCAGGCCTGGATAGCTCGTTGGTATGTAGCGCCGGCGTTCTTCAACCCGAAGGACATGGTCGTGTAGCAGTACGCGCCAAACGGGGTGATGAACGCGGTCTTCTCCTGGTCTTCTTCCTTGATCGCGATCTGGTGGTACCCGGAGTAGCAGTCGAGGAAGCAGAGCAGGTCGCAGCCCGCCGTGGAGTCAATGACTTGGTCAATCCGCGGCAACCCGAAGGGGTCCTTGGGGCAGTGCTTGTTGAGGTCGGTGTAGTCGACGCACATCCTCCACTCGTTCGAGTTCTTCTTGCAGACGAGGACGGGGTTGGCGAGCCACTCAGGATGGAAAACTTCTCTGATGAAGCCAGCCGCGAGTAGTTTGGCGAGTTCCTTCTTGATGGCGTCCCGTCTGTCGTCGGCGAAGCGGCGGAGGTGTTGTCGCTTCGGGGTAGCTTTAGGATCGACGTTGAGTGAATGCTCAATCAACTCCCTGGGCACCCCTGGCATGTCCGCTGGTTTCCACGCGAAGATGTCGCGGTTAGCCCGGAGGAAGTTGATGAGCGCGTCTTCCTATTTGGGGTCGAGACACGCCCCGATGGTGGTGGTCTTGCTGCTGTCGCCTGTCCCGAGGTCAATTGTCTTGACCAGAACCTCCTCGGCTGGCTGAGGCTTGTTAGCTTTATCCGACTTCTCTGGGATGTCGAGTTCGCTTGGGGCAAGCTTCTTCGACGCAGCGTACATCTCCATCATTGCATTGGGTACTTGATTTGTGGAGGCGATCTCCACAGCTTCCGTGTCGCAGTCATGCGATATCTTCAAGTCCCTCTGCAGCGAGAGTACACCTGCTGGACTCGGCATCTTGAGTACTAGGTAGGTGTAGTGGGGCACCGCCATGAACTTGGCGATGGCCGGTCTGCCGAGGATGGCATGGTAGGACGTCTCGAAGTCCGCGACTTCGAACTTGATGTACTCGGTACGATAGTTGTCCCGAGATTCCCCGAAGGTAACTGGCAGGACCACTGAGCCCAGTGGAATAGCCGCGTTTCCGGGGACGATGCCGTAGAAGGGCGAGGTGCTCTTGGTGAGCATGTGGGTGATGTCGAGCTTCATCTTCTTCAAGGTCTTGGTGAAAAGGACGTTAAGCCCGCTTCCACCGTCGATGAGGACCTTGTTTAGCTTGGAGCCCGCGACCACCGGCTTCAGGACGAGTGGGAACCGCCCTGGTTCGGAGAAGCTAGTCCATTGATCCGCGCGGGAGAAGGTAATGGGTACCTCCGACCACCTGAGGGGGGTCGGGACCGCTGGTTCAATGCTCATGACTTCTCGGCGGGTAGCCTTTTGGACCCGTCTGCTGGGTAGCCCGCCGAAGAGGACGTTCACCGTCTTGTCGGGTTCCTGGAAGTCGCCATTGCCTTCGTCGTTCTTCTTCTTGCCTTTCTTGTCATGAGGGTGCCGTGGCTCCGGAGTATCCTTGAGTGCTCGCCTGAGTTGGTAGCACTGCTCGGTGGTGTGGTTGCCGTCCAGATGCCACGGGCACTTCTCCTTCAGCAAGTCTTTGAAGCCGCCGGAGGTCTTCTTCGAGTTCTCCTTCGCAGGGCGCTGGATAGCCGCGACAGTGTTGTCTGGCTTGCGCTTGCGGTTGGGACCCGAGTAGTTGTTGTTGTTGCGACCGCCTTGGTTCCCGTTGTTGCTGCTGCCGCCGCCCGTGTTCTGCTTGCTCTTGCCACGGATGGCGTCGTACTTGGCGTTGGCCTTGTCTTCTTCATCGGCCCAGGACGTGATCATGTCCTTGAGGTGGGTGATGGAGCTTGGGCGGTGATGGCCGAAGTCTTCGAAAGTGCGACGGTGGTAGAGACCGTCTTGGAAGAGGTCGATGACTTCTTTGTCAGAGACATCGACTACTGTGGCGCGCTTGTCGAAGAAACGCCGCATGTACTTGCGAAGGGTCTCGCCTTGTTCCTGCTTCACCATAGCTAGGTCCATGCGAGTACCCGAGCGGCCCATAGCGCCCGCGAAGTTGCTGGTGAACTGCTCCTTCAGCTGGTCCCACTTGTCGATCGAGTACTTCTCAAGTGACTCGAGCCATGTAAGCGGTGCCTGGTCCAGACAGAAGGGGAAATATAGACACTTGGTGTCGTTGTTGCCACCAGCGTTCTCGATGGAGAGGGCGTAGCATCTGAGCCACTGCACAGGATCTTGCTTCGCGTCGTACTTGGTGATTCCCAGAGGCTTGAATTTCTCTGGGAGGAGGAGGTTGCGAAGTCGCGCAGAGAAGGCAGGGAAGCCGTCGTTGTCACCTGACGTGGAAGCCTTCTTGCGCCGTAGTTCTTCAATCTTCTGGCGGGCGTCGAAGCCGCCCTGAGAGGCTCCGGAGGCGTGGCTATTCGCGTGGCGTCGGCCGCCGCGGTCGCCTCCGCCACCGGCCCTTCTATTGGCCCCATGGTTGGAGCTTCCGCCGTCGCTGCCTCCGCCGCCAGGGTCGCGATGAGGGACGATCTCACGATCGCCGCCAGCAGCTGCAGCGCTGTTGCCACCTTGAGAGGGTCCGCCGGCCGTTGCACGAGTACGGTTGGGATTGGTCGGCAGCTCAGCTCGAGTACGGTTACGACCGAGGTCCGCGCTGCGACTTGTGGCTTCGTTATCGCGATTCCTAGCGGGGGGCGGCTGAGCGACCCTGTTGTCAACTCGCATGAAGTAAGCGTCTTCTGCAAGCTTGGTGATGACTTCTCCTGCACGCATCCCCTGAGCTTGGCGTGCGATCGCTGTGATCGACATGAGGCATTGCTCCGGGGTAGTGTGTACCCTACTCTCGACTTGGTCGAGAGCCTCTGCGAGGTTGCGGATGGGGAGGTTGTCTCGAAGACGCCGGCGTCGTTCGTTCCGCTTTCTGTTACGCTCACGTCGAGCGTCCCTGTTGGCGTCAGTCTCATCCGCGGGTGCGTCGGCAGACAGCTCATCTGCGGAGATGCCTTCGAGGTATCGGTCGCTTGCTGTCCCTGAGGGTCCTGGCGTGTCGCCGGCAGCCATGAAGACTTGGCGGTCGGGGTTGCCAAGACTGGAGTCAGAACTCGCCACCTCCGTTGGGGTGTACTCCTCAGCTCGAGCGAGTGGCGTTCCCTCCTGGAAGGGAAGCGAGTCGAGGTAGGCGACGTAGCGTGAGTTCCCGTTCGTCAGGTCAGCGGGCTTGCGGTCTGGCCAGTAGACAAATCTTCCGGCGGGTGTAGATGTTATGACCAAGCCGGCGGCGGGTCCTGACAGGGGTTGCTCTGTGGAGTTGTTCTCGGACTCGGGATCCTCAGGGTCCGACCCGAAGTCGAACTCGTACGCGGAGTCCGAGTAGAAGCCGAAAAGGGGGTTGGAGTCCGAGGCGTGGCCGGGAGCGGTGTCGGAGTCCGAGTCGTACTCGGGTACGGGCTCCTTGCCGGCCCGGCGTGTAGTGGGAGCCTTCGTGTGGGCCCTGCTGACGTTGCGGGGGCCACGCGTGAAGTGCTCGTGGGGTGGGGAGTCCACATGCGATGGCTGAGTTGCCGGCTCGCATACGATAGCCCACGGGGACGTCGAGCCCGAGTTGGAGGCGGATCCAAGCTCGAAGTCGGCGTGTTGGTCGAAAAGCGAAATTTCGCCGAATTTGCGGCGAGTTCGCCCGTGACTACTCCGGGAAGTGTCACGAGGCCGGTCTCCGGGTTGGGCGGCATGGTGAGGCGGCATTGGAAAGATCCGGCGCCGTTAGCAGTGCAGACCCAGGCATCGAAGACGAAGGTGTCGCCGCGGTTGAAGGCGACGGTTGGCTTGATGTAGACGGAAGCCGTCGAGTTCGCCATGAGATCTTCGGCGAGAGCCCCTACCTGGCGCGCCAGCTGTCGGTGTTTTAGACCGGCAACCTACTAAGGGGAGTACCCGAAGTAGATGAATGTGGCCTCGCCGAGATCGGTAACTCGAAGGAAGAGACACGTGGCACACAATTTAGACAGGTTCGGGCCGCGCGGTGCGTAATACCCTACGTCCTGTATGCTGCGTGGCTCTGGATTGATTGGGTGCGATTACAAGATGATGCAATCTTAAGCCGTGAGAGAGAGGGGGGTCCCTGCCTCGCCATATATAGTCCGGGAGGCAGGGTTACAAGTCGGTTCAGGGAGAGAGTACTAGTCGAGTACGTCTAGAAGTCCTCTATACAGTGCGGGACATGTACAGCTTCCTATCCGGGTACTTCTCCTCTGTAGCCCTTGTGCTTCACGCCATCAGGTGCCGTGCAGCGCAAGTCGAGTAGTCCCAGGGGCCCACCGAGTAGTCGGTCCTGGTACCCACCGAGGTAGCAGATGGCCAAACATCACAGGCACAGGCAGTCGACTGGGAGTTGCGTACGCCTAGAACTCAGCAACATCTTCACAACAGCTTCATAGTAGCTTCCTCTTTCTGAGCAACATTGTTTATAACAAGGGTGAGTACATGTCGTACTCAGCAAGTGTGGGGAAAGTATGAATACAAAGGCTTAAACAAGGAAAGGCTAACAGGTTGACTGCATTAAGCAATTTTAGTTGGTCAAATTTTATTAGCACCTGATTACTAATAAAGTATAAGTATATACCATCCCACAAATTAAGCATAAAGCTAAGAGATACACCATAAGAATATGGCAACCAGAAACCACAATTTAAGTCCATCTTCAAGTTCAATTTATCATGTGAGGGTCCAGGCCGCTCTTGACCGTGAGCACGACTAACCGATTAGTTTTACACTCTGCAAAGGTTGTACACTTTCACCACAAGTCGCGTAAAAGTCTCGAAGAACTTTGGACCCAACCATGTTGTGCAAAAGTAGGCACAATACCACACTTCCTAGGTGTGATTGCATAGGGACACTACGATGCCTTTACAAAGAGTCCTCCCATGTGTATTAGTCCATAGTAGTATGTCGTAGAGGCTATCTTTCGTACCACACTTCTACTCACGGTCGGTCAGCCATAAAGTACTTCCGTTTCAATACCTATCCGGAATAGAAGAGCCATAAAAGCATTCCTCCGTACCCACACTACCATGCGAGTAATGGCCACACAAAGACTTCCCTAATTACTCGGCCAAGACCAGAGCCATATAGTCCTTGTGGTTGCACTGTTGTCCTGGGTGATTCTACATGTTCCGATTAAACATATGGTCTTGTATTAAGCAACCAGAGATATAACATAAAGGTAAATCATGTTTCATCATTATTTTTCATTAAAACCACCATAACCCAAGGTATAGCAACTAAGCATACCTACCCGGCAAAAAGATAAACCCAGGTTAACAAGGAATGATATTAAAGACTAGGCAAACCTTAATAGGACCCATCAAATTAAATGCAAAGCATATGTAAAGTGATGAAATATAGTTCTTAGGACAAAAGCACAAGGACACACTTGCCTTTAACCAGAGTTGCTCAGAATGTCTTCAACCTCTTGCTCTTCAAAGCTTCTCGAACAACGTTCACTCTATGTGCATCAATAATCGGCACAAGCATACAAAGCAAACAAACAAGCAAACTAAGAACAATACACCAATTAAAAGAAAAGCTTTAAAAGAACGCACTAAAGGATAGGCTCGATTCTATGGGTCACTAAAGCACACAAAACGTGCTCAGAAGGGAAAGATCTGATTATCTACACATGGTTGAGCTTGAGCTAACACTATTTAGAGCTTCGGGTAGACTTTGATCAAAAGAGATACTGAGATAAAGAACGTCTAACGATCGATTTCACTTATTAGAAAACAAGACTATGGCTAGGTTTATTTTAATTAGTAAAAATATGCGTAAAGGATATTTCATAAATAAAATACCCTAAGTTGCAATTAATTCAAATTAAACTTTATTTGTGAAACCGTAGAAAGAACCTAATCAAGTTTTCATAAATGTTTATGTACAAATTATACCAATTAAACATTTAAGTTTAGAAAAAGTAAACTATATGGATCATCTAAACGTAACTTTATGATTCCAGTAGATCATATTATTATTGAAAACATCATGGCATTGGTATTATCAAATTAAAATTTATTTATAAAACCGGTGTAAAAGCCTAATCAACTTTTAATTAGAAAAGTTAATTAATTATAAGGAAAATTAACATTTGGTTTATGAAAACCCGAGGTAAGGATCTAATTAGATTTTATTTACAAAAGCATGTGAAATAATCATTAATCAAATTAACATTGATAAAGAAAAACGGTATATAACACTATATTGCTTTTATTTAGAAAGACATGTTTAATAAGGCATTAGCAAAATTAATACCAAATAAATTTTCAAAAAACATACATGACATGAACTCACTACTAACCTGTACTTTACATTATTATGAACCTAACGCAATTTGAACGGATTAAAACGGAGCTATAACATGAAAGATATGGATAAACTAAGCTGCAGGGACTTGCTGGCAAGGTTTCGGTACTTTCAGGGGCATAACTGCGAAAAACTGAGGGCATATACATAAATTTGTATATAAACCCGAGGTCTTACTCGCGAAAACTTCAGGGTGGACTGGATCTGGAGAATCCAAACTATCCGGGGGTTTTCTGGAAAAGGGACAAGACACAGGAAGATGAGCTAAATATTACAGAACTCCTCAGGGGTCCAGATGCAAAACGACCTGGGTTTCTTCTTCCTCTGGCCGACGGCGGACAGGGAGTATGGGCGGCCGAATCGCCGGCGACTCGGCGACCTGGGAGCTCGGGTGAAAGGCGGAAAAGGAAGAGGAGATCGAGGGGAGTACGTGGAGTGCTCACCGACGGCAGGGACGTGGAGGGGCGGCCGGAATCGGGTGCACGGCGGACGACGGACGGCGCCGGCTCAGGTGTCGCTCGGGCGGTGGTGTTCTGGTGGACCTCCATGGACGGGAAGGAGCGGCGGAAGTGCGGCTCAGCGTTGCAGTTCTCGTGGCAGCGTCGCTTTCCTCCGGCGGATGGAGACCGCGGCGAATCGACGACGACCGGCGGTGCTTCCGCTCGGCTCCGCGGCGGCGCCGTATAGGACAGACGGCGGGGTGCAGTAGGGGCACACGGGGCCTCGAGGCCTCGCCCTTTATATGGACGGGCGGCCGCGCCTGGCGTGGCACGCACGCCAAGGTCAAAGGCCGGCGGCGGTGCTTGCAGCGGCGGCCTACTGTGCCTGGCAGCGGTGGCGCCGAGCCCAGATGGGCTTCGGCGGGCCTATGGCTGGGCCGATGTGGGTCGGGCCCATAGCCTCAGCCTAGTAGGATAGGTTATGTTTTCTTTTTTTTAAATTTATTTTCCGTGCGAAAACAATTTCAGAAAAGTCTTGAAATGTTTTCAAGGCATGGAAAAATATTCCAAAAATTCCCAAAAATTCAGGAAAATTCCCGGAGACACATTGGGACATGAACAATCAAAATAAAGTATTTAGATCTCATGAAAATGATTTTAGAGCCTTCTAATAAATAGAATTAGCTCAGGGAAAATGAGAAAAAATTCCAGAAAAAGCTGGAAAATTCTCGGAAGGATTTTAATGAGGGCGCGGATTAGGCCCCCCCTTTAGCGGCGAGATAATCACCCTCGAGGTGGAGTCATCTGACACCATTGACAATGTGAAGGCCAAGATTCAGCATGAGGAGGACTGTTGATCCCTGCCAAGACCTTCACTGGCAAGACGCCTTGTCTCCGACCAGTGGGAAGCTTCCCCGACAAGTCCTCGACTGGGGGCTGGCTTCTCCAACAAGTCTCCGCCTCGCACGAGGAGTCTCCGCCTCGCACGACAAGTCTCTGCCTTGCATGACAAGTCTCCGCCTCGCACGACAAGTCTCTGCCTCGCACGAGGAGTCTCTGCCTCGCCTCCGATAACCTACTCGTTCGCACGAGCAGTTTCTGTCTCCGACCAAGACACGGCCCACACGAACGTGGCTCCACCCCGATGAACGGGCTCCCCCACAACGACACATGGGGCGCCAGTTCCCCATGCCATGCAAGCGCACCAGCAAGCGGCACGCGCGGGCGGCCGGCTCTGACAAGAGCCGTAATACGGCACTGTTCGGCCGCGTGGCCCCCAACGCGCCGTCCCGTCCGACTCTGCGGCACGCCAACTCTGTCAGAAGCACTCGAGTGTCCCCTATAATTAGCGTCGGCCTACGTTTAGGTCCTAGCGTGGCGGACTCAACTCACACACAGGCGGGTCGAGAAATCACAAAAGAACTCAGAGGAGGCACCCGGTGCCCGGAATGAACAGCGCCACCTGGCCACGCGGCGACCTCCAACACCAACACAGCTCAGCCTCCCTACAATGCTCCCTGGCGGACGGCGACGTGCGAGAAGACCTCCCAGCTGCGTAGGACTGTAGCATTTACTTGTTTTCCCCTTTTGCCCCTCCCACTTGCGTCTATAAAAAGGAGAGGAGGGCAACCGTCACAGGGGTTGACAAACCGAACACTCACACCCCAGGGACTTGGGCTCGACACCCTCTCCCGACAAGTTTGTAACCCCTACTACAAACACCCCTAGCGCAAGAACATGGCAGCTCGATACTGGACGTAGGGTATTACTCCTCGGAGGCCCGAACTAGTCTAAATCCCGGCGTCTCTCGCACTAACCATCCGGGTCGGACACAAGATCCGATACAAATTTACTGCTCGGCGGTAGAGAACCCCAACAGTTGGCGCGCCAGGTAGGGGCACATCGTGTGTCTCGCCGAACTTCACCAACGATCCGGATGGAGGGGCACGGGGTTTCGCTAACCCCGGGGCCACCATGATTTTCGGCTCCCTCGGCTTCGTCTACACCGAGCCGGCGGAGTCCGTCGTCAGGCGCACCTTCGCTCGACCTGCTCGCCCCAACACCTTAACGACGGCGGCGGGGCGCGCGACGTTCGTCCGAGGCTTCTCGAGCGACGCGATCATGGCCATGTTGGGGCCGAACCCGACACAGGAGCGTTTTAGGCTCGCCGCCTACTACCTCACCGACCTAGCCTTCCAGACCAGCGGGGCCGAGCCGCTGGCCTGAGGTGAGTTCATGGAGCGGTACACCGCCATGTACCCCCGTGGACAGCAAGGCCTCCCGGACGACCCGGTGACAGCCTACATGGACGCGCTGCGAGCGTCCTACACCGCCCCGGGCTCCGCGACAGCCCGACGGGCACCACCAGCACCCGTGCATGATTTCACGCGCGAGTGCTTCGTCTGCGTGGCGTCGAGCTCAACCAGCTCGACGGACGCGGAACCAGCACCGCGCCGCCGTGCCACAGACGCCCAGCGCCGGGCGCGCCTCGACGAGCTCGCCGAGGCCAGACGTCAGCTCGACGAGGAGCTGGCCAACCTTCACCAGGAACTCGGGGAGGACCGCGGGGCGCGCAACCCGCAACCAGCACCGCAGCCAGTCCTGGTGCGGGAACAATGCCATGAAGGAGACAGCGAGCGGCACGAGAGCCGCCCAGCCGCCGAGCAGTCCAGAGCCCGCGCTCCGACACCGCCGGCTCGAAGACACGCGCGTGACAACAGCCGACGCGTCAACGAGGATGCCAATATCGACGGCGACACCCCGCCACTCTTCAAGCGAGCGTCGCAGAACTTGGCAGCTGCTGCCATGCTACTGCGCGGCTGCCCAGAGGCGGCCACCCCTGAGGAGAGGAGGGTGCGACAGCAGCTCAAAGCCCTCCTCGAGACGGCGGTAGCGCAGCAGGCGGAAAGCTTCGTGTCACGCCAGTGTTCGACACGCGATGGGAGAGTAGCACCCTCCGCGCACCGCCAGAACCCATCCCCCTCGCGGCATCGGAGCCACGGAGAGGGAGCGGGAGGGTCAGCGGTCAAGCAGCGCCTCGGACCCAATCGCGATGCTCGTGATACCATAGAGGCTCGCCGCCAGTGTCGACAACTACGGCAACGGCGACGACCGCGACCACCGCGATGAGCGCCGCCCGCGCCGACAGGACGACCGGAGGCGCGGAGGGCGCTACGATAGCGACGACGACCACGATCGCAGTTGGTCACCGGACCAGCGGGGCCCGCGCACCTTCGGACAGAAGGTACGAGACGTGAAGTTCCCCTCGCGCTTCCGAGCTCCGACAAACGTCCCCAGGTACGACGAGGAGACCAACCCGAGCGTGTGGTTGGAGGACTACCGGCTCGCGTGTCACGCGGGTGGGGCGACGGACGACCTCTTCATCATCAAGAACCTGCCGCTCTACCTCGGCGACTTCGCGCGGACATGGCTCGAGCACCTGCCCCGCGGCAAGATCAACGACTGGACGGAGTTGCGCCGAACTTTCGTCGGCAACTTCCAGGGCACGTACGCCCGCCCGGCAAGCAGTGGGAGCTGCGCAACTGCAAGCAGCCGCCGGGGGAAAGTCTGCGTGACTACATCCGACGCTTCTCCAAGCGTTACACCGAGCTCCCCGGCGCGACGGACAATGACGCCATCTCGGCATTCCAAAACGGCACGACCTGCACCACCCTCATCCATCGACTAGGGCGCCGGACCCCCCGAACTACTCGGGAACTCCTCGACATCGCGACCAACCACGCGGACGCCGAGGAAGCGGTTGTGGCGACTCTCAACACCACCCAGGGCAAGGGGAAACAGGTCATGGACCACGGCGAGGGGCCATCCTCGCACTTCAAAAAGAAGAAGAAGAAGAGCGACAAGCATCACCGTGACGATAACCTAGTCGCGGCGGTCGAGCGCAAGGCCTCACGCCCCAAGAGCAACCCATCCAAGGTCGATTCCCCGAAGGACCACTTTGAGAAGCTCTTGGAGGCACCATGCACCCACCACGAGGTGCCCGTCAAGCATGTGCTCAAGGACTGCCGTTTGATGAAGAACTACGTCAACGACACGCTCAAGCCAAAGGCGGCAGATCCACAGAAGATGGCCGCGCCGCTCCCCGACAATGACGATGATGACGCAGGAGCCCAGTACCTGAGCGAGGACGGGGCGGTCCACATGATCTTCGGCGGGTCCCCGGTGCGACCCTCGAGGCGCCAAGAAAAGTTCATACGGCGTGGGGTCTACAACACTGAGTCCGCGATGCCGTCGTACCTCAAGTGGTCGGAGGTTCCGATCACCTTCGACCGCAAGGACCACCCCGACCGTGTGCCGCAGCCGGGATGCTACCCACTAGTGGTAGCTCCTTGTTCAGGACCAAGCAAATCCACAAGGTCCTGATGGATGGAGGGAGCGGCTTCAACGTGCTCTACGCATCGACGCTCGATGACATGGGCATCCCGCGGTCCCAGCTGCGGCCATCGACCACGCCATTCTACGGGGTCATCCCTGGGATGGAGGCACTCCCAATCGGGCAGATCGATCTGCCCATCACGTTTGGGACGTTGCAGAATTTCCGCACAGAAACCCTCACCTTCGAAGTGGTGGGGTTCCCGGGGACGTACCACGCCATCCTCGGGAGGCCGGCCTACGTGAAGTTTATGGCCGTGCCCAACTATACGTACCTCAAGCTGAAGATTCCCGCTCCGAAGGGGATCATCACGGTGGGGACTACGTTCCAGCACACATTCGAGTATGATGCTGAGTGCTTCCAGTTTGCTGAGGCACTGATCCGTTCCGAGAGGCTCCACGCCGAGCCTCCCTCCGAGAACCGGGACATCCCCGAGTCGTCCAAGCGTGCGGCCTGCTCTTTCGAGCCCGCCAAGGACGTCAAGGATGCGGCCGTCTCCGACGATGGCCGCACGCTCCGTATCGGGACGGTGCTCGATCCTAAATAGGAAAGCGCGCTAGTCGACTTCCTCAAAGCGAACCTCGATGTGTTCGCATGGAAACCCTCCGACATGAAGGGGATCCCGAGGGAGGTTGCCGAGCACAAACTGAACATCAAGCCGGGATCGAAACCAGTAAAACACCGCCTCCGCCGCTTCAACGACGAGAAGTGCAAGGCGATCGGCGAGGAGATCAAGAAGCTCCTTAGTTCAGGGTTCATCCGAGAAGTATTCCACCCCGAGTGGCTTGCTAACCCTGTACTTGTAAAGACGAAGAATAAGAAATGGAGGATGTGTATTGACTATACGGGCCTTAACAAGGCATGTCCCAGTGATCCGTTTCCTTTGCCTCGCATAGATGTGGTAGTCGATTTGACAGCTGGGTGCGAAACCCTCTGTTTTCTCGATGCGTACTCCGGGTACCACCAGATAGCGATGTGCATAGCGGACCAACTCGCGACCTCATTCATCACTCCGTTCGGCGCTTATTGTTACAAGATGATGCTCTTCAGGCTAAAAAAAGCGGGCACCACATTCCAAAGATGCATGCGACGCGTCTTTGGAGATCTCATAGGACGAATCATCGAGGCGTACGTTGATGATATTGTGGTCAAGTCGAAAAAGACCGGCGATTTGGTCCCAGACCTCACAGAGGTGTTCGCGAAGCTGAGAGAACACGGGATGAAGCTTAACCCCGAGAAATGCGTTTTCGGGGTCCCGAGGGGCATGCTCCTCGGCTTTGTCGTGTCAGAACGCGGTATTGAAGCTAATCCCGAGAAGATCTCGGCCATCACGGACATGGGACCGATCCAAAATCTAAAGGGCGTACAACGCGTCACGGGCTGCCTCGCGGCTCTCAGCCGTTTCATCGCTCGACTCGGAGAACGTAGCCTACCGCTGTATCGGCTAATGAACAAGTCCGACCATTTCGCCTGGACCCCCGAAGCTCAGGAAGCGCTCGACTCCCTCAAGAATCTCCTGAAAAGCCCACCGATACTCACGGCCCCGGCGCCGGAAGAGCCAATGCTTCTGTACATTGCTGCGACAACCCAGGTGGTCAGCGCTGCGTTGGGGGTTGAACGAGAAGAGCCCGGGAGGTCACTCAATGTGCAGCGCCCGGTCTATTTTGTGAGCGAGGTACTCTCCGATTCGAAAACCCGCTACTCGCAAATGCAAAAGCTCGTGTACGCTGTCCTGATCACCAAGCGCAAGCTCCGCCACTACTTCGAAGCGCACCCCATCACGGTGGTATCCAAGTACCCGCTTGGAGAAGTGATCCAGAACCCCGAGGCCGAAGGGAGGATAGCCAAGTGGGCGCTCGAGCTGATGGGGCAAAACATTTGATACGCACCACGCAGTGCCATCAAGTCGCAGGTGCTGGCGGACTTCGTCGCTGAGTGGATGGAGATCCAAGCTCCGCCGGCACCCGTCGAGCACGAGACGTGGACAATGTACTTCGACGGCTCGATCATGAAAGAAGGAGCGGGAGTAGGCCTTGTCTTCATCTCACCTCTGGGCGTACGCATAGAGTACATGGTTCGACTACACTTCCCCGCTTCCAACAACGTCACCGAGTACGAGGCGCTCATCAACGGCCTTCGAATCGCGGTCGAGCTCATAATCCGCCATCTTGAGATCAGAGGAGACTCAGAGCTTGTCGTGGATCAAGTCATGAAAGAGAAAAATTGTGTAGATCCGAAGATGGCAGCGTATTGTCAAGCCGTGCGCGAGTTGGAGGACAGATTCCATGGGCTCGAGCTTCATCATTTGCTGCGCGACTATAACAAGGCCGCGGATGTCCTCGCCAAGACCGCATCGAGCCGCAAGCCGGTGCCACATGGCGTGTTCGCGAGCGACCAGCACGCGCCCTCCGTGTGGGCCGAAGGGGAGCGCCCACAGGAGCTCGGGGAACCGGAAGTCATGGAGATCGACCAACAACCCGAGCAGAACCTCGAAGATCCGGACTGGCGTTTCCCTATCCTTGAATGGCTTGTCGAAGGAAAGCTTCCCTCTGACCAGACGGAGGCACGCCGCATTGCACGGCGAGCCAAAGATTTCGTCCTCATTGAGGGCGAGCTCTGCAAGCGGGGTGCAGCAGGCATACTTATGCGTTGCATCTTGAGAGATCAGGGCAAGGAGCTACTTCAGGTGATTCACGCCGGAACATACGGACATCACGCCGGTCCGAGAACTCTTGTCGGGAAGGCTTTCCGGCAAGGGTTTTACTGGCCCACCGCGGTGGCGGACTCCAAGGACATCGTGCGGCGTTGCGAGGGGTGCCAGTTCTACGCTTGACAAACTCACCTCCCGGCGTAGACGCTTCAGACCATTCCCATCACATGGCCCTTTGCTGTGTGGAACCTCGACATGGTGGGGCCACTCCGACAAGCACCCGGGGGCTTCACGCATCTACTCGTGGCCGTCGACAAGTTCTCCAAGTGGATCGAGGCTCGACCCATCGTAAAGGTCCGCTCCGAGGAGGCCGTAATGCGGCACTGTTCGGCCGCGCGGCCCCCGGCGCGCCGTCCCGTCTGACTCTACGGCACGCCAACTCCGTCAGAAGCACTCGAGTGCCCCCTATAATTAGCGCCGGCCTACGTTTAGGTCCTAATGTGGCGGACTCAACTCACACTCAAGCGGGTCGAGTCATCACAAAAGAACTCGGAGGAGGCGCCATGTGCCCGGAATGAACAGCGCCACCTGGCCAAGCGGCGACCTCGAACACCAACATAGCTCAGTCTCCCTTCAATGCTCCCTGGCGGACGGCGACGTGCGAGAAGACCTCCCGGCTGCGTAGGACTGTAGCATTTACTTGTTTTCCCCTTTTGCCCCTCCCCCTTGCGTCTATAAAAGGGAGAGGAGGGCAACCGTCACAGGGGCTGACAAACTGAAAACTCACACCCTAGGGACTTGGGCTTGACACCCTCTCCCGACAAGTTTGTAACCCCTACTACAAACACCTCTAGCGCAAGAACACGGCAACTCGATACTGGACGTAGGGTATTAATCCTCGGAGGCCCGAACCAGTCTAAATCCCGGCGTCTCTTGCGCTAACCATCCGGGTCGGACACACGATCCGATACAAATTTACTGTTCGGCGGTAGAGAACCCCGACAGATTTGGTCAGCACCTAAACGCATTTTAAAACCTTTTGCACTCATGAAACATCAAATGCATCGGCATGAATGCAACACACACATTGAACCAATTTATTTATTTTAAAAACAAACGAAGGCTTTTTCCTATACTATATTTCCTGTAAAGAAAATAAATGTCGAAAAAATTTTAAAATCACGAGAAAATAGTTGTTTAATTTTTCCTTCTTATTCACATCCTGAATTTGGGAAATTTCAGGGTGTGACACAAAAGGGATGGAGTTCATCGGGATGACTTCGTTCGCTCAAATATCTCAAACTCAAGGCTATCCTTACTTTCGAGGGAGAGAGAAGGTGGACTGGATTGAATTTCACTTGCATTTGGCTGGGAGTCAAAAGGGATGGGGTTCGTCAGGATGACTTTGTCCGCCCAAATATTGCGGACTTGTTCGTCTTGATTGCATAACGTCAGCTTCATAGGTGAGAACAACAAGTATCGGTTGAGTTAGCTTTGTGCATCACCTGCCATTATTGGTGGTGGAGCACCACGCGGGCCCTTCATGACTAGAGGGGAGCTCCGCAACACCCTCCATGGCTAGTAGGGCCACGCCATAGCAAGCCGAGTTGGTGGGAGCTCCTCCACGGGTCGCGCTGCCGCGGGCTGAGTGGGAGCTTGTTCCCGAGCTACCACTGATCGAGCGGGAGCTCCTTCCCAGGTTGTGTCTTCGCTGGCTGAGTGGGAGCTCGTTCCTGGGCCACGTCACCGCTAGCCGAGCACAGGGCTCCTTCTACGGCTACGCCACCGTCAGCCGAGCGGGAGCTCTTCCCCGACCCACGTCGCCACCGACCTAGTAGGTGGCTCCTTCACATGCCACACAGACTCCTACCGAGCGGGGCGGAGCTCCTACCCAAGAGTGTGTTTCTTTGCTTCTTGTGGGTCCATGGATCCAGGTGATGCTTACATGGCATCCTCTCATTGGTTGGAGTTGTGCTACTTGGATCTATAGGCTGTGCTTTCTCTCTTTTATATGGATATAAAGCACCTGCAATCAAATATTCACCAACACTTGTGAAATTTGTGTGTGATAACTCCTAAAACTAGTGTTGATGTTTATCTTCTGTTTATTTATGTAAGAGTTGACAACCTAAATTTGGTACTTAAGAGCTATCGACACCCACAAAGGACAAGGAAACACAACTCCAGCCAATCTAAGGAGAGCACACGGATCCATTGGTCCACCAGAGGATAAACTGTCTTATTTTGGCATGGGCACCTAAGACAAGCTTGAGTGCCCATCAAGCAGCGGCCCAGACAAAGTTGGGACCAAAAGATGGTGCCAGAGGTCAGGCGAACTAGTGACGGCTCCGACTGATCCCCACTTCCACATGTCGTTACCGGGTGATTTTCTAGAGGCGGTACCTCCTCGATACTGTTATAAATATGACTATTGTACCTCAATCCTCAGCCTCCAATAAATACTGAGTTCACTATCTCAGCCATATCCTTGACAGTGTTTTCTCGAACAATATCCTTCACACTGTTAATTTGTTTTTCCAGAGAAATGACATTTTCTCATTTAAAAAAAACATTCAGGTTTTTAAAATTTTCATATTAGGAGTATTTGCGGCTGGATTTGTCACATTGGATATTCAGATTTACAGTCTTCACTCTTCAGTATAGTCGCCCTGTTCGTTTGGCTTATCAGCCACCAGCCAGCAGTACTTTTCTCTCAGAACAAACCAGCCGCCAGCAACCAGTCAACAATATTTTTCTCTCGGAACAAATCAGCACCAGCCACCAACCAAACGAACAGGCTTAGACTGACACCTGTACCACAGTGAAATGAAGTCTCTAAGGACATTCTTTTTATTCTCGTACATTGCAAAAATGCCCCCTGTAATGAAATTTATTCAAATAAAATCCAACTCAAAATCTATTGTGCAAACATCGGAGAAATGAAAAGCTACCCCTCTTTCCTGCGCTCCCCGCGTTTCACGGCCTATGTGGCGCGCAGCCGTGCGTCCACGCGCGCGTGCAAGGGCGACAGGAGCCCGCGCGGGGGGAACCTGGGAGCAGGTTTGCCTCCTCTGCGTCGCCACTGGAAGGTGGGCCGCCGCGCAGCCCGTGGAAGCCATGGCCCCCCGGTCAGCTGCCTAACCTCCCTCCTTATCTGGTGCCCGCGGGATAGCAAAGCGGCCGTGTGGTGCGTTTGGTTGCTTTGCGAAAAAAGGCCTTCTGTTTCTGAGAATCTCAGATCCGTCCAGCACGTTCAATACTGAAAGTAAACACGTTCATATATTTTCCATAGTTACCCTTCTACTAAAATTTATTTTGATGTCAAGAAGAGAAAATTGGATGATTTTGTCTCTTTACAAAAACAACCCCGAAGTGATTTTGCGAGCAACCCCTCCCACCACCCAACCGGCCATTAAACCCCAGCCCGAACCGTAACCCTAACTCACTCCCCTCCCCGCTGCCGCTCTCTCCCTCTCTTCTCCCCCGCCGCCGCCGCTCTCTCCCCGCTGCCGCTCTTTCCCTCTGCTCTCCGCCGCCACCACCCGTTGCTATCGGTCGGCCTGGGCGTGGCGGCCGCGCTCTACTTTTCATCATGGGCGCTGCATTGCCCCTCCGACAGTCCCTCTCATCTACTCGGTGGGCAGCAAGCAGCCGGAGCACCAACTCCCTCTCACAGGTGAGAACAGATCCATGACGGGTGATGCGGCGGCGCAGCCTCGACGACGGCGGAAAGCAAGGTGGTAGCTCTCTCTCTCTTTCTTCCCCACAAAAAAGCTCTCTCTCATCTTATTTTTCCCTGCCAGATCCGGGGTGGACCGAGGCGATGGTGGGCCAGGAGAGCTCACTGGTGCTCCAGTGCGGTGGCTCACTGCTGCGTGCCGCCGTCTTCCGGGCGGTCTGGCCGCGATAAGTGGTGGCCGACCTGGCGCAGCGGTGGGGCGAAGCCAGCGGGACGCATCGCGGAAGGTGCACCTCATCCCCTCATAATTCCTTTCTCCTCGTACCCTTTTCTTTCTCTTCATACCCTTTTTTCTTGCAGACGGTGGCAGCGACCGCTGCTCCAACGATTCCTCGATCTAAACTGCGGTGGCTCATCCAGCCAGGTCTGTATTTCCCTCCTCCATCTCTTCTTTATGGGTGCCAAGGATAAATCATTTCCTTTCAGATGTAGGGAATTATATGATAAAATCCAAATCTAGATCCAAAGAACCAGCCAGCATATGATGATCTAGGCATGCCAATTAAACTGTTGTTGCTCCTGAAGTTATAACATATCATGGATAAGTTTATTTTATTAACATTTTTGTTTGCTACTCGCTGTGGTCAGTTGTCTAACATTTGCACCATCATTTGCAGCTTAATTGAAAACTTTATTATTCGGATTTGACTTGTGTGTGTTGATGTGTGCTCCCTACACCTTTTTGGCATATTGGCATGTTAGTTCATATTTCTCAATTGATTTTGTTGGTTTCTTAGTTATTTTCTTGTCCACTTATCTAATTGGGGGTTATTTGCCAAGGTTGATTGGCTGCAAGAATGTGTGTGGGTCTTTAGACAAAGGTCAGTTGAAGATAAGTGTTTCCCCCTCTGTTAGAAATAAATTTGCTTCTAATTTGTTGATGTGATACTCTTTTTATACTAAGTGTCCAAAAATGTCAAAATATAAAAATTCGAGTGCTCAAAAGGATGCTTTTATGCTGTGTGTCAGATCTGAGAGTATGTTGTGCAAGAATCTTTCTGTTGCCTGTTCTGTGAATGTTGCCAGGTTTCTGCTGCTAGAGAGCGGCTTCGCTGTGGTACTAGCATCAGAGATGCTCCTACAACCAGGTCACACACCTTTTTTGTTTACAAGTTTCTTCCTATGAATTAGAAGTTTCACTGGGATCGATATTGAGTGATTGCTCATATGCCTTTGTCTTTTCCATGAAAGATGATCCTGACAGCAAACTTGGATAGAGGTAGAATCTGACACCATGGGCCTCTCTTTTGGATTTGAGTTCCATTCTTGGTGTTATGCGGCATTCAGTAACGATTTTTGTTGACTATACTTGAAAAGTGGAACAGATTTTTTGACCATTCCAAAAAAGGGCTTTAATTGAGGCCCATGTTAACTAAAAACAAAAACTTCGAAAGTTATCCAGCAGGTAAAAAATTGTGCAGCTTGTACTAGCTAACAGCTAAGCTTGGCATGCTGTGGGAATATGCTCATCTTAGTCATCTCTTGTTAATTTCCTCCACTCTTGTCGAAACATACAGTTGCTCATGAGAAGTGTGGATTTTGTTTCTTTTCTAACAGGCACAAGACGGCAGCAAGTGGTGCCAGATGACGGTGTTGGGCAAATGGAACCTGTGGGATAACCGGATAGCATGCGGCAGTTTCTTCGTGCCTCTCATTCCTTACTATTATCTGTGCATCGCTGCATGCGCGTTAATGGTTCCATGAAATGGCCTGCATAAGAGAGCATTATTTTAGTTTTAGCTAACTTCATTTGTTGTTGCCTTCTGTAGTTTGGTCTTCCACTAATTTCTTTTTGACACTAGCATGTAGTTTTCAGTTAAATCCTGATAAGAGCAATATCATAGGAGTTAAATGGGAGTTGGGCCATTGCCTCTCGAGTGTGCTGATCAATTATTACTATATTGTATAGAAAATTGTTTTCCATAATTGAATCGTACACTTGCAGCAGTTCAAATCATGTGAGTTTGTCCCCCTTTTACTTCACTAATTTTGCCTTTCATCAACAAAAGGGCATCATGATTACATCTTGTGTATTTTCTTATGGCTGTAGCAGGTTTTGTGGGTTTGAACACCCACGTCTCAGAGTGACTTGGTCCCTGTGGTGCTTTTCATGTGTTTGCATTTGCCTACCAAACATTACAAGACAAGTCTGTAGAAGAACCTGGAGATGACAATGGTGGCAATGATGTAGTGCAGGGGCCTGCATTTTACTTGTGTTAAACATGTCTCATGTGAGCCTGCATTTTTACTTATGTTAAACACGTCTCATGTAAGCTAGATGTTGATGATGTGTTTGCTACCGGATGCAGTTATTTTGTATTGAAATTACCCTATATATCATTCTTGTGATTTGTTACCTTCATTACATTTTACCTACTTGTATTTGATTGTTCGAATGGTAGGGCGCGCATCGCTCGCCGAAATGTTCTAGTATAGGAATTGTCAGTGAGATCCTAGCAGGGGAACTGCCTATGAGATCTTAGCAGTTACTGATGAGAAACTTTAGACATCTTTAATTTGATGAACTTTACTAGAGGATTTTTGTATTGGTTTCGTCCTTTCTATTACATTATTTCGTTATTTTTTCTATTCTCGTAACAATATGGTAGAATTTCACGGGCACACACCTAGTAGTGAGAACCAAACAGTAGCAGTAGAAAAAATAATCTTTTTGCCTCTGAAGGTGCATCCATCCTTTGTCTGTGATATTTTGTCACTAATAACGAATTTGATGGGTTAACACTTAACAACTGATGAGAAGCTAGCCCGATCTTTCAAGAGATAGAGGGGTAAACTCGATTTTAGAGATCTCGATGTTGACGATCCGGTTTCAAATCAACACGATTCAAATTCTGCAACTGATACACCACTGCTCCGCGGGTTATCAACCAAGCACAACTAGATTGACCTCGCCGAGGAGGTTTTTCCTGCAAGCGAATCGAGAACACAAGCGACAGAACGGTAAACATGCAATCGAAAATTGCAGATGTAAATGAAGCGAATATCAATGGGGTTTGAGCACTCAATTCATAAGGACTAGTCGACACAGTAAAGGAGATGAAAGAACAAGGACCTTGGATCACAGTAAAAGGACTTGGCGCCACAATTATAATGAATCAAGAAAGTTTCGACCTCGAAAACTTCAACTAAACAAAACTCAAGTTTCTAAGGTGACAGCTAGTGAGTTTATGAGAGGACGGGCATCCTAGATTTGGGGCGACCAAGGGTGGGGCGCCTACAACTTGGTTTTAATGCCCGACAAACTATTGACGTAGTAGCGGGGCTCCTATATGGCTACCGGAAGGTGGATAAAGGTTGGAATTTACAACCCACCAAAGCCCATCTAAATGTAATGCTTTTTATTTTCCAACCATCCCACCTCATAATTATTAATTAAAAATGCTGCAACATTTTTTAAAAATGTTACAACATTTTGCTTGAATCGAAATGTTTTGGAAAGAGTTACACCAACATTTGTTTAGAAAAAATGTTAAATCTGACACTTTTTCAATTTTTTTGCCAACATTTTCGTGGAAAATGTTGTTCAACATTTCTAGAAAATGTTCCAACATTTTTGAAAATATTAAAAAAAATCAACAATTTTCCTTGTCTTTGACCTCCGGTAGGGCACGCCGGCCCACCGCTGCGGCACGTGAGTGCGGCAAGGCCAGAAGCGCGCAAGACGGTCGCGCACCCGCACGCGGTGGCCGATGAGCTCCGGGCATGGCCGCAGGTCGGGACGGGGTCGGCGCAAGCTCCCGAGCGCGGCCCCAGGCGAGCTCCATGGCGGCCATGGTGGGCGCGTGGGGGTGGGGCGGCCATGGCGGGCGCATGGGGTGGGGCGGCCATGGCGGGTGTGCGGGACGGCGTGCGGCCATGGTGGGCGGAGGCCAGGGCAACAGAGTGCGGCACAAGCGCGGTGGCGCGCGGGAATCCGCGCCCTGCACGGGGTGGCAGTGGCGGCCGGAGGTAAGCGGAGAGAGGAGAGAGAGTGTGTGAGATTAGGGTTTGTTTGTTGGGGCTAGATGAGCTGTTATTTGGACTTCTTGTGGGTTATAGTTGCATAAGAAAAAAAATCTTCTGGAAGGTATATAGGCTTCCCGCGCAGCAGCTTGGCAAATTCTGGACCTCAACTTGTTTTGACGATTCGACTCTGAACGAATTTGTGTCTAAGATCAGTGACATTAGAAGCTCTATGAAATTCTAGTTCCATCCATATAAAGAACATCCAAAACGGACTCCTTACGCGACCGGAGCGTCGTTTTTAGTAAGTGCTGCTCTTAGACTCCGAACTTGGCTCGAACTTGTTGAGTTCCTTTGAGCCTCCAGGGACTCGAACCGAATTAGTCTCGAACATCCTTTTTGACTTAGACACTCTTGTTGGACTCCGCCTATGCCATACCATACACTAATCATGGACGTATGCATAGGTGTTATGTCCTCATCAACAGCGACAGAAAATTATCTGTCATAACTTGGAATATAATTAACGAAAAAAATCGTACTAGACCTAACCGTTGTGCGTAGATCGAGTTAATAAATTGTCCAGCGAGAGGTATTTGGTCACCAGCAACTTACATAGCTCACCTACACAGCCGGCCAGACTCCCAACAAATTCAGAACAACCTCTCGTTCTCCTCGTTAAGCCCTTCAACAAGATTTGCACAACGTGACCTCCCGCTGTCTGCTCGTCGCCGTCATGGACACCACCGAACGCCTCGCCACCATCCTCGCAGCCATTCTTGTGTTGCTAGGCAGCAGCCAGTGCTACACGGCCGGCGCCGAGAACCAGCACGTCTTCCTGGACTGGGAGGTGTCCTACTCCGTACGGTCCCCACTGGGCGTGGCCAAGAAGGTGATCACCATCAACGGCGGGCTCCCCGGCCCGATGCTGAACCTCACCACCAACGATGTCGCCCATATCAACGTTGTCAACACCCTCGACGAGCCGTTCCTCCTCACATGGTATATACTGTCAACCTGCAACTTATATATTGATCAGGTGATCGATAGAGATGAACTGAGGTGACCTGTGCCGTACGTACGTGCAGGAACGGCCTGCAGATGAGGAGGAACTCGTGGAACGACGGCGTGGCGGGAACCAACTGCGCCATCCCGCCGGGAGAGAACTGGACGTACGTGTTCCAGGCCAAGGACGAGGTCGGCAGCTTCTTCTACCGCCCCTCGCTGGGGCTGCACGCCGCCGCTGGCGGCCACGGCCCCATTCGCGTCAACAACCGGCCTGTAATTGCCGTGCCGTTCGACCAGCCAGACGGCGAGTTCGACGTCCTCATAGGGGACTGGTACAACATGGACGTAAAGGTTAGTTCGTCGTTGCGTGCTTCATGTAACTATCACCACTACTCCGTCTCTCCATGTAAGAATCGCCACTGCATTTCGGAGTTTTGTCATGTGGACACTCAGCTCGCCGTTGGCTCGTGTTTGTTTCTGGAGCAGGAGATGAAAGGATTCCTGGACAGAGGCCGTGGTCTGCCGTCGCCGGATGGCATTCTCATCAATGGCCTGGGCCCTTACGCAGCGGACTTCACGTTTAAGCCAGGTAGCTAGGTGTAATTGCTTTACGTGCGTGTTTTCAATATAACTTCCTGTTTAGGTTAATTAAGCTACATACTTCCTCCAGGCCCATAAATCAAGTCATTTTGGACAAGATTGCAGTCAAACATTGGGAATATAAATCATGAATAACATTTAAGTTGTTAAGTTTGAAAATGTGAAAACTACATAAATATATTTGTCTTGCAAAATACTTTCATAAAAGTATACATATGTTAGTTTTTAATAAATATTTTTACAAAAAATAAGAAGTCAAAGTTATACTTTGGAGACCATGTCGTTGTCCTAAACGACTTGTTTTATGAGTATGGAGGGAGTACACACACAACATGCATGTGTGAAGAAAGAAATTGACTTTAAAAATTCCTAATTTTTCTTAGAGATTTGCTAGACCTCAAATGTTTGATTTTTTAGTTTGTCTCTCAATCACTTTTAGCTAAGCCCTGGGGATTCAGGTTTTGGGGGTTCGGAGTTGGCTGGTTACCTCCATATCCGATTGTAGAGGAAGAAACAACCCAGCTCGCCGCCGGTCGGCGGTCGGGCCAAATGAAATGGAGGCGGAGTCGGTGTTGCCGCAGCTAGGCAGTGAGAGACCCCGGTGGGCGGTGGAGGTGGCGGGCAAGGGCGAATCTAGGATTTGAAGTAAGGGGCGTTTATTTTTTCTTCTTCCTTCTTTCTCCCCTCTTTTTCTTCTTCCTCCTCTTCCTCCATGGTTGAAATTTCTTGAGGGGGGGGGGGGGCTGGGGGCTTCCATGGGCTGCGCGGGGGTAGGGGGGCTCCAGCCCCCACGCTGGATTCACCCTTGGTGGCGGGAACATTGAGCTCCAAGAGATTAGCATCGATAGCACATAGGCTTTTAAGACATTCATAACACGTTTTGATTAAGAAGAGAAAAATTACAATGATGCATCTTTAGAGAAAATCTCAAAATGTAGAATTATAACGATGAAGAACATCTGTACAGAAGAAAAAGGCCACATTCAAGATGACCAAAAAATGAACATGGAGTGACCAAACGATCAAAGGGAGGAGCAAGAGGGACCACTAATGAAGCCTTCGCTGGTGAGAGGATGAGGAGCGCAATCGAGGGAGGAGAAGGCGAGGTGGACAAAGGGGAAGGAGTGGAGCCTATATGAGCTTGGTGGCAGAGAAAGGAGCAATCTTGCGACTTAATGGCGCCAGCAAGCGGCACCGCAACATGGGAGAAGGAAGGGAAGGAAAAGTGATAATGGACATCAGGAGGTAGGTGGTGGTGGTAGCAGTAGGCGACACAAGCACCCACCACAGCCTCAAGGGGTCTGCTATTGGTAACAGGCGAAGAATGAAGCCAACAACCATGGGCAGACAAATATGGGACAAAGGAGGTTGGGCCTGGGGTGTGGTGGTCGGAGACCACCATCACCAGCGATGAGCAAGCGAGATGGCGACCATGGAGACCGATCCAGGAAAGAAGCAACCCTGGAGAATCACAAAGATGACCATGAGGTCCAAAAGTTGAAGCCTTGACGACCCCAAGGGGACCCACGCCACCGCCTGGCGGGGGGCATCCTCTAGGGAGCCCGCTACTGCTTGCCAGGCAACCTGACCATCATCATCTGTCGTGGGAGCTGCTGGCCGGGGGCCAACACCACGTCTTCCTCACGCGTAGCACAACTGTCATTACGAGACTGTGGGACCATGGAGGTGCCCGGTGTGAGGCCATGGGTAGTGTGAAGGACCGATTAGGCGAACCAGAGAGGGGGGGGAGTGAATGGGAGCCGATAAAAATTCTTCTCGAAGGAGATGGGAACTCCAACAAGACGAACACGGCTTCCAACTCACGTCTCCGACCCAACTATCCAAGTTGGTCAAGACCACGCAGCCACTAGAGTGCTACTGGTCCTAGGAACCAACACTCAACCTTCCTAGCCAAGACTCACCAAAACACACAGCGGAAACTTGCACGGCTTGCTGCCTGTGCTACGCCGGTCAGACCGATGGCCTGCGCCGGTCAGACCGGTGACACCGGTCAGACCGGTGGACAGAGCCGGTCAGGCCGGTGGCTACAGCAGCCGCACAGCAAACGTTCCAGGAAGCCTCAGTGAATCCTCTAGGCCCTGGAACAAAAACCACCACGAAACACAACCTGTGAGGAAGAAGAACCCCTCACAAATCCTAGCAAAACAACTCTAAACACTCCAAGAACTGAACAGCAGGACCACGGGACAAAACCACACGGACAAGGCTGTTCCCCGAGACAAAAACCCACCAAGGGCTAGCACCGGTCAGACCGGTCAAGAGCACCGGTCAGACCGGTCGTGCCTGGGCAGCTCGGGAAGAACAGCGCCCGCGAGTCAACTCCTCCAAATCCAACTCCCGATCTCCCGATTCGCTCCACGGTTTTGCACAAGACTTTGGGGATAGTAGGAACACCTCATGGGTACTCCATAGCCAAGATTTGGTCCACCAAAACTTGTCAAATCAAGAGGAATCGAAGAAATCCCACCAAGAACGCCTCTAACCCTAGAGCCACGAAAACCCCAAAATCGAGCCCCTTTGCTCACGGATTTGGAAGGGGAATCAAAGGGAAAAGAACCACGAAGGGTTCATGCATACATCCCCCACCAAATCCCAAAGAGAAAGGCCTCGAAATCGCTCCAAGAAAATCGCCAAGAAAGAGCTCCGAAAATCACCAAAAAGGAGAAACGGGAAAGACACATCCAAGCCTTGAGGAACCACGCCGAATCATCTATACATACCAAAGAGGTTCATACAAGGTCTAGCTTGCCGCCCGATCATCCTTCCCTCTCACAAGATCTCACCATGAAGCTCTCAAGCTAGTCCTACGAAAATCCTAAGAAAATAGGAAGGAAAATAGGAAAACCAAATGAGCTAGGGTTCCAAGAGATGGCTGCCATCCTCTCACCACTTGGGTTATATGGAGGCAACCGAAAGACTAAAATACCCTTACTAGCTAACTAGGGATACATGCCCCTCGAGGGCGAAATTGGAAGTCTTTGTCTTCGCACCATCGGACGGATGCCCAGCGACCGCAAGCTTGCTTAGCCTCGACGCAAGCCTTGCGATCCCGACGCGTGTCCTCCGCTTCGAAGATTCCGGACTGCGTCGTCGCACACCGGTCAGACCGGTGCTCCTCACCGGTCAGACCGGTACCCACCGGTCAGACCGGTCTGGAGCTGCTGCACCTCCGTCTTCGGTTCTTTGGTCTTGGCTTTGTGGATCAACCAAGGAACCCAGTGGTTTTCTGGTGAACCACCGGAAACCCCGCGAACTCGGTGTAGCCTCCGCCAATCACCACTCATGACTCGGCTCCCACGTAGTCCCGGCTCGACCTTGGTTTTGAGGCTCAACCAAGAAACCGTCCATGACTTCATCTTGCCGTTCTTGCCACCATGCGGCCCGCACTTGACCCCGCTGGCCACCGGGTCCCTCGAACCAAGCCTACTTGTCTTCTCCACACCTGGAGGCCTCACCGGCAACGACCTTTCACGCTTGTTCTTCACCTGCACCTGCACCAGTCATGTCGCAACCTGCACCTGCAATACTTAGCCAAGAATCAGTCCACACCACGTTGTCAATCACTCATCACACCAGGAAGCGACCATCCACCGGTCCTCGAACCACACCTGGCTCTCAATCTCCCCCTTGATGAGTGCATTGACAACACACACGTTTTGGTAACCAAGAGAAAAGGAAAAGAAAAGAAACGACTAAAAGAAACTCCAACAAGTGATCGAAAGCCAAAGAAAAGGCAAAGAGCAAGATCACTTGAAGAAGACAAGTCTCGGACCCCTTAGGCAAGGGCAACGGCTCGACACATCCGAGACAAAACATGCTCAAGCAAAGAGCACAAACCATCAAACCAAAGCTCGAAAACCACAAAGAGCTCCCCCTGCACACATGCAAGCTCCCCCTGAACCGATGCAACTCCCCCTGGACAAATGCATGCGAACCACTTCACAAAACAGAGCAGCTGCAACAGCTCAGCTCTGACCGGTCAGACCGGTCGACACCACCGGTCAGACCTGTGGGCAACATGTGAACAGGACCAGCACTCTGACCGGTCAGACCGGTGACCTCAACCGGTCAGACCGGTGCACAACAGAGCCCAAAAAATAGCTCGAAACCACCTGAAAACCTTCCAAATGCATTCAGTAGGCCAAAACATGCTCAAACTTCTCCCCCTTGTTGACAATGCATGAATCAAGCCAAAAATGCAAAAAAATGCAACCTAGAGCTTCTCAAATAGACAAAATTCAACATAGGATGCTACACATGTCCAAACGAGCAAGTTAGATACTCTATAGCTTCGTAAAGACATAAACTTCATGATCACCAAGTTTCACAACCATTGGGCGAAGCTAAGATAGAATCTAGCAATTTTGCGAAAAATTACCCTCTCATGAGCAAAGTCCTAAACATGAGCAAAACATGTCAAAATGGCAAAGCCACACAAACTTCATGCTAGGACAACCATTCTAAGCATAAGACCATCATAAACACCCACAAGCACCTCATGTCATGTCAAAGCCACCGAGCCATGTGCCTACTTCTATATATGAGACTTCTCATTGGTAGGCATCATGCAACGATTTAGCACCCAAAGCAAATTAAAATTAGCACATATGACATGGGAGCACATTTTTCAAGCAATTTACATTTCATTTTCAGATTTATAATTGGTACATGAAATGTCTTTGCGACAAAAAGGAACTTATGCCCCTCCACAAGATGAAGCATGGGGGCTAAACATTCATGATGGCAAATGAGCCTTTGGCCCCATATGATCAAAATAAGCTATCCAACCACAAATTAAGCATAGCCAAGCCACTAAAACATGTCAAGATCATGTAAAGACATTTACTCACAAGAGAGCATATATATGAAATTTTTCAAAAACATAGCCATCAACCATGGATACAAACCAAGATTATCAAGAGCTAAGCCAAACTAACCATAGCTTACCAAATTAGCTCACAAAGACATATATGTCATTCCATGGTGAACAATGTGTATAGGAGAAGCCTTTCCTAAACAATGCATATGATACAAAACGCATGCAACCTAAGATACAAAGATGCCTATACATCATGTTACATATGCCATGCCAAATGCAAGAAATGCACAAAGGAAAGCTATACATATGCTACAAAGGAGCTCGCACACACAAAGCTCACAAACGACCGGCTCCTCGAGGGGAGGCAAAAAGGGCTCGACACCACCGGCAAAAGAGCAAAGGAGAACAAAACTCACAAGCTCCGTCTAAACACATGCACTAGGGCCAAAGAGCATACAAAGCTCACCCTTAGTACACATGATAGAGCAAAGAGCACACTAAGCACACAGGCTCCCCCTAAACTCATGCATTAAGGTCAAAGAGCATACAAAGCTCACCTTACATACATGAGATAGGGCAAGGAGCAAAACGAACTAA
The DNA here is from genome assembly GCA_036936925.1 of Cenchrus fungigraminus. Lineage (NCBI taxonomy): Eukaryota > Viridiplantae > Streptophyta > Magnoliopsida > Poales > Poaceae > Cenchrus > Cenchrus fungigraminus. The sequence goes on from CM072772.1 coordinate 80,320,950, forward strand.
GTGGCTTGACCAAGGCCACACATTTAAAGATCACAAAAATACTTACCTTGATCATTTCTTCAGAAGTCACCCATCCTTGTCCACCGTCCCCGAAAGTGATGTACCTCCATATCATCACCGGGGTATGAGGCCGGAGAACCTCCCCCGATATCAACCAAATGTTCTCCGGGCCTCCCACCTGCAACTCAAAACCAAGAGCGAGAGCGAGCAAACGACTCAACACTGGGGTTAGTACCAAAGGTGTCAAACCAGTGCCGGGCCATTTCCTCAAAAGTAGGGTTAGCAACATCCATCCTACCGGGCCTATCAAAACTGCGATCCATCCCGTCTAACCTATCAAACCTGGAACCACCATGGGAAAACCACTCCCGTCTCACTGGAGGAGTACGAGTACCACGAAAGGGAAACCGTGGTCCGTAGCCCCTCTGAGACTCAAAGCTGCGACCTCTCCCAAACTCGTATTGATCACGAGGTGGAGAACGTCCAGCAAACTCAACACCACCAGACTCAAAGCGCCTACCACCTGTTCCACGACCAAACAGGCTGAACCCTCTAGCTTCACAATCCCGGAAACCAAACTGTCCAGCACTCTGCCTAGCACCGGTCTGACCGGTCACTCTGACCGGTCTGGCCGGTGGTCCTCGGCCAGCAAACCTGCCTCCACCTGAAGCTCTCCTATCTCTCCATGCTGGAACCATATGCACAACACCCTTTCCCTTAGGTAGTGGCATACGAGGCTCAGGCACACCATGAGAAGGGTGGTACCTGTCCTTGTTCGCCCACTCCTTAGCCAATCTCGCCTCTCTTCTTTTCTTAAAGCAAAACTCTCTCTTATGACCATCCTTTCCACAAAACTCACAATGGAAACGAATTGGTCTTGGCTTAGGTTTCGGGTGTGGCTCTTCACAAGGCTTCTCACTAGGTTTCTCACTAGGCTTCTCACTTGGTTTTTCTCTCGATTTAAGCAACTGGTTTGGCTTGGGTGCAAACTTGTCTTTGGGTGTTGGTTGTGGTGGAACTGGAGTATTCCCAAATTTCCCTTCTCTCACACCACTGCTCTCACCAAACTTATCAGATCCCAAAGCCCAACCATCAAAGCGCTTACAACTGCCAATTAACACACCCAGCTGAGGCTCATGACTGGACACCCAACTCAACACCTCACGCACCTTACTGTTCTCATCCTGCAAATGATCAACACATTTTGCAAGTTCCAAATTCTTCACAGCATGTAATTCACAGGTAGAGCAAGCAGTAGGAATAGGCACTTTCAAATCAGCCTCAAGCGAAACAATGCGAGAACGAAGCTCAGCAATTTTTTCATGCAAACCAGGGCAAGAAGTACATGCACCAAGCAAAGTGGGTCTAGATTGCAGCTCAGCCAACTCAACCCTAAGCACATCTAGTTCCTCACACTTGGAGGCATGCTTTTCCCTAAGAGCAGTCAAATCAGCTAGGAAAACAGAGCAATCAGCACAATCAATCTCATCAGAAACCACAGGGCTAGCCTTAAGCGAATCAATTTCAAGCTTGCCATCAAGAACCTGAGTTTCTAGCTCAGCCACTCTAGTCCTAGCATCTTCAAGCAAAGCTCTAAGCTCCTTCCTAAGCTTCTTAGCCTCTCTAAGCATGTGATCGCGATTATCAAGCAAGTCAACCAACTCCTCATTCTCCTTGCGTAAAGAAGAGAGCTCATCACATACCTCATCCTCGGAGTCGGAGTCTGATTCCGAGGCGTTCTTCTGGCTTCTCTTGCTACCGGAGCTGCGTGCCATGCCGCATAGCCCATCCTTCTTGTTGCAGCCTCTCGAAGTCTTGCTTGCGGTACAGCAAAGGCCGTTCAAGTACTTGCCGAAGTCCTTCTTCTTCTTTCTGTGCTTCCTCTTGCTGTCCTCTTCTTCTTCTTCACTCGAGCTTGATGACACATCCTCAGAGTCGGAGTCGATGTCGCTCGATCTCTTGATCTTTTCTCGGGTCCGTGTCTTCCTCCCATGTTCATGTTCCTTCTTCTTGGATCTTCTTCCTTTGTCCTTGGACTTGTGCTTGTCGTGGTTGTTCACCTTCGGACACTCGGCGAAAAAGTGTCCGGTCTTGCCGCACTTGAAACACGCTCTCGAGTTCCTCCTTGAGTTCACCCGGTTCTCGTGCAGCCTCTCGAACCGCCTGGTCAGCAACGCCAGCTCGTCCTCTCCAAGCACGTCGAACTCCTCGTCTGGCAAAGACATCAAAGAAGACAAAGAGTACATCCTGGAGGATGCGTTAGCATTAGACTTGGCTCCTTTGCCACTAACGAGAGCGAGACTATGAGAATCAGTCGGGCTCTCGATCTTGGCTGTCATACCACGGTCCAACTCAGCCGACTTGAGCTTCGAGAACAGCTCGTTCACCGTCAAGGTGTCATACTTCTCGAACTCAACAATAGCCTCAAACTTCCCGTCCCATACGGTACGATCCAACGAGTGCAAGAGCTTCACGGCTCTATCATGATCATTGTATGGGAGGACGTCCACATTGGCTCTCATGTTGTTCACAACGACCGTAAATCGCTGGAAAAGGGCATCGACGGACTCGCCGGGGAGATGAGTGAAGTTCTCGTACTCTCTCCGGTAAGTCGCGTACATCCGAGCCTGAACCTGAGCATTCCCAGCATGAGCATCCTTCAACTGCTCCCAAATCCTACAAGCTAAGTCCTCTGTCTGAACCCGATCGAATTCAGGTGGACACAGGGCACGAAACAAGTAGTCGACAGCCTTGTTGTTGGCTTCGAACATATCCCTCGATCCTGGAGCAAGGAAGTTCATCGGATGAACATAAGCTGTGTTCACCGTGACATCCCAAAGGATCTGACCCTTTCCGCGGAGGAACACCGCCATCAGCCTTTGCCACATCTGGTAGTTCTTCCCATCGAAGTGCGGAGGACCCGAACCCCGTTCCTGGTACGCCATCTTTGGATCTTAGACTGGTAAGAGTCAATAAAGACCCGAACCGGCTCTGATACCAATTGAAGGACCGATTAGGCGAACCAGAGAGGGGGGGGGAGTGAATGGGAGCCGATAAAAATTCTTCTCGAAGGAGATGGGAACTCCAACAAGACGAACACGGCTTCCAACTCACGTCTCCGACCCAACTATCCAAGTTGGTCAAGACCACGCAGCCACTAGAGTGCTACTGGTCCTAGGAACCAACACTCAACCTTCCTAGCCAAGACTCACCAAAACACACAGCGGAAACTTGCACGGCTTGCTGCCTGTGCTACGCCGGTCAGACCGATGGCCTGCGCCGGTCAGACCGGTGACACCGGTCAGACCGGTGGACAGAGCCGGTCAGGCCGGTGGCTACAGCAGCCGCACAGCAAACGTTCCAGGAAGCCTCAGTGAATCCTCTAGGCCCTGGAACAAAAACCACCACGAAACACAACCTGTGAGGAAGAAGAACCCCTCACAAATCCTAGCAAAACAACTCCAAACACTCCAAGAACTGAACAGCAGGACCACGGGACAAAACCACACGGACAAGGCTGTTCCCCGAGACAAAAACCCACCAAGGGCTAGCACCGGTCAGACCGGTCAAGAGCACCGGTCAGACCGGTCGTGCCTGGGCAGCTCGGGAAGAACAGCGCCCGCGAGTCAACTCCTCCAAATCCAACTCCCGATCTCCCGATTCGCTCCACGGTTTTGCACAAGACTTTGGGGATAGTAGGAACACCTCATGGGTACTCCATAGCCAAGATTTGGTCCACCAAAACTTGTCAAATCAAGAGGAATCGAAGAAATCCCACCAAGAACGCCTCTAACCCTAGAGCCACGAAAACCCCAAAATCGAGCCCCTTTGCTCACGGATTTGGAAGGGGAATCAAAGGGAAAAGAACCACGAAGGGTTCATGCATACATCCCCCACCAAATCCCAAAGAGAAAGGCCTCGAAATCGCTCCAAGAAAATCGCCAAGAAAGGGCTCCGAAAATCACCAAAAAGGAGAAACGGGAAAGACACATCCAAGCCTTGAGGAACCACGCCGAATCATCTATACATACCAAAGAGGTTCATACAAGGTCTAGCTTGCCGCCCGATCATCCTTCCCTCTCACAAGATCTCACCATGAAGCTCTCAAGCTAGTCCTACGAAAATCCTAAGAAAATAGGAAGGAAAATAGGAAAACCAAATGAGCTAGGGTTCCAAGAGATGGCTGCCATCCTCTCACCACTTGGGTTATATGGAGGCAACCGAAAGACTAAAATACCCTTACTAGCTAACTAGGGATACATGCCCCTCGAGGGCGAAATTGGAAGTCTTTGTCTTCGCACCATCGGACGGATGCCCAGCGACCGCAAGCTTGCTTAGCCTCGACGCAAGCCTTGCGATCCCGACGCGTGTCCTCCGCTTCGAAGATTCCGGACTGCGTCGTCGCACACCGGTCAGACCGGTGCTCCTCACCGGTCAGACCGGTCAGACCCACCGGTCAGACCGGTCTGGAGCTGCTGCACCTCCGTCTTCGGTTCTTTGGTCTTGGCTTTGTGGATCAACCAAGGAACCCAGTGGTTTTCTGGTGAACCACCGGAAACCCCGCGAACTCGGTGTAGCCTCCGCCAATCACCACTCATGACTCGGCTCCCACGTAGTCCCGGCTCGACCTTGGTTTTGAGGCTCAACCAAGAAACCGTCCATGACTTCATCTTGCCGTTCTTGCCACCATGCGGCCCGCACTTGACCCCGCTGGCCACCGGGTCCCTCGAACCAAGCCTACTTGTCTTCTCCACACCTGGAGGCCTCACCGGCAACGACCTTTCACACTTGTTCTTCACCTGCACCTGCACCAGTCAAGTCGCAACCTGCACCTGCAATACTTAGCCAAGAATCAGTCCACACCACGTTGTCAATCACTCATCACACCAGGAAGCGACCATCCACCGGTCCTCGAACCACACCTGGCTCTCATAGTGTCCCATGGGGCAGCCACCACTCCTAGTTGCCCCTGGCATAGGCTGATAGCCGGGAAGCGAGCCACCTTGTTGTCGCGGGCCGCTTTGCCGCGTACACCAGATGCAGAAGCCTAGGGGAGAGGTCCAGCCACCACCATAGGCCATCTCACTGGCACAGTCGGGGGCACGGTTAGGCCCCACGGGAGAAAGCCCGCCCACTGGCGCATCCGGCAACCACAGACGTCGCTGTCACAAGCCATCTCACCCATGCGTGGCTGACACTGCCGTCTGCGTGCCCGATGAATAGACATAATGTACTTGCATGCCAGGCAGCTCAACAACCACTATCTAGAGCTCCAATCAACAACCATGTTGGACGGAGGAGTAGGGAAAAAAGGTGAAGAGGAAGGGGAAAGAGGGAGGAAAATGTGGAGTCGTCATCACTACGTGAAAAACCCACTTTGGTAACGGGCGCGAACTGCTATTGGTAACGGGCATCGCACCCGTTACCTTTCAAGCGTTACAAATAGCCCAACATCGGTAACGGGCAAATGCCCGTTACCAATAACTGGCATATGTAACGGGCATTAAAGAGAAGCCCGTTACCAATCTGCTAGTACCAGTGACCTGGGCCACGATATTGGTAACAGGCAACAATCTTTGCCCGTTACCAATAACAGTAAAGGTAACGGGCATTAAAGGGAAGCCCGTTATCAATCTGTTGGTACCAGTGACCTGGGCCACAATATCGGTAACGGGCAACAATCTTTGCCCGTTACCAATTTTGAATTAAAAAAACAAAAAAATTCAAAAATTGTAATATTCCTCTATTACATCCATACACAGTTACATCCATACACATTATTAGTCCTACATAAAACATGAATTGTGTCCAACAAAACAAGTAGGAAAGGAATGCACTCTGCCCTCTAAACATTGGATGCCCTCCTGCACATTTTTCTGCCCTCCTGCCATCACTCTACCCTCACTTCTCTTTTCTTCTTGTCCCAAACAGCAAGCTACATTTCCAGTTTTCCACTTCTCTGGTAGCTAATACATGTCAAAGCAATGAAGAAATGAAACCAATTTCAGAATCAGCAAGCAGAAGGAGCACAGGTGGACACATAAAGCATCATTGGCAAATGACATATATGCTCAGAAAAAATCACAGGACAAGTATACCAAAGATAAGTCAAGGAATATTGTATCACCTCTTCCCATTGCAATGCAGTATGCTTACTCTTGTTTTAATAAAAGTAGAAGTGTCTGAATAACAGGACAAGTACCTTTATTGACCTGCTGCTCCTCTTATGCTTCTAAGATCTTCCAGTGCCCTGGAGTCGCTTTCATAAGAGCTTGTGCTGCAACAATGAGAATAAGATACTGATTATCACACCAAAATCCCAAGATCTTGCCCAACATCAGTTACCATACTGCATAAGTTAACATGGCACATGGGCTCTCACTTAACTACAAGATGCACCATTTAGCAATAAGCCTAACTAGCTCTTCAACTTCAAATGCTCAACTGGCAAAGAATATAGTACCAGCATATAATCATCAATCAAACATGCAATAAATATGAAGGATCATAGGTACATCCATACTCTAACATTAGAAAAGGTATATCCTACTATGAATGGAATAAATATGAAGGACCATAGGTACATCCATAGGTATTGTGTTCTGCAACATGATAGTCAACATGGTACTCTAGGGGCATCATAGTCAACTATTGAGCCCAAGAAAACATATAACCATGCACTGATTTCTAGAATTTCTAAACATGCTGAAATAATTTCTGTCTAACCATGCTGAAATAGCATATGAAATGAAGAGAAAGTGACCTGGGAATAACAATCAATGGCTGTTGTGAAATCCTTTTGTCTAAAAGCATTGTCACCCTTCTTCTTCGAGTTCAATGTATCTTGCATTTGATTCGTCCACATCTGAAACGAGAGCTGCAGCCGAGAAGGCATAAAGAGTATCAGATAACAGGAAAGTAAAATGCATAATTTGGTGAAATAAATAGGGTACCAACTGTTAATATCCATGTTTTATCATGCAACAGCTCATAGATGCTCTCTTGCTTTAATATCTGGTAATGTTTTGTTATAGAATGGACAAGCGATTTGTAAGCTCTAAAGAAAAAAAAGGCGAACCTCATTTGCTGTCCCCTCATCATCCTTGTAGCCAGTCTTTTCTAGAATTTCATGTATTGCTGTCAGATCCTTTCTGGAACAGGCTTCGGCAAGAGGGGAAAGATGCAATGATTGGATAGATGATGCACCACCACGTGGAATGTCCATTAGTTCATAAGATGGAGTCTACAAAAGATTTAAACATCATATACTAGTTCAACAAGGTTGGCAGAATAGTATCTATCTGAAGTCAAGGACAGAAATGGTCCATATAAGATGGGAGTCTGCAAAAGGTTTAAATACTGTATACTAGTTCAACCATGATGGCAAAAACATTATTTGAAGACTAAGGGTAGAAAATGGTCGCTTAAACAAAATGACTGAACTTGCCATTGTCTGATCCAATTATTTTAGGCTTTTAGCAACAGAATAAAAGGCTATCAATAATGTCTGGTGATATAAATGAATTATCTGAAGGCAATGACTGAAATGTCCCTAACTAAATCCATCACATAATTATCTCAGCGTAGTCCTGGATTCTAAACATGCTAAAGTAATTATCAAAAGGAGCAATTTGACATGTAATCAGCAAGCAAAAGGAGCACAGCTGATATATCTCCACTAGGATAACTATTGATTTCAACACATAATACTGATATATGAATCATAACTGATGCGGGCAACCAAACTGCCAAAATAAACCGTTTAACTGAACCAGCTGAAACTGATGCCTACTGTTTCAGTATTTTTTTAGACTCACTTCCATCTGAGTATCTGACTAAAGATGTATACTGACAAACTATAAATCGATTAAACATGTTGTGTACAAAATAAGGGATTTGCCTAGTCATTTCGTAAAACACATCACTGCAACTACCTGGTGCTTGCAATTCATTTGGCCTAGATGTAGCACGGGTGGTCTGGAAGATGAGCAGATGTATCACCTGGTGGTAGGTAGGAGGAAGCGCAGACACGCATCACGTAGACACTGATGAGTATCGCAGAGGAGGCAGCCTCCTTCTTGCTCGTGGATGGAGGAGCGGGGACGGTGGTGTAGAGGCCCGTCGGTGGCACGCAGTCGACGGCGTGGGGCCGGCAGAGTGCTGGTGGCGCGGAGGTAGCGTGACGGCGGCAGGGATCTGGCGCAGGCAGATCTGATCTCGACCGCCCTCACGCCCCATTCAGAGGATGCAGGCGCCGCCGTCAACTCTTCTCCCCCGTCGCGGCCCCAGATCTGGATCTCGCCCGCCCTCGCATCTTCCACCTAGGGTTAGGGAGGAAGATGTGGTGGGAGGGAGGGAGTGAAGCGGCTACGGCGGCCGGCGGGGTCAGGTGGGAGAGAGAGGAGAGAGACGGATGGGGTCGAGCGGACTCGGAGGAGGACGGGAGAGGGAGGAGCCGGTCGAAGGGGGGACGGGGAGGCTGGCGGAGGCAGCATCACCGGGGGAGGGAGGGAGATGCCGGCGGAGGCAGAGGAGAGGGTCGCGGCGGCGGATGCGAGGGAGTGGAGGGAGGGCGGACGCGGCGACGGACGAGAGGCTGTGAGGGAGAGGGAGGTTGGACGCGAGGGAGTGGATAGGGACAGGGAGAGGGAGGGCGGACGCGAGGGATTAGGCGGACGCGTGGGGGTGGGCGGACTCGACTGGGGAGTTAACTAAATTGAAATGAAAATTCGGGTCTGGGAACCAACAAACGTAATAGACATTCTCTAGTCCGTTACAACAAATATTAAAGGTAACGGGTGTTATTTAATGCTTGTTACCAATATGGTTGGACTGAGGCCTCCAGATTTTATTGGTGACGCGTGCAGACTCATTGGTAACGGACATTAATGATGTTCGTTACCTTTAATTTTTCTAGTAACAGACCTTATGGGTTCGTTACCAATGTTGTGTGACCTATTTAAGGTTTTCACGTAGTGCATTTGGGGCTGCCGTCGACCGTCGTTGTCATTGTAGCTCTCACTAGCCGGGTATGGTGGCAGCAAGGGAGTGCTGGGGAGGGGGATGGGAGGTGGTGGCACATCGCCAACGTGTCGCCCCTAGGAGATGATGCAGGGGTCATGAAGATACAATCTTTTCCTAGGAAGATACATATTTCTCTCACTCTATGTCGGTGGTGGAGGCAGTGAAGGCCATCGGAACCGGCAAGTGTGGGAGCAGCGGGGGAGAGGGGGATAAGAGGATCGACGGAGCGGGGTGCAGCTCGTGAGCGGCAGTTGAGGCAGCGTAGACATCGGAGCCGGAAGGGGGCAGGTCAGTGAGGGGGGGGGGGGGCTCGGAGGAGAGCGGAAAGGAGGCGATATGAAGGTCCTGGGGAGAGGAATAGGAGGGCGGAGGCAGCTCGGGAGAAGGTAGAGGAGAGAAATTAGATTCTGAGCTATTAATTTGCAATTCGGAAGGTTATTAAAAAAGTAGTTGAAATATAGTTAAAACTCCTTGGCTCCTCTTCATTTTTTACAGTGGTCTCTGCAAACGTTTGGTTTCAATTACATGTAGTTAGTTTGGTTTCAATTACGTGTTACAAATTTCGAAGAAAAGATGCCTGACTTTGCTTGGCTGAATCACTTGCCACGCCGGCCCGCCAGGGCGCACGTACCGTCTGCGCGTGTCGAACGTGGGCACGAGGACGTCGCTGAGCTTCCGATCCAAGGCCACAAGCTGCAGCTAGTGGAGGCGGAGGGCACCTACACGCTGCAGAAGCACTACGCCTCGATGGACGTGCACCCCGGCCAGTCGCTCTCGGTGCTCGTCGCTGCCGACCAGCTGCGCAGGTCGTCCTACTACATGGTCGTCAGCTCCCTCTTCATCAAACCGGAGCTGTTCGGCGTCGCCAACGTCCTCTACGCGGGCTCCGGCGCCCCACCGCCGCCCGGCGACGCGCCGCTCGAGGACCTGTCTTCGCACAATGGCTACGACAGGTCCATGGAGCAGGCGCGGACCATGCGGATGAACCTGACCTGCGGCGCGGCGCGGCCCAACCCTCAGGGATCGTGCCGCTACGGCCGGATCAACGTGACCCGCACGATCCTGCTCCGGAACGGCGACGCGGAGGTCGGAGGCCGGCGGAGGTGCACGGTGAACGGCGTCTCGTTCGCCGACGCCGCAACGCCGCTGAAGCTCGCCGACTACTTCGGCGTGGCCGGCGTCTTCACGGTCGTCTCCGGAAGGCCCGAGAGGAGGAGGCAGCCCTCGCTCGGCACGGCCGTCATCGACGCCCGCTACAGGGACTTCGTGCAGATAGTGTTCGAGAACAGGCTGCCATCGCTGCAGACGTGGCACCTCGATGGCTACAGCTTCTTCGTCGCCGGGTATGGTTTCCGGCCATTTCATTTTTCAAAGGATTTTCTTAATGTCTGCTAACGAAATCGATTGTGGTTTGTGATGAATTTGCAGGATGGGTTGGGGCAAATGGAGCCCGGACGCAAGATCAACGTACAATCTGATCGATGCCATTTACCGTTCTACCGTCCAGGTACAATCTCAGCTCCAACATCCTGCATCCCAATCTCAAGCTATTCTCTCTTCCTCAAATAATAACGACCACTTTCGGATCCATAACTTGCATGAAGGAGTTATTAGAAATTCTTTTGAAAACCATATCATTTCTAACCATAAAGCCGCTGTATGTACCTACCAATTGGAAGAAAAACCCTTGATCCAAGAACCAAACATATTAGGTACAGTAAAAGTAGTTGAATGTTAAAAGCAATGTATATGCATGGCAATCAACAAATAAGTGATGTGTAGTCTAATTGGGCTCTAGTTCCGATGCTTCGGACCCTGCCTTTTCAGTTAATAGCTCGGATTCGTATCCTCGAGCAAGGGAAATATACTTAAACCAAGCTTCCCTTGTTCAGGTACTCCTTTCAGGCGCGAGGCTAGGCAAAAAAGAGCTTATTACAGAAATAAAATTTAGGACTACCTTTCCGGTGCCTTTTTCACCAAGTTATCTTTAGTGAGGATCACAACTTTCTTTAAATACGAAAGGAAAATTGAGAGAAAATCCACAGATCCTCCCAGAATTCTATTTTGTCTCCCACTTTGAATCATGAAAGAGCCAAAAGACAAAAATTCATCATTTACTTGCATTATGTCAGACCAAAATTGAAAATCCCTAGGTTGCTTAGATACCTTACTGATTGCCTTATTATATAAATACTTCTTCATAAGTAAGTCCTGCATAAGCCCTTTTCATTTAGCAACATTTGCTGAAGAGACACTTATTCTGAATCTCCAAGTTTAATATACCTAGTCCTCCTATGTTCTTTGGTGTACAGAGGACACTCCACTTGGATTCTATTTTTTTGCCTTATGCTCATAAAAGTTTTTGTTTGCAACACTACTAGGTTTTTCAAAGCTCTCTTCAACCGAAAGTCTTTTCTAAAGGATACCTAGGTATCTAAAAGGCAAATATCCATCTTTACACCCAAAGAGTTCAGCGTACTCTTTTCTAAAGGATTGTGCCTCACCATATAAAAGTAGTCCACTTTTATGGAAATTGATTTTGAAACATGATAGCTGTTCGAAGGCATATACTGCTAATCTCAAGATTTCAGCTCCTTCTAAATCAAAAGGAATAGTGTCATCAGTATGTTGTAATATCAAAAGAGCCCATCTTCTACAAAATGAGGCACAAGACCACGAAATTGTCCATGTTCCTTTTCTCTAGCGATGAGGATTGCGAGCCCACTAGTAAATTGAAAAAGAACGGAGATAGAGGATTCCCTATCCTACATCTCTTTTCTTGCTTGGAAGTAATGGTCAATTTCATCACTTACTTTAATGCTCACACTTCCTTTACTAAATATTTTCAATCCACGTACTGACACCAAATAGAAGATAAACCTGTCGGTCTAAGTGTTTGCGAGCATATACATTCGCTTTATCGATCAAGCGTGTGTTCTTGCGCAGGTGTACCCAGCGTCATGGACAGCAGTGTTGGTGTCTCTTGACAACGAGGGAATGTGGAACTTGAGGTCCCAGAGTCTCGACAGGAGGTACCTAGGCCAGGAGATTTACATAAGAGTGAGCCAGGGCAGCTCAGAAGTTCCTAACCCTAGGGATGAATTACCAATGCCTTCAAATGCTCTCTTATGTGGAAAAGCCATGTCTTTGAAGCTAGGGCGAGCATGAAAGGCTGGGGCCTGCTTGCCAAACCAACATGTGACTTTTAGAATTTGGGCACAAATGTTATCCTGTTTGTAACAAGTGACAAATATCTAGCAAGTTGTTTCAAAATTCATACTATTCGCACTAAGAGCATGTGTAGCAGGTTGAATCCGGGAGTAGCTTTGCCAAGTACTTTTCTAGAAAAGTGATTCTTTGCCGATTATATGAAAGTGATTCTCTAAATTAAGGCTTCAGATGTTGTCTCCACTCCTAACTGAAATGCTATTATTTACAGAGTTGAAATGTTATACCATTGCTAAAATACATCTTGTTATCTTTCTATTCCTAGATACTCCAACAACTCCTTACCTGTGGTTACATGCATAGTGCATCGGTAAGGAGGTTGTATACTGCATCCATAGAAAAAAAATCAAACCGGACCGGCAGTCCGACAGGAAAAACCGTGAAACAGCGATCTTAGCGGTCCGGTCCAGTTAAAACATCAGTTGTATAAAAACCGGACAAAAGAATATATTTTGTGCCTTGTTGGGCTGAAATTGGCCCGATACAACTAAGTATAAGGTCCAAATATGAATTTTTTTATATTTTTTAATCATTTTGCAAAATTATATGACCGTTTGAAAATTTATTAGTTTTGACAACCAACCGCTGTGACCCATGGCGGCCGCCGTGGCCCACGGCGGTTGGACCAGGCCACGGCGGTTGGGCAAACGCCGTGGCCCACGGCGGTTGCAGGAGCCACACAGTGGCAGGCAGCCGCCTTGCAACCGCCGTGGGCCATGGCGGTTGCATGTGCCCAACCGCCGTGGGCCACGGCGGTTGTTTTTTTTTAATTTAGCAGAGAAAACACACACATTTGCAATAGCATGTACGGTGCTTGTACAACCCTAACAAAGCGCCTTACGTACTGATAACATGCCTTAGGGAATTTAGAAATTTCATTACAACATTCCTAATTAATCTAGTTGTATGAGAACTGCCCGAAGAGCATAGAGCCACCGGGGTGTTGCGACGACATGTAGTACCCAGGTGGGGGTGGAGGTGGTGAAGGTGCAGGGGACCAATCTTTCGGAGGGGGGTTGTTCTTCTTGTGGCATTCACAAGTGCAGGTCGAGCATTTGCAGCACCGGTCGTCTCCTGCGCTAGACGATGGATCTGGAGAAGCCAATGCCTCTGACAGCTCCCGCTTCAGGTTGTAGATGACGACGTCCTCGAGGTAGTCGATGTACTGTTGATAGGGATCAATAGCTGGTGGATCCACCCATTGAGAGAAACCGCAGTTCTCTGATTGGGTGGAGTACTGCAAAAGGCAAGAAAACCTTAGCAAACCAAAGAAAGATGATGAGGAAATTTGTGAACATTGCTTACCCATGCATATGGGCAGTGCCAGAAGCGACGACCGGAGTTGTTCCATCCCTGGTACACTTGCATCACACAAAACTCACCGTGTGAACACCTAGGCCACAACACCGTTTGCTTCGATGCGTAGCTTCTAACATCACGCATCGATCTGAAGTCACTCTTGCCTTTCAGTGGGAAATTGGCTTCGAAATCTTCTGATTGCTGATGCCACAACTCAGGACCGAAACCGTGTTCATCCCCACTCCAGGAAGCCATTGTTGAATGCTGTGAGAACAAGACAATAGAGTGAATGGTGGTATATATAGAAGGAGGCTGCCTGGGTGGTGGGCCCTTCGATCCGTGGGAAGGGAAACGAAGCAGTGACTCGGAGAAAACACACCCTAGTACTAGGGCACTGTCGCTTTGTGGGCCAGACAATCTGTGGGAGGGGAACGCGTCAGTGACTCAGAGGAAACACAATGACTCTGCATATTACAGTCACTGTAACGAAACACACGTAACGGATAAAACACACTCTAATGCAGTTCGATTAAAGTTCTTAACGATACAGACCGAGGACCTTATTTGACGAAGTCATGAAATCTGAAATTATTTGATAAAGTCCGACTAATAGTACTCTAGGTCTACTGAGTACAGCGGGGGTATTTCCCCTTCCTGATGGCATCCGGCCCAGCTTCCTTGGCCCGGCGAGCCCTCCCCCTCTTTCTCTCCCTATTGGCTTCACGGGCCTGGGCCGCTTCACGTTCTCTCATCTCCTCGCGATGGCGCATTTCCCTTTGCCCCTCCTTTTTCTCCTCTCTCTTTTCCCACTCAACCATGCGCAACCACCTCTCCCTAGCATCACGGGCAGCTCCCTCAACGCACCTCTTGTCGAAGTCGGACTGCTCGGTATCTAGCCACTGCATGAAATCACAAAGAGGAGGTGGAGTCTTTTTCAAAGACATGTCAGCAAATAATAAACCACAAATGACAAATGAATAATTGAGAAATGTAGTAAGTCCTTACTTTGGCTCTAAGGTTGCGGTCGAATGGCTGGATCGGGTCGTGCGCATAGTTAGCGCACATGAAGAACCTCATCCCATAGGCGTACCCCAGAACCTTGCACCTAACAAGCTTGCAATTGTCACCGCAGAAGCACATAGGAGTGTCGATCCCCTGTGGCACCTCGACATTGTCCTTCCTCTTCGTGAGGAACTCCAAGTCCAACTCAGGACCTGAGGAGGCTATTGCAAACCTGCAAAACAAGATTAGAACAATCAGAGGCAAAAAATAATACAACTGAATCGGCATAAATTATTACAAAGAGATTAGAACAATCACCAGCAAAATAATACAAATAGAAGTTCAATTATTACAATACAGTACCATGCATAAGTTCGTACAAGAAATAATAGTTCAAATATTACAAATTCTGAAATTAAATGCCCTAACATTACAAGCAACTATGATCATCTGAATCCTGCGTTGGTCCTACGCCCACGTCCATGTCCGCGTCCACGTCCGGATGTGGGTTGGGATGGTCTTGAAGTTGCTGATGAGCCCACACTGGCCGTAGGTGGTGCATTGCAAGTATAACTTGTGGCTGTGCACCTCTTGTACATGTGACCCGTGTTGTGGCACTTGTAGCACATCACTACTGCAGCTCCAGCTTCTGCTTCGTCCATGTTGTTCCTGATCCTCTTCTTCTTCCGTCTTCCAACACCTTGGCACAACTGAGGATCTGGATTTGGTATGTGTACAACATTTCCTTTGGGGTTCTCAGTAAAAGTACCCTGCATGAGGTAGTCCTGAATTGTTCGGTTCCAAATGTTCCGAACAGTTTCCTTGGCGTAGTACCATGGCACGTTCCTATGATAGCTGAATTGTTGCAGTTCATAGCATACGGTGATCACATGTGAGCAGGGGATGTGTAGTAGCTACGGCTTCCGGCGTGTACATCTGCATATGTGGTTGCCAAGTTCAGCAACTTGATGCGTCTTTTCACACGAAGGGCCTAGGCGTATTTTCCCTTTGCACTCAACCTCATAGCTCCACAGAATTTCATTGTCATCAGACTGGTGCCAAGGCTACGCTGTGACCTTGTGTTTAAGTGCTTTATCCTGAGCCTTGGTCAGATACTCAGTCATTCTTGTGCAGTATCTCATTTGAGTGTTCCTCAGAACCTCATCCTCTATCTTGCTCCTTATGTGAAAATACAACATTGTACGATACATAAAGAACTCAATGATGCCAACTAGAGGAAGAGGTCTTGAACCGCGGAGCACACAGTTGTATACCTCAGCAAAATTAGTGGTCTTTATCCCATGTCTTGCTCCGCCCTCGTCAAACATGAGACACCACTTTTCCTTAGGCTCATTATGAATCCACTGGCTGAAGGTCTTCACAGCACGCCCTCTTCTGCGCCTGACTTGAGGGCCATCTAATCCCACATCCTCGAGAGAAATTGGCTCCTCTCCTGGTTCGGGATTCACTGGTCTCTTTGCTATCTCCTCTGATGCCTTCTTTGTCAGATCATCTAATTTCTTCCAAATGGCATCAAACTTCTTCTGCTGAGTCTGCTCACACAACCGCTCAAACAATTTAGACAGGGTCTTGTTCTTGAACTGGCTGTGGAAGTTTGCTTTCATGTGCCTAGTGCACCACCTGCTCTTAACATCTGGCCACAATGGAACTCTGTATCGCTCGTGGCTGCCCTCTTTCATGTCATTGATTGCTTGCAAAATATCTTTGTGCCTATCGTGTATCACACACACATCCTGCGCATCCTGGACCACCAACCTCTCAAGGAACCAGTACCAACTGTCACCGTTCTCCCCCTCCGCAAATGCAATGGCCAAAGGAAGCAACTGATTGTTACTATCAGCTGCCACAGCTGTCAGGATTGTTCCTTTGTATTTGCCTGTGAGAAAAGTGCCATCTATGCAAATGACTGGTCGACACACTTTGAAAGCCTCAATGCAGGCACCCAATGCCAAGAATGACCGCTGAAGCACAAGCTTGCCTGGTTTCTCCTCACAAGGATAGTCCTTGATATCATAGTAGCTGCCAGGATTCATCTGAACTATTGTGTGTAGTAAGCTAGGCAAATTATAGTAGGATGCTTCATAAGTACCCCACCTATGCTCCAACACCTTCTTCTTTGCTTGGTATGCCTTGCCCTAACTGATGGTGTACCAAAAATTTTCCTCAATTGCACCGATAATTGCCTTCGGCTCATAATCACGGCATTTCACTATGTGAGGGTACATGTGGCTTGCAACAAAATCGGCTGAAATGTTTCGGTGCCTTGCATCAATACGATCAAGGGTACAAGTGTGACCCTTCACTTCTTTCACCTGTAAGTAATTATCCCACTTCCCCATATATGCATACACTCGAAAAGAACAATCCTCCTTTTTGCAACACACATCATATATCCTCGGAGAGCTCTTCACTACCCTGAACTCCCTGTGTAGAGTCAAGGTGGACCACTGCTTCACTGCATCCTTCAGATGTGCAGTACTGGGGTACATAGCACCTTCACAAACCTCATTCTCCGTGTACTCCCATGGCATATTCTCACCACTATTAGCAGTACACTGGGAGAAATCGTAGTTCTGCCAATGGCAGGGCACATGATCCTCATCATCATCATCATCATCATCATCATCATAATCATCATCATCTGAAGAGTCCTCTTCCAATGCACGTTCATCAGCTTCCAACTCTCTCTGATATTGTCTCATCACCTCTGGGTTTCCTACTCCCTCATCAATAATACTAGTGACAACATAACCTCTAGATGTCTGCTCACCCTCAGAATCCCCTTCTTCCTCCTCTTGTTGTTCACCTTCTTCAGCACCTTCCCCCTCGTCCACATCCTCAGCTTCCTCATGCACTTGACTGCTAGACCCACCCTTCTGGTAAACTTGGATAAACAAAATCACATGCAAACAAACTCGGCATGCATTTCTGATAAAACTCCTCCATCGTGGAGTCCTTTCAAGTGGCACGAGCTCCCAATACACTTGTGCACTTCTGTTGATTAGTGCCATCACTAACAGACATTAGTGCTCTAAATCTACTGCAAATGTCTTGACCAGCCAGTTGGTTATAGCCTCCCAAGTTCTTTTTCCTGCTCTTGTAACATTTTTCTCAATTGAACTATAATTTGACAAGTCAACTCCTTGTGGACCATATATAATTTCTCCAATTCCATAATATAATTTGATTGTGACTGTCTCCGACATGTCTGATTCATAATAAAAAGCAATAACTGCTATCAAATACTACATCCAGGGACTATGAAACAAATAGACTTATATCTAAACTAAATTAGCAAACTAATCAGCCGCAATCTACACACTTAACAGTAAATATGTTACGTACTATAAACTACAACTACAGATCTATAGTCTATACTCCAGAAATCTATACCATACATAAATCTACGGTACACCGAAATAGTAATTAGTGAAATCAGTGAAATACCTGCAATGAAGCGAAGAAGCAGCAGAGCTTCACTGCTCCGCACCCTCCACCTCGCCTCTTCTCCTTCTCAACCCTAACCCTATAAACAGGACATTTTTAATACTACAGATCTAAAGAAACACATTGAATCAGTAATTACGCTTTCTAAGTATAGGTAGGTGCTAAAAGGGTTGAAATCGACGAAATACTTACCAATGAAGCGAAGAACCGGCAGAGCTTCGCTGCTCCGCCCCCTCACTCTCTTCTCCTTCCCAACCCTCTCTTTCTTTTTTTTCAGAATTTTTATGACATTTCCGGGCTAATTTTCGGCTTTTATAGAGGACAGCAGATCTGCCGCCGTAAGCCACGGCGGCTGCGCAGCCCCTACCGCCGTGGGCTACGGCGGTTGGACCTGCCGCCGTAGCGCACGGCGAATAGGACTCAGCCGCCGTGGGCCACGACGGCTGATGTTCACGCCCGTGGGGGCCCGCGGCTGTTGGCCCAACCGCTGTGGCCCATGGCGGTTGGACTAGGAAACGCCGTGGGCCATGGCGGCTGCCGTGGGCCACGGCGGTTGGTTGTCAAAACTGATAAATTTTCAAACGGTCGTATAATTTTGCAAAATGATTAAAAAAAATATAAAAAAAATTCTCCAAATATGTTGTCTGCTCAAATCCAGGTGAAATGAGAATTGGCTTGTAGTCCAATGGTAGACTACCTACCAGGGTTAAAATCCTGATGCTCGCAACTTTTCTTGGGATTTTCTCAGGATTTACCGGCGTTATGCATGAAGTGGTAAGCGGCGTTCCTGTCGACAACGAGTCACTAATGGTCACTTCGGAATCTCCTGATCTAGTAGGTGTTCAGTCCTTCAGAGATGCTTATAGGGGTAAGGTTTGCGTACATGTGTTCATAGGGGTGAGTGTACATATGTGTTGTGAGTGTTTGTGTTGTACTATGTAATTCTTTAAAAAAATCCTGGTGAAATTGTGGAAGAAAAAGATGAGGCGCAAAAGGGTTCTAACCCCTCTACAGGTTGAACACCACCTCCACTGATCAACTAACTGCTATTTCGCATGTGTTTGATAGGAATTAAAATATGAAAAATGGAGTATGTGTATTAACCGCGGTCGAACCAACCGGCTCACGGGCTGGACCACTGAACTATCGAACTGTCGCCTTCATCGGTTCAATGACCGATCCGACTTTTCTCTCTACGACTGTGTTGACGCTTTTTTCGGCCAACACACGAGAGCACCAGAGCGTGCGGGTCTCGCACAGACCGAAGAGCAAAGCAGTTGCGCAGGCCGGTCAGATCGGTCTGGCAACCCGGTCAGACCGGTTTCCAAGGGTTTGGCTCAAGTCGATCATTCGAGAAGGATAACTACCACACTTACATGATGGAGGACGGCTAGTTTACGAGCAAACCAGCAAAGAGATAACCAACACACTTACGTAACGAAGAACGACAGGTTTACAAGAAAAATAGCAAAGACCGTCAAAACTCTCGCCAGGGAGGGACCCCGTCAGGGCGTGGACGTCGTCGGCATGCCCTAGGTTGGCCAACAAGCCCTAGGACGCCATCTTTGGTCATGGAGATTGGCGGATGAACAACATGGAGATTGGAAAAGGTGTTGAGAGGATAAAAAGTAGATGTAGTAGCTTGATTCGATTGTGTTGCCCTTAATCGGCCATGACCCTTCATAAATATTGGGTGGGGAGGTCTTGCCCTAGTAGGAGTCGAAGCCTATACGAATCCCATGTCAAAATACAACTCCTAACCCGAATTTGATTGGGAACACCGGTCTAACCGCCCCTATGACCCGGTCTGACTGGTCTGCCGGGGTGCGGGTCTCCCTCATCCGGACTCGAATTAGACGTTCTACATATGTATCTTGATCTACTCGACGAGATATATTCAATGGTCAAGTCCAAATTACCTTTTATGCGACTTGATCAGACCAGTATGACCAGGTTGGGGTACAGGTCTGACCAGGTTGGGGTACAGGTCTGACCGGATCCTCCAGTCCTGCCAAATTTGAGTGCGGACAAACTGCATTAGGAAGGAGGCTCCAGGCTCCAGCTTCAACAGTTTGTGCTATGTGTAGAATGTGGCATTGGGAGTGGAGCAACGAAGGATACCTCTTATCTTTTTACCCTTTCTCTTTAAATAAAAAACTATTGTTAGCTTCAATGCATAAGAAAGGTACTTACCTCTATTTCAAATGTGATAGTCTCAGATTTCTCTATCCAATCAAGTCATTTTCATGGGATTTTGACATTTTTAATGACTTTGGCATTTGTAAAGCAACGTAGATACACATATTTGGAATACCTTAGCACTATGCTGATTGAGTACGTGACGACGTAGGAGATGTGGAGCACAATGATGCAGTTGGCAACCACCCAGATCAATCATTTTCCCTGCATACATCGGTTGTTACTCTCTTGCTTATCTGCTATTTAGACAACATCGACAAATCTATTGGACAAGAATCAAGTTTGTCCCTCAACTTTTAATTAGATCAATTTAGTCCTCCAACTTCTATTTTTGAGTTCAATCTCATCCTTCACTAGGTGGCCATCCAAGTTGGCACACCAAATCATCCAGGTGGCACAAGCTTTTGCCTACATGTATTAGAAGTCCACGGTACCCTTCCCTAGTGTCTACGAATGGAATTTTGTCATAGCTATTATTTCATTTTCATGGACAATAGGATGGAATGCTCAATTTTATACAGCCAGACACAACAAGAAATTAATGCACAATTTGAAAGCAACCGTTAGTGAACAACAACAATGTAGTTGATAGGTATTTTGCTTTGTTTTTATCTAATGTAATCTTTTTGTGACCCTTTGCTGGTGTTGTAGGCATGTAGCTGATGCCAATCTAGGAATGCATTATTAATGAACGTGATGAAATGTCAAAGGAATTTTGAGTAGAAAAATATAGATACAAAGGTATTTTTGGTATTATGAAATTAATGATAGTTGAATGAGAGAATAACATCATGATGCCTCGAGTTCAAAAGTAATATTGAAAGAATAACATATGGTTCTCACGTTCAAACAAAAGCAACTAGAAAAAGAAACAACATGGTCTTTCTCAGATAAAACAAGTTGCTATACTTTTTTTTCCTGTTTTCTCCTAGTCCTGGTTGAACTAGATTTAATCTTGACAGTGTTGGCAAAATTCTATCTCACATGGTGACGGGGCATGCCATTGTGGACAGCCACCTATGATAAGGGATGAGATTGAACCCGAAAATAGAAGTTGGAGGACTAAATTGCTCCAATTAAAAGTTTAGGGACGAACTTGACCCTCGAGCAATAGTTGAGGGACGAATGCGCCTATTTTTCCATCAAAAAACACATGGTGAGCATACCTAGACGGCAAAATCCCCATCGTGGGTGTCGTCCTTGTACCCAAGCAGCCCACGAGATGCGTCAAGGCCGAGGCACCACTACGCGCCATGTGAGAAGAATTGAGCTTTGGATTCATCCCCAACCGCAGAGAGAGCGGGTTGGGCGGTAGAGGAGAGCAGGGACTAAGGAGATAGGAGAGGGTGTGAGTTAGGGTTGGTGCTATGGGACTTTTTTTTTGCAATTTTCACAAAAAAGGAGTGTTTTCGCAAGATTGCTAGTGGGAGGTGCGGGAGCTAGTGCCCATGACCATGCGTCCCTTTAGTAGGGCCAATGTGGGAGAGAAAGAGTAGATCAAGAATAGGGTGAAAAAACCGTCCGGTTCGTGCAGAACCGTCCGGTTCACCGGTTCCTTTTAAAACCGGTCGGTTTCACCGGTTTTTTCCGGTTTGATTGCATGGACGATCTTTTAAGCGAACATGACCATTGGAGGTCCACCAATAGTTGCAAATAGATGTCTCAGTCAAAAAAACAAAAATGTCATGCCGAGTATGTACTCCGAACAAATGTATTCCCACTATCCTGTAAGAATACAGGGTATCCGAGGGTTCAAAATTTATCCTCAGATACAATGCATTTTAGGCACATGTAATAATTGCTCATTTAATTCTACCTAAAATTGATAAAATAAGTTGGCTGCACTGATTTATTTGTTGATTAGGCCATTCTCAGTGGAGATGTCATAAACACGATTACCTAGAGTGACACATCATCTAAAAATATTTGAACTAATGAAACACCTCTATGCATAGTTTCATCTATTGTTGTTTTTTAGGTTACATGCAAGACACAAGTTGTCTAGGTAACTGTGTATGGAGGTTGTCATCCTCATGAAACTCATTTTACCTCTCTCTTCATTAGTACACTACCACATCATCAAAAGTGCTGACATGACAGCCTATTTAATGTCCATGAAACCCCCACTGGCCTTGTTACTAAAATAAGTTATTTGTTATATGCAACTGCAGCCATTTAACACAAATCATCCCCACGTATAAGAGCAACTCCAGCGGTTTGCCAAATTTTACTGGGCAAATCTTAAGATTTGACAACTCCCAAAAACATATAGGAAGTAAAAAAATAGCCTCTCTCCAATAGTTTTGCGAATCTGACAAAAACCAAAAATGGTGGACCCTGAGAAGAAGGGGCAGATCGGACTCCAGTCAGGCGGGCCATTCGTTTCCGCGCTGTTTCTTTTCTCTTCGTACCGGCGGCGGCGTCATCGCCGTTCCCTGGCGCTGGCGGCCAGGTTGTGGTAGGTCGCCGCCCATCAAGGTGAGGAGCTCATATATTTCAATTTTGCCATGGCGTTATTATTATTATTTTTTTTCATGAGCACATCAGCGCACGAGGCCGGCCGGCCGGAGGCAGCCGTTGTTGCCAGGTACGAGGCCTCCCTTTGCCTGAACACACGATCTGTAATTTGCATCACTTTGATATCATAGTTTGAAAATTATATATGATGCACTACTTGGTTCGTCTCCTTGTATTGATCTCTCATCTGTGATTAGTATAGCTCGTACAGAGAGAATTGGACCTTTCAAAGCAATAAAGTAAACCTGAATCCTCATTGTCCAAACAAAAAAAAAAATCCCATCGTAAACAAAGTGAGAACCTATGGTATGATCGTAGGACGTAGCCAATAATCCACTTGAACCTCAGGCGCAGGATAAAGTTGGCCGTGCGCAGCAACAGACAAAGAACACAGCCCTGGGTGCCCTCCTACACTGATTTTCCTTTGCCTTTTCAGCTTGCATGCACCTCGCAAAGAACGCCTTCGGAACACCCCCCCCCCCCCCCCCCCGCGAAGCGGAAGCCATGCGCGACGATGGCGACCCTACCTTGCCCTGCCAGCGGCAACCTTGCCGTGCTGCGCGACTAAACCCTACCGATCGAGCAGCTGGCCGGCGTCAACCCTAGCTATAGCAACCAGAGCAAGGGTAGCGGTCATACCTGGCCTGGCGATCTGTACCTCCGCCGTGGTGATCCCCTCCTGATCGATGATTGTGGCCTTGCAGATGGGATCGATATATCGACCCAACCCTGCGGGAGAAAAAAGAGCACGCGAAAGAGGGGAGGCCCTGTCGCTTGCTGGAGAAAAAGAGGCGCGCGGGCCGCGGGAGAAGGAAAGACGCGCGCTAACGCTTCGCGCGCGCGGGGGAGAGGAGGCGGTGGCGAAAAAATGCAACGCAAACCACGATGGCAAGGAGTCACCCGCACGTCTATTTGAGAGCGTGGGAGGGAGGGATGACAACTTGCTATTGATGCCAATTTGTTTTGCCAATCTGTTGGAGGTCTTTTTTTCTTGTTTTGCCAAAAATAGATGGATGTCACGTTATTTTGGCAAACTGCTGGAGTTGCTCTAACTTATGAGTATATGTGTCTTTTAGTAACCCTGCTAATATATTGTAAATTCTCGAGAATGTCTTGTATTTCAGGACAGAGAAAATAGGTGAATATATAGATTGTAAATGAAATGAACTCCATGATGAACAACACAATTGTATATTCCTCCTCTCCTACCATCACCCTCCACTAACAATCATGTATATGGCGGTGCGAGCATCTTGTGGTGGGGGAGGGGGTTCCTTCTCTCCGCAGAAAGCGATACGCTCCTAGCCCACTCCACCGCCCCCACCCTCGGCCCCTCCCGTTCGCCTCCGGCGAGCTCGCCGGAGGTCGTCGGGAGTGGGGGCCCATCTCCTTTAGGATGTAGATCTAGTACTAGTTGTCCTTGCCTATATGGCGTGTGCCCTTTGTGGCTTTTCTGCCTTGGTCTCCGCCGCCGCCGCCGTCGCCACGCATAGGTGCCGTCGTCGTCCTCGAGACCCCTGGTATGTGATAATAAAATAAAATCACCTCTCCTTCTTCCTCGCCTCCCTCTCCTGCTCGGATCTACCTCCCCTTTCCCCTGCTTCGCCGGATCTGAGCAGATCGCCCCCTTTCCCCCCTCCTTGGTCTCCTCCGCTGTGGTCGGCTCTGCTTTGGTCGTTTTGTGGTTCATAGGTGGTTGTTCCGACGGCCTCGTTCCCAGGTGGGTTGCGAGCTCGCTGTTGTTGAACGCACAGATGCTTTTCCGCGTACGACTCGCTACTCGCGGCCTCTCGCCGTACAACGACGGTTGTTCCGACGCACTTGGTCCCTTCTGGGTTCCGAGCTTGCCGTCGTGAACGCGTAGATGTGTGCCGGACTCCGTCTCGCCACCCCGCGATCACCGACACATGCCATCGCCCCTCCTTCGGTCCATCCAGCATCTGGAGTTGCAGATCTGCACTACAGTCGGCGCTACTACATCAAGCTCTGCCTCGACGACTTCGCCCTCCCCTGGGATTTGACTTGGAGTATCAACTACCTCCGGCGACGGTTCACTATCAATCTCTTGGTCGAACAGTGTGCTCATCATCAACTCTGTCGAGTCTTCTTCAACCAACACAAAGCGCGGCCTCCATCCTGGTGTAAGTGCCTCCGGCGCTTATGCGACTTCCGCCAGCAAGCTCATCGTCGTGAGTGCCTTGTTGTTGTTAGTGTCCATACAGTCCAAGGACTATCTTATAATTCTGTCAGACAGATATGTAACCTACTTGCTTAATATATAAGTATGTTGTTGTCAAAAAAAATTGTATATTCCAATGACCCTGCTCTTTGAGTGACTAGAGTATATTACACACACACATAGAGTGAAATGCACTGTGGGCACCTGAACTTGCAGCGCTGTGTCAAATAGGTTCATAGACTTAGAAACCAGACATCTAGCCTCTCGAACTTGCGAACCCGTTCACCCCAGGTCCAGCCCAGTTTTGCATGGCTTGCATGGAGGTTTTGCATGGGCACTGTAGCGATGCTGACGTCAGCGATGACATCAACACTCCTTAATTTTGCGAAATTGATATCTTTTTATTCGGAGCTCCAAATATAGCAAATAATATATCAATTTTGATTGTCTCGATGAGCTCTTTGCAATGGTTTACTCCATTTTTTTTATTTGAGATAATTTTATTTCGTATAAAATTAAATATTTCTACAAAACAAGTGATATATTTTATTTTGTGTAAAATTAAATATTTCTATAAAATGACGTACCGGATGGGCAATGTTGTTTTAATGAAAAATGCGCAACGGTGTGGTCTAAAAAAGTTACAGGACGAAGCAACCGTATATATGCTACGAAAGCTCAGAAATGACCAATGCGTAGCTTCAAAAAGAAAGAAAGGAAGAAAACGAGCCTTGGCTAGGGTTACCATTGGTGCGCCCGTCCTTTTTTTTTGGGTACTACAGGAGTGGAAGCATGCATGCATGGGCACTGATCTGGCTGGACATGCATTGCCGCTAAGGGAGGAGCTAGCATTGGAGAAAGTGCAGTGTCCGGCTAATCATGCTGTACATTATTCAGGATCCCGTGGAAGCCCTGCAGAATCGTGTGCAAAGATGCCTGTTCCTGTTCTTGGTTCCGGACTTACGGGCTGGGTACGTCGTTTTATAGAATAATAATATATCTATATTTAATTTTACACTAAATAAAACTATCTCAAATAACAAAACAGAGTACACCATTGCAAAGAGCTGGTCGAGACGATCAAAATTGATATATTATTTGCTATATTTGGAGCTCCGAATAAAAAGATATTAATTTCGCAAAATTAAGGAGTGTTGATGTCATCGCTGACATCAGCATCGCTACAGTGCCCATGCAAAACCGCCATGCAAAACCGGGTTGGACCTAGGGTGAACGGGTTCGCAAGTTCGAGGGGCTAGATGTCTGGTTTCTAAGTCCATGGACCTATTTGACACAACGCTACAAGTTCAGGTGCCCACAGCGCATTTCACTCATATGTATGTATGTATGTATGTATGTATGTATGTATGTATGTATGTATGTATGTATGTATGTATGTATGTATGTATGTATGTATGTATGTATGTATGTATGTATGTATGTATGTATAATATATATCTCTCTTTTACGTTTAATTTTGAGAAGTAACAATGGAATCCCATCATGCACCATATATGCGTGTTTTGGGGTATATAGTTGCACACTAGCACTGATCTGAGTGACCATCTAGCTGTGAACTAGTGACACGAAAGTAGATTCCGTTTGATAATTTAGCGATCGTCACATATTCACTGATACGTCCTAATTAATCTGCTAATATTTCTTTTGTGCACATTTCATAAGCTTTTATCTGAGACTGTGTTAACATTTACAATGACCCTCGAAATGTCTGCCCAATGCTGCAAACACACCGTCAAAAGTGCTGACGGAAGTTGTCAACCCTGCTGTCTACGCTCGATATTCAGACCCACCGGCGCAAGCAAACTTATTTCGCCACTACGTTTGTTTCCAAAAAAATATAATAAAACCCACGAACAAAAACACGATCAACACATGGACGCATAAATTCCAGAACAAGCTAAGAGCTTCTGGGTCATCCAGCATCTAGATGCACAATGCGAGACCAAGTTACTAGATAGGCTAGGTATATGCTGATCGATGCAATTGAGGAAGAAACAGCCCGCGAGCTACAGGAACCGCTGGCTATCACAGCCCTCCGAGACCTGGTCTTGTCCCTGCAACGTACCATGCCGGCAGCTTCGTTCTCCGGTCCTTTTCACGGCGACAAATCAAGCAAGCTCCCGCGCGCGGAGAGTTGAACCAGCAGTATAAACTTGTCAATTGCGTGAGTGTTTCTCCGCACAAAAACACCACTGGACGATGAGGTTGCCAGTTGACACTTGACACACGGACGAAGAAGAGAGATCGAGAGTACTAGAAAAGTATTTGAATTGGCCACCAAGGAACTTTTTATGAACGTTCAACGTTGCCGGAGTCACATCCAACAAGTATGTTTCTTTGCACTGGACCGACCACGCGTGTTGGCACGCCTATAAAAGCGAGGCCCATCTCAGCCTCGTTTGTTTATGTGCATGCTAGCTGCACTGCAGGCATTCACGTACTAAGTTTTCCCGCTAGCTTTTACACGCCGACAGGATTATTGTGTGCATCCATGGACGCCGGCACAAATGGAGCGATGGCCTGCGGTGGCAAGGGGAAGGTGGTGGTAGTGATGGGCGCCACGGCCACCGGTAAATCCAAGCTGGCAGTCGACCTCGCGCTGCGCTTCGGCGGGGAGGTCGTCAACTCCGACAAGATCCAGGTCCACGACGGCCTCGCCACCGTCACCAACAAGGTCACCGCAGAGGAGTGCCGGGGCGTGCCGCACCACCTCATCGGTGTTGCGAGCCCCGACGCCGACTACACCGCCGCCGACTTCTGCCGTGACGCCACGCGCGCCGTGGGGACCGTCCACGCGAGTGGCCGCGTCCCGATCATCGCCGGCGGCTCCAACAGGTACCTTGAGGCGCTGATGGAGGTCGACTCGGAGCCTGCGGCGTTCCGCCGGCGCTACGAATGCTGCTTCCTCTGGGTGGACGCCGACCTGCCGGTGCTGGACCGGTACATCCGCGCCCGCGTGGACTGCATGCTGGAGCAGGGGCTAGTCGACGAGGTCCGGGGCGTCTTCCAGCCAGACGCCGACTACTCCCGGGGCATCCGGAGGGCCATCGGCGTGCCGGAGATGGACACGTACTTTCGTTTCGAGGCCGCTGGGGAGCTGGACGGTGACGACGACCTGCGTGCGCGGCTGCTCTCTGTAGCCGTCGAGGAGATCAAGGCCAACACGTGCGGGCTGGCGCGCCGCCAGCTGCAGAAGATTCGCCGGCTCCGCGGTGTCTCAAGGTGGAGCCTCCGCCGCCTGGATGCCACGGCGGTGCTCGAGTTGAAGACAAGCATAGCGCCCAAGGACCCCGAAGCCGAGCGCGCCGCGTGGGAGGAGCACGTCGCGGGGCCTGCCGCGAGGGCAGTGGCCACCTTTCTCGACCGTAATGGTAAGACGACGACAGACGGCATAACTGGTTTTGTCGCGGCAGCGAGCAAAGAGGTGGCCATGGCGGGCGCTGGCACCAAGGCCGAGTGCTGCGGCGCGGCCAGCAGCTTGAGAAGGCAGCGGTGGCGCCGGGCCGTTCGTGCCCGTGTGTACCTTGGAATGAAGGCAGCTGCTGCGGCGGTTTGAGCT
The DNA here is from genome assembly GCA_036936925.1 of Cenchrus fungigraminus. NCBI lineage: Eukaryota > Viridiplantae > Streptophyta > Magnoliopsida > Poales > Poaceae > Cenchrus > Cenchrus fungigraminus. The sequence goes on from CM072772.1 coordinate 80,349,446, forward strand.
ATATGATGTGACCTCTTGGCTCCGACCAATCGTTTGGACATATTTTTTTACAAAAAGAAATTGGTTTATCGAACTAATGTGATACTCCCTCCGTCCTGAAATATAAGCCACTTTGGTTTGTTCTAAGTCAAACTAGTCTAAGTTTGATCAAATTTATAGTGAAAAGTATTAACAACTACTATATCAAATAAGTAAATTATGAAAATATACTTCGTAGTGAATGTAATGATATTCATCTCACATCGTAAATGTTATTACTCTTCTCTATATAGTTGGTCAAAGTTAGACTGGTTTGACTTAGGACAAACGAAAATGTCTTATATTTCAGGACGGAGGGAGTATGCGTTTGTACTAATTAAATAGGAGAGGTAAATTAATCTATTTAATTCATTGTAGTTGATTTGTTTGTTTTTATTGAATAAGCTGTTGTATCCATTAATTTGATTTAATTCATCATACATATACAGTTTTATCTTACCTTTCCTATTATTGGTCTGGTCTAACTTTTAACTTCTAAATCCAAATTTGATCCAACTTCTTGTTATGCGTCTCTGATCCAATATGTACGCGTGAACCAAGCTGGCTCTAATTAGATACGCATTCACGCCACGAGTACGTAACATAAGGATGAGTGTGCGTGTGTTGTGAGTGTCTCCGTTGTATTGTGTAATTCCCTCATCCGAAGCTCAAAGCGAACGTTTTACATATACATTTTAATTGTCTCGACAAGAGCTATGCAATGGTGAAATCTAAGATGCTCATGTCTTTCATATTGATCAATGTGAGGTAACTCAACTACTAAACCTAAGAACGACAATAGATACATGTTGATCAAGCCGGAGCCTTGTCTGAATAAGCTGGCACGTTGACTCGACGAGGAGGAGATGGTTATGTCGGTGTAAACAGCCAGACTAGGTGGAGAACGTCAGCTCATAGCCCAGCGGCAGCAGTGGGGATTAAGGGCATGTACAACCCACATGCGGCGAGTTGTGTATATAACCTCGAATTTATCATACAGACAGATTTAAAGACAACTCGTACAACCCACACACAGAGGGTCTGTCTGTAAGCTGTTTAATGCTTTGCATAGTGTTAAGATCAACTACAAATGTATTGTGGGCAATTCACACTATGCAAGACTACTATATGTTCACATTCAAGAAAAATATGTGATCAACAGATACAACGTTGCTTCACACTACCATATCTGGTCGCATTCAGTAAAAAACAAACAACACTGTTGGATCACATTCAGAAGATCAACTACATTCAGACAACATTGCTTTGCATAGTGTTAAGATCAACTACAAATGTATTGTGGGCAATTCACACTATGCAACACTACTATATGTTCACATTCAAGAAAAATATGTGATCAACAGATACAACATTGCTTCACACTACCATATCTGGTCGCATTCAGTAAAAACAAACAACACTGTTGGATCACATTCAGAAACAGATCAGTCAGCACCAAATCAGATAGGAGAGCTGACACCAAATGAAGTCCTCATAGCCTAAAAAATTTACAAAGAAATATTAGTTCACAGATGCAGCGCCCAACAGGTTCACAATCAGATAGGACAGATAGTTTACCTGCAGGTAATCAAGCTATTAAAAGGAAACAATGTATTTTTTAGGCAAATAAATTACAGCTACATATGACCAGAAACAATTCATGAATCAGTATGAACAATATATAATTTCATTAATTAGTATAAACTCTACAAATAGAGTACCCATCATGTCAATTGTACAAAGAAAACTGGCGCGCACATCACTATTCAGATGCACCATTCACATTCGGACGCGCGCAGCACATTGAGGTTAATCATTCACATACAGAAACTGACTTTCATCATTCAAGAACTGACACACCGAACTGATCGCGACTACTACTGGGATGCATTCACATTCACCAGTGGGATGCATTCACATTTGAAGGACCGGATTGGCGACCAGAGAGGAGGGAGTGAATGGGAGCCGATAAAAATTATTCTCAAAAACTCGGCATATACCCCAAAATCACTTCCGAAGAATCCCGCACACACTTGCCAAGATCACGTAGTCACAACGGACCTAATGACCTTAGGAACAAGTTGGAACAAGCCTAGGAACAAAGTGGAAGCAAGAACAAAAGGAACCGAGAGAAAGAGCTAGCGCAAGACAATCTACAGCAGAAATTGTCGGAACTACCGGCCCCAGGTCGGTACTACCGATATGGGCTTACTGGCACCTAAAAACCAGGTTATCGGTACTTCCGGCACAGGGTCGGTACTTCCGACAATCGGTACTACCGACCCCGGGCGGTACTACCGATAAAGGCTCTCTGGCAGCCAAAAATCATGTTATTGGTACTACCTGGACAGGGTTGGTAATACCGGTCCCCTTCAGAAATCAGCCCGCGAAACAACCCCAAACTTTCGATCGATGGATCTCCCAAACCACTTGGAGTGTTGAGACGAAATTTTGGGGAGATGATGAGCACCCCAAAGGGAGGATATGCCCCAAAAATTTCGACCTCTAACTCCCTACAACTCCCGGAATCGCAAATCTTGTGCCTCTACCTCAAGAGCACGAAGAACACGAAAACCACCAAAATCGAAGGCATTTCTACGGGATTTGAGGGGCAAGATCACCAAGAAAAGAGGTACACCAACCTCATGTGTGATTCCCGAAACAAATCCCACAAAGAAACACCTCCAAAAGCTTCTCACAAAAATCCCAAGAAAGAGCTCCGAAAATCTCCAAAAAGAGAAAACGGGAGAGACAACAAATAGCCTTGAGGAATCACACTGAATCTTCTATACATGCTGTTGACGGTGAATTTCCGTCAACCTAGCCATGAGTTTACCTTCGGTGTTGGTATTGATTTAATATCCAAACTAACGATCCTAACCCTCATGATATAACAAGTTCGCACTCGCATGTGGTTTTTGGAGTTTATTGTTTACGCAGGGTTTTAACGCTAAAAGGGAGACTTCCCGGGAAAGTTCATCAAGCACTTTGTGAGAAGATCATGAAGCCTGGCACAAGTCAAGACACGAAGTGAACATGACTCCAAGTGGCCCAAGGACCGAACCGTGAAGGCAGAAAACTCCGAGGACCTAGACAGAAAATGCTGAAGCTTGCGGGACAAGTAGCCCTATCCAAACCGCGGAGGAACTGACGCCAAGGGCCCACATGCAGAAGGTGGAAAGTTCCAGAAGACACGAGATGCGACCGGGAGGAAGCCGGGGCCGAACTGGGCCGAAATGGGCCCAGGCCGGTCGGCCCAGGCCGGCCGGCCCAGCCCATTCCGGGCCCGGTTCAGCGCCCCTTTGACCTAGCTGATCCTCGGGCTATTTATAGCCCCCCTGCCAAGAGCCACGAATCAATTCATTCGTCATCCGCTGCCGAGGAGCAGAGAAGCTAGAGGGACACCATCTCGGAGAGGAGGGTCGTGCTAGTTGTCTAGGGTTTCCCTAACTGACGTGGGAACCTTACATGGAAGACCACATCGGAGCTCCGGAGCAAGGATCAAGATCGAGGTAGGATCCCGGTGGTAATCTTGTTCATGTAATCATTCATGGTGAAGTTCTTTATGTGAATCCGATTTCTAGCGATCAAGTGCCTTCTCGATGATTTTGTTCTCCCTTGGTTTTGCTTCTTCCTCAATCTATACTTAAGATAGATTGCTAAGGGTGCTCTTGTAGCCGCGGTGGCTAGAGGTGCATACCGGACCGACCAAGTGTTTTCAACTTGTTCTTCTTGAACTCGCCCTAGGCTAACCCGCACAAATAGGGGTGCGTCATGACAAGACGGTGGCTCCAAAAGGCGGGCGTCTTCGGAATCGGAACGGAGGCCACGGTTTAAAGATGGTTTTAATGAGATTCACTTTGCTATGTTCTTCTATCTTGTTTGGAGCTACAACATAAGCATGATCTAGACTTGCTAGATCAGTTATCTCTTTGCTTTCTCTTGCTACCTCTTGTGTTTAGTAGATTAGATTAGATGTGATTTCTTGATGATCTCTTAGATTAGATGCAATTTGGCTCTTCAAAAGAAAGAGTTTCCTTGCCTTACTAGATTGAATCCTTGTGTTGCACATTGTTCCACGGATTCGATACCTTGGGTTCTCACACTTAAGGGAAGAAGGGTCCCTTGACTACGACGGGGGATTTGTCCGCTTGCAAATCCAAACAAACTTTGATACGACAATCAACCGTCAACAAGCCCCTTTTTCTGGCGCCGTTGCCGGGGAACAAGCAATCAAGATCCAATCTAGTATCGCTTTCTTGTGAATATTTTTCAGTTTTTGTTTTGATTTTTCTTTTGCATCTCTTAATTTTGATCATCCTCAAAAGAAAAAAACAATCTAATCTAGTTTTTGACTAACCCTAATTTTTTTAGATTTTTTTTGCTAACCCTAACCGGAGATGGATGGCTACCTCTCCAAGAAACCCAAAACTTTTGTGGATGATTCAGGAAAACTTTACAGGCAAAGGAGACGTGCAACACAAGCCAAGGGACTGGAAACCCTAGATCCAAAAGTCGAGGTCGAAGGACCATCGGAATCTCCAAGGGAATCACCACCTCCAAGTCCAAAGGAAGATGAACCTCAACTGCCACCCATGGGAGAACAACCGCAACCGGAGCACAAGATCGAGCTATGCACCTCGGACATCGTTGATCTACCTATCATAAACCTTCAAGACGCCGAAAGGCCGTTCAAGATCAAGGTCTCAACTATCCGCATGGTGCAACACTCGCATTTCACCGGTAAATAGGATCCGAACCTTCACCTCCAAGCATTTGTTCAACTATGTCAAACTTTCGATGAGGATGGGGTGACTCAAGATCAAGTGAGGGCAAGGCTTTTTCCGTTCTCACTACTTGGAAAAACTTTGCATTGGTTCTACACTCTACCGGCGGAGTCGAAACAAGATTGGGAAGCGTTGATGAGGAACTTCATGAATGAATTTTATTCGCCGACCAAGACTCGGAATTTGCGCAACAAGATTGATACATTTGCTAAGTTCCCAACGGAGATGATTGCGGAAGCTTTGGAGCGTTTCAATGAATACATGCGAGCCGAACTCCTTGAAGGGAAGATCGACTTACTCATGAGGAGGTTGGAAAAGATGGAGGTAGAGAAAGAAGCTCAAGACCTAAAGGCTGCCGAGGCAAGATCCACATGCGAGGAGTGTGGGGAGTACGACCATGTCCAAGGAGATTGTCTGGAGGAAGCAATGGTGCTCAACTACATGAGGAAAGGAGATTCACCAAACTTTCGCTACGGGTAAGGTAAACCTCAATTTAATACAAGTTCGTCCATTCAAAATCCGGTTCCACTTTGTATACAATTGAAGGACTTCATGGACGAGCAAGCTAAGATCAACAAGGACAACGTCACTAAGTTCAAGGCTATGGATAAAGTATTGGAGAATATAGATGGCAAGGTGACGGAGGTCGGAAGCTCTATCCATCAAGTGTCAACATGATGAAGATGCTAGAGACGCAAGTAGGACAACTTGCCGGGCGCCCGATGGGCAACAAAGGAAGATTACCGGGACAACCTCAAGGTCCCGAGACGGCAAAGGCTACTCATGCTCGTTCGGGAAAGGAGATGGAGATCACTACCGAAGACCCGGAGTTTGAGATGCCAAGCCAAGATATGAAGATGCCTCCACGCTACTTCCGAGACATGCTTACCAACAAGGACGAGATGACATTATGCGACCTTGGAGCAAGTGTGGGAGTCATGACAAGATACATGTTCGAGAAGCTATGCCTACCGGAGCTCAAGCCAATGGCCATGTGTCTAGAGTTGGGAGACAACTCTATTCACTATCCTGTGGGAATCGCCAAGATGCACCCGTAAAAGTTGGAGAGATCAAGTTCGACATCTACGGCGAGAGAAGTGCATTCAAGTTTCAACCACATTTCGAGGTACGCGACACGTTCAATGTTAAATATGTTCCACCTCATTGTCGCTTTATCAAGGAAGAGCCAAAGAAGAAGGAAGAGCCGGAGAAGAAGGAAACGTAGATCAAGGAAGTTGTTGCATCCATCAAGACCAAAGAACAAAGCCAGCCTGTGAAGACTAAAAAAATGACTAAGCCGAAGAATAAGCCCGCGCCCAAGATGGTGCGGAAGTGGGTACCCAAGATTGCGACGCCCACAAAAGAGCGTTGATCCGAAGTGAAGAAGAGAAGAAGTCTAGCTATGGACTATAAACGAAGCGCTAGGTGGGAGGCAACCCGTTCGTCAAGTCAAGAATAAGCTACCGGGAGGACAACCCGATCAAGAATAAAAGCTACCGGGAGGGCAACCCGGAAAATTTCCGAATTCCAAGTAAGTTGGTCATAGAATTTGCTAAGCAAGACATTTTATTAACTCTTAAGTGGTTGAATAAGTTTTTAGAGAACCTTTTATTTGCTCGGTCATTATATTTGAATTTGTCTATCTTAAACCAATGACATGAGCCATCCCATGTTTTATTTGCCTCTTTTCGAGAAACTAGAACCAAAAATTCAGATCCTATTTGAGCCTTCCATCCTTTCCATGATGGTAGGTTCAGATTTGCTTTGCATGTTAAAAACACACAAGTAGAGCCTCACTATGTTCCTTAATGTTTCTAAATCATTTGACTCATGCTAGGACTCGCGTAAACCTAAGAAATTCGATTTTTTTGGTTTCATCTAACTTAACATCTACCGATTTCTCTAGAGCTAGAGTTTTTCCAAGACCCATTGTTTTTATTTATTCAAAATCTCTCTCTCATGTTTGGCTAAATTTAGAACCTAAACCCATAACCCCACGGTCAAGCTGGAGGAGCTTGCTATCAATTAATGAAAGCAAACAATCCCGTTGCAACAAAAATAAAGGTAGTCAGAAAGTTTTTGACTTACAAATTGTTTTTGATGTTTAAAAACTCCTCTAATAATATATTTGGACTCATTGCTTGCTCTGAATTAATTCTTAATTTATGAAATTTAGAGGAGTAATAAACATCTAAACATGATCAAGGGAAGGATTTGAGGTTTATTTAACACCTTGTGCTCGATGATGCATCACGGGAAGGTTTTATCATCAAAACATCTTGGGCACATGTAAATGGCAAGCATGGGGGAGGACAACATGACTTTGTTTTGCAGGAAATAAGTGAAAGCACATGAACCATGGAAGACAAGAAGTGACACAAAGTTAAGGAGGGAGGCATTGATCTCATCATTCAAAACAAAGGAGTGGCCGAGAGTGTTTGGCCGGTGGATTATCGTGGAGCATGAGAACACAAGGCAACAAGGGAGCAAGGAGCATCTCAGGGAAAAACCAAGGCAAATGGGGCAGCAGGGACCCCAGGCCAGCCGGCCTGGTCCGGTCGACCTGGCCACTTTTTATGGCACCCGGCGCCCATCTTCCTCAAGTAAGCCTCTCGTTCAATTGTAAGTTCATGCTCCCAAGTTCATAGCCCAGAGACCTTACGAACCACTCAGAAAAATTCATGCCTCACTTCCTTCTCTGAAAATCCCACAAAATCCGTTAAAATTCTTGCCCTTCCATATACTTTCTTTGTGCATTTTTCTACCGGCAAGAAACCCCTGGAAGAGTTGTTTGTGAATTTGTGCAGCGAGGCACGATGAAAAAGGCCATGAACATCATCCTCGGAAGGAGGACACGATCACCATCGTCAGAGGCGCCATCTAACCCTTCGTGGAAGCATTCTATTTTCGAGTCCCCGTGAAGCATGGAGGAGGACGTGGCACCGTCGAGGAATGACACGCTGCTCCTTGGAGGCATGGGGAGTACACGAAGCTTGTCCACGCGACACAATCGCAAGGGCACACGGAGGAGCCAGCCGTTCAACCTCAATGCTCAACTCATTCATCCGCTCCGCCACCATATACTCCGAGGCACTCCAAGCTTGTTTTCATCATAAAGACGGAGGATCAACCATTGAAGGAAGAGTGAAGGAAGGAAGAAGAAATAATGCTTCCAATTCGGTTTGATTTTTTCCTTCTCCTCTTCTTTATTTTTCAGTTATGTGCAAATTTGTGTGTGCGAGCATTTTCTATTTTATTTTCAGCATGTGTGAGGTAGTAGTAGTTTTTGTTTTCCATCACCATGAATAAATTTCACCAATATTTTATGATAATTAATATGGATGGAAAATTGTGCCAAGTTGATATATGATGACCGTTGCCTATTTGCTTATCTTTGCACTTGTTTTATGCATGATTAAGCTAGTGCTCTCTTTAATGCAAATTTGAAATTAATTTAAATGCTAGCTTAATCCTTTGCGGGGGTTATGATAAAGATAAGACCCATAGTTTTCTTTTCATGCTCTCAATTTTGGATGGGTTGAAGATGATTTATTTTTGTTCTTAAAAGTAATGGTAACCTTGTCATTAATACCTCTTGCACGTTGCTCTACCTATCCAAAGCCTTAAATTTATTTGAGTGCAAAAACTTAGTATACAAGATTTATTTTTGGGTGAGTTAATTCAGGGCTTGATTTCTTTGGCCCGAGACTAAGAAGCTGGTCATTCTGTTTTTGTGTACCTATCTCAATGCTAGCCTTTTCTATCCGTGCATTGTAAGTTTCCACATCGAGAATTTTGCAAACCTCGCCGGATATCCACCCAAAAACCCAATACATCTTTTTGTGTTTACCTCCTTGACCACAGCCCAACATTTGAGTATGGATGAATATTTCGAGGAAGATCACAAGAATGAAGGTGCCAAGGATTGAAGTATAATTTTGGGAGACCTCCAAGATGACATAAAGGTTGCGTGAAGGATCCCTAGAAGATTTCAAGTGTTTTTCTCTAGGAAAATATAGAACTGTTAGTACCTACCTTGGTACAAATTTTTTTCCCACCTCTTTGCCCGAGGATGTGCAATCGTCTAAGCATGGGGGGGGGGGAGCTGCCAAGGAGGTAGGTACAATGTAATCTAGAGTTCAAGGGGAGTATAAAAAAAAGAGAAAAAAATATGTGTATATATAAAAAAAGAGAAAGAAAAATTAATAATAAATAAAGCTCCCCGGCTCTCTAGATGCATTAGGAGTTTCAAGAGGACTCAAGATCAAGACCCATACTCATCTTTCCAACCATGTGCAATCCGATAACGAGGACTTTGTTTGTGCCTCGGGATCACTCTTTGCCATTTGCACATGTCCACTTATCTCAAAAAGTGTGTGTTCATCTCTCCCCCCTCCTTGTAACATTATCTTTTCCAATGACCTTTTTGATGAGTCTCGGTAAGACCATGAGAAGCTTGTCTTGTTTTTATAATATCTCAATTATAATATCTTGGTAGGACTAAACTTTTCCTAAAGCTCCAGATAAAGCCTTCCACTTATATATATTTTGAGAGGGGAAAGGATTAGAACAAATAGGCTTGAGAGACAAGATGAGATGAGAGTTCATGAGCAAGATGCAAGGAGGTCTAAATTTTTGAACTTGGTTTAGCTCTTTTTATTCATCTTGCTCTACACTTCAAAATTTCTGAGATTCATTTGAAATTTGGGATTATGACTAATTGCTTGTGGGAAAGCTTAATTGATATCCACCCTCTGTAGGGATGAAGCCTGACTTCATTATGGAACTTTAACAAGTATAAATTTAGAGAGCATTATGTTTTCTCGTGTATGATCAAGTGCAGGGTTTGAACAATGAAGGGCAACACTGATATCCATCGAAGGCTTACTCGAGGACGAGCAAGGTTTAAGCATGGGGGAGCTTTTGACAGTGAATTTCCGTCAACCTAGCCATGAGTTTACCTTCGGTGTTGGCATTGATTTAATATCCAAACTAACGACCCTAACCCTCATGATATATCAAGTTCGCACTCGCATGTGGTTTTTGGAGTTTATTGTTTACGCAGGGTTTTAACGCTAAAAGGGAGACTTCCGGGGAAAGTCCATCAAGCACTTTGTGAGAAGATCATGAAGCCCGACACAAGTCAAGACACGAAGTGAACATGACTCCAAGTGGCCCAAGGACCGAACCGTGAAGGCAGAAAACTCCGAGGAGCTGGACAGAAAATACTGAAGCTTGCGGGACAAGGAGCCCTATCCAAACCACGGAGAAACTAACGCCAAGGGCCCACATGCAGAAGGTGGAAAGTTCCAGAAGACACGAGAAGCGACTGGGAGGAAGCCGGGGCCGAACTGGGCCGAAATGGGCCCAGGCCGGTCGGCCCTGTCCATTCCGGGCCCGATACGGCACCCCCTTTGACCTAGCTGATCCTCGGGCTATTTATAGCCCCCTGCAAAGAGCCATGAATCAATTCATTCGTCATCCGCCGCCGAGGAGGAGAGAAGCTAGAGGGACACCATCTCGGAGAGGAGGGTCGTGCTAGTTGTCTAGGGTTTCCCTAGCCGACGTGGGAACCTTGCATGGAAGACCACGTCGGAGCTCCGGAGCAAGGATCAAGATCGAGGTAGGATCCCGGTGGTGATCTTGTTCATGTAATCATTCATGGTGAAGTTCTTTATGTGAATCCGATTTCTAGCGATCAAGTGCCTTCTCGATGATTTTGTTCTCCCTTGGTTTTGCTTCTTCCTCAATCTATACTTAAGATAGATTGCTAAGGGTGCTCTTGTAGCCGCGGTGGCTAGAGGTGCATACCGGACCGACCAAGTGTTTTCAACTTATTCTTCTTGAACTCACTCTAGGCTAACCCGCATGAATAGGGGTGCGTCGTGACAGGACGGTGGCTCCAAAAGGCGGGCGTCTTCAGAATCGGAATGGAGGCCACGGTTTAAAGATGCTTTTAATGAGATTCTCTTTGCTATCTTCATCTATTTTGTTTGGAGCTACAACATTAGCATGATCTAGACTCTCTAGATCGGTTATCTCTTTGCTTTCTCTTGCTACCTCTTGTGTTTAGTAGATTAGATTAGATGTGTTTTCTCGATGATTGCTTAGATTAGATGCAACTTGGTTCTTCAAATGAAAGAGTTTCTTTGCGTTACTAGATTGAATCCTTGCGTTGCACATTGTTCCACAGATTCGATACCTTGGGTTCTCACACTTAAGGGAAGAAGGGTCCCTTGACTACAACGGGGGATTTGTCCGCTTGCAAATCCAAACGAACTTTGATACGACAATCAACCATCAACACATGCCAAGAAAGATTCATACAAGGTCTAGCTTGCCTCCCGATCATCCATCCCTCTCTAAAGATCATACCATGAAGCTCTCGAGCTAGTCCTATAGAAAATCCTAAGGAAAATAGGAAGGCAAAATGAGAAAGCAAATGAGCTAGGGTTCCAAGAGATGGCTGCCATCCTGTCTCCTCTAAGTTTATACGGAGGCAACCGAAAGACAAAACTGCCCCTATTACATAATACTAGGATACACGCCCCCGAGGGGCACTTTGGGAATTCTCGTCGTAGCACCATCAGATGGATGCCCGGCGACCGCACCTCGCTTAGCCTCGACGCAAGCCTTGCGATCCCGACGCGTGTCCTCCGCTTCAAAGTCTCTCGGTGCACCCGGATCCTGTCTCCGCCCTGAGGACCGGAGCGTCCGAGGACCGGTGGATGGTCGCTCCTCAGTGTGATGAGTGATTGACAACGTGGTGTGGACTGACTCTTGGCCGAGTATTGCAAGTGCAGGTTGTGGATTGATTTGCGTTGGTGCAGGTGAAGAGTGGGCATGAAAGGTCTATGCCTTGCAGGGCCTGAGAGACAAGTAGGCTCGGCTCGAGGGACCCAGTGGCCAGTGGGGTCAAGTGCGGGCCGCATGGTGGCAAGAAAAGCAAGACAAAGTCGTCGATCGGAGCCGGTGCAGGGTAGCGGCTCACAACCAGAGTCTGCATGCGGGGTTTGTGGCGGTTCACCACAAAACCGTCGGGTTACTTGGTTGAGCCACAAAACCAAGACCGGAGGCTCGGCGGGCGGAGACGGGATCCGGGCGCGCCGAGAAGCTTCGATGCCGATGGACACGTGGCGGGATCGCAGGGCTTGCGTTGGGAGGACGCGCACTGCGGCAAAGGCGTGGTCGTGCGATGAAGAGGAGTGCTACTTGACCTATTTGCCCATGAGGGGTTTGTATCTCAGTTTAAGTGCTAGGGGTAGTGTGGTCATTTGCCCAACCCGGAGGAACTCATATATATTAGCTCTAGGGTTTCTCGGCAAACCATCCATTTGGACTGCTTCTCATTTCTTTGCTCCATAGACGTAGATTTTCTTCACCGTTTTGTAGAGAATCTGTCCTTCGAGTGTATGGAAGCTTTCATGGTTGCGTCGATTTCCTCCTTGTAGCTCGTGTGATTTTCGTGTCTTTTTTGGGCTATTTTCGTTGGATTTTCGTGCGCGGCTTGTTCCTCTGATTATGAGGTGTTTGGGTTCGGATTTTCTTGTGGGGATCATGGATAGATGCCTTGTACATCTTTGTGCTTGATCTTAACCCCTCAAACTCCGGATTCGGCCTTGGATTTGAGGATTTCGGGGGGTTCCCTAGCTTTTTGGTTGAGCTCGGTTCGTGATCGATTCCCGTCGATTTAGATGGTTTGAGGCCTCAAGTTTTTGGGCATAGCATCCCCTAGGGACGCTTCACATCTCCCCCAAATCTTGTCTCAATCCATGCAGCCGTTTGGGAGATCCATGGAAGTCTAGGTGGAGTTGACTTCGCGGGTTGGGCTGTTTCTGCTTCTGTCCGTGTGGGATGGACTGTCTGTAGGGTCTCGGCGTACCGTCTGTGAGGTCCCAGTTCGTTACGTGTTCGTCCAGTTCTTGCGAGCTCGCGCGTCGATCTGTTGAAGGGTTAGGTTTTTGTTGGATAGTGTTTGACAGACCGTCCGTCCGGGGGTAACGGACTGTCCGCCAGGGTGACGGACCATCCGCGCAGGGGTCATGGACTGTCCGCAGTCATCGGACCGTCCGTGGTGTCTCGTCAGACTATCCGTATTTTCGAGGTGCGGTACTGGAGGTTCTGTCTGTTAATACGGACCGTCCGCCAAAGGGGTTCGGACAGTCCGCCAGGTCCAGACGGACCGTCCGCGAGGGTCGATCGGACCGTTCGTCCTAGCCAGGCAGATTTGCCTAAGTCCTTTGCTTCTTGAGTTGCGCTTTCGCTTGGGATTGGTTTGAGACTTGTTCTTAGGGTTGGTAGGTCCGTTGTAACTATGTGACCTTGGCAAGCTTGTGTGGGAATCCTTGGTTGTGGATTTGGGACATAGGCCGAGTTCATCCTACGGGAAGAATTTTTATCGACTCCCATTCACTCCCTCCTCTCTGGTCGCCTAATCGGTCCTTCAATTGGAATCAGAGCCGGTTACGGATCTTCGTGATTCTAACCAGTGTAAGATCCAAAGATGGCGTACCAAGAACGGGGTACTAAACGGAGACAATTGGCCGCCGCTGCAAACAAGAGTAATGGGCCACTGGAAACATATCGTAATGGGCCGGCCCGATCCGTCTATATACCTACAGGCAGTCCGATCCCCCCAATCCCCTGCAGTCCTCAGTTCCCCATCCCCCCTCGGTGGCTCTGACGCATCACCTTCGCCATGCCGACCGGCCGGAGTGGCCGCATCGGCGCAACACAGGCGAGCGGCGCAGGCGGAAGGAGGGGCCGCATCGAGGGATCGAGCGGCGCAGGCGGAAGGAGGGGCCGCATCAAGGGATTGAGTCACGGCGGCGCACGGAGGGGCCACAGCGAGGGTTCGAGTGGTGATGGTGGATGGAGGGGCCGCATCGACGGTTGGAGCAGTGAAGGCGGACGGAGGAGCCACAACGCCGCCACGCAGAAGCGCGATGCACGCGGGCGATTCAAGGCTCCTACACCGTCGCGATCCCCAACCTCGTCGTCCTCCCGTACATACGGCGGCACCCCTACCTCGTCGATCTCCGATACATACGCCGCCGCGACCTCCTCCTCGTCGTCTGACGGCCCGCATCGCGTAGTGGAACCATCGGGTAAGGGGAAGGAGGCCGTAGTCGGATGCAAGTGCATGCGAAGTGAAGTGAGGTAAAGTGCCATCTCCTCTTTTTCCTCCTTTTCTTGCTCGACATACAGAATGCAGCAAGTACTAGTATTTTTTTTGAAACATTTCAATTTATTGGATTGTTATAGTCTCACTCATGGGGATCAGAATCAGTACCCCTGGTAACACATGGTTTTTTTATCTGTAAGTGTGTATGATTCTCTGAAAATGAATGCATGCAATGTGATTGTGACACTGAATAAGCATGTGAACTTGTGCTGAATGTGATTGTGTCACAGAATTTTTTTTGAACATGTGAACTTGTGCTGAATTTTTATGCATTTTATCTTACTACTGAACTCGTTCTAGATAACCTGCAAAAAATTGTACCTCAGCAGCTGCTTGTGGCCTTTGACCATGCTGTTATCTGCTTCCTTGAAGATAACTGAAAAGAAGCTAGTTACCTGTTAGTACTTGTGCATTACTAATCTGTTGAAGTTCATAGAAAATTTATAGTAGATCCAAAAATTCTGTGTCTTGTGTGCTGTTCATATCTTTATCTTTTATCCAGTTCAGTATCAATTCTAAAAATCGTGTGACAGATCAAATTCTTTGCTTTATAAGAATTAAATTTCTTTCACACTACCTATTGCAAGATTGTGGATGTGTGCTGGGAACTGAACTTTTGCAATATGATTCCAATGATCAATGACTTCTCCCCACATGGATGCCATTCATGCTCCATCCAAGGGCCGTCGTTCAACCAGTTCACTTAACCAAGGTAATATATAATAGCTTCAACTATTTTTTAGTACTATCTTCAATTCTTGAACTATTTTTTTAGTGTTAATTCACCAATAATCAGTTATGCCCTCATTCCCGACCTGGGCCTTATTTGGGCCGATATGGCTTGATGGGGCCATGTACTCGTTCACCAGTACCGCAGTTCCTTCAAGAGATAAACACCAGGACCGCAGCCATCCATCCAGAGCAGCCGCCGCCGTAGAGCCAGCCCCTCCCGCCGCCCACTCCCGGCCAAGAGCGCGGCTCCTACCACCGGCCAAGCGCGCCACCGATGGCTCGTGGTAGCAGGCAAAGGGGCACGTCAAGGCACGACGAGGATTCGGATCACAGGCTTCAAGAGATGGAGGTGAGACATCCTTTGGTGTTTGAATCGATTCTCTTGTTGTTTGGAAGGCTTGACGAATTCCATGGTTATGGGCAGCTTGAATGGTTGCTAGCGCAACACTCAGAAGGCATGGTGGTGAGGACAGGGATTACTTGCCGGCATGGACACTTCCCATGGTTGGCTTGCTGTTGGTCTGGTGTGGATGCAGGGAGAAGATTCTTGCAATGCTCAAATGTGAACAATCCTTGTGATTTCAAGTATTGGATTGACCCTGAATTTTCTGGGAGAGCAAATCATGTGATCCAGGACCTAGTGTCTATGAATGAGAGTTTGTCAGAGCTTCTACAACATTTTCATGGGCAATGGGATGAACTGCTTGGTTCCAGACAGGAGGCACGACAGCAATGTCACAGACTGACAACCATTTGTAGTGAACAACTTAATTGCATATGTATCATGTTGTTTCTTGCTGTTGTAATGGCTTGTTGCCTTTCGCTCATGTTGTAGGTAGGCATGTAGCAGAATGCAATGCCATCTGCCATCCATGAGTATGTAATCCATGAATGTAATCCATGAATTGAGTATGTCAGATTTACCAAAAGGAAGAAAAATTTCAGAACTGTAATGCGATGTCAAAAATTGCATGAATTGAGTATGTCAAATTGACCAAAAGGAAGAAAAATTTCAGAACTGTAATGAGATGAACTTCAGATACTAATATTAATTCCAAGCTCATGTTTCATTTACCACGCTCCTCTCATGGCGCATTGGCCTATCCAGCTTCGTTTCAATGTCTTCTAGGAAGCGAGAGCAGAATGTCATGCACTCCTCTAAGATATATCCCTCTGCTATTGAACCTTCTGGATGTGCCTTGTTCCTAACATATCCTTTAAGTGTACGTAAATACCTCTCGATTGGATACATCCACCGATAACACACTGGTCCACCAAATTTAGCCTCCTCAGCTAAATGAACCGGCAAATGCATCATAATGTCAAAGAATGCTGGTGGGAATATCATCTCAAGCTTACATAAAGTCTCTGCAATTGAAGAGCTTAGTTTTTCCATGTCAGTTTGCACAAGCTCCTTTGAACACAGTGCATTGAAAAACCTGCTAAGCACAACCAATGGTCTAGCAACAGCTTCAGGCAAGATATGCCTTGCAGCTAAGGGCAACAGTTTCTGCAATATAACATGATAGAGGTAGAGAAACCGAGTGAGGAGAAGCCACAGCCCAAAGAGAGCCCAATGCCAAAGCCAAAACCAAAACCCTTCCACTGTGAGCATTGTGGGAGGGATGGGCATCTTGTTGAGTTTTGCTTCCGGCGGAAGCGTGAGGAGAGGTTGGCTAGGGAGATGGCCAACAAGGATAGGTACCGCCCTTCTCGTGGTGTGCCTGAGCCTAGGTTGGTGCCGAGAGGTGAGGGTGTGGTGCGTACCATTTACCCTCGAGAGAGGCGTGAGTTTGTGCCTCGAGGTGAGCCACCACAGAGAGATGGTGGTAGGCGTGTTGGGTTCGGGCGTGGTGAGTTTGCTGGACGTTCCTTCACTCGTGGCCAATACGAGTATGGGGGGAACGATCGCAGCTTTAGGTCGCAGAGGAGCTACGGGCCACGGTCTCCACTTTGTGGTACGCGTAGTTGAGGACCGGAGCGTCTGAGGACCGGTGGATGGTCGCTCCTCAGTGTGATGAGTGATTGACAACGTGGTGTGGACTGACACTTGGCCGAGTATTGCAGGTGCAGGTTGCGGCTTGATTCACGTTGGTGCAGGTGAAGAGCGGGCGTGAAAGGTCTATGCCTTGCGGGGCCTCCGAGGAGTGGAGAGACAAGTAGGCTCGGCTCGAGGGACCCGGTGGCCAGCGGGGTCAAGTGCGGGCCGCATGGTGGCAAGAAAAGCAAGACGAAGTCGTCGATCGGAGCCGGTGCAGGGTAGCGGCTCACAACAGGAGTCTGCACGCGGGGTTTGCGGTGGTTCACCACAAAACCGGCAGGGTTACTTGGTTGAACCACAAAACCAAGACCGGAGGCTCGGCGGGCCAAGATGGGATCCGGGCACGCCAAGAAGCTTCGATGCCGGCGGACACATGGCGGGATCCCAGGGCTTGCGTCGGGAGGACGCGGACTGCGGCAAAGGCGTGGCCATGCGATGAAGAGGAGTGCTACTTGACCTATTTGCCCCTGAGGGGTTTGTATCTCAACTTAATTGCTAGGGGTAGCTTGGTCATCTACCCAACCCAGAGGAACTCATATATATTAGCTCTAGGGTTTCTGGGCAAACCATCCATCCGGACTGCTTCCCATTTCTCTGCTCCATAGGTTTAGATTTTCTTCACCGTTTTGTAGAGAATCTGATCTCCGAGTGTATGAAAGCTTTCATGGTTGCGTCGATTTCCTTCTTGTAGCTCGTGTGATTTTCGTGTCTTTTTCGAGCAATTTTTGTTGGATTTTCGTGCGCAGCTTGTTGCTTCAATTCCGAGGTGTTTGGGTTCGGATTTGTTTGTGGAGATCATGGATAGATGTCTCGTGCATCTTTGTGCTTGATCTTGACTCCTCAAACTCCGGATTTGGCCTCCGATTGAAGGATTTCGGTTGGAACCCTAGCTCTTTGTGTGAGCTCGGTAGAATCTCGATTCCTCTCGATTCAGTGGGTTTGTGGCTACAAATTCGTAGGTATAGCATCTCCTAGAGGCTCTTCACCTTCACCTATGATTTGGTAGCAATCCCTTGGTTGGTTCGGGAGATCGGGCAAAGGGAAGAAGGAGTTGACCTTCAAGAGGTCGAGCTCGAGCTGCTGTCTGCGCACCACACAGACGGTCCGCACATCCCAGGCGGACGGTCCGCGAGGAGGCTTTCAGCCGGCAGTTCGTCGTGTTCTTCACAAGTTCTTGCATCGCTTTGTTTCGATCCGTTTTGTCCGGTGCTTTTGGTTGCTCGAAGTTTGCCGGACGGTCCGCGAGGAGAGTGCGGACGGTCTCTTCGACACGGACGGTCCGCGGGTAGAGCACGGACAGTCCGTTTTTCGAGGTGCGCTACTGGAGGTTTGGGTGCCTTTTTCGGACAGTCCGCCCTGTGCTTGCGGACGGTCCGCCTGGCCCCCGCGGACAGTCCGCCCTCTCCGTGCGGACAGTCCGCCCAGGCCACTGCAGATTGCCTAAGTCCTTTGCTTCTTGAGTTGCGCTTTCGCTTGGGGTTTGGTTGAAACTTGTTCCTAGGGTTGGTAGGTCCGTTGTGACTACGCGACCTTGACAAGCTCGTGTGGGAATCCTTGGTTGTGAATTTGGGGCATAGGCCGAGTTCATCCTTCGGGAAGAATTTTTATCGGCTCCCATTCACTCCCCCCTCTCTGGTCGCCTAATCGGTCCTTCAATTGGTATTAGAGCCGGTTACAGATCTTCGTGATTCTAACCAGTCTAAGATCCAAAGATGGCGTACCAGGAACGGGGTTCAGGTCCTCCACACTTTGACGGTAAGAACTACCAGATGTGGCAGAGGCGGATGGCTGCTTTCCTCCGCGGCAAGGGTCAGATCCTTTGGGATGTCACGGTGAACACAGCTTGTGTTCATCCTGTGAACTTCCTTGCTCCAGGATCGAGAACAAGTCCGAGCGGAGGCTGAGGAAGAGTGGTGGTCACAAGAAGAAGGAGCGAGCGATGGTTGCCGGTGCGAGCGACATCGACTCGAGCTCCTGCTACTCTTCATCGAGCTCAAGTGATGAAGAAGAGATCCGGAACAAGGGCAAGCGGTCGAGCAAGAACATCAACGGCCTGTGCTTCGCCGCCCATGGCTTTTGCGGCATGGCACACAGCTCCGGGAGCAAGAAGGGCAACAAGGACAACTCGGACTCCGACTCCGTGGATGAGGTAAACAATGATCCTGCCTTCTTGATAGAGGAGAATGCTAGGTTGAATGACTTGCTTGACAGCCATGATGATTGAGGCATACAAGCGCTAGGATGGGCAAGCACTTGGGTTGGACAGAGCTGGTGAGGGAAGTGGTGAGAATGAGGGGAAGATCGGTGACATCCCAGAACCACCAAAAACCTACCACAAAAATGCCTATGCTCCTAAGCCAAATTCACGTAGGAACCGACTAGACACAACCCCAGCTCCACCCGTGTTTCCTCCACAAACCGACAACTTCCAGAAACCCATCAAGTTCAAGAGTGACTTGGGGAATGAGTTCTTTGGGAAGAAGGGAGAGAAACCGAGTGAGGAGAAGCCTCAGCCCCGAGAGAACCCAAAGCCAAAGCCAAAACCCATCCCATTCCATTGTGACCATTGTGGGAAGGATGGCCACCTAGCTGAGTTTTGCTTCAGGAGGAAGCGTGAGGAGAGGTTGTCTAAGGAGGTGGCCAACAAGGACATGTACCGCCCTTCTCGTGGTGTGCCTGAGCCTAGGTTGGTGCCGAGAGGTGAGAGTGTGGTGCGTACCATTTACCCTCGAGGGAGGTGTGAGTTTTTGCCTCGAGGTGAGCCACCACAGAGAGATGGTGGTAGGCGTGTTGGGTTCGGGAGTGGTGAGTTTGCTGGACGTTCCTTCACTCGTGGCCAATACGAGTATGGGGGGAACGAAACAACTTTATGTCCCAGAGGAGCTACGGGCCACGGTCTCCACTTCGTGGTACGCGTAGTCCTCCAAGGGGACGTGTGGGTGTTCCACCTAGGAGAGATAGGATGGATTTTGCTAACCCCACTTTTGAGCAAATGGCACGGCACTGGTTTGATTCCTTCTGTACTAACCCCAGTGTTGAGTCGTTTGCTCACTCTCGCTCTCGTTTTTGATTTTGCATGTGGGAGGCATGGAGGGCTTTTGGTTGATCGACTCCGGTTGCTCTCGACACATGACCGGACATCGACGGTGGTTCTCCAGCCTCACCCCGGTGACGACCAAAGAGTACATCACTTTTGGGGACAATGGGAAAGGAAGAGTGCTTTCAGTGGGCACGGTGAAGGTGAGTGAGTCTGTGACTCTTCGACGTGTTTCTCTTGTCAAGTCCTTGGGGTACAATCTTCTTTCGGTTTCCCAACTTCTTGATGAGGGTTTTGAAGTCCGTTTCAAAACGGGCTCTTCTCGTGTTTTGGATTCACGAGGTGATCTTGTGTGCACGATCATCCCCGAGGGTCAAATTTTCAGAGCCGATTTTTCTCAGTGTGTTGGCTCTTCTCGTTGTTTGGTTGCTAGCATTTCGGCGGAGCTTTGGAAATGGCATAGGAGACTAGGTCACTTCAGTTTCGACTTGTTGTCATGCTTGAGTGGGCTAGGTTTGGTCCGAGGATTTCCAAAGTTGAAGTACCAAAAGGATTTGGTATGTGCTCCGTGTAGGCATGGTAAGATGGTCGCCGCCACTGACATCCGTTATGACAGAGAGGCCACGCGAGCTGTTCCATATGGACTTGGTTGGTCCAGCTCGTGTGTGCTCGGCGGCTGGGAAATGGTATGTCCTTGTGATAGTGGACGACTATTCTCGCTATGCTTGGGTCTTCTTTTTGGCTGACAAGGGGGAGACATTTGGTTCTGTGCGGGTTCTAATCTTGAGGTTGAAGAACGAGAGGCATGGAGATGCTATTCGAGCTATTCGTAGCGGCAATGGCACAGAATTTAAAAACTCTTGTTTCGAAACCTTTTGCCGTGATTTGGGTCTCGAACATCAGTTCTCTTCTCCCTATGTGGCTTGTTAGAATGGTGTGGTTGAGAGGAAAAATCATTCCCTTTGTGAGATGGCTCGGACGATGCTCGATGAGCATAGGACTCCGAGGAGATATTGGGCTGAAGCGGTGATTACCGCTTGCCATGTTGGGAACTGGATTTTTCTCAGGGCCTTCTTGAACAAGACGTGCTATGAGCTCATGCACGGGCGAGCACCTAGAGTGAGCCATTTCAGGGCTTTTGGCTGTCGGTGCTTTATTCTCAAGAAGGGTAGGCTTGATAAGTTTGAGTCGACGTCCTCCGATGGGATTTTCCTGGGTTATGCTAGTCATTCTCGAGCATTCCGTGTGCTCAACCTTGATACTAACCTAGTCATGGAAACTTGTGAGGTAACCTTTGACGAGACCCAGCCATGCAGTTCGTTTGTCTTTGAGTGTGCAGGTGACGACGAAGTTGGGAAGAAGATCTTTGAGGATGAGGAGGATGATGCTTGAGAGGATGATGGTGATGATGGTGAAGCTCCATTGGCGCATGTACCCTCTACTTCCACTATGACGACTACGGTGCAGGATGGCCCATCCCCTACACCGACTATGATCCAGCAAGGTCAAGTGGAGGCTGCAGCGGAGGGGGAGGTTGTCTCCAGGCGAGAGGCACCGAGGCGCGTTCAAGTTGATCATCCTCCCTTGAGAATCATCGGCGACATCAATGAACGTACAACGCGGTCAAGGTCCAGGAACGTTTCTCACTTTGCACATTCGGCTTTTGTTGCTACCTTTGAGCCGAAAGACATTGGACACGCTCTCTCTGATCCTAATTGGGTGAACGCAATGCATGAGGAGTTAGAGAACTTTGAGAGAAACCAAGTTTGGGAGTTGGTAGAGCCACCACCACATTGCAAACCTATCAGGACAAAGTGGGTGTGGAAGAACAAAGAGGGAGAGAATGGTGAGGTGGTGAGAAACAAATCGAGGTTGGTTGCTCAGGGCTATAGTCAGAAGGAGGGGATAGACTATGAGGAGACATTTGCTCCTGTAGCTGAGGACCATGTGTGGTTCGAGGACCGGTGGATGGTCGCTTCCTGGTGTGATGAGTTATTGACAACATGGTGTGGACTGATTCTGGGCTAAGTATTGCAGGTGCAGGTTGCAGCTTGACTGGTGTTGGTGCAGGTGAAGAACAAGCGCGAAAGGTCGTTGCCGGTGAGGCCTCCAGGTGTGGAGAAGACAAGTAGGCTTGGTTCGAGGGACCCGGTGGCCAGCAGGGTCAAGTGCGGGCCGCATGGTGGCAAGAATAGTAAGATGAAGTCGGTGGACGGTTTCTTGGTTGAGCCTCAAAACCAAGGTCGAGCCAGGACTTCGTGGGAGCCGAGTCATGAGTGGTGATTGGCGGAGGCTACATCAAGTTTGCGGGGTTTGCAGTGGTTCACCAGAAAACCACTGGGTTACTCGGCTGAGCCACAAAGCTGAGGCCGAAGACCGGGCGTGGCTGTCAGGCCAAAACCGGTCTGATCGGTTGGTGAAACCGGTCTGGCCGGTTTGGGGTCGCAGGGTGCCGGGAAGCTTCGAAGCGGAGGACACGCGTCGGGATCGCAAGGCTTGCGTCGAGGCTAAGCGAAGTGCGGTCGCCGGGCATCCGTCCAATGGTGTTACGTCGACAATTTCCCAAAGTGCCCTTGGTGGGTGTGTATCCTAGTTTATGTAATAGGGGTAGTTTCGTCTTTCGGCTAGCCTCCATATAACCCAAGTGGTGAGAGGATGGCAGCCATCTCTTGGAACCCTAGCTCATTTTGTTTTGCTATTTTCCTCTTCCTATTTTCCTTAGGATTTCTAGGACTAGCTTGAGAGCTTCATGGAGAGATCTTGTGAGAGGGAAGGATGATCGGGCGGAAGCTAGACCTTGTATGAACCTTTCATGGTATGTATAGATGATTCGGCGTGGTTCCTCAAGGCTTGTTTGTGTT
This sequence comes from Cenchrus fungigraminus, assembly GCA_036936925.1. Lineage (NCBI taxonomy): Eukaryota > Viridiplantae > Streptophyta > Magnoliopsida > Poales > Poaceae > Cenchrus > Cenchrus fungigraminus. Next base: position 80,372,106 of record CM072772.1, read on the forward strand.
CTTCCCGTTTTCCCTTTTTGGTGATTTTCGGAGCCTTTTCTTGGAATTTCCGTGGAGAAGTTTTGGGAGTGTTTCTTTGAGGGATTCTTGTTGGATATCACATATGAGCACCTTGTGCCTCTTTGCTTGGTGATCTTGCTCCAACAAACCCTCCGAAACGGCTTTGATTTGGTGGTTTTCGGTGGAGTTCTTGGGAAGGTGTTCTTGAGGGTTGACTTCCGATTCCTCTTGATTGGGTAGGTTTTGGGGACCGAGCTTGTAGCCAAAGGTAGCCCACGAGGTACCCCAGCTATCCCCAAAGTCTCACTGGAATCCGTGGAACGAATCGGGAGATCGACCGAGGTGAAGGTTAGGTTTTTCCCGCGGGCTGAGTTCTTCCCGACTGCCTGGGCAAAACTGGCCTGACCGGTTTCCCAAACCAGTCTGACCGGTTTAGCCCTAGTGGGCTGTCGAGAGGAGTTTTTGAACAGGAGAGTCTCGTTCATGCTATGGCTTTTCTTGTTCAAAGGTTGAAGGGTTCTTGAGGTGTTTTGGCTAGGTTTGGTCTCGAAGGTCTTTTGGGGATTTCCTGGACAAAACCGGCCTGACCGGTTTGCCAAACCGGCCTGACCGGTTTCCCCTGCCTGTGAGAGGCTAAGTCCCAGAAGGTCGGTCTGACCGGTTTCAGAAACCGGCCTGACCGGTTTTGGTTGCCAGCAGCTGTTTTGAGTTGTTTTCCGCTACGTGTTTTGTGTTGCTGTTGGTTGGATCTTGCTCCTAGGTCCAGTAGCACTCCAGTGGCTACGTGGATTTGGCAAGAGAAGTTTGCGGAGGTATCCGAGTGATTTTGGGTTCATAGGCCGAATTCTTGAGTAGAATTTTTATCGGCTCCCATTCACTCCCCCCTCTGGTTCGCCATTCCGGTCCTTCAAGTGGTATCAGAGTCGGTTACGGGTCTTTATTGACTCTAACCAGTCTAAGATCCAAAGATGGCATATCAAGAACGGGGATCAGGTCCTCCGCACTTCGATGGAAAGAACTACCAGATGTGGCAGAGACGGATGGCTGCGTTCCTCCGTGGTAAGGGACAAATCCTTTGGGATGTTACAGTGAACACAGCTTATGTTCATCCGATTAACTTCCTTGCTCCGGGATCGAGGGACATGTTCGACGCCAACAACAAGGCGGTCAACTACTTGTTTTGTGCTCTGTGTCAATCCGAATTCGATCGGGTTCAGACAGAGGACTTGGCTTGTAGGATTTGGTTGGAGCTGAAGAATGCTCATGCTGGAAATGCTGAAGTTCAGGCACGGTTGTATGCGACATACCGGAGAGAGTACGAGAACTTCACTCATCTCCCCGGTGAGTCGATTGATGCCTTGTTCCAGCGGTTCACGGTGGTTGTGAACAACATGAGGGCTAATGTGGACGTCCTCTCGTACGATGACCATGATAGAGCTGTGAAGCTCTTGCACGCGCTGGATCGTACCGTATGGGATGGAAAGGTCGAGGCCATTCTTGAGTCGGAGAAGTATACCACACTGACGGTGAACGAGCTGTTCTCTAAGCTCAAGTCAGCTGAGGTTGATCATGGTTTGACATCTTGTCTTGAGAGCCCGACTGACTCCCATAGTCTTGCTCTCGTCGGTGGCAAAGGTGCTAAGTCTAACGCTAACGCATCCTCCAGGATGTACTCTTTGTCTTCTTTGATGTCTTTGCCAGACGAGGAGTTCGACGTGCTTGGAGAGGATGAGCTGGCGTTGCTGACCAGGCGGTTCGAGAGGCTGCAGGAGAACCGGGTGAACACAAGGAGGAATCCACGGACATGCTTTCAGTGCGGCAAGCCAGGACACTTCGTCGCCGACTGTCCGGAGAAGATGGAGAACAAGGACGGCTACAAGGACGGCTACAAGCACCGGTCGAACAAGGACGGCAAGTACCGATCAAGGTGCGATCACAAGCACAAGAACAAGCACAAGGACGAGCGACGGTCGAGGAAGAAGGACGGCCGAGGCAGGAAGGCCCGAGCGATGGTCGGAGCGAGCGACATCGACTCCAGCTCCGCCTACTCTTCCTCGAGCTCGGGTAGCAATGAAGATGAAGGTGATCGGCGCAAGAACAAGAAGTCATCCAAGAACTTGAGCGGGCTGAGCTGCTACGCGAGAAATGGCTTCTGTGGCATGGCTCGTAGCTCCGGCAGCAAGAAGAGTCACTAGAGCGAATCGGACTCTGATTCCGAGGATGAGGTACGTGACGAGCTTCCCTTCTTGCGTGAGGAGAACGAGCGTCTTGGCAAGTTGCTTGATAATCGTGATGACATGCTTAGAGAGGCCAAGAAGATGAGGAAAGAGCTTAGAGCCTCACTAGAAGATGCTAGGAACCGAGTAGCTGAGCTAGAAACCCAGAACCTTGATGCTAAGCTTGAGATAGATTCGCTTAAGGCTTCACCTGTGGTTTCTGATGAGATTGATTGTGGTGATTGCTCTATGTACCTAGCTGATCTTACTGCCCTTAAGGACAAGCATGCTTCTACATGTGATGAACTAGACGTGCTTAGGGTTGAAGTGGCTGAACTTAAGTCTAGACCTGCTTTGCTAGGGCACTTCTTGCCCTGTTTTGCATGGAAAGATTGATGAGATGCATGCTTACACTGTTTCGCTTGAGGCTAAGTTGAAAGCGCCTATTCCAACTTCTTGCTCTACTTGTGAAGTGCATGCATTGAAAAATCTGGAACTTGCACATTATGTGGATCGCTTGCAGGATGAGAATGATGAGTTAAGGAAAATGATGGGTTGGTTGTCGGGGCATGAACCTCAGCTTAAGATGATGATAGAGGCACACAAGCACTATGATGGGCAAGCGCTTGGTTCGGAGAAGGTTGGAGAGTGTAGTGGTGAGGGAGGAGAGAAGATTGGTGACATCCTAGCTCCACCAAAAACCTTCCACAAGAATGCCTATGCTCCTAAGCCCAACCCACTGAAAAACAAACTTGACACAACCCCAGATCCTCCCATATTCCCTCACTCCACAAATGATTTCCAAAAACCCATCAAGTTCAAGAGTGACTTGGGGAATGAGTTCGTTGGGAAGAAGAGTGAGAAGCTGAGTGAGGAGAAACCGAGTGAGCAACCCCAACCAAAACCAAAGCCAAAACCAATCCGGTTTCATTGTGACTATTGTGGGAGAGATGGTCACAAAGGGGAGTTTTGCTTCAAGAGGAAGTGAGAGGGGAGAATGGCTAAGGAGTGGGCAAACAAGGACAGGTACAACCCATCTCATGGTGTGCCTGAGTCTCGTATGCCACTACCTAGGGGTAAAGCCATTGTTCGCACAGTTCCGGCTTGGGGAGAAAAGAGTGCTTTGGGTGGAAGGGACCCTGCTGGACGAATTAAATCGGTCAGACTGATTTGGAAACCGGCCAGACCGGTTTGGGCTGTTCGTACAGAGAAACCGGTCAGACCGGTTCCAGAACCGGTTAGACCGGTTTGGAGGCAGTAGGGTGACCAGTTTGGTTTTCGTGCTTGTGATGAGGCTCGGTTCAGGTCCTTTGGTCGTGGTCTAGATGTTTGGCATGGTGAGTCTGCAAGTGGTCAGTTTGCTAGACGTTCTCCACCTCGTGCTCAATACCATAGTGGGAGGAGTCGTAGCATTGAGATGGAGAGGAGGAACGGTCCACGGTCTTCCTTTCGTGGCTTTCGTTCTCCTCCAGCGAGACAGGGGTGGTTCCCTCGTGGTGGTTCCCGTGGTGGTTTTCGTGGTGGTAGCTTTGATAGGCGTGATGATTTGGTTTGTGCTAACCCCACTTTGGAGCAAATGGCTCGACACTGGTTTTACTCTTTTGGTACTAACCCCGGTGCTGAGTCGTTTGTTCACTCACGTGCTCGTTTTTGAATTTCAGGTGGGAGACTTGAGGAACATTTGGTTGATTGACTCCGGTTGCTCGAGGCATATGACCGGAGACAAGGGGTGGTTCTCAAGTCTCGTCCCGGTGGTGTCCAAGACATACATCACCTTTGGGGACAATGGGCGAGGGCGTGTGCTGTCAGAAGGTGAGATTAAGGTAAGTGAGAAGGTCACTCTCAGGCATGTTGCTCTTGTTCAATCACTTGGGTTCAATTTGCTTTCGGTGTCCCAACTTTTGGATGAGGGCTTTGAGGTGTTGTTTCGGCCTGGTGGTTCTCGGATTTTGGATTCTCGAGGGGACCTAGTTTGCATGGTCGTTCCCGAGGGTCAAGTGTTCCGAGTGGATTTCTCTCAGTCTTCTGGTGTGGAGCGTTGTTTCTTGGCTGGTTCTTCGAGTGAGTTGTGGAAGTGGCATAGGAAGTTGGGTCACTTAAGCTTTGACCTTCTGTCTCGCTTGAGTAAACTCAATTTGGTCTGAGGATTGCCACGGCTGAGGTTTGAAAAAGAGTTGGTCTGTGCGCCATGTAGGCATGCCAAGATGGTAGCCTCTTCTCACCCGCCCCTCACCGATGTGATGACGAAACGTCCATGCGAGCTGCTCCATATGGACCTTGTTGGCCCAGCTCGTGTGCGATCTGTGGGTGGGAAGTGGTACGTCCTAGTTGTGGTGGACGACTACTCTCGGTATGCGTGGGTTTTCTTTCTGGAAGAGAAAGGGGAGACATTTGGTTTTGTTCGAGATCTTGTCTTGAGGTTGAAGAACGAGAGGCACGGAGATGCCATACGAGCGATTCGCAGTGACAATGGCTCGGAATTTAAAAACTCTCGCTTCGAAACCTTCTGCCATGACTTGGGTCTTGAACACCAGTTTTCGAGTCCATATAGGCCTCCCCAGAACGGCGTGGTGGAAAGGAAAAACAGAACCTTGTGCGAGATGGCTCGGACGATGCTCGATGAGCATAGGACTCGGAGAAGGTTCTGGGCTGAGGCGGTCAATACCGCGTGCTACGTGTCCAACAGGATCTATCTCAGGGTCCACAAAAAGAAAACCTGCTATGAGTTGATGCACCGTCGCACACCCAAGGTGAGTCACTTCCATGTCTTTGGTTGTAAATGCTTCATTCTTAAGAAAGGGAACAAGTTGGACAAGTTCGAGGCTAGGTCTGTCGATGGCATTTTCTTTGGTTACGCATCTCATTCTAGAGCATAAAGTGTGCTCAATCTTGAAACTAACCAAATCGTGGAGACTTGCGAGGTAACCTTTGACGAGACACAGCCACGTAGTCAGCTTATTTTTGAGTGTGCAGGTGACGAGGAACTTGGTGAGGAGATTTTCCAGGGGAGGAGCATGAACATGGAGATGATGAAGATAGTGGTGTGGTGCCCGCGGCTGAGCATGTACCTACTACTTCGACTACGGTGGTGAACGGGCCGTCTCCCACACCTACAATGACAAACCCAGAACAAGGCGAAGCTGCTGTTGAGGGGGAGGTAGCATCAAGGCGAGAACCTCCCCAGCGAGTTCAAGTGGATCACCCAGCTTCGAGAATCATCAGCGACATCAATGAATGCACTACACGGTCAAGGGTTCGAAACAATTCTCACTTTGCTCATGCTGCTTTTGTTGCTACTTTTGAGCCCAAAGACATTGGACACGCACTATCTGATCATAATTGGGTTAATTCGATGCATGAGGAGTTGGAGAACTTTGAGAGAAACCAAGTTTGGGAGTTGGTGGATCCTCCACCGGGGTGTAAACCAATTGGGACAAAATGGGTGTGGAAAAATAAAGAGGGAGAGAAAGGAGAAGTGGTGAGAAACTAGTCAAGGCTTGTTGCACAGGGGTACTCACAGAAAGAGGGGATCGACTATGAGGAGACCTTTGCTCCCGTAGCTCGTTTGGAGGTGATTAGGATCCTTCTAGCCTTTTCCGTGGCTAAAGGGTTCAAATTGCACCAAATGGATGTGAAGAGTGCTTTCCTAAATGGTGTTTTGGAGGAAGTAGTGTATGTGAGGCAACCACCGGGGTTTGAGAGTGAGGAGTACCCCCACCGGGTGTACAAGTTGATAAAGGCGCTCTGTGGGTTGAAACAGGCACCTAGGGCTTGGTATGGCAGGTTGAGGGGGTTCCTGTTTGAGAGAGGGTTTGAGATGGGGAAGGTCGATCAGACATTGTTTCTCCTCAGGCAGGGCAAAGAGATCCTGATTGTGCAGATATACGTGGATGATATTGTCTTTGGTGGCTCGTCTAACTCGTTGGTTGCAAGGTTTGCAGAAGACATGAGCAGGGAATTTGAGATGAGCATGATGGGTGAGTTGCAGTTCTTCCTCGGACTCCAGATCAAGCAGTCGAAGGAAGGAACATTCGTGCACCAAGCAAAGTACACCAAGGACATTGTGAGGAAGTTCAAGATGGAGGGCTCCAAGGCCATGGCGACGCCTATGAGTACGACTACAGCTCTTGATGCGGACGAGGAAGGTGAACACGTGGACCAGAAGGAGTACCAGAGCATGATAGGGTCACTCCTGTACTTGATGGCGACGAGGCCGGACATCCAATTCTCTGTATGTCTGTGCACTCATTTTCAAGCATCTCGAGGACATCGCATCGGCAAGCAGTCAAGCGCATTTTCTGGTATTTGCGTCATACTCCCGACTTCGGACTTTGGTACTCCGCGCCTTCTTCTTTGGCTCTTCATGGATTTTCAGACGCGGATTTTGCCGGGTGTCGGTTGGATAGGAAGTCCACTTCTGGGACTTGCCAGTTCTTGGGTTCTTCTTTGGTGTCTTGGTCTTCCTACAAACAATCAAGTGTTGCTCAATCCACTACCGAGGCAGAGTATGTGGCCGCAGCTAGTTGTTGCTCTCAGCTCCTCTGGATCACATACACCATGAGTGACTTTGGTGAGGAGTATACCGATGTCCCACTTCAATGTGATAGCACCAGTGCCATAAGCGTTGCAAAGAACCTAGTGCTCCATTCCAAAACCAAGCACATAGAAGTGAGGTATCATTTCCTGAGAGACAACGTAGAGAAAGGGAAAATCGCTTTGATCCATGTACCCACACATGACCAGCTAGCCGACATCTTTACCAAGCCCCTAGATCAAGCAACTTTCACTCGTTTGCGGGGGGAGCTTGGTGTTTGTTTGATTTCTTGAGTTGGTGTGTGGGAGCTCCTTTGTAGCATATGTATAGCTTTCCTTTGTGCATTTCTTGCATTTTGCATTGCATATGTAACATGATGTATAGGCATCTTTGTATCTTAGGTTGCATGCTTTTCGTATCATATGCATTGTGTAGGAAAGGCTTCTCCTATATACATTGTTCACCATGGTATGATATATATGTCCTTGTGAGCTAGTTTGGTAAGCTATGGTTAGTTGGGCTTAGCTCTTGATGATCTTGATTTATATCCATGGTTGATGGCTATGTTTTTCAAAAATGTCATATATATGCTCTCTTGTGAGTAAATGCCTTTATATGATCTTTACATGTTTTTGTGGCTTGGCTATGCTTAATTTGTGGTTGGATAGCTTATTTTGATCATATGGGGCCAAAGGCTCATTTGCCATCATGAATGTTTAGCCCCCATGCTTTATCTTGTGGAGGGGCATAAGTTCCTTTTTGTCGCAAAGACATTTCATGTACCAATTACAAATCTGAAAATGAAATGTAAATTGCTTGAAAAATGTGCTCCCATGTCATATGTGCTTAACTTACTTGCTTTTGGGTGCTAAACCGTTGCATGATGCCTACCAATGAGAAGTCTCATATATAGAAGTAGGCACATGGCTCGGTGGCTTTGACATGACATGAGGTGCTTGTGGGTGTTTATGATGGTCTTATGATTAGAATGGTTGTCCTAGCATGAAGTTTGTGTGGCTTTGCCATTTTGACATGTTTTGCTCATGTTCAGGACTTTGCTCATGAGAGGGTGAATTTTTCGCAAATTTGCTCAACTCTATCTTAGCTTCGCCCAATGGTTGTGAAACTTCGTGATCATGTAGTTGATGTTCATACGAAGCTGTAGAGTATCTAACTTGCTCATTTGCTCATGTGTAGCATCTTGTGATGAATTTTGTCTATTTGAGAAGCTCTAGTTGCATCTTTTCCAAATTTGAGCCTTGATTCATGCATTGGCAACAAGGGGAGAAATGTTGGTGGAGAAAAGTTGCATTACATCCCTAGAACATATCCCAACAGTCAAGGGGGAGCTTGTGCATTTCTTTTGCATTTTTGGCTTTTGGGGGTGAGCTTCTGCCGAGTTTAATCGGTCTGACCGGTTTTTGGAACCGGCCTGACCGGTTTGGTGAAACCGGCCTGACTGGTTTTGGAAACCGGCCTGACCGGTTTGTGCCCAATGCTGGCACATGTTCAGGGGGAGTGTGCATATGTGCAGGGGGAGCTCTTGTATGCTTTGGTGGTTTGTGCTCTTTGCTTGAGCTTGTTGTTGACTCGGTTGTGTCGAGCCATTGCCCTTGCCTAAGGGGACCGAGTCTTTCCTCTGTCAAGTGATCTTGCTCCTTGCCATTGTTTGGCTTTCGATCGCTTGTTTGAGTTTCCTTTAGTCATTTCTTTTTCTTTTCCTTTTCTCTCTGGTTATCAAATGTGTGTGTTGTCAATGCACTCATCAAGGGGGAGATTGAGGACCATGTGTGCTTCGAGGACCGGTGGATGGTCGCTTCCTGGTGTGATGAGTGATTGACAACGTGGTGTGGACTGATTCTGGGCTAAGTATTGCAGGTGCAGGTTGCGGCTTGACTGGTGTTGGTGCAGATGAAGAACAAGCGCAAAAGGTCATTGCCGGTGAGGCCTCCAGGTGTGGAGAAGACAAGTAGGCTTGGTTCGAGGGACCCGGTGGCCAGCAGGGTCAAGTGCGGGCCGCATGGTGGCAAGAACAGCAAGATGAAGTTGGTGGACGGTTTCTTGGTTGAGCCTCAAAACTAAGGTCGAGCCGGGACTTCGTGGGAGCCGAGTCATGAGTGGTGATTGGCGGAGGCTACATCAAGTTCGCGGGGTTTGCAGTGGTTCACCAGAAAACCACTGGGTTACTCGGCTGAGCCACAAAGCTGAGGCCGAAGACCGGGCGTGGCTGTCAGGCCAAAATCGGTCTGACCGGTTGGTGAAACCGGTCTGACCGGTTTGGGGTCGCAGGGTGCCGGGAAGCTTCGAAGCGGAGGACACGCGTCGGGATCGCAAGGCTTGCGTCGAGGCTAAGCGAAGTGCGGTCGCCGGGCATCCGTCCGATGTTGTTACGTCGACAATTTCCCAATGTGCCCTTGGTGGGCGTGTATCCTAGTTTTTGTAATAGGTGTAGTTTCGTCTTTCGGCTAGCCTCCATATAACCCAAGTGGTGAGAGGATGGCAGCCATCTCTTGGAACCCTAGCTCATTTTGTTTTGCTATTTTCCTCTTCCTATTTTCCTTAGGATTTCTAGGACTAGCTTGAGAGCTTCATAGTGAGATCTTGTGAGAGGGAAGGATGATCGGGCGGAAGCTAGACCTTGTATGAACCTTTCATGGTATGTATAGATGATTCGGCGTGGTTCCTCAAGGCTTTTTGTGTTCTTCCCGTTTTCCCTTTTTGGTGATTTTCGGAGTCTTTTCTTGGAATTTCCGTGGAGAAGTTTTGGGAGCGTTTCTTTGAGGGATTCTTGTTGGATGTCACATATGAGGACCTTGTGCCTCTTTGCTTGGTGATCTTGCTCCAACAAACCCTCCGAAACGGCTTCGATTTGGTTGTTTTCGGTGCAGTTCTTGGGAAGGTGTTCTTGAGGGTTGACTTCCGATTCCTCTTGATTGGGTAGGTTTTGGGGACCGAGCTTATAGCCAAAGGTAGCACTTGAATCCGTGGAACGAATCGGGAGATCGACCGAGGTGAAGGTTAGGTTGGTTTCCCAAACCGGTTTGACCGGTTTAGCCCCAGTGGACTGTCGAGAGGAGTTTTTGAACCGGAGAGTCTCATTAATGCTATGGCTTTTCTTGTTCAAAGGTTGAAGGGTTCTTGAGGTGTTTTGGCTAGGTTTGGTCTTGAAGGTCTTTTGGGGATTTCCTGGACAAAACCGGCCTGACCGGTTTGCCAAACCGGCCTGACTAGTTTCCCCTGCGTGTGAGAGGCTAAGTCCTAGAAGGTCGGTCTGACCGGTTTCAGAAACCAGCCTGACCGGTTTCAGAAACCGGCCTGACCGGTTTTGGTTGCCAGCAGCTGTTTCGAGTTGTTTTTCGCTGCGTGTTTTGTGTTGCTGTTGGTTGGATCTTGCTCCTAGGTCCAGTAGCACTCCAGTGGCTACGTGGATTTGGCAAGAGAAGTTTGCGGTGGTGTCCGAGTGATTTTGGCTTCATTGGCCGAATTCTTGAGTAGAATTTTTATCGACTCCCATTCACTACCCCCCTCTAGCAATTAGGATTCTTCTAGCCTTTTCCGTGGCTAAAGGGTTCAAATTGTACCAAATGGATGTGAAGAGTGCCTTCTTAAATGGGTTTTTGGAGGAGGAAGTCTATGTGAAGCAACCACTGGGCTTTGAGAGTGCTGAGTTTCCCCACAGGGTGTATAGGCTGAGGAAGGCGTTGTATGGGCAGAAACAAGCTCCCCGTGCTTGGTATGGCCGCTTGAGGGGGTTCTTGTTCAGCAAGGGTTTGAGATGGGCAAGGTAGATAAGACTCTTTTTCTCCTCAGGCAGGGCGATGATATCCTAATTGTTCATGTGTTCGTGGATGATATTGTCTTTGGCGGCTCGTCTCACTCTTTGGTTGCAAGGTTTGCAGAGGATATGAGCAAATAATTCGAGATGTCCATGATGGGAGAATTGCAGTTCTTTCTCGGACTTCAAATCTAGCAGGCGAAGGAAGGAACATTTGTGCATCAAGCTAAGTACACGAAGAACATCCTCAAGAAGTTCAAGATGGACGACTCGAAGCCCCTGTCGACACCGATGAGTACGACTACAGCGCTGGACGCGGACGAGGACGGAGAGCCCGTGGACCAGAAGGAGTACCGGAGCATGATCGGCTCCCTCTTGTACTTGACGGCGACGAGGCCGGACATCCAGTTTTCTGTGTGTCTGTGCGCTCGTTTTCAGGCGTCGCCGAGGACTTCATATCGGCAGGCCGTCAAGCGGATCTTCAGGTATCTTTGACACACTCCTGAGCTCGGTCTTTGGTACTCGGCGTCCTCTTCGCTTTCGCTTCTTGGTTTTTCGGATGCCGATTTTGCGGGGTGTCGAGTCGATCGGAAATCGACTTCGGGTACTTGCCAGTTCCTGGGTTCCTCGCTTGTTTCTTGGTCATCTCGCAAGCAGTCAAGTGTAGCTCAGTCTACCACAGAAGCCGAGTATGTTGCTGCCGCTAGTTGTTGCTCCCAGCTGCTTTGAATCACGTACACTTTGAGTGACTTTTGTGAGGAGTGTTCCCATGTACCTCTCATGTGTGACAGCACCAGTTCCAAAAGTGTAGCCAAGAATCCTGTGCTTCACTCAAGAACCAAACACATAGAAGTGCGCTACCACTTTCTGAGAGACAATGTTGATAAGGGAAACATAGACCTCATCCATGTCCCAACCGAGAAACAGATCACCGATATCCTAACAAAGCCTTTGGACCAAGCTACATTTGCACGTTTGCGGGGTGAGCTTGGTGTGGTTTTTCCTTTTTGAGCTTCGGTTGGGGGTTCTCATGTACATATGCATGTTGCATGTTCATTTCTGCATCATATCATGCTTGCATCTTTGTATCATAGACTGCATTTGTATTACATACTTTAGAGATGAGCTTCTCCTATACACTTTGTTCACCATGATGTGCTATACATGATCTTGTGAGCTAGTTTGGTATGCTATGGTTAGTTTGGCTTAGCTTTGGATGATCTTGGTTTATGCCCATGAATGCTAGCTATGCTTTTGAAAAATGCTACATGTATGCTCTCTTGTGAGTAAATGCTTTTATATGAGCTTGACATGTTTTTGTGGCTTTGCTATGCTTAATTTGTGGTTGGATAGCTTCTTTTGATCATATGGGGCCAAAGGCTCATTTGTCATCGTGAATGTTTAGCCCGCTTGCTTTATCTTGTGGAGGGGCATAAGTTCCTTTTTGTCGCAAAGACATTTCATGTACCATTGTAAATCTGAAAATGAAATGTTAATTGCTTGGAAAATGTGCTCCCATGTCATATGTGCTTAATTTTTATAGCTTTGGGTGCTAAACCGTTGCATGATGCCTACCAATGAGAAGTCTCATACATAGAAGTAGGCACATGGCTCGGTGGCTTTGACATGACATGAGATGCTTGAGGGTGTTTATGATGATCCTATGATTAGAATGGTTGTCCTAGCATGAAGTTTGTGTGGCTCTGCCATTTTGACATGTTTTACTCATGTTTTGGACTTTACTCATGAGAGAGTGATTTTTCGAAAATTGCTCATGTTTATCCTAGCTTTGCTCAATGGATGTGAAACTTGGTGGTCTTGTAGCTAATGTGCATACGAAGCTATAGAGTATCTCACTTGCTCATTTGGACATGTGTAGCATCTTGTGTTGAATTTTGTCTATTTGAGAAGCTCTAGGTTTCATTTTGGCTTGATTCATGCATTACCAACAAGGGGGAGGAAAGTACCCAATTCATGCATCCAGGGGGAGTTTTGCCTCAAGGGGAAGAAAAATTTTGGGAGAATGCATTTGGTCAGGGGAAGCTTGCATTCATGCTTTTGGGAGCTCTTTTTCGTCTGATTTTAGTGTGCTCGTTTGCCGATGGTGTCGAGCCCTTTTGCCTCACCTTGAGGTGTCAGCAAATTTTGGAGCATTTTGTCTCGGTTGTGTTGAGCCGTTGCCCTTGCCTTAGGGGACCGAGACTTTCTCTCTCAAGTGATCTTCTTTGGCTTTTGTTTGGCTTTTGATCACTTGTTTGAGTTTTTGGTTCGCTTCTTTTCTTTTTCCTTCTTTCTCTGAATTGGTTACTATGTGTGTTGTCAATGCACTCATCAAGGGGGAGATTGAGGACCGGAACGTCCAAGGACCGGTGGATGGTCGCTCCTCAGTGTGATGAGTGATTGACAACGTGGTGTGGACTGACTCTTGGCCGAGTATTGCAGGTGCAGGTTGCGGCTTGATTCGCGTTGGTGCAGGTGAAGAGCGGGCGTGAAAGGTCTATTCCTTGCGGGGCCTCCGAGGAGTGGAGAGACAAGTAGGCTCGGCTCGAGGGACCCGGTGGCCAGCGGGGTCTAGTGCGGTCCGCATGGTGGCAAGATAAGCAAGATGAAGTCGTCGATCGGAGCCGGTGTAGGGTAGCGGCTCACAACCAGAGTCTGCACGCGGAGTTTGCGGCGGTTCACCACAAAACTGGCCGGGTTACTTGGTTGAACCACAAAACCAAGACCGGAGGCTTAGCGGGCGGAGACGGGATCCGGGCGCGCTAAGAAGCTTCGATGCCGGCGGACACGTGGCGGGATCGCAGGGCTTGCGTCGGGAGGACACAGACTGCGGCAAAGGCGTGGCCGTGTGATGAAGAGGAGTGCTACTTGACCTATTTACCCCTGAGGGGTTTGTATCTCAACTTAAGTGCTATGGGTAGCTTGGTCATCTACCCAACCTAGAGGAACTCATATATATTAGCTCTAGGGTTTCTGGGCAAACCATCCATCCGGACTGCTTCCCATTTCTCTGCTCCATAGGTTTAGATTTTCTTCACCGTTTTGTAGAGAATCTGGTCTCTGAGTGTATGGAAGCTTCCATGGTTGCGTCGATTTCCTTCTTGTAGCTCGTGTGATTTTCGTGTCTTTTTTGAGCTATTTTCGTTGGATTTTTGTGCGCAGCTTGTTCCTTCGATTCCGAGGTGTTTGGGTTCGGATTTGTTTGTGGAGATCATGGATAGACGTCTCGTGCATCTTTGTGCTTGATCTTGACTCCTCAAACTCCGGATTTGACCTCCGATTGAAGGATTTCGGTTGGAACCCGAGCTCTTTGTGTGAGCTCGGTAGAATCTCGATTCCTCTCAATTCAGTGGGTTTGTGGCTACAAAATTCGTAGCTGTAGCATCTCCTAGAGGCGCTTCCCCTTCACCTATGATTTGGTTGCAATCCCTTGGTTGATTCGGGAGATCGGGCAAAGGGAAGGAGGATTTGACCTTCAAGAGGTCGAGCTCGAGCTGCTGTCTGCACACCACGCGGACGGTCTGCACGTCCCAGGCGGATGGTCCGCGAGGAGGCTTTCAGCCGACAGTTCGTCGTGCTCTTCGCGAGTTCTTGCGTCGCTTTGTTTCGATTCGTTTTGTCCGGTGCTTTTGGTTGCTCGAAGTTTGCCGGACGGTCTGCGAGGAGAGTGCGGACGGTCTCTTCGGCGCGGACGGTCCGCGGGTAGAGCACGGACAGTCTATTTTTCGCGGTGCGCTACTGGAGGTTCGGGTGCCTTTTTCGGACAGTCCGCCCTGTGCTTGCGGACGGTCCGCCAGGCCCCCGCGGACAGTCCGCCCTATCCGTGCGGACGGTCCGCCCAGGCCACTGCAGATTGCCTAAGTCCTTTGCTTCTTGAGTTGCGCTTTCACTTGGGGTTTGGTTGAGACTTGTTCCTAGGGTTGGTAGGTCCGTTGTGACTACGCGACCTTGACAAGCTCGTGTGGGAATCCTTGGTTGTGAATTTGGGGCATAGGCCAAGTTCATCATTCGGGAAGAATTTTTATCAGCTCCCATTCACTCCCCCCTCTCTGGTCGTCTAATTGGTGCTTTAGTAGTCCTCCAAGGGGACGTGTGGGTGTTCCACCTAGGAGAGATAGGATGGATTTTGCTAACCCCACTTTTGAGCAAATGGCACGACACTGGTTTGATTCCTTCTGTACTAACCCCAGTGCTGAGTCGTTTGCTCACTCTCGCTCTCGTTTTTGATTTTGCAGGTGGGAGGCATGGAGGGCTTTTGGTTGATCGACGCCGGTTGCTCTCGACACATGACCGGAGATCGACGGTGGTTCTCCAGCCTCACCCCGGTGATGACCAAAGAGTACATCACTTTTGGGGATAATGGGAAAGGTGGAGTACTTTCAGTGGGCACGGTGAAGGTGAATGAGTCTGTGACTCATAGGCGTGTTGCTCTTGTCAAGTCTTTGGGGTTTAATCTTCTTTCGGTTTCCCAGCTTCTTGATGAGGGTTTTGAAGTCCGTTTCAAAACGGGTTGTTCTCGTGTTTTGGATTCTCGAGGTGATCTTGTGTGCACGATCGTCCCCGAGGGTCAGATTTTCAGAGCCGATTTTTCTTAGTGTGTCGGCTCTTCTCGTTGTTTGGTTGCTGGCGTTTCGGCGGAGCTTTGGAAATGGCATAGGAGACTAGGTCACTTGAGTTTTGACTTGTTGTCAGGCTTGAGTGGGCTAGGTTTGGTCCGAGGATTGCCTAAGTTGAAGTACCAAAAGGATTTGGTATGTGCTCCATGTAGGCATGGTAAGATGGTCGCCGCCTCTGACCCTCCTCTGACATCCGTTTTGACAGAGAGGCCATGCGAGCTGTTCCATATGGACTTGGTTGGTCCAGCTCGTGTGTGCTCGGCGGGTGGGAAATGGTATGTCCTTGTGATAGTGGATGACTATTCTCGCTATGCTTGGGTCTTCTTTTTGGCTGACAAGTGGGAGACATTTGGTTTTGTGCGGGATCTAATCTTGAGGTTGAAGAACGAGAGGCATGGAGATGCTGTTCGAGCTATTCGTAGCGGCAATGGCACAGAATTTAAAAACTCTCATTTCGAAACCTTTTGTCGTGATTTCGGTCTCGAACATCAGTTTTCTTCTCCCTATGTGGCTTGTCAGAATGGTGTGGTTGAGAGGAAGAATCGGTCCCTTTGTGAGATGGCTCGGACGATGCTCGACGAGCGAAGGACTCCGAGGAGATAGTAGGCTGAGGCGGTAAATACCACGTGCCATGTTGGGAACTGGATTTTTCTTCAGGCCTTCTTGAACAAGACATGCTATGAGCTCATGTACGGGCGAGCACCTAGAGTGAGCCACTTCAGGGCTTTTGGTTGTAGGTGCTTTATTCTCAAGAAGGGTAAGCTTGATAAGTTTGAGTCGAGGTCCTCCGATGGGATTTTCTTGGGTTATGCTAGTCATTCTCGAGCATTCCATGTGCTCAACCTTGATACTAACCTAGTCATGGAAACTTGCGAGGTTACCTTCGACGAGACCCAGCCATGCAGTTCGTCTGTCTTTGAGTGTGCAGGTGACGACGAAGTTGGCAAGAAGATCTTTGAGGAAGAGGAGGATGATGCTGGAGAGGATGATGGTGATGATGGTGAAGCTCCATTGGCGCATGTACCCTCTACTTCCACTATGACGACTACGGTGCAGGATGGCCCATCCCCTACACCGACTACGATCCAGTAAGATCAAGTGGAAGCTGCTGCTGAGGGGGAGGTCGTCTCCAGGTGAGAGGCACCGAGGCGGGTTCAAGTTGATCATCCTCCCTCAAGAATCATCGGCGACATCAATGAACGCACGACACGGTCAAGGTCCAGGAATGTTTCTCACTTTGCTCATTCGGCTTTTGTTGCTACCTTTGAGCCGAAAGACATTGGACACGCCCTCTCTGATCCTAATTGGGTGAATGCAATGCATGAGGAGTTAGAGAACTTTGAGAGAAACCAAGTTTGGGAGTTGGTAGAGCCACCACCACATTGCAAACCTATCGGGACAAAATGAGTGTGGAAGAACAAAGAGGGTGAGAATGGTGAGGTGGTGAGAAACAAATCGAGGTTGGTTGCTCAGGGTTATAGTCAGAAGGAGGGGATAGACTATGAGGAGACATTTCCTCCTGTAGCCCGTTTGGAGGCAATTAGGATCCTTCTAGCCTTTTCCGTGGCTAAAGGGTGCAAATTGTACCAAATGGATGTGAAGAGTGCCTTCTTAAATGGGTTTTGGAGGAGGAAGTTTATGTGATGCAACCAACAGGCTTTGAGAGTGCTAAGTTTCCCCACAGGGTGTATAGGCTGAGGAAGGCGTTGTATGGGCTGAAACAAGCTCCCCGTGCTTGGTATGGCCGGTGGAGGGGGTTCTTGTTCAGCAAAGGGTTTGAGATGGGCAAGCTAGATAAGACTCTCTTTCTCCTCAGGCAGGGCGATGATATCCTAATTGTTCAGGTGTACGTGGATGATATTGTCTTTGGCGGCTCGTCTCACTCTTTGGTTGGAAGGTTTGCAGAGGACATGAGCAAAGAATTCGAGATGTCTATGATGGGAGAATTGCAGTTCTTTCTCGGGCTTCAGATCAAGCAGGCGAAGGAGGGAACCTTTGTGCATCAAGCCAAGTACACGAAGGACATCCTCAACAAGTTCAAGATGGACGACTCGAAGCCCCTGTCGACACCGATGAGTACGACTACATCGCTGGACGCAGATGAGAACAGAGAGCCCGTGGACCAGAAGGAGTACCGGAGCATGATCGGCTCCCTCTTGTACTTGACGGCGATGAGGCCGGACATCTAGTTTTCTGTGTGTCTGTGCGCTCATTTTCAGGCATCACCGAGGACTTCACATCGGCAGGCCGTCAAGCGGATCTTCAGGTATGTTCGACACACTCCTGAGCTCGGTCTTTGGTACTCGACGTCCTCTTCTCTTTCGCTTCTTGGTTTTTCGGATGCTGACTTTGCGGGGTGTCGAGTCGATCGAAAATCGACTTTGGGTACTTGGCAGTGTTTGGGTTCTTCGCTAGTTTTGTGGTCATCTCGCAAGCAGTCAAGTGTAGCTCAGTCTGCCACAGAAGCTGAGTATGTCGCTGCCGCTAGTTGTTGCTCCCAGCTGCTTTGGATCACGTACACTTTGAGTGACGTTGGTGAGGAGTGTTCCCATGTACCTCTCATGTGTGACAGCACCAGTGCCATAAGTGTAGCCAAAAATCCTGTGCTCCACTCAAGAACCAAACACATAGAAGTGCGCTATCACTTTCTGAGAGACATTGTTGAGAAGGGAAACATAGATCTCATCCATGTTCTTACCGAAAAATAGCTCGCCGATATCCTGACAAAGCCTTTGGACCAAGCTACATTTGCACGTTTGCGGGGTGAGCTTGGTGTGGTCTTTCCTTTTTGAGCTTTGGTTGGCGGGATCTCATGTACATATGCATGTTGCATGTTCATTTCTGTATCATATCATGCTTGCATCTTTGTATCATAGACTGCATTTGTATCATATGCTTTAGAGATGTGCTTCTCCTATATACATTGTTCACCATGATGTGCTATACATGATCTTGTGAGCTAGTTTGGTATGCTATGGTTAGTTTGGCTTGGCTCTGGATGATCTCGGTTTATGCCCATGGTTTCTAGCTATGCTTTTGAAAAATGTCACATGTATGCTCTCTTGTGAGTAAATGCTTTTATACGATCTTGACATGTTTTTGTGGCTTTGCTATGCTTAATTTGTGGTTGGATAGCTTATTTTGATCATATGGGGCCAAAGGCAAATTTGTCATCATGAATGTTTAGCCCGCTTGCTTTATCTTGTGGAGGGGCATAAGTTCCTTTTTGTCGCAAAGACATTTCATGTACCAATATGAATCTGAAAATGAAATGTAAATTGCTTGGAAAATGTGCTCTCATGTCATATGTGCTTAATTTTTATAGCTTTGGGTGCTAAACCGTTGCATGATGCCTACCAATGAGAAGTCTGATACATAGAAGTAGGCACATGGCTCGGTGGCTTTGACATGACATGAGATGCTTGAGGGTGTTTATGATGATCTTATGACTAGAATGGTTGTCCTAGCATGAAGTTTGTGTGGCTTTGCCATTTTGACATGTCTTGCTCATGTTTAGGACTTTACTCATGAGAGAGTGATTTTTGCAAAATTTGCTACATTCTATCTTAGCTTTGCTCAATGGATGTGAAACTTGGTAATCTTGTCGCTAAGGTGCATACGAAGCTATAGAGTACCTCACTTGCTCATTTGGACATGTGTAGCATCTTGTGTTGAATTTTGTCTATTTGAGTTCATTTTGGCTTGATTCATGCATTACCAACAAGGGGGAGGAAAGTACCCAATTCATTCATCCAGGGGGAGTTTTGCATCGAGAATTTTTTTTTGGGAGAATGCATTTGGTCAAGGGGAGCTTGCATTCATGCTTTGGGAGCTCTTTTTCGCCTGATTTTAGTTGAGCTCGTTTGCCGATGGTGTCGAGCCCTTTTGCCTCACCTTGAGGAGTCGGCAAATTTTGGAGCATTTTGTCTTGGTTGTGTTTAGCCGTTGCCCTTGCCTTAGGGGACCGAGACTTACTCTCTCAAGTGATCTTCTTTGACTTTTGTTTGGCTTTTGATCACTTGTTTGAGTTTTTGGTTCGTTTCTTTTCTTTTTCTTTCTTTCTCTGAATTGGTTACTATGTGTGTTGTCAATGCACTCATCAAGGGGGAGATTGAGGACCGGAGCGTCCGAGGACCGGTGGATGGTCGCTCCTCAGTGTGATGAGTGATTGACAACGTGGTGTGGACTGACTCTTGGTCGAGTATTGCAGGTGCAGGTTGCGGCTTGATTTGCGTTGGTGTAGGTGAAGAGCGGGCGCGAAAGGTCTATGCCTTGCGGGGCCTCCGAGGAGTGGAGAGACAAGTAGGCTCGGCTCGAGGGAACCGGTAGCCAGCGCGGTCAAGTGCGGGCCGCATGGTGGCAAGAAATGCAAGACGAAGTCGTTGATCGGAGCCGGTGCAGGGTAGCGGCTCACAACCGGAGTCTGCATGCGGGGTTTGTAGCGGTTCACCACAAAACCGTCGTGTTACTTGGTTGAGCCACAAAACCAAGACCGGAGGCTCGGTGGGCGCACTACAAGGTTTTCCGCCTATTGCAACACAACTCTTAGGCAACACCACAAATTTGGTTGCATTAGGGGGGTACTATGGCACCGAAACAATGATTTTTGTTGTATTATGCGTGTCTATTGCTACACAAAATTTGAGTTGCAATATTTATTTTTTGTGTTGCAACAGGTTGACGCTAATGCACCCATTATGAGGATTTGTATTGCATTTGGTTGGAAATACTGCTACCCCATTCTGCGTTGCAGTAGCATTTCGTGTGTTGCAATAGAAAGTTGCTATGGCCACCATACTAGGGTTGGTTGCATTTTGAACGCCTATATCGCAACGTCTTAGTTGGGTTGCAAATATATCTTTGCGTTGTTGCAACAGGTTGACGCTAATGCACCCATTATGAGGATTTGTGTTGCATTTGGTAGGAAATACTGCTACCCCATTTCTGTGTTGCACTAGCAATTCGTGTGTTGCAATAGAAAGTTGCTATGGCCACTATACTAGGGTTGGTTGCATTTGAACGGCTATATCGCAACGTCTTATTTGGGTTGCAAATATATCTTTGCTTTGTTGCAATACATGGAGGGCTATTGCTTCGTTTCTAGCCTCAAGAAGGAATATCGTGTACGTATTGCCACGAAATTTGTTTTGATGAAAAACAAATTTTGTGCTATGGGGCTGTAGCGAAATTTAAAAAGCGATTTAATAGGTAAATGTTATTATGAAAAATATGAATTTTAACAATATGGTATAGACTATAGGTACCATGAAAAAAACAGAGAGGATTTGTTTAGATGAAAAAAAAATGGTGTGCTATGGGGATGTAGGGCTAAGCCAGGCCACAACAGGCTCAACCGGCGAGCGTAAAGCCCAGCGAGCGGGAGCCCGAGTGGGCCGGCCAGCCCATTAAGCCCCAAAGCACAACTAGCAAGCAGTAGTGGATGACGGTAATTCAGAGTTCGAGAGCGCAGGCACGCCTCCCCTTTTAAGCTGGGATACCCCCTTCTCAGTTTCCCGGGTGGCACTAAAGGTCCTGGAGTGCGACGCCGCTGCAAAGAAGCCAAATGGGCCGGTGAGAGTAATAAAAACAAGGATGGGCCGGCCCAAATCGTCTATAACCTTCAGCTCCCCCACCCCCAATACACTTCAGCTCCCGACCATCCCCCTCGTCGGCTCCGACCAACGCCTCCACATCGAGATGCCCCGCATCGAGGTTTCCCCGACGGCGAGCGGCGATAGCGGCCGGAGTGGCCGCATCGAGCCTTCCCAGGCCAGCGGCGGGCGCGGACGGAGGGGCCGCAGTGCCGCAACGTAGCCGAGCGGCGGCCGCGGCAGGCGGGGCCGCATCGAGGGGATCCAGGCGAGTGGCGGCAGCGGACGGCGGGGCCGCACCGAGGGTTTGCAGGCCAGCGGCGGCGGCGTACGGAGGGGCCACAGCGCCGCCACGCAGAAGCGCGATGCACGCGGGCGGTTCAAGTCTACCACACCGCCGACCTCATCGTCCTCCAGTACGGTCGGCGGCACCCCAACCCCGTCGTCCTCCGGTACGCACGGCGCCGCCACCTCCTCCTCGTCGTCCGACGGCCCGCATCGCCAAGTCGATCCATTCGGTAAGGGTAAGCAGGCCCTAGTCGGATGCAAGCAGTCCAGAAGTGAAGTGAGGTACACTGCCCTGCCCTCTTTGACTTTCTAGGAATCGGGTGACTCCTTTTGCAATTAGAAATTCGTTAGTGGTTCATAGTAATCAAATTTTCATACTAGATAATGATAATTGTGTTTTTGTGTGGATCCATCTCACCTCAAACTAGATAATGATAATGATAATTGGCTTGATTTCTTGCCATCTTTTGCTGTGAATCTGACCTGTGTACATTTGATCACATTGCTCAAAACAAAGCCAGCCAAATGAAGTTAGTTTGCACAGGCTGTCCCAATTAGTAGGTTAGGCCTTTTCTGGCAGCTAGTAGGGGGATCAACCTTTCTTCCTTCTTTATTGTTTATAAGCGAAGTAGTATCAGCCTAGAGGTCATATGATGCAAATGAGGTGAGATGGAACCTGTGTACCATATCTCCATAGTTTTGTGATGATGAACCTGTGTATTACCAGGAGAGAGTTGTGAACTTATATGCTCAAATATTAAATAGTTAGACCTTTAATTGCTTTTACGCTTTTTCACAAGGTTGATTGTTGTATGTGATTTGCGCACAATAGTTTTTTTATCTCCATAGTTTTGATTCATCACGGGTAAATTGGTATACAATATCAGTCAAGAGATTGAATAGGCTGTTTTAAACAAATCTGAAAAACAACAAATTGTTTTGTTTGGTCAGGCTAGTGAACACTTCTAATCAGGTGAGGATCATCATTCCGGACTCGGATGATGAGCAGGACAACAGCAAGAAACCGTCGCCATCGAAAGCTTCGGGATCATCGAAAAGAAAGGTGCATTTTTTTGATTATTTGGCTGCATTGGCCACTGCTGTTGTAACACATTTCATGTTAGTAACTTGTGTTTGTTGCCTGCTGTAGGAAATGCCCTTGCGCCAAATGGTTCAGCAGCTGAAGGATCGCTATGATGATTTGCGGGAGCAGATTGAGAACCTAAGCGTGGACCTTGCTGGAACGCAGGAAGACATGGAGATGACCCTGAAGGAATTCATGGAGACTGTTGCTGACAAGTTAGAAGGGATGGAGAAGAAGATCCGCAAGGTTCAGGATAAAGTCAATCGCAAGTAGTAGTAATCTAGCTTAGTATGTAGCATAACCAGGTCCTAGGTGGATGTTATGCAGATGCTAGTGAATGGTCTAAGAATGGTTGTGTATGTGGCAACATCTAAGTATGCCAACATCTAAGTAATAACTTCGAACCTCTATATTGTAATTGTAGTACTTCGTCTAAGTATGGTTGTGTGCTAAAACTTGTATATATGGCTGTTCGTATGTCTATATGTGTTTGGATCTGGATGAGCCCTTGCAAAATATTTTAACTTATGAGTGACACAAATTGAAATCTGCTGGGTACTGTCATGCATTTTTGGAGTAACCATCTGTCTGTTTTCAGAATTGCGACATGCTATTGTTTATGCTAGACTAGTGTATATTCACGAATCTTTGTGATCAACAATTTGGAGTAATTTTGGGAACAACAATCTGGTGCCTACTTAAATTTGTGATCAACAATCTGGAGACTCTTCACTAGAACTCCTGAATTTTGTGTATTATAGTTAGCCTCTGTAGTAGCTGATCGGAAAAGAAAAATCATGAATTACGCATCTGTTGAAAACCCGAGGCACATAATGTGGACCCTGTGAAAGGTCATAATACGTACAGCCTCAGAAATATTGCAACGAGGTATTCCTTGGTTGTACTATAATTTGTCTATCGCGACGCTTATGCAGGAGATCAAAACGATGATTAGATAGGGACTCATCGGGACCGTTCCAAAATTCCAAGTGTTCGATGAATTTCCATTCGGTCTCCATCAAGATCTCCACGACAGCGTATAGGTCTCCATCTAGATCGATCTCCACTACGTACGTATAGATCTCCACGGCGATCAATCAACATCTGTGCGGTGCCACGGCCGGTACTGTTGTCTTGATCTCGTATATATCTTCATTCCCTGCATATATATGCATATTGCTATATCATGATCTAGGTTGTTTGAAACATGAATGCAGATTAATGGCATCACACGAAGATCGGAGTTGGATGCGCTTACCTCGACACTCGGCGGATTGGCAGAACAATTTCCGATCTTTTTTTCAAACCTTTACCGCTGCATCAGCGCGAGGTCGATCTATTGCGTGCCCATGTACTATATGTCAATGCATGATCAGACATGACACCTTGTTTCCCATTCAAATTCATTTAGTGACTAGAGGGTTTGCTGATTGTTTCATCGATGATGGTATCATTGAAGGCCAAGAGCTGTGGGTCGTGTGAATCATGATGTCACTCCTGATCTCAACAATCTTGATGCACAACCTACAGCTGATGATACAACACCTTATTTTGGAGAAGACGATGAAGAAGACGGTTGTGATGATAACCCTACTGCCACTAATACTCTGATTAGAAATATTATCAGCGGCACTATACTTCATGGACAAACCAAAGATGATGAAGCAGATAAGCAGGCAGAGATTTTTTTGAAACTATTAGACCAGGCAAAGAAGGAATTGTATCTAGGATGCAAAAATGCAACTAAGGTCTCTTTTATCGTGGAGCTGTTTCAGATAAAGTGCATGTATGGCTTAAGTAATGCGGCGTTGGAGGCCATACTTAAGCTCTTTGGAAAGGTTCTCCCTGAAGGGCATTGTATTCCTGACTCCTTGGATAAAGTGCAAAGGGTGGTTCGAGACCTGGGCTTGGACTATGTCAAGATACACGCATGTGAAAATGATTGTGTGTTATTTTTTGAGCAATACGCAAATCTGGAGACATGTCCCATTTGTAAGCAGTCAAGGTGGAAAGTTGTAGAAAAAACCTGTGGTAATAATGACAGTGCAGTTGGTGCTACTACTGTTAAGAAGCGGTTACCAGTTAAGATCCTACGCTACTTTCCTCTTATTCCTTGGCTGCAAAGAATGTATATGTCAAAGCAAATGTCAGAGGATATGTAGTGGCACAAGAAAGAATTGGTGAACGATGGGAAAATGCGTCACCCTGCTGACTCAAAGGCATGGAAGCACGTGGATTTAGAGTTTAAATGGTTTTCAGAAAAAGGAGGTCGTAATGTTAGGCTGGGTCTTGCTTCTGATGGGTTCAATCCCTTTGGCATGCAAAGTCTTACATACTCCATATGGCCTGTCATCCTGATACCTTACAATTTTCCTCCATGGTTGTGTCAGAAACAATCTAACTGGATCTTGTCAATGTTGATACCTGGTCCAAAATCTCCTGGAATGGATATTGATGTATATTTGAGGCCCCTTATACTGGAGCTCAAGGAGCTTTGGAATAATGGTGTTAAAACAAGAGATGCAGGGACTAAGAAGAATTTTACATTGCGCGCTATCCTTCTTTGGACAATTAATGACTTCCCAGCTTATGCTATGCTGTCTGGTTGGAGCACTAAAGGAAAGTTTGCATGTCCATATAGCCACAAACATACTGACTATTTGTGGTTGAAACATGGGAAGAAGCACTGCTACATGGCACATCGACATTTCTTGCCCCCCGACCATCCATGGCGCAACAACGCGGTCAGCTTCAACAACAAGGTCGAAACCAGGGAGGCACCAGAACCACTATCTGGTGCATAGGTACTTGAGCAGTATGATACATTTGAACAAGTAGAATTTGGAAAGACCTTGTTATCCAAAAAAAGGAAGTGTGACGAAGACAACAGATGGCACAACTGGAGGAAGAAGAGTATTTTTTTTGAGCTCCCTTACTAGTTTTCTTTGCTCATCAGGCATAATTTGGACGTCATGCACATTGAGAAAAATATATGCGAGAGCATACTAGGCACTCTGCTTAAATTGGACGGCAAATGTAAGGATGAGGAGAATGCCCGGCTTGACATGGAGCATCTACGGATACGACCAGATCAGCACCCTATGATTAAAGATGATAAGTATACCTTGCCATCAGCCTTGTACGAGTTAGATAAGGATGCCAGGGAAAGTTTGTGTGAATTTTTATATGGAGTGAAGATGCCTGATGGGGTTTCCTCAAATATAAGAAGATGTGTTGACGTAAAGTCACGTAAGGTGTCTGGCTTGAAAACTCATGATTACCATCTAATTCTACAGAAACTTTTACCCTTAGTGGTGCGTAGGATTTTGCCAGAAGCTATTGTCATCGGATTGATTCAGCTTAGTAATTTCTTCGATGCACTATGTTCAAAGGAGCTGGTGGAAGCAGAATTGGACAGGCTAAGCTGTTCAATTAGGGAGGCTGTTTGTCGACTTCAGATGATATTCCCACCTGCATTTTTTGATATCATGATCCATTTGCCTGTTCATCTAGCCGAGGACGCTAAAATTGGGGGGCCAGTGTGTTACAGATGGATGTACCCAGTGGAGCGGTACCTACACACTGTGAAAGGATATGTGGGGAACAAGGTTCACCCTGAAGGTTCAATTGCTGAGGGATACATACTCGAGGAGTGCCTTACATTCTACTCAAGATTCTTGGACGTGGACACCAAAGAGAATCGTGTTGATCGACATGAAACAGTTACTGTGAATGAGCCACCATCTGGTTTGAGCATTTTTTCTGAAATGGATTACAAGAGGAGAGGACAGACGGTCGACGAAATTCCACCAGATGAGTTTCGGAAGATGAGGCACTACATAATTTGCAATTGTGATGAAGCTAGACCATATGTCGAGTAAGATACACTTCTCAACATCATTTATTGCTTGTAATTTTGAATTTCAAACTAACGGTAATATTCATTTGTATGCAGTGCGCATTTGGAAGAACTGAAGGAATATGGAACCAGAAATCTTGATAAGCGACATGAGGATCAACTCGTAAGATGGTTTGAAGGCAAGATCAGAGGTCTACATGCGAGAGGGGAAGTAAGTTCAGAGTTGTTTGCACTTGCTCAAGGACAGGATCCCCGACCTCGTACAATGAATAGATGTCATATCAATAATTGGCTATTTCGAACCGTTAACATTGAGAAAACCCTCGTGACACAAAACAGTGGTGTGCTTGTCAAGGGTGAGAAAGGAGGCACGAACTGGTATGGGGTGATTAAAAGAATGATCTCACTGGAATTTCCTGGACAAAAAGAAGTTATTCTGTTCCAGTGTGACTGGTTTGATGTGCCTGCTGCCACAAGTACCAACAGAGGCAAAGGATACAGTAAAGATAAATTTGGGGTGACTGACATCGATATTACTCGACATAGGTATAAGAATGAACCCTATATTCTGGCAACACAGGCAGAACTGGTGTTTTATGTGAATCTGGTGAACAAACCTGGTTGAAGCAGTGTTATTTCATTGAAACCAAGGAACTTGTTTGCCATGCCTGAATTAGATCTTGAGGACTCAATTGCTGTGGGTATCGAAGGTATTAATTTGTTCGGTGAACACCAGGATTTGACAAATTGGTCAAGATCGGACAAGGAAGGCACAACCGGGGATGTCTCAGTTATTAATCAGGTGTGGGCCGAGGCAGTTGATGAACTAGATAATGATGTATTTGATGATGATGATGAACATGATGCAGATGACACATACATTGATGATGGAGTTGTTGCACCAATTGTTCAAGATGCCCAAGATGATGAATTTTTCGATTGATACTTAGTCGATTTTGTTTGGCGTGTTAAGAGCCAATTTAATCTTGCCATGACAATTGTTTTCAACATTTTTTTCATCATTATGTCGTGCCACAAAACTAAAGCATGAGGTGTATTTGTGGTCACTATTCCCAAGCTGTTACATTCTCACTACATTTGAATAATAAGTACTGTAATTTTGGCAAAGGTAGGTTCCTACCAATGTAGAAGAATCTGTAGAAAAACAAGTGCTGTATGCACATAACTTGTTATTTCTTTATTCTGCTTGGGACACATCATCAGCATGAAGCTTAATAGGAAGTTCTAGCAGATGATACACTTTACACCATTTTAGCCTCTATAAACATGATTAACACTAAAGAAGAAGGCATCACATTCGAAACGAAGCCTACATTCATCACTACAGAAATAAAAGGCAAACCCCCTCTGGCTCGGCTCCCTACCGCAGAAGGTTCGGCCTACGCAGTGTTGAATGTTGCCTCGTGTCACCGCCGGTGGCAGCGTCGGCCGGTGGCGGCCCTGGCAGAGGGCGATACTCCTCATTTGCTTTGCAAGATTAACCCCACGAGTCCAGAAATATTCAGACTGCAAGTTGATGATCATCCGCGGACCTTGAGCCTCGCCCTCAACCTGTTTCATGTACGCAAATGCAGTGGCGTCAGTGTTGGCTCCGCTGTAGAACCTATAGAGGAGGACGGCCGCTACTTAGGCCGCCCCTCTGTTCCCGACGTGGGCAGCGCGGTGTAGCTCGTCTAGGGGAGGACGCCGTCCGCGGTTCCTGCCGAAGATGTCGTCGATCCCGGTGAGGAAGCCGGCCACCGAGTTGCCGGCTGCAGCCAGGCTACGAACGAAGATGTCGTAGCTGTCGGGGTCGACGTTCTGCATCTGCTCGACTGGAACCAGACCTAGTGCCAGGTGCCTACCGACATCTCTGTCGTGGTAGGGGCTGAGCATGCTCTTGCAGGTGGCTCGTAGGCTCCGGAGGTCCTCCATTGGCTGCTTCGATGTCGCACCGACTCGGCCAGTGATGATTGCCCGCAACTCAATCGGGAGTTCCGCGAGCGACTGAGGGTGCTCCCTCGATGCCATGGAAGGCAAGTCGCGCGGCGCGGAGCGTGAGATGTGGGCGGAGAGGGCGCGGCGGCGGAGCGTGAGATGTGTGGGCGGAGAGGGCGCAGCGGGGGTGCATGAGATGTGGGCGGAGAGGACTTTCCAAGAACCGACGGCGTCTTTCGAGATTCCAATAACCGGCGTGTCATGGCGAGGCCGGCCGCTGCGTGGCTGGGCGCGGCCGCTGCGGGGCTGTGGCCGGCCGTGGCTTGGCCGCGGCCGGCCGTGGCTCAGGTTTGGCCGGCTGCGGCTGGGGAATGTGGCTGGGCGCGGCCAGGCGTGGCTGGGTGTCATTTCATGTGGTGTGGTGGCAACATATGATACCAAAGTTTCCATTTGACATCATTAAAAAGACTTGCACATATATACCAAAGTAGTAGTAGTGTACTAGCATTGACTACATTATTGCATTACTAGATATACATACACACATACTTGTTCTCAAAACCCAGAAATGCTACTTGTTTTTTTTTAACCGAGGCTGCGCCCCATTTCCATTGGTGACCAACGGAAATACAGGAGTTATGATAACAGAAGGGGGGTGAGGGGAGAAGACACACAGAGTTTAACGTATTACAGTCAAACTGGACGGCCACAACCATTGACCCCATCGCCTGCATCTATCTTACATCCACCCAAAGATAGGACCTAAGTACTATGCCAACAGAAGGCAAAAAACACCCTTTGAGGGCCCCCCTTAAAGCTCCTGCTCCATCCTCTAAACATCCAGATCTATATCTAGTAAATGCTACTTGTTACTATGGATTATTACATTACTAATTCTAACTATATATCATCTGGCACAAATCGGTAACCATGCTTGATCTCAAGCTGATTTGGAATCTCAAAAGACAGAAATGCATCCTTGGTGGCGTATTGCACCTGCCAGTCTTCCAAACACCTCGAACCCCACAGCCTGTGATTCACTCTTCTGTTCTTGAATAGAGGTAGGTCTAGTACCACATTTCCAATCTTCTCCAGTGATGACCTGTAACCATTTTGGTATAGATTGCTGTACTTGTCATCAACCTCAGAAACAATCGGTTGAAGGTCTCTCCAATTAGAAATCGTGATGCCGCAGTCCTGCTCTAGGCGTTCAACATCAATCGAGATATGCGCTCCGACAAAGATGTGGCCTTCCTCGCTGAGAAACTTGCTCAGGACATCAGGTAGCTTGTAGCCGGCATGGAGCACCTGGCAAATAAGGCAACGCGGCCCGACGCACAATTGCAACAATGCGACCTTGTGCTCGCCACTACGAAGCTCAATGCACTCGGTGTCCAATCCGACGAGCAAACGATCTGGAGGAGGGTTACCTTTGATTTCTTTGATGTACTCCGCCACTACTTCCGCGTCGCAAGTGATTGTGGTCTTGATGCTTGGGTACCACTCCTTGAAGAATGTGACCTCGCGGACCAAAGTTGGCGCCGGTCCCGGAATCGGCAAACGCTGTGGACGGACGACGACAGGGCGCCATTCATCCCTGCCACTACCTACTCGAACGTCGACAGCATCGGCAGCGGCGTCCCACACATCCACGGCGCGATGCTTGCGACCCTACAGTACCAATCCAAGAAAACATAGTTCAGAATCATAATCATACAGTTCAATCTCGCTGCAAATCCACGACTACCTACACAATGTACATGCTGGCCGCGAAGGGCTGACCTGGAAATTGACGTGCTCTGCTGACGCGGTGGCGCTTGCTCCGACTGCAGCACCTTGGTTGGTGTAGGGGCCGGCGGCGGCGGTTGCCCCGACTGCATCCCCCTTCCTTTCTGGGGCGGCATTGCCTTCTGCTGCCTCGCATCGGGTCATCGCGGGTGCCAATCTTGCTTCAGAGCTAGGTGGCGTGGCAATGGCGTCCAAGATTGGAAGCTTGGCGGTCGCCGGCGATGGCGGAAGGCAAGAAAACCCCAAGTTTTGATGAGACGGTTTGGGGGAACAGGGATGAAGCAATATTCTCTGCTGTCTGTTCAGCTTCGTCTATAAGCTAAAAGGAAGTGGGGACATAGCTTTGTCAACACCACGAGCGCTCGTGCAGTCGTCCGGCTACCTGGTCCCACACGTGGGGAAGATGACGCAAATTGCTTATGTTATCAAAAACCTTCAAAAATTGACAGAGTTTGTATATAGTTGTCAAAAGTTGTCAAGTGATAATTTCATTAATACCAAACCTGTACAACTCGTCAAGGCCTACAATCTTTATTTAAGTCATTAATCCATTTGACAGAGTTTGAATAGGACAAATTTCGAAATTCAAAAAATGATATCTACAATTGATATTTTTGAACACCAGATGAAGTCAAATGGAAAAATGGTGAATACCAGAGTTTCATATCTCAACAAGATCTATGAATTTTATTTAGGCCGGATTTTCATTTGACAAAGTGGTACTACACATTGTTCATTAACCTAGGTTCACTCACATAGTTTAAGAAACTTGGTTGGGGACATGTCAATTTTGTACTACATGATAGTACCAATTCGTCAAATGAAAAACCGCCCAAAATAAACATTGTTCATCTCGATGAGCTATGAAACTTTGGTGTTCATCACTTTTCCATTTGACATCATCTAGTGTTTGAGAAAATCAATTCTAGATATCAATCTTTGAATTTCGAAAATTTGATGGTTCAAACTTTGTAATTTCGAATTGCACTGGACTCATGAGATAGGTTCTTGTTTTCTAAGAATGTAGGGGAAAAAACCACCTGAGTTGGGCATCATACGTGTAATATAAACATGTTTTAAGTTTTGATTATGAATGAAAATACAAAAATAAGTTCATCACTTGCCGACAGGCGGGACCCTCAAGTCAAATGCAAGAATGAAAAAGCACATGCGAGGTACTTGTGGGTCGCATCCCTTTGGTTTGGGGTTTCTGTGTGGGCCCTTCGTGGTGGGCTCCATTTGTCAGCCGCTTAGGGTGGAAAACAACTGGTGTCAACCACACCCTGTGTGTGCCTAGACGCCCCCGCCTTCCCCGATGCTTCGCTTCTTGTCTCGCCCCTTCCCAAGCGCCTCGCTACAGTAGAAACCACCGAACCGACGCCCAACTCCGATTACTTTCCAAATCTCCCCACCGCACGCCAAGATGGAGCCGGACTCGTCCGTGGCGTCGAGGGTTTCTCGTCGCCGTTCCTCGCCGAAGGCCGCATTGCCGGCATCCTCGACGAGCCGGGAGACGGGGTCCTCGATGGGACCGGCGGCGGAGGGGGCAAGGCTGGGGTGGTTTCCTTGCCCCGATGTTAGCCGGGCATCCGAGGAAGAGGACGCTGAATCCGCTAGGATGCATCGGAAGCGAAAGGCTGATGATGAGGGTTTTCAGCACCCTAATGCCAAGAAGTCGAAGCCGGCGGAGGAGTCCAGCGAGGAGTTGTACCCCCCAAATGGCAGGACTTCGGATGGGAGCGTCCGGTAATTTTTCTTACTCGTACCAAATTTAAGTTCCCCCTTTATTATTCGAGAACTCAGTTTTTAATTCCTCTGGTTGCTTAGTACATTGAAGTGATTATTTTTGCGTGATTGCGAAATTGTTTCTGAGTCATAATTAATTCTGGGACTTGCAATTTAGGATTTCTTGACTAGGGTACATATGGAAATTTTTGGTAGAGATCATCCAGTTAAGAATCATTGAGCAAATCCATCTCAACATTTTGTGTAGTAGCATTCTTGGTACACAAGTGTTTATGTGAATTTTATCTTGGATAGTTTGAAACAAATTTTTGATCACCTCTGATTGCAACATGATTAATCTTAAGTTCACAAGTGGAATATTGCTGTTCATGTCTTGATTTCTTGATTCAGGATCTTGGGCCGAAGGTGACTTATGAGTTCAACTTCGCACGAGTTAGGCTATTCGTGGAATGCAATGACGACAGCGACGATGAGGTCTGCCTCCCGGGCCCCTACTGAAAACGTCCTACTGATGCCGAGGTATTACCTTCATTCCCTATGTTGACTATGTTCAGTTTCATTCAAATTTTGATGTACTTACCACACTGATAATGCATTGTAAAACCATTTCAGATTGAGGCTAAGGTGGAGGACATCCGGCTGGCGCTGAAGCGCTGGGCACTCCCTTAGGCACACCTGCAAGGAATGATAGATAGCTTTTGTGTAGTGAACTACTCCCACATTAACATCTAGATTTGATGAATGAGGCTTTTGTGTAATGACCTTGTATAATGGCATTATTTTAGTGGAATTATATGGTAGCTAGTCAATGCTAGTATTATTATTACCCTTGATCATCCTTGTGGTTGCAGATGTGTTATCCATATGCTCGCAAGAAATTAATTTAACTTAATTGAAAATAGCAACACATGACTACAAGAAGCACATGGTTGACCATATTCACCTTGACAAAATATATTCATCAGTCCTAAGATCATGATCAAATCAGTAAATCAGGAACAAATATTTCTATCAGTCTTAAGATCATGATCAAATCAGTAAAGGTGCATCTAGGCATTTCAAGACTATACTCAGAAGTGGAGCTCAAAAATCTATTTAATTTTTGCTACAAAAATCATTAAGGCAGAAAATAGCATAAATACAAGATAAATCATAATAAAAGATTTACTCAGTAACTTTGTGCATATTTTGGTGCAGAGCCTACACATGGTATCTACAACAACATATCCAAAGTTCAGCTTGAGATCACAAGTAGATTTTGAAATACAGCAAAAGTAGGCCAAACTGATTTCAATTTTTCGTGCAAAAACTATTAGTCAATAGTAGGGTCATGCTTTGCAAAAGATGTAGGTATGCTCACGGGGAAACCAACAAAATTGGTTTTACATTTTTCTACTTTTTCTGTGATTTTATATGAATTTTCCAAGATATGGACCTATGGGTGAAAAGGTTAAGAATCTACTTGCAACCCAGCCCTTGCAAAGATTAAACTTTTCACAGATATGCCCTCAACATTTATATAGGGGTCCCTACAAATCTGTGACCTTCACAACTCTGCCCTCGGCGGTGGGGGCGAGCTCGCCGCCGGCGAGGTAGGGCCGGAGCAGGCAAACAAGCGACGAGGAGGTGCGATTGTGTCCTAGGGACGAGCTCTGAGGCACGGGTTGGTCACGGACGTGAGCGGAGGGAAGGTTCACCGGCGGCGGTGCTAATGACAGACAGCGACGGAGCGTCGTGGAGAGGCGGTTTCGCCCGCCTTCGTCGTCTACAGGGGTCGCGGCATGGTCGCGATTGTGTCCAAGTTTCTTAAACTTTCTGAGTGAACCTAGGATTAATGAACAATGTATAGTACCACTTCGTCAAATGAAAATCCGACCAAAATAAAGATTGTTCATCTCAATGAGCAATGAAACTTGGGTATTCATCACTTTTCCATTTGACATCATCCACTGTTTGAAAATCTTGATTCTAGTTTTGAATTGTTCTATTTCTTAATTATGATTGTTGAAACATACTAACATGAGATGCAGTGGACACCATGAGCTAGATTATTGTTTCATAAGAATGTAGGAAAAAAAATTTCCTGAGTTGGACGTCATTTGTGAAATCTAAACAAGTTTGTAGCTATGATTATATGAATCAAAGAATCAAGTTAATTAGGTCCATGAAAAACTCAAGAACACATCACAATCTGGGCGTCGACAGGTGGGACCCACAACTCTGTGTTTACGTGTCCTCCCTAAGAAAGTGCAATTTTCTAAAAACCAATATACCCTGGGACCCCCCTAATTCAATCAGCAACCTGATCTGGCGGCGACGGTTCTTCTCCATCTTCCCTGACATCTCGCCTTCATCTTCTACCTCATCCTCGCCGGGGCGCACAGCCTCGCACATCCAATCAGCCCCTGCGCATGACAAACTGCAATCACTCCATGGAAAAGGTCGCCGCGGCACGCTACGAGGCGTCGAGGCTAGTGGAACTGCCCAAGGAGCTGACGATTGACATCGTCTCCCGAGTCGCTGCTCAGTCAGAGGACGCCATGGAGGATCTCCGGAACCTGCACGCAACATGTAAGGCAATGTGCGTGGTGTGCAGCGCTGCCACTGTGGGACGATGCCTACCCCTGAAATGTGTCCTGCAGCGTCGATTCAACCTCGGCCCAGAATTTCGCGCGACGCTCATCACCACACTGGCCACCGTCGGCAACCCGGAGGCCTTGTTCCGCAGCGGGTTGTGCATCGCATTATTGGGGAACAAGCGCAGCATAATCATGCCTTGCCTCGACCAGCTAAGGCGCGCCGCAGAGGCAGGCCACAAGGTATCAATGTACGCCCTCGCCCTCTTCCTCTACAGGCCCAACAGCAGCGAGGCCGCCGCCGACGAGGCCCGGCGGCTCCTGGGCTTGGTCGAGGGACCCGAAGAGGGGGCGACGACGCTTCCTTGGTAAAACTTGACTTGTACGAAATGCCGCTCCAGGATCATTTCAGTGACGTGGCACTTATGGCCGTCGGTGGCGGTTGCCGTGCCGCTAGTGCTGGAGCCCGTACCTCGCCAGGACGATTTTCAGTGTGCAGGTCGCGGGTGTGGCAACCACGCAGGATGGCATGCTTCCTACTCGTGGCGTAGGTTCTGCAGCAAGGAGTGTAGGATCCGGAACGAGTGTGATTGGTTCTTCTTCACACTCAAGGAAGCGTTTAATGTGATCGATCTGATACAAGGTAAAAAGTTTGTGATTGCTGATATGTTTTGATTAATTTGTTCCAGACATGATGCACCATAAAAGACATTCAGGATTTCAGTTTACATGTTTGCTTTATTTCTTGTCTGCTACTCATCAGGAATTCACTTTACATCTGGAATTCTTATGTTCTAAAACTTCAGCTGACTGCTAAAAATTCTTTCAGTTCACAGGATTTCAGTTATCAGGAATTCAATTGTTCTGACAGTTCGGTGAATGCTTTCTTTTTTTAGGAAATTTATCTGGCATTGAAGAGGGACCTTGCGGAGAGGCTTTGGTGTCATTTTAGGCCGAACTTTGAAGAAATCCAGCAAATAAACTCGAAGCATGTCTCTGAAGTTGTGTCTATGGTCCATGTGTCTCTCTACTTGTGTCGATGTGGAGCATGTTTTTGATGATCCTTAGTTGCTGTGGTGTCATCGTGGCTCGGGAAGCCTATGTGTAAACTCAGTCCTCATATATCGTACGCACTGGCTGCCGATCTTTATGTTGGTTACTTAATTTGTGTGATGCATGTTACTCTGGTACGAAATTGATGTGAGGAATGTTATTATACTAAAGTTGGTGGAAAGATGATATTCAAAATTTACTTTGACCTCAAAAACTTTTCTATAAGCAATATACAATAACATGTGTCATCTTGTGCAGATACATAGTAAACAAGAAGTAAACTAAGATAACTTATATAAAATTATATTTATAAAACTTGATTATGTTCAACGCATCGTCTTTACAAATATATATGAAACTGAGTGGGACCCACTCATCAGAGGGACACACGAAAACGCACCCCTCAATTACGGCAAGCGTTCAGAAAATTTGGTAGCCAACGATTTGGAATGTGTGGCGTCAGTTTTTCCATCCGAAATAATTAACAAAGGCCCAAACTACCGCGCTACCATGACTGGGGCCACCACGTTGTTGCGAAACACCAGGTTTTTAGAGTAGTAAGTCGTGCATCTTTAGTTTCCCTCCCTAATCCCCTCGCAAAACCAATCTACATCTCGGTCAGTTAGGGGCCGGGTAGTCGACGACGACCGGCGCCGCCGCCAAGCTGCTTCTCGCCTTACACGAGGATGCCGACGTCCAGCGAGGTGACAAGGGTGACCCCTTCATCGTCTGAAGCGCTGCGCACACCTTCGTCGGCGATGCTACCTCCAATGTTCACACCAACCTCTGGTACGGCGAGTGCTGAACCTGCCCGCAGCATGTCCGCCAGGGCTAGGGCGACGACTGCGCTCTTTGGGTCATCACCTTCGTCCCAAATAGCATCACAAGGTTTGGGCGACGTAGAAGCGATCGTCGACGGCCTAGATGCAGACCAAGATGTGGTACCTTCGTCTCAGGACGAGACGACCGAGGCCAGGTACGCTGTTTCCGCGTTCGATCTTTCCCCTCGTACTGCCACCTATATTTCATGCACTTGTGCACGCAAAGTACCCTAGATTTCATGCATTTGTTCACACGATTTGCACACTAAATTTCTTCAAATTTTTGAAATGCCATCGATGAATGCGCAGATCAAAAGATGAGTAGATTTGGACCATGTATATGATTGAAAAGGGTAGAGATGGGGAGGGAGATGAAAAACATACATGTAAACCTCTTGGGAAACAAATCAACCTGGAAACCATAAACAAGTTGAAACAAAAATTGGGGTATCGGAACAGGGACTTGGTTTACTACAAGACTAGAATTCCTGAATCTCCTGCGAAAGCAACACTCACTGAGATCGACTACGAGGTCGATGTAGCAAAAATGAAAATGATTCACGAGGAGGAGATGGTGATCAGCTTAGTTGTATCCAGAGAGCCAATACATAAAAACCATACCATGCCCATAACACCATTGAAATCCAAAAGTGTTTCCACACATGATGATGATGAAGAAGAAGTCGAAGAATCTGAATTAGATGAATACAAAGTTTGGCTAGCTGCACAGCATAAAGAGAAGAAAGCCTTGGGTAAGATATGGTACAGCCCAATATTTGTATATATACACTCATGATTGTCCAGTTCACTCACATGATTGAAATTAATTATGGATCCTTTTTCAGAATTAAAAGACATATTCAGGGTGGACACAATCGACACATACCAAGAATACCTGAATGTTGCAGGACTACTTGATGACATCGGTACTATCCTACTTGATGACATCGGTACTATCCCTCTCCTAATTGGCAAGCAAATTACCATTCTTTGTCAGACTACAAATTATGCTAGCTCATCATGCCAGAAAATTGTCTGCAGAACGGTATGTGGACCCCACCTTTATTTTGCAACACTGGCATGACATGAACCCAACACCTCCAGTGCAGCCTCCATCTCATGCTCGGCGTTGGAAACAACATGAGCAAGGAGATGGTAACTTGTGTTTATTAGAAATTACCTGTCTATGCATACTATGTTTTTTTGTGGGTATTATTACATTTTGTTCCCATGGAATAGGCTCACAAAATGTGAAGAAAAGAGGACGCGGTCCCGTAAGAGCCTTGAAGGTAATCGCCAAGAGAATAAAGGCAGGCAAAAAGTAGTTGGACATTCAATTCTCAAAACATGGAGGACCGGTAGGTAATAACTACCGCTCATTCGTTGATGAAGTAGTCATGTATACAAGGAAAAGGACGCCAGTCATTGGAGTGAAATCGTGGAAACATGTCAAGAAAGAAGTCAAAGACGCAATAGCAACTGATGTATTGGTATATAATCATAAAATTTTCTTTTCAATACAATTAAATTATAAACTAATGTAACAACTCACATAGTATTTGCATGCTATTGTGATTATATAACAGGCAAAGTGGGACATGGAGGATAATGCTGATTCAAGGGAAAAGATATGGAACATTGCTAAGGAGCGTTACAAAGGATGGCGTTCAACTTTCAGTGCTACGGCCAGGACATACGACAGCTACCACCAGAGAATGTTGCATAAGCCTAAAGAATTAGATATGTTGAATGGCACTATCTGCTAAAGTATTTCAGTACTGCTAAATTCAAGGTTTGTTCCACATTGTTACTATTACTGAGCAATACATTTTTCATACAAATGGCAATGTCTGAGTCTTTAAGATTATTGTTCAAATCTTGACATTCTATAGGAAACGAGCGCATAAAATTCTACAATTCGAGGCCAACAAAGGACAAGACATTTGTCAGGCTGTAAGCCTTATTCTCAGCGCAGCTATGAGAAGGTAATAACTGGAGAAGCACATTTCCAATCTGTCTTGCAGGATGAATAACTAATTTGTTATGTTCTTGGCATAACAGAGAGACCCAGAAACTGGTGACGAGCCCGATGATATGGAACTTTGGTGGTTAACTCAGACTAAGCAGGGGGAATGGACAGACGAACAATCTAAAAATGTCTATGTGAGTTCTCAATGAATGTGTACATACATTACTAAACATAGTCCATGCAATTATAGAATGCAAGCAATTTCTTGTTCAACTAACTCCTCCATCTGTGCCTTGTAAATGTTAGGACAAAGCAAGCAGCGTTATTGCTGAGGCGGAATCAAATGCAGAGAACAACTTCGTTTCCCAAAAGGAAAAAAATGAGATGTTCCAGAAGGCATACAAGGAAGTCACAAAGTGCAAATCAACCAAGTTGCATGGTAATGGGTACCTGGCAAAAAACCCAACTAGAAGGCAGCTGCTCAATGCAGAGCGCTAGGAACAAATTCATAGGGAAGAGCTACAGCATCAGGAACACGTCGAGCTCATGGACACATTTGGGCTGCTACAAGAAAAAATGTCAACATGGGAAGATGAAAGGGAAGCAGAAAGGAGAGAACATGCACGACAACTTGAAGAAAGTAACAAGAAAAGGGAGGCTGATCTGCAACAGCTTAGGCAAGAGTTCCTATCTATGCTGCAAGCAGCAAATGGACAGGCACAAATTCCACAGGTACTGGTCAAGCTAGTTGCATGAATGACTTTCTTTCCTTAGGTTCTATATCTAAATGTCTGTATCCTTTCATAGATTGTCCTGCCAACATCTGTCCAGCCAAACAACAATGTCACTGCATCTGCAGACATTGCGGTGGCGGCTGCATCAGTCACGAGAACTGAAGATGTGCAGAC
The DNA here is from genome assembly GCA_036936925.1 of Cenchrus fungigraminus. Classification (NCBI taxonomy): domain Eukaryota; kingdom Viridiplantae; phylum Streptophyta; class Magnoliopsida; order Poales; family Poaceae; genus Cenchrus; species Cenchrus fungigraminus. The sequence goes on from CM072772.1 coordinate 80,410,868, forward strand.
AGACTCAACGAATGTGCTCTCTTCTAGTCAGGTTCATTTGTGGATTGACAACTTTTTACTTCTATCATTAGATACTGATCAAAATGGCGCCTAATTTTTCCCTCCCATATATTTTTTGTTCTCAGGAGAAGCAACCTGAAGTCAGTGCTAAACAAAGGGCGGCTAGCATTCGCAATACAAGAAGTAATAAATCTGGTAGCAATCCCGAAGCACCTTCTGTCCAGCCCCATGCAAAAATTTCATCTCAACAACTACAGGCACAAGCAGCAAGTAGGAGACGACAACAAGCCAAAAAAATAGGAGGTGAAATTTTAGTAACTCCTCTGCCTGCTGTGAATGTTCATGTTTCAGCTGTCAAAGTGTTTATAGATGTGTTGATTATTTGATATCATTTTGATAATTTCATGAATGAAAATAAAACTTTGGTTTGGTACATGCTGTTGTTGCACCGTTTCCAATATTACAGATTACTTGATGCTTACAAATGTTATTCATTCATTTCAGAAAGCTAAGCCGTTTCGAGTGGAACAAACAGGTGATGGGACCTTCTTGAAGTCACACTTTGCTGATCAAGTGATGGGATCTCCTTCAAGCCACCCAACTCTTTGTTGAAACAATCCTTGGCTGATCAACTGATGTGATCGTCTTCAAGTCAACATCATTTGTGTTGAAACAATGTCCTCTTGAAAACTTAGTAGTATTTCAGTACTTCGTGTGTCATTAAACTTAATTATCAGTGTGGATGGTTGAATGTTCCCAGTGGATGGTTTCATTTATCAGAGTGGTTGCTAATTAGTATTTCAGTACTTATTGCGTCATGAAGTATAAATGCATAATATTTATTATTGAAGATCCTGTATTTTAATGTTTTAAATTATTGCTGCTACAAATAAATGAGCGCGGCAGAATAAACATATGGCGACCTACAAAACTATGGCATCAACTCCTTTCGTTGCAAAAAAGAAATCACCCTATCGCAACCAATATTTTTCGGTGTCACAAAGGCTTGTGGCAATAGTAGGTTCCACATGTAGCAACCTTGTATTATGGTGGTAATAGAGGCATGAACATTTGGCAGCTGAATCATTTTCGAAGCAACAGCATAGGAAACATATTACAGCCAAGTAAACTAGGTGGCATCAGAGTGCCCCACCTATTGCCTCGAACCTATTTATCTTGGTGGTATTAGAAAGTTGCACCTATAACAACCATCCCTGATTCGTGGCAATATAGAACACCTCCTATAGCACTGTATTCCACTTCGTTGTAATATAAGGAAACACATATAGCACCCAAATAGGTTTCGTGGCAATAGAAAGCAAAAAGGTGGCATTAGAGTGCCCCACCTATTGCCGCGAACCTATATATTTTGGTTGTAATAGAATGTTGCACCTATAACAACTATCTCTGCTGCGTGGCATTAGAGGACACCAACTATAGCACCCAAATCAACTTCGTGGTAATAGATGGAACCACATATAGCACCCAAAACAATTTGGTGGCAATAGAGGTGCTTCCCCTATTGCACCCACAATAAGAACGTAGCAATAGAATTCTTTGCAACGCAAAAATTTAGGCATTGCAACGCGTTTGGTACGATGCAATTGCACTTATGGCAACCACAGATGCGTTG